>OX411712.1:30319490-31519490 GCA_948252095.1 Dicycla oo | reverse complement strand
GTGGCGCACCTCAATCCACAAAGCAACTGAATTATTTGAAGCTGTAGTAACTTTTCTAGGTAAACTCACTTCATCGTCGACGTTGTCTCTGTCACCTCTGACCTAGATTAGAGTCAAGAGCAAACCCATCTCAAATAAAAAAAAGAAGCTAATCGTCTTGAAGATCGAGACAAGAAGCCCCAAATACGCAAAAGTCGCCCAAAACCTTCACATACCTACATACAACGATGCTGATCAACTCTTCTGTACACGGTGTGACCGGGTTTTGACGACCAAATTTGGTTATGTTGGTCATAAAAGAGTTCACGAAAGGAAAGAAAAGAAGTATCGCTGTCGCCAGATAAGGGGAAGAGACTATACTGGGTGACTTTTTTACCGTCTTGAAAAAATTGGGTAGGGGGGGGGGGGGGGGGTTGTTTTCCTCTTACTAAGCTTCACACATGCTAAGTCAGAGAATTACACTCACGGGTTTCCTCACGATGTTTTCCTTCACCGATTTTTTGTTTTTTTTTTTTTTATAATATATATTGGTGAACGGACTAGAAGACTATAAACATACCTAGTTAAAAAAAAAAATATCGAAATTCAAATCATACGCACTACGCACCCTGCGTAGCATATGATTTGAATTTAGATATTTTTACTTTATAGATATTGAGTTAAAAAAAAAAAAACTAGGTACTTACCTTACAGGCTTTTTCTCCATTCACCTATTTTAGGTACCCTATTTTTTCAAGACGGTAAAAAAAATCATCCAGTGTGCAGGGTTACTGGTAATTCGACTTATTCCTTGCAGGACGTCAACGTCATAGCAGGATTACAATGCAACAAATTAAGCCACCAAATGCTCTACCGAAATTCAGTAGTTTTGAGTTTTTTTTTTTTTTTTTTTTTTTTTTTTTTTTTTTTTTTTTTTCATGAAATATGACAGAAATTACGAAAAATAAAATATTGAATTAGTGATTTTTGACAAAGTTTTAATTATTTTGGTACTTTTACATGCTATTATTTCGTTATTAAGTAAATAAATTATTGACCGCGCGAACGAAACGAGCGATGTGTCTCTGCTTCAAGACTTGCAAAATTTGCTTTCGTGTGTCAGTTTGTTGCTACTCCTCTACAGGTCGTATTTTACAACCTAAAAATGTAGTAAATTGCACACTTTTAGATTTCTACCTTGGAATCCGCCCTTTAACTACTAGGTAGGAATTGATGGAGCACCTGGGACCACCTTCACATCACAATACTAGAGAATTCTGAAAACGAGGCTTTAAAACCAATATTAGTTAGTTTTACAATAAGGTCACTAGATGGCGCTAAAAACAGCAACGTGTCGCGTTGTTGCTTTTTGGATAGGTACCTATATTAATTGGAGGATTACTAACACGGTTATTTTCACTACTAAAGTTAAATTTAAAACGGTATATTTACCATGTTTTATAAAACAAAAAACATGGTAAATAACCCGTTTTAAATAACTTTAAAGGTTGCAAAAAAGTTAACGCTCGCGTGGTCTACTGTTCGCAGAACTACTAGTTTGTATTTCTTCATATTTACTTCTATTATATATGGAGGCCTATTTACGGAGTGACGTCACCAATAAAAAAAATCTACGCGTCCCTAATACCGTATTGCACGCACAGTTGAAAAACACGGCATGTGCTATAAACTTGTTCTATTTATCGGTCCCCTGGGCATAGGGACGCCCTACCTCCGTGTTCGTCACGCGACTGTTTTACAACTGGTTGTAAAAGTTACACTATGAGTCATTGGGAATTTTAAATAGGTTGAATAAATATTATGTAAAGGAGGTAATTTTCACACTGCAAGCCAAATAAATCTGCTCGTACGACAGGAACAAGAATAGAATAGAATTAAAAATTTTTTACAAAAAAAAATACAGGCTTTCTTTAAGAATGAAGGAAGACCAAAGAACAATGGATGGATAGTGTGAAAGATCATATGGCTAGCAAGGGATGACTACTGAGATGACGGCTGGTAGAGATGTGACTGCGCTGGTCCCAAAATATTGGGATCAAACCAATCAGAATCAAAAGTTATTTATTCAAACTAGGCTGAAAATCAGCACTTTTCGAACGTAAAAATTACATAAGACCGTCCCCCAAAACGCCCGCCCTTCACCACTTCCTAGTGCTTTAGCTGGGGAGAAGAAGTGGCGCAACAAACTCCACAGCAGCACAGCTGTCTCTTCAATAAAAACAATTAAATCTATACAACACTACGCATAATAATTTAGGTACAGACGCCAGCACGTCAAGCTACTACAATCTGTCAAATTTCTTTAATAGATTTTCAACTTTATCGCCAAAGCATTAGGTTCAAGGTTGATTGGGAAAATTTTACAGTTTTGGGTAGCTTGACCTGCTGGCGTCTGTACAATATTACGCAACACAAAATATTAAATAAGGTGAGTGGGGAGGTTTAATATTTAATAAGATGTCATACCAACTTAAGGCAGCACTGTCCACTGTCTAGGATGTATGCTGCATACAAAGAGCACGAAGTGGACATTGACCTCTTTCAGTTTTCTGTACCTGCTCTAAAAATAGCCGTGCTTGACATTTGATGGGTGTATTTAGTCTGTCTGAAATTAAATATTAACCTAATCATAATTATACAAAAGTTATCAAAATAAAATCTTATCCTATTTAATATTATTTATTGTAACCAATTTAGCTTTTAATTTATATTTTTTATTATCATTTTTTTTTTATATAAACTGTGTTTTACTTGTTAATTTATTGTGTTATTATCTGCGCATAATATAGGAATAGTGCGTGCTGTGCTTTTCTATAAGTAATGAGGCGTTTAGACTTAAGTTAATAATAAATTGTAAAGTACTAGTGTACTCATTGCTGAAGAGCCTAATAAAATAAATAAATAAATTAAATTATTTGCTATAAATAAGCTAGCACACGCCAATATTCCAAAAACAAAACAAAAAAAAAATCAAAGACTATACTCAAGCAGAAATAATAATACAAAACTAAAATGTAAGCAGAACTATTTATACATAAATAAAAGCCTCCAGTAATAAAGGGCGTGCCCACGTACATATATCCGTATATGAAGCCGTAACTCGAAGTCACAAATGATAAACTAGGACCGTCGAAGTAAAATAAACAAAGAGTTAATTACTAATAACAAAACAAAACCAAGGTCAGCAAGATGACCAGTCACCACAAGCAGCACCCGTTCACGAGCATAACGCAAAGATCAGTCATTACCCCTCTCGCCATATTTGAGGGAAGGAGGCAACCTGACCCCAGACTCTACCACAAGCAGTGACATCTAAGGGAGCATGACGAACTTGCTGCCGGTTGCTCAGGCAAGAATAATATGATCAATTGTCGAGGTCACTAGCTAACCACATATTGCAATATCACTCATAACTCATATAACCTGTCAGAAGGTAAGCTGATTCTGGAGAAAGAACATAAACTTTGTCTTTTGTTAACTCAAAGCGACCAACTATTCTTATCGTTTAAGTAGTCGTTGATAGAATAGTATGCCTTTGAAGGTTAGATTTTACTTTAGCTTTAAACGCATTGAAGGACAAATCTAGACGGTAACTTGTTATAAAAGATAGTAGGATGACTTCTTGACTCGTAAGTCAGTTTTATGAGAGCGTGCCAGGTTCTTAGGATTATGTACAGAGAGAATTAAATTGTGGAAGCTTATTTTAGTAATTTATTTACTCAGGATACCTGGATGTACTGTATGAAGATCGAAAGGCAAATTTGTATCGCGTTCCTCTACATCAGTAATTACAGGCGAGATTTCAGAAACTAGGATGTTGTGTGTGTGTCTGCAATACTTCTGGTATTCCAGGTGTTACATATTTGAAGAAGGGGGTCATCGTCTTGATAGCTACACAATAACATAAAATAACGTGTGCGGTCGGGGGACTCCGTCTAGAACAAAGTTCCTTCTAACGTTTGATTTAAAACATACAAACTTTTCTCAGCCGCCATCTTGGATTTACATTTTGACCTCACTATCGACTTTAACACCCTCGAAAACTTTGAAAATTTGAAAATTTTTGCAGCCCTATCTTGGATTTCCCTTTTGACTTCACTATCTGCTTTATTTAGCACTTGAAAACCATGATAGCGGTAACCAAGAAGAAAAATTTAAAATTTTCGCAGCCGCCTTGGATATTCATTGTGACCAAATTCACACTTTTTCTTTCCCTCTGACTCTTTCTATAAGGGCCTTAGCACACCTCCGTCGCGAAACCATAGTAGCGAAACTGCAGTAGTTCAATTCAACTGACTCGCATGATGTTCCGCTACTCGAGTAGCGAAACAACAGCGAAATATAATGCTGTTTCATGACGGAGATGTGTTAAGGCCCTTATAGTCGCATAGAGGGGGCATAATAAATGGTACTATTATATTATTATATAATAATTTTCATTAAAGCCGCGTTAAAAAACTGCGTTCCAAAAGTTATAATCAACCTAAAGGTTAACGATGCATGATACCTCCTGCTACCTTTACCTATAGGTACAACCAATGAACATATTACCTCGTCAATACCCGACAATCAATCATAAAGAACAAACAGCACAACGACGATAAAAAAAACTGAGGAAACACACGAATTTAGGAAATTCGGTCCAAATGCCATCCGTCATGCGACCCAACCCGTTAGCTTTCACATTATACAGGGTTAAAAATCACTTCGCATAAATCTGCGCTATCGGTCTAAATGACCCGCGGTGGTTCTGTGGGTTTAAACGTTGAATAATAGAGGCAGAAGGCTTACTTAAAGCTGCGGACGATTTGGCAAGGTCGCACGGAATTCGGTCAGGAGATTCTCTGCTATTTTTTAGAATTCGATTACATACCGTACATATATGAGACGTTAATCAGGACAACTGAGCGCTCAAAGAATTTATTTAAATTAAATCATTTACGGGCACTTTTGAAATGTCAAGGGAGTCGGTAATTCAGAAACATGAAGCTAGTTGTCCATTCCAAAGCGTACTTGGAGAAAAGCTGGCCTAACTCCATGGACACTCTTTTAAATTATTTAAAGTACAAAAAGAAAGGACTTCCATGGTTGGAAAGCCAACCAAGGCCACCTTGGAAAGCTTTTAACCAACCAAGACACGCATTGGCCCGGGTCTTGGTTCATTGTCGTGCAGTATCAGTAAAGTAAGCCTTCTGTAGACCCCTCTACTTTAACATGCCGTAACGTTATCTCAACTGTCAACTCTAGTTTTTCACCGCCGCTAATAGATGGCGTTGTTTACAACTCAGTTGTTCCGAGTTTCGGTAATTTAATCACGTTTGGCGGCCCATAGATGCGGTATTTTGGTTACCGTTTACTTTTCCCGATAAGGAATTACCGGTAGCTTATAATTTTGATCGATTGTGAGTACCTGACAAGAGCGGAGGGTGACTGAATGATAAATGCATCAATTAATTTGGCGAGTTTGCTGAACTTTTGGATAGGTGAACGGTTTTTTAAACAATTTTCTGACACTACTGATAATTACGTCTCCTGTGTGTTAAGCTATTGTTCCTAGTTTCGGAATCCAATCATAATTTTGAAAGTAGGTAGGTACGAACCAATTTCAAGATAAATGACCGATTTAAAATGTCTCCCGTGCTGAACTGCCGATAATAGGTACACAAATACCACCGATATAAATGTAGGTAATAATCACTCGCCAAACATAATGAAATCTAATCGCATCAGCAATATTGACGATTCATTGGCCTGTTCGGCAATCATCATCATCATCTTCTGCCAAAGTCTGACAACCACTCGTACGGTTTGACTATCGGGCTTCTGATGACCCGTAACGAGTATGACTGTCAAAGATCTACGAATGACAGCTGGGACCAAAGACGTGCTTTCCGAGGCACGGAGGGGTCTCGGTGTGTAAAGATGGACAACCATCCACCGAACAACCGCGGCAAGCGTAGTTTAACCTAATCTATCGACCCGTGCGGCTGTAATTACTTAGCCACGCTTCATCAATCGTTCCCCAAAAAGCCATTTCACAGCTGAAGATGGTCCTCAAGTCCTTATCTATTAAACTCCAATTTAAAAAGACAAAAGCTTTAACTAGTTTTCCATTTCAAGAGTAGTCATCCGAAGAAAACGGTGCCCTCTGTTGTAGCAAATGAAAAACTAATCCTCATTTGCATCTATTAAGATTTCATTTAAAATCACAATGCTCCGATCTCGGGCCTCGGTAGACGGTAGCCATCTTCGTTTTCTGAAACAAATCGAGCCTGTCTCCCGGCGGAAGTCGGCGGCTTTAATTTCCGACTTCGACTCAATTTTTTGCACCCACTTTAAAGAGATTAGACTTTTGTTGTGTCTCGTTGAGATTTAATAGGAATTGAAAAGGCTACAAAGTTGCCAATACAGCAATTAGATTTCTAATGGCTTTGATTTACGTTCTTTATAAAGATTTTAAAAGAGTTTTTACGATAGGTAACAAGGTCGATGTGAGTGGAGACGGAACTAGAAGGACGTAGGTATAGTGACCTTATTGGTGAGGTGCGTAGTACTCGCAACCGGCGAGCGTGTATGACCAGCGCGGCAATTGCGTACCACACTATTAATCGGAATCGGTTTCATTTTGACAGTTCAAAAATATTCATTGCGTTATTTACGTTGTCGAGCAGACAAATTTTGCGAACATATGAAGCAATGGATTAGTAATTTGTTTCATTATGATTCAGATTTCGATTGATTGTGTGTTATGCAATGAGGGTGCAGATAGATGAAAGTTAACGAAACCAAAGCGGTACGCAAGGATCGTAGCAGGTGGCGTTCTGTAATTTCTGCCTACGCCCATGAGAAGAACGCTTGAGTTTATGCGTATGTTTTTACGAGTTCATTTTTCAGTATTCCGATTCGGAACTTTTCGACGACAAACTGAACCGATTAGGTACGAATGATCGTCATGGTAAAATATTTTCATAGTTGCATATGATTGGCTGACGACCCGTTTCTCCTGGCACCGTGCAAGCCTCACGAGTATGATTACAGGCCATATTCGATGACCTGTATCCGAATGCCTCATGTCGACTTGAGTACGCGAACCCCCCAGCTAGGTTGTGTTGGATTTGGGTGGACTTAGAGCAGATCCATCCCGATTACTACTTCACTGCTGAGAAACGGACTCCCTGTACTCCTGCTGATTTTATTATTTTCAATTTCGATTCGATTGAAATTAGGTACTTACGAGGTACTTACGGCTCTGGGGGTCTACTCCCTAACACCGTCAACGAAGCAACGGGCCCGTCCGATAGTAGTCCGATACGTCGGAGTGAACCCTACTCCCTAATGATTTCGGATTCATCAGAACGGAACGGAATCATAGACTCATCATAGACTATTTTCGTGAACGACAGACTCATGACGATAGAGTTGCGCAATTTTACCGGTCGGTTACCGGTTTAGTTATTTTGTGATTTTCAAGCATAATAAACAAAAATTCATATTTTTGTTGTTAGAAAATGAGCACATTTTTAACAATATAAGTTTTATAATGTCTATAAATATAGAATTGAATTATTTTGCCATTTTTTTGCGGATAGAGGCCCTATCCATTTGATACCTCTGCCTTTGACGGCAATTTTCAAGTGCAATAGTGTAATATGTTCTGTGGGTGGATATGACAGAGCTTTTTGTTTGTTTACATAGTAACCGGATTTTTTTTTGTAAAATTAATTAGAATAATTTTGTTAAATGGCCCCATCCGCTGCAAATAGAGGCTCTCCGCAATTTTATGAGCGAGATTAAGAGTTGGCTCGCGCTCTATTGAGGAGTACCGACGAAGGGGGAATACGATCAAAACGGCTGTGGTTTCGAAAGCCTGTGCAATTCAATAGAAAGTTGCACGAAGTCCGTGGAGCAGCGGCAAAGGGTGAGTTTAATACAATATTACTCGTCAATATTAACAAGATTTTAAGGTCTTGTCATCAGTAAAGTGCATGACAATGATAATAATCAGTCATCCTCCAAATACTTATCTGTAGGTGGCCTTACGAGTACCTACACTGGTAATAATTATGTTACATGGAGCCTTTGCCGAGACTTTTTTTTATTAAATAGGTAATAATAAATCACAGATACCTACACAATTCTACATTTGTCAAACATTTCTATCGATGATATTTGTTGTATCCGTCAATTATATTCAATTTTTGTTATACAGGGTCTACCTGTAGTTACAAAGACCCAGCAGCCATCCCATACCCACTCAAGAACAGCCTTCAACGTCCACTGAAGCACAAGCTGAGGTTACTAATGAAAAATCAAAGTAAGCGAAGTAAGTATTATTGTTGTTCAGTAGAAAAGATAAAGATATTACGTAAATCATGTTTCACAAAGTTACACTGACTAAAATTATTTATTTCTTTTGTTTACAGCATTATACCCACGTCGTGCACGTCCACGTGTTCGGCGACACGGCACTGCCGACTGAGCAAGAAGTAGCAATAATTTAAGACTACAATTTATAGATAAATAAAATTAAATCTATGTTTTGATTGTTATAGTGTGTTTGTTGATTGTTAAAATGATTCAGTTTTATTTGGTGCTAAATAAAAAAACAACCATTTTGTTAATAAAAACAATACTTTTATTGTGCCTATATCTATTTCTATTTATATTTCTATACCTATTTCTTCCAGCAATTACACTAATCTGTCTCTCGTTCTTTGCGGCTTGATGAGCGGATGTAGTCTCATCTCTCTGTATACTGCGCTCTAGTTGTAGGTCTTCCTCGTTGAGGGAAGGTGTTTAAGTCAGCCCGATGGCAAAAGAGGTATTATATCCTTACACAAGTCCTCGAACAATTCCCGTGTAAATCTATAGTTCCCTATGAACTCAACGTTGGGAATACTCGCCAACCGAAAGTTTTGGCGTAAATGTCGTCGGCGTCACATCCGCTCTTCCTGTAGACCTTCTTCGAGCATTAAAAAGCAGCCATAGTTTCGAATTCTTCTTAAAATTGTTACTTTCGTCGTCAGCACGATAACTATTTTGTTGTCGTATCAATTGACATAACGAGCCGTCCAAACAAGTGTCAAACTTAATTTTTCGAACGGGCACAAACACATCGGGAGTAGGGACAACTGTCAAATCGTGTCGTCATTCATTCTTCGCTCGGGCCCCGGACGAATCGTCTGTCCGTCGGTGATAGGGAGTAGGAAAGGCCCGTTACGAAGGCTGAAACTACGGACTTCGTGCTTAGGGAGTAGGCCCCCTGGTCAGGTGACTGGTGTTTAGTTGAAATAGTCATAGCATTCCATACGCTGCTGAATGTTGTCGAGGCAATAGTCGTTTCAGCAGTGGACTATTTTGGTTTGAAAATGTGATTTTTAGGTGAGATACAAACCAAAACAATCAAATTAACATATTTATTGTGCCTATTGCGTGTAGTTTGTAGTGCCCCAGTGCTGCAAATGGCTCTATGCATAACCTGGAACGCTCCTCAAAACTTCAAAACCCATTCATTTTATACCATCAACTTCGCCCTAGCTTTTTTCCATGTTATGTTGGCGTCGGCTTCCCGGATGCAGCTGAGTACCAGTATTTTACATGGAGAGACTGCCTATCTGACCTCCACTACCTAATTACTGGGTAATACGATACCCCTTGGTAAAACTGGTTGTCAGACTTTCGGGCTTCTGACGACCCTTAACGACTATCAAAGATCCTAGAAGCCGGTGCGGCTGTTATTACTTAGCCCCGACCCCCTCGAACCGATTCACTAAACCGACGACGTTATAAAAAACTTGATAGTTAAAACAATCAGAAGGCGTGCCATTAAATTGACCAGTTAGCTAGACCTATGTCCTCCCCCTGTTTCCCTTCCTCCCAACAAATTTAGTAGAACCACGGGGAGGGGTAGAGGTCTGTGTAAAGTGGTAAGTTGACTATAACTTTCGTCGCTCGAAGCCATCAAGATAATTGATTAATTAAAGCGCTGCAGCGTCCTCAAACGGATTTATCTTTTTGTTGTAAAATTGCGTTTTTATGGGAAAGTCGGTTGGTGGCTTGACGTTTGCTGCTGCTTTAATCATAGCTAACTAGCGACCTGCCACCCGCTGGGCTAATCTGAAGATTTCCTGTTTTATCAAAATCGCTCCAGCCATTTTGGAGTCACAGGGAACGTACATACACAGATCGATTTTTATATAGGTGGATAGATGGTGTGGGTACTATTGAGATACCTACCAGAAAAATAAAGTTTCCCATTATTCACGCAAGAAGTACCTATCTATTCCTAAATATATATTTTTTATTGACTCGTACAATAATAGAGTAGGTACCGTGTAGCATTATCTCTCAGGTTATGTTTGAAACTCCAAAACAATTGCGAGCAACGTTCAATAAGAGTATGCTCGCTTTAGGTCCTGTAGTGCTCCTAGGTTTATATAATTATCTGTTCATACAGTCAAACACGCCGGTAGCGAGTACTACGCACCTTACCTTTCTGAAGAACCAGTAAGATCAGTGTCTGTCCGAGCGTCCTCTTCCGGCGTTTCTACTGCGATTACATTTGCCTTGTAAAAAAAACAGGTCAAGTGCATGTCGCATCACGCACAATAAAGGGTTCCGTAGTTGGGATGAATTTATCCCAAGAACAAACTTAACATTGTAGTTGAAAAACTCTCCCATACATTTCAACTACAAATGTCCATAGTTAAACGAAAAGGATCCAACCCACATTACACCTAATGTGGGTTGGATCCTTTTTGTTTAACGTTTAAAAAGAAATTTTTCGAGGTATCTTTGTGTTTTTTTCTATCGTATCAAATTAATTGTATTATGTTTTCAACACACTACCTAAATAGCATTTATCCTGAAACATATCATAATATTTTTCTAATTTTGTTTACTGCAATGGATTCTAAGAATGGATCATATACTTTTAAGAATTATAAAACTTGCGCTTAGGGTCTGTAGTCCCCTTAAACGAAGCAAAAGGAGTATCATGTAAGGATCGTAGCAGGTGACGTTCTGTAGTTTCTGCCTATCCCAATGGCAAGAAGGCGTGAGATTATGTATATAAAATGTAAAGTCACTTAAACTCGACTAAAAAAATCTTTGCGGAAAATATTATTATAACTTGTTTACAGAAACATCTTTTTACAGCAATTGAACATTACAGCCATTAGGGTTCTGACGTCATAGGGAACCCTAATTCACCGAGTCATGTGTCACAAACACTGGGCTATGGCAAAACCATAACATTTTTGCCATGTCATTGGTTATTCCTAATTTTGGTTCAATGTTGGTACAAGCGAAAGGCGGCGGATATAATGCAATACTTTGCGTATCTAATTCAGTAACGCATTCAGGGTTTTGTTGTGACTGCCGCGAACCTGTAGTGTTTGCTGATGCACGTACCGGCAGGTTTGATGCACTGTGACGTAAGAATTCTGCCTCGCTACTCCGCAGGCTGCGTGACAGGCCCAATACTTTCCTGTTTTAGTTTAGTTCTAACATTATGCTAAACTATTTTGTTACTGACATTGTGGACGTCATTGTATGTGTAGTCCAAATAAATAACGTTTATATAAACAACATCTTAAAGAGTCATTGTACTCATTATGAACAACTTTTACTATGGGACATCAGCTAAGTATTCCCTACATTTTGAAGAGTTATGCGAACATAAATGTAGGGAAAAGCTGGTTTTTTTTTCGCGATTTCAGGTTTGGACCCATAGTTAAAGTTGTTCATAATGATGAGTAGAATGACGCCTTAAGAGGTTGTGCGTTATTCAAATTACATCTTGTATAAAGTATATGGGAGACCTTTTCCAAGCAGTGGGACAACAAAGGTTAACACTTTCAAATTCAAATTCAAATTTATTTATTTGTGACACATAGGTATAATGTTGTGGTACATGATGTTATAAAATAAAAATAAAATATTGTATCACTATGCGCTGCCTTGCAAGGCGTACAAATTTGTTTACACAGTAATAGACTATAAAATTATAAAATATACTGCAAAGTAGTTGCGTTAAATATTTAGCAATAAAATAAACATAAACAGAACCATACAAATTAAGGTAACAATTAATAGCTAGTTAAACTTATTAAATTAACTAAAATATATAAGTAACAAATACATCTGAGAATGAGTCAATGGTTTTTATTTTTCTTCTAAATATTCATTTATGCTGTAGTATGCTTTATCTATTAGGAACTTATGGAGTGATTTTTTGAAGGTATTTAAATCTTTCGAGGCTTTTATAGCTTTAGGTAGTTTGTTGAATATTTTTGGAGCCATTCCTAGAAAACTTTTTGAGAACGGTTTGGTGGGTTTTTGACTTAATTACACCTTGATGACGTTTAGTGGATAGGGTTTCAAATTGGTTCAGGTTATTTTTAATGAACATGACAACTTCATAAATGTATAGGGACGGGAGTGTTAATAATTTTAAATTAATAAAAAATGGTTTGCAACTATCTGTTTTTTGGATCATGCATACTGCACGAAGACACTTTTTTTGGGCTTTAAAGGCCAATTCTCTATCCGTAGAATTACCCCAGAATATTACACCGTATCGCAGTGTGGAGGAGACATATGCATGGTATGCGGTAAGAACGGTGCTTTGATTGGCGACCTTGCTTAAATTATGTAAAGCATAGCAATATTGGTTTAGTTTTTTTATTATGTGATCAATGTGTGTTTTCCATGACATTTGTTGATCTAACCAAAGCCCAAGAAATTTTGTGTTGTCAATTTTAGCAATCGTATTACCTTCATATTTAATGTTTGTATTAATAGAGTTTGTTCGCTGATTAAAATTCATGATATGGGTTTTTCCAAAATTAATTTTTAAGTTGTTATCTATTAGCCATTGAATAATTAAGCCTAAACTATTATTTATTTCAATTTCATATCTTTCTAAATTTTTTCCTATAAATATTGTAGTACAGTCATCAGCAAATAGAGTCATGGGGTGTTCTATGGTTTTGGGAATATCATTTATATAACATAGGAATAACAACGGTCCAACTACACTCCCCTGGGGTACGCCGTAATTTATAGATCTTTTTTTTGATAAGTAGGTTTTTTCTGTTTTAGTTCTATGACATATTTTTACTATTTCAGTGATTTGTTTTCGGTTGACTAGGTACGACTCAATTAGTTCTAGGACATTGCCTCTAATTCCAAGTTTACTTAATTTTATGAGAAGGATTTTGTGATCTACAAAATCGAACGCCTTCGTCATGTCCATGAATAACGCAGTAACTGGGATTTTTTTATCCATATTTGTAATAATTTCATTTATTAATTCATAGATGGCCATATTAATATTTTTATGTTTTCTAAAACCGTACTGTTCTTTAGTTAGAATATTATTTTTTTCTAAGAATGAATAAAGGCTGTTATAAATAACTTTTTCGATTATTTTCGAGAATACTGGGACGAGTGCAATAGGCCTATAGTTTTTCATATTTTGTGGATCATCCTTTTTATGAAGAGGTTTTATAACAGATAGTTTTAAGTCTTCAGGGAATTTACCTTTATCTATACAAAGATTTATTATATAACTAAGAACTGGTGAAATTTCAGAGACAACATTTTTAATTACATGTGTAACAATATCGTCATAGCCTGAACTATTTGTATTTTTTAGATCAATAATAATTTTATGTATATCATGAGGAATAGTGGGTGATAAGAACATTGAACTGGGGTTTGAATCTATTAATGTCGATTTATAATCACTGTTTTGGTTGTTTATTGGTTGAACTTGATCAATGAAATAGTTATTAAATAATTCGGCGATCTCATTTGGTGTTGTAATACATTTATTTTTGTCTGTAAGAATTTTAGAAGGGTTTTCTTTTGGGTAATTAGATTTAGTTGAGTTTATTACTCTCCAAGTTGCTTTAACCTTGTTGTTAGCATTATTAATGAAATAACTGTTTTGCGTTTTTTGAGTCAATTTGATAATTAATTTTAGACGTTTAGCGTATGTATTAAATATTTTTTTATTCGTTTTATTTGGTTGGCGTCTTAATTGCCATAGCATTTCACGCTTACGCTTACAACATAGTTTTAGACCTTTAGTTATCCATTTCGGAGTTTTGGAACATAGATTTTTAATTCTCACTATGGGGAAACAAAGATCGTAGAATAATTTAAACAAGCTATTAAATTCACGGAATGCATTATCTGGGTCTGTACAATTGTAAACATTACTGAAACTAAGGCTTTGAAGAGCATTCTTAAATTTAACCATATTTTCTTGACAAAAATCTCGACTGAAAGTATGCCAATGTGTAATGGTACAAGTTTTTTTAACAGGACATCTTATTATTTGAGCTGTATGGTCGGATATAGCCAGTTCCATTACCTCACTGGTGCTGCCTCTAATATTGTGTATAATATTGTCGATACAGGTACCACTATCTAATCGGGTTGGTTGACGAACACTTAATTTCATACGGTAGTTATATAGAAGATTTTCAAGTTGAGTAGATAATTTCGTATTTTTTAAAACATCAATATTAAAGTCTCCACAAATCAAGACTTTCTTTTTGTTGTTGTTAGTAATCTTATTTAGTATACCTTCAAATTGGTAGAAAAAGGAGTTTAAGGTATCAATTTTGAATTTGGGTGATCTATAAATACATACAATAGTTATACAATGATCAATTAATTCGATAGCACAACATTCTAATACATTAGGACAGCAGTATTCTTTTAAATTGAGTATTTTATACTTGTGTTTATTGTTTACCAGAATACATGAACCCCCCCTTCGATTGCTTCTAAGGTAATGGGTTGCAAGTGTGTAATTTGGAATATGTAAATGTATGTCATCGCCTTCTTTCATATTGTGTTCTGTTACACAGAGCACGTCCACAAACTTATTATTACAAGCAAGTTCGTGTAGAATTAAGCTCAAGAGATCCGATTTACTTATTAACCCATTAGTGTTTTGATGTAATACATTTATGTGTTTATACAAGAAAAAAATTACTATTATTTACAATACTAGGGGTAACAATATTAACATCATTATGAGAGATATTGTTGATATTAGACAAATGACTGATATCGGGATTTGAGACAATGTCATTCTCAGGATATAGAGGAATATCAAGAGAATTTGTATGAACAATACATTGAAGGTTTCTAAACATTTTTTTTATCCCATTATTATTTATCGTACCAGTGTGCTTTGAAAACATGGTATAATCGTATTTCAGGTCAAGATTGGAGTCAAACAATAAAGCAAAGTTGTGAGTTTGTAAGTCAAGATACAGTAAATTATTAAACATTTCTAATCTTCCATTGTACATCATACTAGAATAGTGACTGAATTTAAAAGTAGGTAAACATAATATTATATTAGTGTTTTTCAGAGGCATTAGTGTCTGGCGTATATTAATAATTAAATCGAAATAATTATCAGTTCTTCGAAAATCTTCCTCGCCTATGAGAATTATACAATAATCATTCATCGTGAAGTCAGTAAGTTTTACGTTGATGTTACTAATGAGTTCATTTACTCCGCCATTTGGTGTAAGGTAGTGACACAGTTGATAGTTCGGGAACGTTTTTTCGGCTACAGATAATATTTTATTTACCTTATCGCTGCTTAAAATGCATATTTTCTTTCTTTGTTCTTGAGGTACCTTGTTTGTACTATGTTCCGTAGTTTGTGAAGAGATGTAATTCGGTCCTATTTGGGTAGATGTATTCAACATTGGTGTTTTATTTGCTGTAGTGTTAGCTGAATACAGTTTCTTCTTAGATGGTTCCGATTTTATTTTAGGGGTAGACTGCTTAGAATTTCGGTGAGAATGAGATTTCTCACAGAATGAGATGTCGCTTAGTAATTTTGGGATTTCTTCGTGTTTGTTCTTATTAAAAGAAGTGATGGTATTTTTTAAGTCCGTGTTCTCGGACGATAGCTGATTTATCACCTTACGGGCCTCTAATAAATCTGAGTTAAGTTTATCAATTTGTTTTTTAAGTTCTAGGATCTCGTCGTTCTCGTCATCCGATATTGTTGGTAAGCTATTAGTGGTGCCATTTAACGTTGATTCATTGGAGTTGCATACATCGATTACGGCTTCTGCTTTTGCCTGTGAACGTGTTTTGCGAGTTCGCAGTGTCATATTTTCGAAGAAATTCATAGTTCTTAGCCAATGTAGGAACGTTAATTATATGAACAGTTGACCTTATGGAACTCGTGACCAGGTTTCATTCAACAATTTTTGTAGTTAAATAGTGACTTCACTTCACGCTTTATTACTTCTAAATTTAACAGAAAATATGAAAAGAAGTGTAAAATTCAAAATAAAGCGTAAAATTAATACGGCGTAGGTACAATAAATTCTTTGTAAACAAATCTGGAAAGTTCAAAAAGACTTGCAATTTGCGGGGCGCGAACTCACGACACCAATCTTTGTATGTCAAGCATTGGTTGCATGAGCTAATTAGTTGTTAGAATTGTTAACGAAATAGGTCTTCGTTTTGCTGTAGATATAAAAAAGTTCGTTATGATGCTTCTATTTTCAAATTCAAAATTTTGCATGCGCGCGCACTTTTAATTTGTTGTTTCTGTTTTATTGTTATTATTTTAGATTAACACAGAATTAACACTTGCTGGCACTTCTATATGAACACTATAATAATAATGCACTGTTATTGTTTGTTGCTTTGAATTTTTAGAGAATTTTTCACTTTCTAAACATAGTTTTGGCACTGTTTGAGATTAGAATTTTTAACACACTATAACTTTGTTAAATGCGAAAATGACGTTTTGCTAACACTTCCAGTTAATCTTTACACTTTACTGTTCATCATAATAAAGGAATTACGTGGTTATGCTGACTTTTATATTTTTTATCAGAAATAAATACGGAGCTCAATGTTTACGTGACGGCAGCGCCATCTAGTCCATTTTCAGTTTCAGTTTCGCTGCCAACTCCGCGAATTAGCGGGGTATGGGGTGAGCGCGGGGTGCTGGCCCCGCGAATATGCGGAGTAGTACCGCTCGGTTTCTATGAATTACTACGCGCCCGGCACTGCGCTTGGCAACACGTGTGTAGGCTGGCAGTGAACCTGTTAAGGGGGCTTCCCCTTCAGGGTACGAGTAGCCCGTGAAATTCAAATATTCTTAGTTTTTTTTGCAATTTGCAGGTCAGTATTAGATTTTATGTTAATTTAAATTAAATTCGCGACCGTAACCAACTCATATTTACAGAAATATAATAATTAGAATCAGTAATATAAATTCATAAGTTAGAAAAGACCTCAAATGTCAAGATTTCATGAAATAGTCATTAATAGAGTAATATGAACTTAGAGAATTCTATTGATGATTTTAATGATTATAATTCAATAAATCCAGATTTGTTACGGTCGCGAATCATATTCAGATCAACATACAACCTGATACTGACCTGCACATTGCAAAAAACGTAAGAAAATTTGTATGTTTGTGTCTCAAGTAAAAAAAATATATTTAAGTAATAATAATAATATCCTGGGACATTCCACACACGGTCATCTGATCCCAAACTAAGCAGAGCTTGTACTATGGAAACCAGATAACTGATATACTACATACACTACTTTTTTTTGTAAATACATACTTATATAGATAATTGAATGATAAGTATACATATATCTATGTAATTATTTATTTCTTCTGCCTGAATTGGTGTCGTTCTTTGTGGATGTGACACATATTTTCCCCAACTTGTCTTTTTTGTGTTTGTCGTCTTTCTTTCTTTGCGTCATATTTACCGCGAATAAACGTATTATATTTCCTTCGTTTGTTTAGCATGTTAGTGGGGTCAGCGTTATAATGTATTTTTTTCTTTTTTGGCCTTTTCTTTCTTGATTTTCTCGTGTCATCCTCCTTTTTTGCCGTCCGTCCATCAACATTTTTAGTTAATCGTTTGCCTGTAAAGGTGTTTGGTGTTAGGTTCTTGAGACAATTATTTGCGCTCGTCATTTCTTCTTCTCGCTATTGGCTTGAACTTACGATGTATTTATTTGTAACTAAGTTTTGCCCGTGACTTTCCCCGCGTTGAGGATAGAAATTAGCCCACGGGAACGTACGACCTGAATAAAAATATCATAATATATTCTAATACTATCCACAAATGTTCAAGAATTCAAGTATATTGAATCATTGACCTAGTGATCCAATTCTACAGAGTTTTCAATGCTTAAAATTAAAACTCTACTTTTTGTCCTAATCACTGCACTGATTTCGTTCCTTTTTGTATATCGTCAGCAAAAGCGATAACAAGGTACGTGGTGACATTTATTGCATATAAGAATATGTGGTTTCCATATTGTACAAACGGCTGGATCGATTCCGCTATTTCTTGTTTTAATATAATAAAAATTGGGAAAGTTTCCCGGGAAATCTTCAAATTCGGGAAAAACTGCGTTCAGTTTTTCCCGAATTTGAAGATTTCCCGGGAAAAATGACGTTCATTTTTTGTATGACTGGACAGGAATACGTCGGTCGAGTCAGCTGGTTTATAAATAATATATCTATGTATATATTAGTAGGAAGTGTGGTTCAGCAGCCTTCCAAAAGGTTAAGTTTCTCTAACCCGCTTCCACCTACATCTTCGACGGGTCCAATCGTCCTCACACCGTATATAACTCAGTGTTCCGAGCGATTAACCCAACTCAAATGTAGTGAGAGAAGGTTAATGAAGTACGTGTGATCGGTTACAACGGTACCAGGACGGTGATTTTGATTGAACCATCATTGATGATGTGTGTGCTGATTTTTAAGGTTAGGTTTTGGTTACTGGGAAGGGTTGTTTTGAAGACTACTACACAGGGCAAAGGCCTCTTCTCAAACAGAGAAGGCAAGCGCATTAATCACCGCGCTCGCTCAAGACGTTGGCGATATCAGACTTATACTATACTACTAGCGACCCGCTCCGACTTCGCAAGGGTAGCACTAATTATATATCTATAACCAGATGACTTGTGGTGGATGATTGAAATACTATCTTGAATTCATGCAAGCCGAGCCAGCATTGTCAGGTTTGTGTGCCAAATTTCATCCAAATCTCATTCGTGGGATAATACTAATGATCGAAATACTGTCTTCAATTCATGCCAGCCTAGTACTTTTAGTTTACTGCTCGGAAAAAAATATGACACATTACACGAAAAAGTAAAAAAAAAAAACATTATGTTGATCCGATATCTACCACACATTAACAGAAACAATTTGAAGATTGCCTGAAAATTTCATCAGAATCGCTTCAGCCGTTTTGGAGGCTACAGGGAATATACGTACATACATTCACACATCGATTTTTATAGAATATGTATGTAGATAAATCTTGTCACGATGATTTTCCTTTACTATGTCAGTAATGCCCAAGGTAAAGCTAGAAAGAACATATGTTCTTATGTCTACTCATAATATGTTCTTATGTCTACTCATAATATGAGTTGAAAAAGTCACATTGGTACTTGCCCGGATTTGAACCAACAACCACGTGCATCGAGAGACGAGGCCTTAATAACCACATGACTATCACGACAGCAAAAGGAGTTTTTAAAAATCTTTATGATTTTTCTAGCATCTATTTACATACCTATTTGCATACCGACCGGAAGATACCTAACTATATAATATCGAGTAAGACATAGGTACTTCAATACAAACGATTCCAATCCGAATCTAACCCTACCAAAATAAAATTATAATGAAACAATTAAAATCCTCATAATCCTCTGTATCGAATTAAAATCATAAATGTAAGCGCGATGTCAATTAAAACAAAAACAGTGCGACATCGCTTATTCGCCGAAAGCCGACTGCCGACGGCCGAAAGCTCCGATCCGATTAGTGCGTCCAATAAACAAAGAGCATGGGCCGTTATTAATTTTCGATTGGTGCAGACGTCGCGAACGTTCCGCGATTTAAATTTGAATTTCGAATCGGGGATTATGATTGTTTGGAAGCAGAGGTGTGAAGATTATCTGAACGGTTGTTTGCGTTTGAGGGGTTATAAACGGAAATAATGGTTTGTTAGTAGTTATCGATAGCTAGACGTATCGTTTAATCGATTTTTGGTTTTGGTACTGAATATTATTCTGTGTAGCTGTGAGACATATTTTATAAATTTGATTCAGGTGCTATGTAAATATACCCAATAGAAAACATTGTTGATTCTGGGAATACCTTTAGAGAATGAATACAACAACAATGTACAAAATTGGTCACTAAAACACATTGTTTATTTTTGTTTCTTTTTGCACACATGCATATTGTGACCTATGTTTCTCTTGGTTATGCAAGAGTAGTTAAGGTTTTATCTACGCTACACCATTTTTTTTTACTTATGACTAAATTTAAACCGCAGCGAATTATCTCAGTTCTAATTTTCTCTTTAGAAATATTCTGCTTCGAAATAACAACATTTTTGCTCAAGCTAGAAAATGTTGGTGAGCCCTGACCATGCTTCCTGCCTGACCCCGTGTGACGTAATTTCCTCTTTTATGCTTCGGTATCACGTTTGCTTCGCTTTGCTTTGCTTCGTTTTTATTACCAGCAAATATAGGGTTAAATTGTCTATGCAATGTAGCAACGTATTGTGTAGGTAAGTCAAAGTCAAAGTCAAAGATTTATTTGCATACTAAGTGTACATTTGCATACTAAGGGTACCTTTATTTTGATTATGATTGAACCTATATTTAATTGAACAGAAATATTTGTATTTTTTTTAAATATACCTAGTCTTGCCATAAATATTGAGACGAAGAAAAAAAAAAATTTTTATTGCAAATAATATTTATTACTTTTACAGTGTGTTAGTTTAATACATAAATATAAAACAATTCAAAATATAAAAAGCTTATTCGAAGTGGTCTCCATTGGCTGCAATACAGTCTTTTAAACGTTGAGGCCAGTTATCAATAGAAGCACGCACTCTTTCCATGGAAAAATTCTTTACTGCCAATCTTATGGATTGTTTTAGGGACTCCAAGCTATCATGGCGTTTAGAGCAAGCCGTACTCTCTAAAACTGACCATAAATCATAATCCAGCGGATAAAGATCGGGACTAGACGACGGCCAGTCTTCAGCTCTGATGAAGTCCGAAACGTTCACTTCCAACCAAGACTGCGTGGACCGAGCTTTATGACCCGGCGCCGAGTCTTGTTGGAAGGACCATACTTGGTTATTGAACATGGTGTTGTTAAGGGGCTTAACTACCTTCTCAAGAATGGTATCTTGATACACTTGTGCCGATGTTTTGATACCTTTTTCACAAAAATATGGCTCGAGTCACTCATTCATAACTAACACCCCACCAAACCATCACTGAGGTCGGATAATGCCCACGTTGCACTCTGCCGACTAATTGGGAAGCTTCCTTAGAGCTTTGAACATAAATACGGTCATTTTGTTTGTTAAAATGTTGCTCAATTGTAAAGATTTTCTCATCCGTAAACAAAATTTTTCTGTGACCTCCCTTTGCGTACCGCTTCAGTAGTTGTTTCGATTTTACCACCCTATTCTTTTTTAAATTATCAGTTAAAAAATGACCAGTGCGTCTCTTATAGGCTGCAAGTCCTAAGTCATCTTTTAAAATACGCGACATGGTTCTGGGTGCTATCTTCATCTCCCGAGATAAAATCTTTTGCTTTCGGACAGGATTTCTTCGAATTCTTTCCCTTGCTGCTTTGACCACATTTTTCGTACGAACACTACGTGGACGGCCAGATCTTTTTCTGTCACAAACAGAGGAGGTCTCATTATACCTATTAATAGCCCGGTACACAAACATTTGACTAATACCAAGCGTATGGAGAGTTTTAAAAATTGCATTTGTTTCCATACCAACTTTGTGTAATGCAATCACAGCGATTCGGTTCTCTTTATCACCCCACTCAATTTTAAAATCGCAAAATATTGTACAATGTATTGGCGCCAAAATTACAAAACTCAATGAACAATCGTATAAAAATGACAGATTCCAAATTCAAATGTAATATCTTTCTTATTTTTAATTGTAACAGTATTTATGGCCAGACTGTGTATTTTAGATAATATATTTCGTCACTTTTTCCTTGTGTGTTTTTTTTTATATAGAAGGAGGAGCTCGTAGCTAAGTAATAACAGCCGCACGGGTCGATCCATCAGGTTAAGCTACGCTTACCGGGGTTGGTCTGTGGATGGGTGACCATCTTTTCATACCGAGATTCCTCCGTGCCTCGGAAAGCACGTTAAGCCGTTGGTCCCGGCTGTCATTCGTGGATCTTTGACAGTCGTTACGGGTCGTCAGAAGTCCGAAAGTCTGACAACCAGTCTTACCAAGGGGTATCGTATTACCCAGTAACTGGGTTGTGGAGGTCAGATAGGCAGTCGCTCCTTGTGAAATACTGGTATTCAGCTGCATCCGGTTAGACTGGAAGCCGACCCAAACATAGTTGGGAAAAAGCTAGGCAGATTGATTGTTTTTTATATAGAAATAAAAACACAATTCCCACAGAGAAATCGTACACAACGACATATATATTTTGTCAAAACAACGAGACGTCCCCGCAGACGCGATATGATTCGCTTTATCTAACGAACGCCGGAGGCTGTGTTCCTCTCCATAATTAAATAATATGACACAAGACAGAACACGCCTCAGGAAAACGGGAAAAGATTAGAAAAGAAACGTAAGAACGTTGTGTGTTGTGGAAAAGTTGTTGCTTTTACTAAAGGCGTTTCCACGCGTCACCGTAGTACTTACTCAATTAGTTTCGGTGCATTAGAGTGGACTCGGACATGATCTTAGTGGTTGCATCAAAGAAAAGAAAACAAAATAATGATAATAATATTCTGCACAAATAAACACATATTATAACGTAAACATAAAATACACACACTAATACAAAGTAACAGTGAAAGGCGACTATCTAAATAGCCTAAGTTCCGCAGAGGAACGACCTTTACTCATCTGTTTAATGGTTGAAAAGTATTTTTAAACAAATTTAATATGTTAAAAAATATATCGCGTGTGTGTTGGCTAAAAAAATCCTGGTCAGACTAAATTATGTATGAACATGTTCTGTACTTTCTGTCTACCACCATGGGAAGAAGGCGTGAGTTTATGTACGAGTATGTAATGTATGTAATAAAAACTAGCGAAAAGCCTAGTATTCGCCAAAACAAAAATAATCTAAAAAAAAACAGAAGTTAAAAGTCTCAGCAATTTCACTATCAGTGTGCATTTGTATATTCTACATGAAAATGTTATACTGGGTGACTTTTTTTTACCGTCTTGGCAAAAATAGGGTGTACGGGTATAGGTTGAACGGGGTAGAAGCCTATAGCATACCTAAATTTTTGTTTTTTTTTAAAGAGAAAAATAAAGTATTATTTCGTTATTTTTTAACGATCTCTAAAGTTTTACCACAATTTCTGTTTGTATTGTTCTAGTTTACTTCAAATGTGTAGTGTTTATTGATAGAGCAAATTCTGTCTAAGCTACAAAACAAAACATTAAAAAAAACTAGGTATGCCATAGGCTTCTACTCCGTTCACGAGAAGGTAAAAAAAAAGTCATCCAGTATATGAAAAAAAAAATTACGTTGTTTAACATAAAATTTAAAAAAAAAATCTGGATTCAGGCCATTATTCTATTCAAACTCTATAAATTATTAGGAGGGGCTTGTGGCTAAGTAATAACAGCCGCACGGGCCGATCGATCAGGTTAAACTACGCTTGCCGCGGTTGGTCCGTGGATGGGTGACCATCTGTACATATCAAGCCCCCGCCGTGCCTCGCTGAAAGCACGTTAAGCCGTTGGTCCCGGCTGTAATTCGTGGCCAACCAGACTCTGACAACCAGTCTTACCAAGGGGTACCACGTTAACCAGTAACTGGGTTGCGGAGGTCAGACAGGCTGTCGCTCCATTGTATTCAGATACATCCGGCTTGCCTCGAAGCCGACCCCAACGTAGTTGGGAAAAGGCTAAGCTGATAATTCTATAAATTCTACATTCGTTTTATAAAACAGTCCCTTACCTTACTACCTAGACTTTTTTTAAAAGTTTTTATGTGAAGGTCTACAAGAGAATTAACTTTTCTTCCCAAATGAATACCGTGAAAATACAAATTACTTTAGTAGATACTAATTTGTTAAAACTTAACGCTACAAAGGCCGTAGGTGTAAACAGACACATTCGTTCTAAATAAAGAACATTTTCCAGCGTTGGTCTCAATTAGAGAGATGTGTCAGCTGCAAGTCGCAGCGAGTTATAAAAATCAACAGACGAGAAATAGGTTAATGTTGGTACAGGCAGGCAACTATTGTTTGTGTTAAGTTGGCTATTTTCCGTTGCTGTACATTCGTTTTTAGGGTTCCGTACGTCCGAATGAAGAAACGGAACCTTATAGGATCATTCTTGTGTCTGTCTGTCTGCTCCGAATCTAATGGACCGATTAAGTTGAAATTTTGTATATTATACATATGAATATTTCTTTGACCCAAACAAGAACGTGTAGGTAAGGTAAATAAATGAATTTTGAATTTTTGGGTCACTTTTAGGGGACAAATTATAAAATAAAAAAATAAAAGTTTTACGTGATACACATTAAATGGAAGGGCTTACTGTGAGGGTCTCAAATATACAATATGTAATAAAATCCCTGTTGTTCCTTTTAACACATGATTGTACTCATGATAACAAACCACTTTTACTATGAGACTAAACCTGAAATTGCGGAAAAAATCATCTGCTCCCTACATTTTGACGAGTTATACGAACATGAATGAAAGGGACAGCAGATTTTTTTTTGCGAATTCCGATTTGGTCCCATAGTAAAAGTTGTTTGTTATCATGAGTACAATCATGTGTTAAAAGATATAACATATTCTTTCCTTCCAATACGACACCCTACGTTTGATCTTTATCAGCGCTATAAGGTGCTGACTGTTAGACAACTTTTTATTCTACTGACAGTTACTAAAAAGCACTCAGAACTTTCCTACGACCCCGAAACAATATCTGGTAAGAGAAGAACCACCGATGTCTGCACTACAAATAGATATGGGTTCAGTCTCGCACATAATTTTTACGGTTTCCTGGGTCCATATTTATATAATAAAATGAACAAGCAGCTGTTAATTTATCCTCTTTCTAGGTCAGAGTGCAAGAAAAAAGTTTGCTCGTGGCTTCAAGGCATTGATTACAGTACAACAGAACGTTTATTAAAACCATTAAGGTAACGTTTGCAAGCATGGAACGATATACAATTAACACACACTTACCCATCACACCATCTCCCATACACACACACCCACACACACACACACACACACACACACACACACACACACACACTCACTCATTCCCAAATCAAACGTTAAGCCATTTTTACTTTAGTTTTTAATTTCCCATATAGTTACACTTCACTTTTGTTATTAATTTGTAATAGTGTTTTATTATGTACAACCTGTATGTTAGGTTAATACAGTCATAGGTCATTCATGAGTTGTCCGATGGCGGTAAGCCTGGTGATCTGTAATACAGGTTTTACCTACAACAGACACCAGTCTCTATTAAGTGTTACCTTGACTTTGTACTGTGTTTGTGATTACGAGAGAAATAAAAGATTATTATTATTATTATTATTATTATTATTAACAGGGTTTTGTTACATATTACCTATATTTTTCATAATTTTAAATTATACAGTTTTAAAGTTATTTTAGAAAATAGAACAAAATTGGCCAATCCGAAACTACTCAGCCTAAATTTTTGATAAAATACTTAAAATAGTTCTATACTATAGATTACAGGACAATTTATAAGAAGAATATTGTCTTAAAGTAACATGGTAAATCCCTAAATATTGTGCGTACAAACTTAAATTGCAGGTGTAATGAATGGGAGAAGAAGTTTTTTAACTACAATGATAAGTCTGTTCTTGGGATGAATTCATCCCAACTACGGAACCCTTTATTGTGCGTGGTCCGACACGCACTTGGCCGGTTTATGTCATTGGGAGGCAAACAAGCAGGCAGCTCACTTGATCACCGCCGTCTGTGGCCAAAAGTAGCAAAGATATCACAGCTAGGGTTGCCAACCTATTGTATCCTGCTATTTTAGAGGCCTAAATACTATATTTCTAAAAAAAACGCGTGCGGTCGGGGGACAAAATTATCGCAGCCGCCATCTTAGAATTACATTTTGACCTCGCTATCGGCTTTAGCACTCTTGAAAATCATGAAAACGATACCCATGACGACGAAAAATTTGAAAATTTTCGCAGCCTCCATCTTGGATTTACGTTTTAATGCCCCTATTGGGTTTTGCACCCTCATATTTAATATATACCTCGTATTGGCGATTTTTAAGTAGATTGTAATAAAAAATAACTATGCACTGTACCTACTTCCCAGGTATTAAGCTTGAAACCCAGTGAGTGGTGTTTTAAGCAACATTAATAAATAACACAACATTGTAGATAGCAAAATACTGCCACATCTGCTGTAGCCCAGTACGAGTACTTTAGGCAACATAGTAGTTTTATTATCTGCTGCATCTTAACGCGTTGCTGAATAACTAAAGGTACTTTTAGTACAACTTGTAAACTTTGAAGTGCTTGAAATAAAATTTCTTAAAAATGTTGCTTCATTTGTTTTAAATCGGAGCTCCAAAATATACCTAGATATATGTGAACCTACATGTCGTAGTAGCAGATGGCTTGAGCTGTTTTCTACGAGTTTTCATTGTCATGGAATACAATTGTGTAGACGAAAGTAACACTCTCCAGTAAGATGAAAAATTGTCTAAATGTGAGAACAGGCGTTCACGAGTTCACGGGGCTCGGAAAATCGGGAAACACAGCCGTGTGAGCTAATAGTTCGTCTTGCGACTAGTTCTTTTTCACACTTTTGAGGATGTGAAAAGAGACCAAGGGACTTTAATACTAAAATCGGCACCAAAATTATTCTACATTGCTGGTAAAACTATGATACAACTTGCTACCAATCTCTCTGAATAGTGTGGTGAATCTGTTCGTATAATTCCTTGCCTTTCATTGAAAGTCCAAAACCTCTGCAGCATTCATCATAAGATTCAAAATGCCGAATATTTGGGTTAAGTCTTTTTTGGTAATGTTAGATACATTACCAAAAAATACTTCGCCATATTATGCGCACCACATGAAACTATAAGCTGACAAACGCAAAGACGCATCAATATCAGCCACCTTCAAACTCAATTTGAACGGGAAGGGAAACAAAGAACCAACTCACAAACTCCAAAAAGGATTCGTAATCAAATTCCTAGTTGGTATAATTGAAAATAGAGATGTTTCTGCAACGTGGTGTAGATGTTTTGAAGCCACTAAAAAGGTTAATACAGAAGGTTCATGACGGAGTCCAGTGTTAAACTGTCTTGGTTGTCTCTAAGATGGTGCTCATGCGTGGACATGGCTTGAGGTATTCTAGGATCGATGTGGAACGATAATCGTTTTAATTTTATTGAGTTTTAAGAGAACAAGTTTATACTTTGAAACATTGGAACAAAAAAGTATCTTGTATCTCTACTTTTAAACACGAGCTTTCTGTTTGTGGTTATGATACTCATGATCACTGTTTCAAACGTCATCAGTTCATCACTCTCCGTCTAACACCTTTGCTGCCCGGGTCTTTCAACACACTTACGTACTTTCCAGTGCATTTTGTTGTAGCATAACAACGAGATAGCTTCAGATTTTTTTAAGCATACCTATGCATCAAAAGATACTATGGGGAACCCACAGCACAGCGCTGATTTTCAGTGGTTACCCGAAAACAGCGTATAAAATCCAAGATACAACTGAAAAAACATGAAATACTCATAGAGTTAAGATTGCTGCATTTCTGTCAATTGTTCGTTTTAGACCATTACAGAAGTTGTAACAAGTAGATTTTCTGTAATATTTTTTTTTTGTACGAAAGCTTTTACATGTCTAATGTTTGTATTGGAACTTAAAACGGAGTTTAAGAGGAATGTACCGAATGTAGTGCAACTTTGTCGATAGGCTTGTCTCTGTTGGTGAGGAGGAATTACGTGTGGCTTGGACACTTCCCATCCAAATGGATAACTATGAATCGTAGATAGCAAATAGGCTAATGAGGAAGAAAGCAGCTAAAATAAAAAAAAAATCAGTAATGGATGTTAAAATTCTCTAAAGAACGACGCGTGAAATCAGCTGTTCACTTTCTACCTAGCTACAGAGTTCATCGAACTCATCGCATACCTATTATTACCTACCCCTTACAACTAGTAATGGACGCTCCGATTAATAACGTTCCCGAAATAATTTCATGTACATCTCGGCTGCCCGATTTCAAAACCTAGTAAATACTTAAAACGAAATTTTACAGGAGAGCGCAAAAACGTAAAGTGGAAACGGAGCAGTGAAGTGGGGTACACTAGGTTTCGATGCTTAAATATTAGGTTGGGGAAAAAGTCTTTTCGCAGTATAGTATGTATGAACTTGTAATAAAATCTCTTTGGCTATACTATTTGTATCTGGCTGGTTTTGGTATCATTGAAAGTTTAAATTTTAGAGAACATAATTACAAATTCAAATTAGGAAAATGTGTGATTTTCATTTGTTTTTCGTACCGTCAAGATGAGTGATTCTAATGAAGAAATTCGAAACATTTTAAAATTTTACTACAAAAAAGGCAAAAATGCAACGCAAGCCGCGAAAAAAATTTGCGATGTTTATGGACCACGATAGTGTCTGTGAGAGTAGCACGGTTTAAGCATTTTCAATCCAGAAATTTTGATGTCGCCCTATTACGGATAAAATGGATGCCATTTTTGAAAAAGTGGAGCAAGATCTGCATATCAGTAGTTACGACGTAGCTGAAGAACTGGAAATTGACCACAAAACAGTTTTGGCGCTTTTGAAAAAAACTGGGTACACAAAAAAGCTCGACATTTGGGTACCTCACGAGCTAACTGAAAGAAACCTAATGAACCGTGTACTCATTTGTGATTCTTTATTACGACGTAATGAAACCGAACCATTTTTGAAGAAGCTGATAACTGGTGATGAAAAGTGGATCACGTATGACAAGAACGTGCGAAATAGGTCGTGGTCAAAGGCCGGTCAGGCTTCACAGACTGTGGCGAAACCCGGGTTAACTCGCAACAAGGTGACGCTGTGTGTGTGGTGGGATTGGAAGGGCATTATTCATTATGAGCTGTTACCACCAGGCAGGACCATCGATTCTGAACTCTACTGCGAACAACTGATGAGATTAAAGCAAGAAGTTGAGAGAAAGCGGCCGGAATTAATCAACAGAAGGGGTGTGGTTTTTCATCATGATAACGCTAGACCTCACATATCTTTAGCCACTCAGCAAAAATTAAGAGAGTTTGGCTGGGAGGTGTTAATGCATCCGCCGTATAGTCCTGACCTTCAGATTTCCACCTGTTTCGGTCTCTTCAGAATTCTTTAGGCAGTGTCAGGTTAACATCACGAGAGGACTGCCAAAACCACTTGTCGCGGTATTTTGACCAGAAGTCCCAAAATTTCTATAGCAATGGTATCATGTCCCTACCTACAAGATGGCAAAAAGTTATCGAACAAAATGGTACCTACATACTTTAGTTAAATGTAAATAAACTATATTACAAAATGTTTTGAATTTTCTTAAAAAATGCGAAGAAACTTTTTCCCCAACCTATTATATCTGTTTATTTGTGAGTTTTTAACGCTGTGTTTTTGTATTTGCTAGGGACTTACTAGGTTAGCAAGATAAGGCAATAAAATGATTTTTGTAAAAAGTGTCCCTTGGTTTTGAAATGTGCCCCATTTCAAAACCAAGGGACACTTTTGGCCGATCTTATCTCATCATATATTGAATTCACCCCATCAGTGTGCTGTCCCTTACGCCCTGTATTGACCGTGACTTTAATTTATTTATTGATCATATTGATTGTCACTTCAACGACTTACCTGCTAAAACATACACAAACAAAAATCACATACAGTAATTCGTCTCTTACAGAAGTGACATCAATAGCAGAGTACTTAATGATTCTGACTATGTTATGTAGTTTTTGTGCCTATTTTTTTTTTTAAGAAACATATTTTGTAGAGATTCTGGACCAGGAGCCAGAAATATTATTAGTCATTACTGCAGCGGCCTGCTAAAGAGGCACTGAAGGACGAACATGAAAAAGTGGGCCGAAGCGAGGCCGAGGCACACATACGTGAGTCCATCAACAGCTGGTTGCGGCCAAAGCTTGTATAGTACTTTTCTCAAATAATGCACGGAAATTAAACTAAGTGAATTAATTATAAATTCCAGAATCAACGACGAACAACAATCATTTTTCACACTTACATAAATTATGTTCATTTGTTTATTTTGTACTTTAAACAGCTCTATTTGCAAGCCAGTTCGAAATTTAAAGAAATTCTTTGACAAATTACCTCCGTGGTTTCCATGTTTCGAAGTAAAAAGTTCGTTCCATTTTTAAATCACACGATAGATATCTGTTTTCATAGTAATTTATTCAGTCATTAAACTCGACAGATATGGATTTTCAAATCTGTAGGTGAAAGCTTAAGTTAAGACCTTAAGTCACATTTTATAAATTATTCAGTAGAGCTCATTAAAGATGTCTATAGGTACCCGAAATTAGATATTAAAATCGACCGTGTATAAAAAGTAAATAGTGTATCGTTGTAGAAAAAAAATATGATTATGAAGGTTTATTAAGCTATATATATTGTGATATTTTTTTGACAAAATATTGGTCCTTAAGGCTGTAAAAATAAAAATGGACTTAAGTTTAGCTTTCACCTACAGATATATTGCCGGCGGTCTGCTCGCATGTATTTGACCAATACAACAATTTCGATTTATCTCGAAGATGTCTGTCAAAGAAATGCTCGAATTTCCAATCATTAAAAAAAAAGATTTTAGTAGTCCCGAATCACCTATAACAACGCTAAATCTTTTAAACACAAATAAACTTCGTTCTTGAACATCTCAAAACTCATCTCAATCTCTATCTACACCTAATACAGCCTTCAAGTAACGTACGTTCGTTAGTAAGACAGAACTCTCGCAAGCTTTTAATTCAGTTATACCGGAAGTTGTTCCGAACGCAACCGGAAGTGACACCTTCGTTATTTATTCGCCTCTCTCTGCTCTCCTGTGTCACCGTGTCGTAAAGGAGATTTAAATTTTAATTTGTTTTGCACCTTTTTTTGGAGGTTTTCGTTTTGAGAGTATTTTGGAGGATTAGCATCAGGGTGCTCTGCACGGAGAGTGGAAATGAACACCACATTGAAGTAGCGAGTGCCCAAAGCATAGCAGAAAATGCTGAATGCGATCTGTCTATTGTTTATCTTTGTTTGTAAGGTGTGTTTTGTTTGTTGTAAAGTATATGAGTAGGTACCCCAGTACCTAGACTTTACAGAAATAATTCATTCAACTTAAACTTCATAAAAATGCTTCTGCGGTCGGGGGATCGCCGTCTAGAACGAAGTTCCTTTTCACGAATGATTTAAAACAGAAACAAAATTTTCACAGCCGCCATCTTGGATTTTCATTTTGACTTCACTATCGACTATAAAAACGACACCCCTGACGAAAAATTTTAAATTTTTCGCAGCCGCCATCTTGGATTTTCATTCTTTGTTTTTTTTTTTTAGAAAGTAGCATGAAGGGACACGTGATGATTTCTGCCAGTCAACTCCAACCGTAACCCTCGTTAAAGAACTTCGTTCCAAAAATAAGAGCTTATACATTGTACAGCCAGGACTAGCTTTTACAAAACATCAATAATAATAATTATTATATCCTGGGACATTGTTTACACACGGTCATCTGATCCCAAACTAAGCAAAGCTTGTACTATGGAAACCAGATAACTGATATTATTGTACTACATACACAATTTTTTTTTTTTTTTTGTAATTACGTTATACTGAATGTTTCTTTTTTACCATCTTGAAAAAAATAGGGTACAATAGTTGAACGGAGTAGAAGCCTATGGCAAACTTAGTTTTTTTTTTTTTGTTTTTTCAATAGCTTAGACAGAAATGGCTCTCTCAATAAACACTACACATTTGAAGTAAACTAGAACAATAAAAACAGAAACTTTGAAAAAACTTTATAGATCGTTAAAAAATATCGAAATTCAAATCATACGCACTACGCAGGGTGCGCAGGCTTCTACTCCGTTCACCTATTCTGCCGCCATAAGGAAAAATTACCTATTTACAGAAATATTGAAATGGAAAAAAAAATATTTTGTTATGTTTAAACTATAAGATACAAAGGCAGATGCGTCTTTTAATAGTAAGAATACTAGGTTTCGTTAAGTTTACGCCAATAAAAAATACTGGTAGATGCGTCTTTGTTACTGATTTAGAATATGTAAAAAACTCTATTTCGAAAAAAATGTCAGATACGTCTTCTTTCCATATGACGGATTATACCCTGTTTTTTTTTTTTCAAGACGGAAAAAAAAGTCATCCAGTATATACAATGTCGGGGAATAGCGTTTAAGGGGTAGGTATGTGGCGTTACGGTGGCTATAATACTAAGTTTTGAGGTGTGATAATATTAGCCTACAATCACCACAAGACATCTCTGTAAGAACAACCTCGAACAACATCACCCAACATATTAAATCCTTCCTAAATCCTAATCTTAACCAAATTCCTTCCACTATCTGGCATCGTTTATCATCGCTCAAGACGTGGCGAGCTCGTGGCCAAGTGAAAAATGACGGGTAAATATTAACAGTGTCTACCTATATAGGTTTATGTTGCTAAGTACGATGTTATTAAGTTGAGTACCTACTAGCTATGTTTGGGATGTCTGGGAATAGGTAAGAAAGCTTAAGAGATTATGTAATCGTTTTATTGGGTCAATTTATCACTATATATTATAAAACAAAGTATGTTCGCGATGATCTCAAAAACTATTGAACGGATTTTAATGCGGTTTTCATCAATAGATAGAGTGATTCAAGAGAAAGTTTTATACGTATAGCTTTCCAACATCCATGCGGGTCAAGCCGCGGGAAAACGGTAGTAACCTACTATTTTAATAAAACAATACAATCGTTATAGAGCTCAGATTTTGATTTGGAATTTTCTGCTTAAAAATATTCACCACCATTTAGCAAATTACCTATAACAACAGCTTGTGGCTAAGTAAACAGCTGCACGGATCAATAGATCAGGTTAAGATACACTTGCCGCGGTTGGTCCGTGGATGGGTGCTCATTGTTACATGCCAAGACCCCTCCGTGCCTCGGAAAGCACGTTAATCCGTTGGTCCTGGCTGTCATTCGTGGCTCTTTGACAGACGTTACCGGTCGTCAGAAGCCCGAAAGTCCAACAACCGGTCTTGCCTAGAGGTATCGTATTACCTTGTAACTGGGTTGTGGAGATCAGACAGGCAGTCGGTCTATGTAAAATTTTGGTATTGAGCTGCATCCGGTTAGACTTTTTTTTCTTTTATTTGAAATAGGTTTGCTAGGTCAGATGTGACAGAGACAAAGTCGACGATGGAGTGAGCTTACCCAGAAGAAGCCTGTTCACTCTCACTTTGAACAGATTAGGGTTGTATGCGTTAGGAAACACAGACGCCGTTAGTGAGTTCCACTCTTTTGCTGTGCGCATTATAAAAGACATTTGGAAACGCTTATTGCGAATTGCAAGCAACTAGGTAGGGATGGTAACTGGCAGTGCGTCTAGATGTACGATGGTAGAGGGAGGCCGGTGGAATGAGGTCGTGGAGTTCTTGGGTACACTCTCCGAAGTACAATCTGTAGAAGACCGACAAGCAGGCAAATGTGCGGCGATGAGCCAACCTTTGAAGCTTGGCGTCCACCAGTTCTACGTCGCCCATGAGCCTGTTAGCTCTGCGTTCCACAGAGTCAAGCGCGGCTGGTTGGTACTTAGCTGATCCATCCCAAAGGTGGCTGCAATACTCCATGCAGGATCGGGCTTGCGCTTTGTAAAGGGTTAAAAGCTGTCCAGGCGTAAAGAATCGCTTCACCATATTTAGGATGCCCAGCTTCTTGGCCGCTGTTGAATGGAAGCCAACCCCAACATAGTTGGGAAAAGGTGATGATGATGATCTATAACAACAGCGTATTTCGAAGCCTATAGATATCAGTGCATTTATGCTGAGCACCAGAATGAAAAGCATGATTTTTAAAAAGCATTTTGGTAAGTTCATAATAAAACGTCCGCAAACATTGCTATTTATCATGTTAACATCTCAAAGTTCTTATAACTTCACCTGCTAAAAAAACTTGTTAAAAAAAACACTACAAAGTGAAAACTAACTTTAATTTCGGAAGTCGGTGTCTATGGATCGGTTTTTTTTTGCCACCGACTTCCAAAATTAAAGTTTTTTCATTTTGTAGTGTTTTTTATTTATTTTTATTTTTTTTGTAAAAAGATTTTATTTTTCACTCTTTAGTGTGTCTGTAATTTATCTAAGCTACAATAGTCTAATGTCAACTGCTCATCACCTTTTACAAAATATTGCTTTTCCCGATGAAGGGACGATAATTGTTGAGGAGTTAGTAAGAACCAGGAGAACTAGAACTGATGGTGAAGTCACCATCACCATACGCACTGTGACGAGCATAAATTTCTTAACAACCATATTAAAATAATCGAATCGCAACCCGTGAAATACTTATAATTGAGTAATTCCGGTGGCCATATGTGGTCTTCATCATCAGTTCCACTTCACCAAATGTAGCTTTCCAAGAGCAATTGCACGAGTTACTTTAAAAAATACCCAAATCGCCTATAAAATTTCCCTCGATTTCCATTGGATCCTTTCATCAGATTCTGACTTGGTGGCAATGGAACCACCTCGAGAGCATAACCCATTCAAACAAACAAACAAAAAAAGAATTTTGCATATCCGTCTATACATGACGGAGTTTTACCCGAACGTACATTTATTAAAAAAAAAATTAAAAACATCCGAATTGACAACCTCCTCCTTTTTGGAAGTCGCTTAAAAACACAATCACCAATCTAAGATAAGGCCATAAAAATACCATCAAATAAAACTGAAGCATCTCACCTAACAATTTTAAAAGCACATCAAATACCCGAGCGATTGTGAGCCGCCGGGTAATGTGATAAAGCTTGTCCGCGGTTGCATGCTATTGGCAATTTGCCACAATCCCGCCACCTGGACGCCTCGCAGCTTGATCGTGTGCAAACACCCTTATTTGAGGTCTTTATGTCCCATTTGCATTATGATGCGACTGATGTAAATATGGAAATGTAAGGAACGAATACTCAATGTATTGAGTTTTGGTAATGGTCAAGACAGCTGAATTTGAGGGAATGATTTCAGCTTACTAAAAATAACGAATAAAGTCATTGATCGAGTTTGGCAAGTTTTCAATAAAAAATATCAAAGAAACTCACCACACACACAGTAGGGTTGTATTTGTATGTTAAATTAAATATTTTTCGCGACCGTAACAAATCTGTTTTATAGTTTATATTATAATTATATTATATTATAATCATTAAAATCAACAATACAACTCCATAAGTTAATGTAATCCTAATTATTGCGCATTTCATTAAATCATGACATTTAGGATTATACTAACTTAATTACTAATTCTAATGATTAAAATTTTGTAAATAGGTACATATTTGTTACGGTCGCGAATCATATTTTGATCAACATACTACCTAATACTGACTTGCAAATTGCAAAAAAACGCAAGAAAAATTGATTTTCGCTACCTGGAGCTTCCCCCTAAAAGTGTAGACTCTTGATGGCTGTACATCTGCTAACAAAGTACCCCCCCTTCCCTCTCCAGATAAAAGGCGTAACTTATTGGCAAACTTGGCATTAGCTAGTTCAAGGCTATTTGCCTGACGCAATTCGCCAATCAGCACCTTCCTTAATTTCGAGCTATGATCGCTAGTGTTGATCGCGTGTTAAAGTCTTTATTTTTTATTATAAATTTTATTATAAAGGGGTTATATTGATGCGTTGCCGCCTAGTAATTAAAAAAGATAGCATCGTTTTCTAAATATAACACAATATTATAAAGACATATATATTTTTTGTATGTTTGTTTGTAATGGATAAACTCAAAAAATATTTAACCGATTTAAAAAATTCTTTCACCTCATTATCAGCGAGTAGCATGGGCTGTATTTTGTCGACTTCCATGCGAATGAAGTCGCGGGCGCCTAAGGGTAATCATTTTTACAACTGTTAATTAAAAATTACGGAGGTTATTATTATCAGTTATGCTTATGCCGTAAACATGTTGGAATGGGCAGTTAGATAAATAGTTCGGTAGTTCATAGGTTAGGTTGGAACTGCGACTACTTCCAAGTTAGATTTCTTACCGACTAATTCCGATTTGTAAACTGCCCTCAAGTAACTGCCCGTTCAGTCATTTTATTGCTTAAGGCGAAAGCGTCAAGGTAGCCCGCGAAATACAAATTTTCTTACGTTTTTTGCAATTTACAAGTCGGTATTCGATTGTACGTTGATCATAATATTAGGTTGGGGAAAAAGTCTTTTCGCATTATAGTATGTATGAACTTGTAATAAAATCTTTTTGGCTATACTATTTGTATCTGGCTGGTTTTGGTATCATTGAAAGTTTAAATTTTAAAGAACATAATTCCAAATTCAAATTAGGAAAATGTGTGATTTTCATTTGTTTTTCGTACCGTCAAGATGAGTGATTCTAATGAAGAAATTCGAAACATTTTAAAATTTTACTACAAAAAAGGTAAAAATGCAACGCAAGCCGCGAAAAAAATTTGCGATGTTTATGGACCACGATAGTGTCTGTGAGAGTAGCACGGTTTAAGCATTTTCAATCCAGAAATTTTGATGTCGCCCTATTACGGATAAAATGGATGCCATTTTTGAAAAAGTGGAGCAAGATCTGCATATCAGTAGTTACGACGTAGCTGAAGAACTGGAAATTGACCACAAAACAGTTTTGGCGCTTTTGAAAAAAACTGGGTACACAAAAAAGCTCGACATTTGGGTACCTCACGAGCTAACTGAAAGAAACCTAATGAACCGTGTACTCATTTGTGATTCTTTATTACGACGTAATGAAACCGAACCATTTTTGAAGAAGCTGATAACTGGTGATGAAAAGTGGATCACGTATGACAAGAAAGTGCGAAAAAGGTCGTGGTCAAAGGCCGGTCAGGCTTCACAGACTGTGGCGAAACCCGGGTTAACTCGCAACAAGGTGATGTTGTGTGTGTGGTGGGATTGGAAGGGCATTATTCATTATGAGCTGTTACCACCAGGCAGGACCATCGATTCTGAACTCTACTGCGAACAACTGATGAGATTAAAGCAAGAAGTTGAGAGAAAGCGGCCGGAATTAATCAACAGAAGGGGTGTGGTTTTTCATCATGATAACGCTAGACCTCACACATCTTTAGCCACTCAGCAAAAATTAAGAGAGTTTGGCTGGGAGGTGTTAATGCATCCGCCGTATAATCCTGACCTTGCACCTTCAGATTTCCACCTGTTTCGGTCTCTTCAGAATTCTTTAGGCAGTGTCAGGTTAACATCACGAGAGGACTGCCAAAACCACTTGTCGCGGTATTTTGACCAGAAGTCCCAAAATTTCTATAGCAATGGGATCATGTCCCTACCTACAAGATGGCAAAAAGTTATCGAACAAAATGGTACCTACATACTTTAGTTAAATGTAAATAAACTATATTAAAAAATGTTTTGAATTTTCTTAAAAAATGCGAAGAAACTTTTTCCCCAACCTATTATAATTTGCGGCCGTAACAAGTATCTAATTTACATAATTAGGACCATTAAAGTGATCAATACAACTCTTTAAGACCAGGTAATCCTAATGAATGACAATTTCATGAAATTTTGACATTTCCGGATTATACTAACTTAAGGAGATACGATGTTACGGCCGCAAATAATTTTTTATTTAACATACAACTTAATACTGACTTGCAAATTGCAAAAAAAACGTAAGAAAATTTGAATTTCGCGGGCTACCCTGACGCTTCCCCCTTAAATAGTTATTTAATAACCCATTTAAATATTTGTTATGACTCATTTTTATTTAGTTTACTGCTCATTTTTTACTGCCGAACTTATGCAAAGCATTTTGTAATTTTTAATTTACCAAAACTATTCGTACCTACAATAAACAGCAACATATTTATGTTTTATCATAATACATATGAAATATGACAGTGGCTCTATCTGTCTCATGTCGGTCACATGACCTGGTTTAAGACAACTGCAAGGCTGCAACAAGGCTGTAGTACGTACATTTGGAATAATTTCCGACCTTACATAATTTAACAGTCATCTCGATGTTCGTATATAGTAGGTATCTGCTTGTATACTGACCAAAAGCATATTTAAATACCGCATTTTTATCCTGGACAGCGACCGAATACAGACTTCGGCTGAACATTCGGTTGAAATAGTTCGACCGAACTACACTCTTTGATAGCGCTTGTCGCTGCGCCAAACGAGTACTCGCCAGCGGTGTGAACAGTCAGCGATTAACTATTAATATTCATAATAATATATATTTTACTTACACGGGAGCGGGACCTGAAACTCACTACCTGCGAGCTGCGTCTGTGTTTCCGAGCGCATACAACCCTAATCTCTTCAAAGTGAGAGTTCTTCTGGGTAAGCTCACTCCATCGTCGACTTTGTCTCTGTCACCTCTGACCTAGACTAGAATCAAGAGCAAACCCATCTAAAATAAAAAAAAATAAAAAAACCCTACAATCTTTGTATGTTTCTTGAGCGAGAAAATCGTCGATAGCTAGTCGCTTCCTCTTTGGCGGCAGGACAGATGCCTTAGGTAGTAGCTGTAGAGGCTGTAATATAACAGGGTTGTAGCATAAAACCTCCGTAGATATTATCATAAGCAAATAGGAAGAATTCTAGACAAACATTGATTTATATTTAGAACTAGCGACCCACCCCGGCTTCGCACGGGTAGCCCGATCGTTAACAAACTTCACAGGATTACCCGCTGCACAAATCTGAAGATTACCTGAAAATTTCATTATAATCGCTCCAGCAGTTTCTGAGTCCATAGGGAACATACACACATCGATTTTTATAGATATAGATAGAAGAAAAGTTTAGACAGTCGGCCCCCGAGTTGACAAGCGTATATCGTGATAATCCTAACTAATATTATAAATGCGAAAGTGAGTTAGTTTGTTTGTTTGTAACGCTTTCACGCTAAAACGGCTCAACGGTTTTGGATGAAAGGCACACGGGTAGACCATGACCTAGATTAGGATATAAAATACTTTTTATCCCGGTAGTGTGTTCCCGTGGGATAATTTCCGACCTCCACGGGGGCGAAGCTGCGGGCGAAAGCTAGTTTATAATATAATAATATAAAAGCTAAAAGTTTTTATATAAGTATTCGAGATATATTAAAATCAAGTGCTTCATTTACCCTGGCTGAAGCGCTGAAGGAGCGCTGACAATAGTCAGCGCTCCTTCAGCGCTGACAGTGCTTATTAAATACTAATTTAATAATATCCTGAGAGACAGGAGATTATTTGAGTAATAAGCTCCCAACTGTCACATTTTCGTTGTTTAATTGCAAACTTGCAGTCTGCCGCGTATATGGCCGTGGTATTTGATAATGCACCTAGTGCAGCTGAATAATAATAATCTATCTCATGCCGATTTTGACTACGGTGACTAGTTCTGTTTCTGACGGCTATGGGCGTTTGTCCACCGCAGTCGTCTCACCGAGAAACGAGATGACTACGAACCGAGCGTGACGTCCGGTGGAAAAACGCCCTATAGGTTGCGACCAGCTACCGAATTATGAAGGAGTAAGCTATACAGTTGTCTTTAATGGCGCTTTTTCGATTTAGAGATAGGCAGACTTTTCCCAACTATGTTGGGGTCGGCTTCCAGTCTAACCGGTTGCAGCTGAATACCAGTATTTCACATGGAGCGACTGCCTATCTGACCTCCACAACCCAGATACTGGGTAATACGTAAGACTGGTTGTCAGATTTTCGGGCTTCTGACGACCCGTAATTACTGTCAAAGATCCACGAATGACAGCCGGGACCAACGGCTTAACGTGCTTTCCGAGGCACGGAGGAATCTCGGTATGAAAAGATGGACACCCATCCACAGACCAACCCCGGCAAGCGTAGCTTAACCTGATGGATCGACCCGTGCGGCTGTTATTACTTAGCCACGAGCTCCTAATTTATTTTAATTTAATGTCCACAAACTCAACAGCAAATCTGCATTCTGTTTTGCAGCGCACTGACAGAATTCATATATTTACAAATAACGACAGTAATCTATATACTTACATATATAAAAATTAATAGCTGTTCGTTTTTCTCGCTAAAACTCGGGAATGGCTGGACCGATTTGGCTAATTTCGATCTTGAAATATTTGTGGAAGTTCAGGGAAGGTTTAAACGGTGAGAAACATAAATAATAAGTAACGTAAAATACTAAAAACGACGATTTAATTTTCCAATACAAAATATTCCTAGCTGTAAAATATTGGATGTATTTGTCTTTTTTAAAAATAAATGTCATTTGGTTGTCAAATATTTATAGGTGCGTTCAGAAATTTGTCTGTTTCATAGCTGTAAGTAGTATGAGTTCCGATCTCTTTAGCCTGTTTTGTTGGAATACAAACCAGTTCTGTTTCAAAAATAAAAGAAGTGTAAAAGTGTCAGTTGATTGTCGAAAAAAGAAAATAAATTAAATTTTTCACAAATATATGTAGGGGATACGAAGTTCACCGGGTCAACTAGTATATTATAAAATGTGGGATATGCATGAGAGCAAATAAATAAAGAGCCCCATATACAAAACTACCAAGATACATAGAGATATAGATGCGCGAAAAACACAACCCTGTCTTTGCTGTACGAGTAACACAGTAAAACGAAGCTTTATTTCTTCCATATGCAGAAACTCTAGCGCCCTACGCAGTCCTCATAAGAAACAAGGCCGTAACTGACAATTTTCTCAAAAATGAGTTATTAACATAATTGGAATCAGCAAAGAAAATGTTATCCTATGGTCTTACACACAAAGCTGTAACTCGTATAGATTTACAATTTACAATTTATTATTATATTTTTGCTAAAACAAAAACGGGGAAAATCATATTAAATAAATACGCGTATATAAATTTAAACAAATCATGGTTCAAAACAAAGCGTATATTTTTTGACGTCTTATAAAACAAGAGTCACTAACCAAAACCATTCAGTAAATCGCGGGCCTTCATCTATATAAATAAAAATTAATTGTCGAATATATATATGTACGCGCATCACTTCAGAACATTCGCATCTATTTTGCTAATTCTTTTATTGTTGTGTTTGTAATTGTCAGGACAAGGTTTGTATGAAAGAAAATATTTTAAAACTTGCCGTGAAAATTTGGAAATTCGGGAAAACTGAAAGTGAATTTTCTATGGGAATATTGTATGAATTATTAAAATTTTGACAGGACAACGTTTGTCGCGTCAGCTAGTTTTAGATAAACTCAATTATCTCGGAATCAACGTTAACGTAGTTATAGCTTTCTTTCTTATGACGGCAGTACATCACCGTACCCAAAGCAAGAACATACGAATCAACTCCTCGACTGAGTTAATAAAGATACCGTAAAACTGTTCTCGTCACTTTAATTGCGAAAACTTCGAACGGTATGCGAAAACTTTCGGAGGAGCTCGGAAACGCTCGTGGAAGTTCGGCTGTTTACGAATGCACTTTATTTTTGTTTTATATATAGTTATTTAAATGCGTGATGTTAGTTTTACGGCGTTTTATGTTGCGCATTTAGTGGAAAAGTGTTGAGAACACACGGAAAATTGGGCAGGTATTATCAAATCAAAGAAGAATGGCAGTTTTGCTGTAGCTTAGTTTCAGAAGCAATTTCAGCCACCATCTTGGATTTTTATTTTGACTTCACAATCAGCTTTAGCACCCTTGAAAACTCAAAATTTACCATAGTTGTCGTTTTATGGTTTTCGAGGGTTTTAAAGCCGATAGTGTGAAAGTAGCATAGAGGGGGCATAACGCTTATTCGTTACGTGACGATTTCTACCACTGAACTCCTACCGCCAGTTTCATTGCTCATAGACAAAACCAGGTATATAGATTTTATGTATCTTCATGCACTTTCTTATGGATATATCTAGCTTGCAAAGTAATTTTGTGGTCAATATTGGTCCCGATGCTCCGCAGATTTCGAGCACTTAAAAAAAAAAGTTTGTCACTATGTTCTATGCTGATTTCTTCAGAGGATATTACTGTTGTATTTTGCTGAAAGGAACTGCAACGAACTAGCATACCTAGCTCCAATAATGACGTGCTTCACATTTTAAAATGATTAGGTAAGGGATAATTAAAAGCCTTCACGGGTGCGAGCCGCGTCGTAATAATTATATTGTATTTAGCCTGTATTGCGCACTGTTGGACAAAGGCCTCCCTTTCCATTTTCCACTCAATCCCGAGCCAATATGGACCAATCCGACCTATTAGCGTCAAGTTCATCCCGTCACCTACGCCTGGGTTTTCCGCGGTGCCGTTGGATGTTTTCAGTAACTCATGTTGTGATGGCTAAAGCCTAGAATGCATCAGACATGCGGCAAACGAGTCCGGCCCAGTCCTATTTGAGCTTGGTTGCTTTTTGGGTGACGTCAGCGATTTGTGTCTTAGAGCGCAGTCAAACTCCGAGGATAGTGCGCTCCATGTACAGCGTCTGTGTCTGTTCAATTTGTAGGGACCAATATTCGGGCGGGATACGGACGCTGCTCGGTGTAGCATGAAATGTACGTGAAGTTTGGCAAGGCTTGAGCCCGGCACGGTATATCACAAATCTTACTTAAAAAATACTTCTCCATGAAAAAAAAACCCGTATGAAAACATCAAAATTTACGCAGCAAAAATGACATAATACAAGATATAATTTCAAACATTTTTATTGTTACATCCCGACCGAATAAACATAAAAGCCCACGGTCCTACATGCTCTATAAAACTGCAATATTATTGTCTGCTTCGTCGCATAAAATTATGTGATGGGTTTCGCGGCCATTTTGAACGTACTAAACATTTTAAAAGCTTCGTCTGAAGGGCATTGAAGCTTATAGTCTTAAGGTCTAACTAAGCATGCTATATTTATTTGGATGAACAGGTATTTATGTGAAGCTTTGCTGATTATAGCCACTTGGGCAGATGTGGGTGATTTTTATAGTAGGACTTGCTGTGCCACGGGAATTTGTTCGCGTGTAAGTCGTAAGCTACAATATACTAAGCCACATTTTAATAAAACTCCTTCATCTCCCTTCCCACCACGTTGCATCGCGCACCTGCGCCATCTGTTCACAATTTCATGGGGTTTTTTTTTTGCGGAACCTTAATTCTTTTTTTGAAATAAAAGTAGCCTAAGTAACTCCTTATAACATCAGTTATCTGCTAGTGAAAGTCCCATCAAAATCGGTCCAGCCGGCGATAATTGGTACAAACAGAGAGAAAAAAATTACATAAATAGTTTTTTATTGTTATTTATTTGTATATTGTCTATGGATATGTACCTACAAGTAGTTCAGGCGATGTTTTTATACGAGAATAGATAGCGACTTCTGGGGCTGCAGTCTCGACATAGATAGTGATCGCGTTACGATCGAATTCGGTCGCAATATCCTACTGGGGTCCCTAGACGGTCAAAATTGCTTGACAAGTCAGTAAGAATCACGTGCTTGTCAACCAATTTTGACCATCTAGTAACCCCATTAGGACTTTGCGACCGAATTCGGTCGTAAAGCGATCGCTATCTTTGTCGAGACTGCAGCCCCTGGTTGAATTATTTTGATTAAAACTCTAAAATCTCTTAAGCAACGGCATAGTACGGTTGCCTTGAAGAGCGGTGGCCGCCACATAGCGTCCGCAATTTACTAGTGAATGACATCACTGAAACGTTATTTATAAAAATAAGTTGGTGTGTTTTTCTAGATTGGATTTTTCGACTCCGTTAAGTCAAACCCCGGTGCTGTCAGCGGTCGTTATGTGGCGGCCACCGGCACCCCTCTTCTAGGAAGCCGTAGTTTTAGTAGTTAGGTGTGTGTGACCACCGTGGAAACTCTTTACACCATTAGTACGACAAAAGAGAATGGTGTCGCTTTAAATGCGACTGTTGTTTATTGTAGTTTTGGTTAGTTAAGAATTACAAAATACATATTTAGTAATAAGTTCGGCAGTAAAAACTGAGCAGTAAACAAAATAAAAATGAGTCACAACAAATATTTAAATGGGCAAAGAGCAGATTGGAGAAATGGCAACGGAAACTGGAGAATGTCGGCTTGAAAATCAGCAGAACCAAGACCGAGTATATGTTCTGCGATTTCGGCGGTCTCTACAGTGCTGGAGCCATAGCGCTTGATGGCGCGCTTCTCCCGGTCTGCTCCGACTTCCGGTATCTTGGTTCACTTGTGCAAAGCGATGGCAAAGTAGACCGGACTGTTAAGCACAGAATTAACACTGGATGGATGAGATGGCGGCAGGTCACGGGAACAATCTGCGACTCCCACAGTCCCCTTAAACTCAAGGGGAAGATTTATAAAACAATGGTTAGACCTGCTGTCTTGTATGGATCAGAATGTTGGGCCATAAAAAGAATGAATGGAAGGCAATTGCATGCAGCCGAGATGAGAATGCTAAGAGGGATGTGTGTTACGCGAATGGATAGAATAAGAAATGAGTATGTAAGAGGAAGTCTGAAAGTGACACCGGTGACTGAAAAGTTGTGTGGAAATCGGTTGTCATGGTATGGGCATGTGATGCGGAGGAATGAGGAAAATGTCATCAGGAAAGTGTTGAGTATGAACGTGGAGGGCTATACGAGTAAGGGAAGACCAAAGAAACGATGGATGGACTGTGTGAAAAATGATATGGCCAGAAAGGGAGTGACTACCGAGATGACGACTAATAGAGAAGTATGGAAGAAAAAGACATGTTGCGCCGACCCCAAATAAATTGGGACAAGGGCAGGAGAATGATGATGTAATAGCAACTTATATCACCAATAAACTTTGTTATATTGTACCCAGAACTGTATTTCGGCGAGAGGCGCGCGTGCCCCGGCTGTTCACACTGTCAAGTGCAGAACCAATGCTGTCGCAAGAGCATCCCTCCGTCGCGACGGAGTTATATATTTCTAAGAGATGACGCGTCGTCTCTTAGAAATATATAACACACACTTTTTCGATCTTGATATATTTTCACTATCTCAAACAAAATTCAAAGCAATGGCTATTCAATTGCTTGCACAGTAATTATGAACTCTTTCTAACTAACAATTATGAAAATTCCTAACCTAAATCGCCTCCAGTAGATGCGTGGCTTTTTTTTTTTATTTCTGCATATTAGATTATTCCGCGGACATTGGTGTGGGTTACATGTTTACCTCCATTACCCTAGTTTGTCATTCACTAAAACTGTAACGTGTAACTGTTTTTTGTCCCAATAAAATAAAATAAATATTAATTAAACAATTAAGTAGAAAAATTACAGAACGGGGAGTTACGTGTGGTCAGTTAACAAATCGGAATTAGTCGGTACTTGGAAGTAGCGCTCGCCGGCCGCTGCCGTGGAACTGCTCACTTCGCTCGCTCGGCTCATTGTTCTAACCTTTTTTTTGTTTCGGGGTGGATAATCCTCATGGATGTCCTCCGCTCTGGGGCGGGCGGAGGGGGTCTGTCAGACTCTTACTGACTAAAAACCACCCCGGTGTTCCTTTCCCACACTTGGACCGGGGATCATGGGAACTTGTGCACCTTCCACAATACCCGGCTATTGCTGGCCCGCATTTGCTGGCCACCTCAGGCCCCGGGGGAGTGAGGTTTGAGACTCCCCCCGTGATGTCCATTAAGGGCGCGCGTGAAAATTTCCGCGCTGCCGCCTCGGGTCCTGCTGGATGAGAGGCGGCGGACGTCCCCAAGTCCGCCGTCCCTCCGGACCTGTTTACGGGGGCTGGAAAAGGGTGGTGTCCGCCCTCCGCCGACGCCTAGTCCGCCTGCTGCGGGTCGGGAGAGTGGTCTCAATCTCCCTTTCCCTTTCCGCAGCCCCCATTCTAACCTAGCCTAACCCATTTGGTCGGGGTGCCCTGGCTTAGTTACTGCGACCAATTCGGCTCGCGCGTGGTTGGTCACAGTTCCAACTTAAACTATGAACTACCGTACTATTTATCTAAATGCACATTCCAACTTTTTTACTGGCCATTCATTTATTAAATATCCTTGAGTAAGTATTTTTTGTACTGACATTGTAGGATGAAATAACCGATTAATTTTCTTTTTAATTAGCTATACCTACTGTTGATATTTTATTGTCACACTAATTTACCAATCGCCGAATAATTCAATGACTGTCCGTTAATTTTTTAAATTGATCTTAATAACCTCCCTAATGTTTAAATAACAGTTGTAAAAATTATTAAATTAGTACTCAAAAAGAATCATAACTCCACAGGGTAACATACTGTGAAACGATTCAAAAGTGACTTACCATTATTACTCTTTCAAATTAAAACAAAAGGCTCCTAAGTTAACATTTAAAAATTAATTAAAATTCCAAAATTATCTTCAAAAACGAGGCACTGAAACGTTGAAACATATTTTATCATTAAAGTTCTAATCCTGTAATATGGTTATACTGCTTTTATTACTTAATTTTAATTCATAATTCTCCACTGGCTTTTAATAAAAGCAAGTTATTTCAATTAAAAATAATTAAGTGTTGATGTTTGAAATATTATGAGCGCACTGTGAAATATTAACTATGTAGTTACTTAGTTTAAGAAATTATCTTTTTCTTTGTAACTGTTGGTAATTTATTTCTCTGTGCCTTTAAAAGATAAGTTAAGGTAAGGTATTTTATCAGCCGATGTAAGTTCATTGTTGATAATAGATTTGTACAAGATACACCTGGCTGAAAAAGGCTGCTCGACTTAAATGGCACTGGTTGTGTCTGCCCCATGCCGGATAAAATCATCATCTGCCTAGCCTTTTCCCAACGATGTTAGGTTCAACTTTCAGTCTAACCGGATACAGCTGAATACCAGTAGGTATTTTACATGGAGCGACTGTCTATCTGACCTCCACAACCCAGTAGGGTAATACGATACCGCTTGGTAATACTGGTTGTCAGACTTTCGGGCTTCTGACGACCCGTAACGATTGTCAATGATCCACGAATGACAGCCGGGGCCAGCGGCTTAACGTGCTTTCCGAGGCACGAAGCGGTCTTGGTATCTAAAGAAGGTCACCCATCCACGGTTCAACCGGGAGCGCCTGCCTATCTGACCTCCACAACCCAGTTACTGGGTAATACGATACCCTTTGGTAAGATTGGTTGTCAGACTTTCGGGCTTCTGACGACCCGTAACGACAGCCAAAGATCCACGAATGACAGCCTGGAACTGGGGCAAGCGTAGCTGGATAAAGTGCCGGATAAAATGTGGGCCCAAATAGCACAGAACCGGTGCCCTGAGTCAGACCAAGTTGGAGATGGCGAGGCGAGCTTGATAGGTTCCGTCAAAACTGGAAGGAGGACGTGCGGGCTCGTGAAATACGGAAGGAGTGGAGGGAGGCCGGGAGTGTAACAGCGCAGGCAAGTAAAAAAAAAATTGCAGCTAGTTACCCATCTCTTTTCAACCGACTTCCAAAAGGAGGAGGTTCTCAATTCGTCTGTATTTTTTTTTTGTTTTTTTTTTTTTGTATGTTTGTTATGCGATTACTCAAAGACGGATGGACCGATTTGGAGAATTCTTTTTTTGTTTGAAAGGATATACCTCCGAGGTGGTCCCATATACATTTTATTAACTTTGCTTGGGGAGTTTTTGAGTTAGCTTCAATAATGCGTATATTTCCCACTTATTTTATAAGGATGATGTGATGATGTTTTAATAACTTCATATCACTGTTATTTACATGGCTATATCTACAATTATTGTGCTCAATTATGTATTCGAATTTGTGTGGGGTAGGCTCCACAACTAAAAAGTGAAAAATAAAAACTTTTTAGCAAAAAATAAAACCGACTTCTAAAACAAAACACTACAAAGTGAAAAATAACTTTAATTTCGGAAGTCGGTGGCAAAAAACGAAAATACAAAACGAAAGACACCGACTTCCGAAATTAAAGTTATTTTTCACTTTATAGTGTTTTGTTTTAGAAGTTTTTATCATAAATACCAAAGAGTACGGTCTACGAGTGGCCTTTAATTTCTGGACTACACCAGCTAGGTGGGCACTAAGGCCTGAATTCTAAAAACATAATTATAGTTAGTCAATCTTAGGTTATTCAGAATTTTAGCTGTCAGACTAAGGCCTTGCACCAGAAATCACTAAACACGCTTAGCGCTAAACGAATTGTTTTTGTCAATCATTGGATGATGACAGACACAGAATGATGTTTTAAATTCGTTTAGCACTTAGGGCCGGTTTTTTGATCCGTAGTTAACTCAACCAATGGTTAAACATAGTAACTAATGGTTGAATTTTGACTAAATGTGAAAGGCTAAACATGAATAAGTTAAGCCATTAGTTACTATTTTTAATATGAATGAGCTAACATGAATACATTAATGTTTAGCCTTTCACATTTAGCCAAAATTCAACCATTAGATACTATGTTTAACTATTGGTTGAGTTAAATACGGATCAAAAGACCGGCCCTTAAAGTGTTCAGTGATTTATGGTGTAAGGCCCTCAATCTGCCTAGCCTTTTCCCAACTATATTGGGGTCGGCTTCCAGTCTAACCGGATGCAGCTGAATACCAGTATTTTACGTGGGGCGACTGCCTATCTGACCTCCACAACCCAGTTACTGGGTAATATGATACCCCTTGGTAAGACTGGTTGTCAGATTTTCGGGCTTCTGACGACCCGTAACGACTGTCGAAGATCCACAAATGACAGCCGGGACCAACGGCTTAACGTGCTTTCCGAGGCACGGGCGAGTCTCGGTATGTAAAGATGATCACCCATCTACAGACCAACCCCGGCAAGCGTAGCTTAACCTGATGGATCGACCCGTGCGGCTGTAGTTACTTAGCCACGAGCTCCTCTAGATTGGCGGCAATCTGTAAATCTGTTTTTGAATTGGAGATTCGTCCTTGACCCACGCTCTAGAATACTTACTGGTCCTAGTCTTGCCTAATTTAGTAATACCCTTTCTTTTACAACACCATCTGACCAAATGACAGCACACTAGTAGAGGAACAAATTGTTTCATGTCCTCGCCTAAGTTGCGGTCGTATTCATAATGCAGACGACAAAGTTTTTATTGCCTCTCCCGTCGGTTCGCTACCGGTGAAATAGGGATACGAAGTGGCCCGAAGGTCAGCGAGGATTGCCGAAGGATTATGGAAGATTAGACGCTTTTAAAGGGTTAGGCTTTTTGATATGTTTTACTCATAACATTAAATTCAGGGGTGCATGTTTAAATAATAACAGCCGCACGGGTCAATCGTAAGTTAAGCTATGCTTGCTGAGTACGTATTGGGTACGTATTGAGACCCCTCCGTGCCTCGGAAAGCACGTAGCTGTTGGTCGCGGTTGTAATTCTGTCAGTCGTTACGGGTCAGTTAGACTGGAAGCTGACTACAAAATTATGTAGTTGGGATAAAGCTAAGCAGACTGATTGATTTCTTTATTCATCATAATGTAGTTATTACTGTAAAGGCTTAATACAACGGGCAACCTTATATTTTACTGGCTGACATTCTATCGCTCCAGCAAATATTGATCTACTTTTGAATAAAAAAACCGGCCCAGTGCGTGTTAGACCACGCACAATGAAGGGTTCCGTAGTTAGGATGAATTTAACCCAAAAAACCAACTTAACATTGTAGTTGAAAAACATGTTCTCCCATACATTCCAACTGCAAATGTAAGTTTGTACGCACAGTATTGAGGAATTTACCAATTTGTTTTAAGACCACAGAATTCTTATAGGTTTTCCTGTAATCTATAGGTTTAAAACTGTATTCTGTATTTTTTTCAAAATTTTAGGCTCGATAGTTTCGAAGATAAGGGAGGGGAATTGTCAAATTTCGTCTATTTTCTTAAATAACTTTTAAACAATTTATTTTAAAATTATAAAAATATATATATATGAGACTCTTACAGTAAGTCCTTTCATTCGATATGTCACACGGTACAGTTTGCAAAACTTTTTTTTTAGTTTTTTTATTTGCCCCCCAAAATTGACGACTATATTCAAAATTCTACGTTACTCGTCCGTGTTTGGGTCACAGATATTCATATGTGCACCAAATTTCAACTTAATAGGTCCATTAGATTCGGAGCAAATTGGCTGTGACTGACGGACAGACAGACAGACACACGAGTGATCCTAAAATGTAGTCCTAGCTTGTTTTAGGAGGAAGTCAGTTCGAAGAGGTTCGGTTTAAGAAGTGCGCGTTTATCTTAAGAAAATATGTATTTAATTTGAAATATAATACCTAATTGCTCTACCTGCTATCATTTTATTAGTTTAGTTTCCTCCCTGTGACGTTCGAGTCTTCACAGTATATCTACCGAATTATTAGCGCAGAAGAAATTCCTAATAATTCAAAAAAAAATTAAAAAATAATCAAAAATAAATTAAAAATTCCATTAATGGTGTTACTACCTAAATGTGTGATAAATAAGTAATGGATTATGTATTGTATTGTAATGTAATTTTTTCACATGTATTTTTTTTAAAATCACAGTTCGGTAATAACAGCCGCACGGATCAATCCATCAGGTTAAGCTACGCTTGCCGGGGTTGGTCCGTGGATGGGTGACCATCTTTTCATGCCGAGACTCCTCCGCGCCTCGGAAAGCACGTAAAGCCGTTGGTTCCGGCTGTCATTCGTGAATCTTTGGCAGTCGTTACGGGTCGTCAGAAGCCCGAAAGTCTGACAACCAGTCTTACCAAGGGGTATCGTATTACCCAGTAACTGGGTTCTGGAGGTCAGATAGGCAGTCGCTTCATGTAACATATTGGTATTCAGCTGCATCCGGTTAGACTGGAAGCCGACCCCAACATAGTTGGGAAAAGGCTAGGCAGCTTGAGTTAAGTAATGAACAGGAGACAATTGCAAATATTTTTCTCAAATTTTCTACTTACCACCCATTAAAATACTCAGACTTCTGCAAAAAAATCTCATCTCATCAGAGCAATGCGTGAAAACCTTACCGCGTCATCACGAACAGCAGTAAACTTTTATTTATTCTGAAACTTGTTTCATTTTTCTTTGCGCACATTCGAAAGAATAAGGCCAGATGTACACCGCAGAAACACATAAATAACACCGCATAAAAGATGTATGAAGACAAGCCCACTTCAAGAATTATTTACTAGAGGCCGGCTTGGGGAACCTCGTTCGATTTTTTTTCTACCCTTTTAAACAAGTCCGTGTGTCGTGCAGGATTAGGGAAGGCTAACTTGAAGCCGCACAATTTTCCTGTAACCTTTTAAGGTTACAGGAAAATTTTCTGCGAGTTACTGAGTTGTTAAAAAGTTGTAGCCGCTCGTAAAATGCGAAAATAGCTGCTTATTTTCGCAGTTAGAGGAGTTTGGACCATATTTTGTTTAATTACTTCCTCTGTTAAGATGATGTAGTTATTCAATCGATGTACTTAATTATTAATCTTATAACTCTTTGAACATAAAAATCAATTTGTATAAAAAGTCATCTCAGGAACAAATCTACGTCAGCGATCCAAGTTGGCAAAATCCATTAATCTTTTAAACACAAAACTAAAGTTTCTAAATCCGCTCCATAAAAAACAAATCTACATTGGAATTTAGAACAGTTACTTCCAAAGTTAGAGAAAAAAAAAAAACAAAAAGTCCCAGAAATCTTTGTACGAAAAATTCAACTATTTCAATTAAGAGTCTCGTAGCGTTCCATTTTCGAAACTTTGTTTTAAATTGCAGCGCCAGAAGTCGAGTTCCGAAGTCATTCCGAATGGTCCCATTCGACGTTCCGCCGGTAATAAGGTTCCGACACGTCCCGACCTTTTACGATCTTTAACGAAGTAATCGTTTCTAATCGGTGATAAGAAAAAGTGTGCAATTATAATGCCTTCCGTGAGTTCACTTTTTTCAGTTAGGAATTCATTTTAGTTTAATCGTCTGACTTATTAAAATAGATAAAGAAATAATAAGAAGGGATAAGAACTAAAGTCGGTTTCTAATTTAATAAATACTTGCCTTGACGTAGGGTAATAATTACAACACCTCTGAGTTTGTTTCGGTCTTTCTTCTTGAAATAACCACATAGGAAACACCAAACTCATGTAGTTTTAAAACCCAAGTTATTTTTGTCGTACAAAACTGTTATTTTTTAACTAATTTACAGAAATAAATCAATCTATCTGCCTACCTTTTTTCCAACTATGTTGGGTTCGGCTTCCAGTCGAACAGAATGCAGCTGAATACCAGTATTTTACATGGAGCGACTGCCTATCTGACCTACACAACCCAGTTACTGGGTAATACGATACCCCTTGGTAGGACTTGTTATCAGAGTTTCGGGCTTCTGACGACCTGTAACGACTGTCAAAGATCCACGAATGACAGCCGGGACCAACGGCTTAACGTGCTTTGCGAGGCACGGAGGAGTTTCGGCGTGTAAAGATGGTCACCCATCTCCGTTTCATGATGGTTTGACCCGTGTGGCTGTTATTACTTAGCCTTGACGTCCGTAAATAAATATAATTTATTATCTGTTGTCAGAAATCTAATTTAAACAAGATTTATCTGGTAATCTAGCTATTTCCTTTTCATACTCACTCTTGCCCTGAAACATGTCCTATTAATATTTTACAACAACAGATGAACAGACAAAAAACACAACATATTTATACAGCATTATACGTAACTAAACACCCATTCTTTTTGATGGCCGACAGCTTTCACGAAAGTTATATTTTATGCAAAAACTTCTTTCATATTTCTTATTCAAAGTTTTGCGGTACAGAAAAAGTAGCGACTATCATTATAAAGTGAGGTAACTTAAGGCTGTATGTGGAGAGTGTGGGTAGTTGAAAAAAACCTATTAAAAGTCCTGGGATTGATCAACATTTAACTTTTTCACGTGGAGCTGAAGTCGAGTTATGAAATTGTAAGGGGTAGGCTGTCTTAACATCCCCCGGTGGGTTGCCGCATTGTCGAGGCGGGGAGGCTCAGTAGCCGTGGCTTAGTTACCCACGGTGAAGCGAAGAGGAACCCGAGTAGGGGCCGCTCGTCAGTTCTTTTGCTGGAATGCCGATGACGATGACGTAGCGGCCATTTTTTTAAATTAATATTATTTACTAGATCACTAATTCATTACATTTTTCAAAAAAGCATATTTTCAGTTAACTATCTTAATTTGGTCATGTGTGAGCGAGAGAGGTGACAAAATGCGGCAGCCCTCTTAAATGAAAAGTTAGGTATTTCAAGGATCTCTGTTACTTAAATTAGTATTCATTTTTGTTACCGACATTTGTTCCTAGCCTGCCTACTCTCGTCGCAAGTTGTAGAAGGACTTTGAGTCGGAATGCCAAGTCTTTTGTACGTATATCCGAAACAAAGTACTTATTGATATTTTTCCAATAGTTTTTTGTTTAGAAGCCTTTACTAAAAAGTTTTGCTTACAGAGAAAAGTTCGAAGGAAAAAGGGATGCCTACATTTTTGTTCTGTTAGCATCAAAGGTGACCTTGGACTGTTTATTACCTACTCTCACCGATGGTTTTTGAGTTCGAACCAGGAATAATGATTTATTAGGTAGCATTAGGTCATGTGAGTGAACCTTCACACAGCAACGAGTACGAGTACGAGTAAAGCAACGATTTTATCGTTAATCATTGTTTTACTCATAGTTAATCCGATCAAAAAAAAAAAAAAAACTAAAAGTTTCAATCACAATCCAAGAGTTTTGAAGGATATTACTAATCAATTGCTTCATAGATTTGGAAAATTCGTCTGCTCAACGACGCAAATAACGCAATGAACGTGAGTGAACTGTCAAAATGAAGCCCATTGCGATCAATTGTCATTTTATGTGTGTTACGCAATTACCCCGCTGGTGACAAAATGTTTTTTTTTTTGAACTGATTAATGTACTGTTTCTATAATTCTATGCAGCAAGTCAAGGCTCTACCAATTATATTATTTTAATATTATCTTTTTTTATAACATAGGTAACTAAAGGGGCGTTAATTACTTATGTGAAGCGTTTATGGGGGGAGGGAGGGGGTTGAGCCGAATCTCACCTAATCTCACTTGGGGTATCGGCAAATATAACATTTTTTTTTTCGCAAGAAACAGTGTAAAATTGCGAGAAAATTGAGTAATTATTATAAACAATATTTAAGCAAACTATATTTATTGAGATAGGTACCTGAATCCAACGCAATCAAACACTGATCAACGTATTTACACAAAAAATACGCATTTTAAAGATCTCACGTCGGATTATAGGGGAGAGAGGGTGTCGTGACAAATCTCACGATATCTCACCAAGGGGTCGAAAAATCGTCAAAATAGCATCGCGTAATTAATGAACGCCCCCCTATAGTTTAATACAGGTCTATTTATGCTCAAGTAGTGTCCCCAATTCTTTCTCAGTTTACCAAACATTTGGAGTGCGCTGCACTTGAACCAATATTTAAGGTCGATGAGTGCAAACAGTCTTCAAAAACCACGGCTTTGTGTGCACCGTCAAAACTATTGGATTACCTACTAGTACTACTTATTTACAGTCATGGTGTGTTCTTTAATTGGGTGAACAGTGTTTGTAACCATACATAATATACGTTAGGCATGCTGGAAGTTTCTGTAACTGGCCGCCTACAATAAAAAAAAAATAAAAAAGCAATTACGGAATTCGAGAATGGAACACTCTCGGAACATGTTAGTTTTTAATTTGCGAGACTGTCATTTGTTTTTTCATTGTAGCGTCCTTTAGAAAATTGTGTCGCTATAACAACGAATTTAACTTATGAAAATTTACGCTCAATACTTTTTTACGATTTTCTACAGTTGCCGGAGACTTCAAATTGGCATTTGGTGATGAAGCCCCAAATCGCAGCTCTGTGTATTCGTGGTTCGGAGAACTTACAGGTGGACGTGATCATCTCCAAGACGATGTAAAGATTTTGTAGACGGCAGTTACAGAATCCAATGTTGACACCGTGCGACAACTGATTGAAACAGACAAAAATTCCGAAAAAAAAAATCAAATTATTCAGTTTTTTAAATTGTATTAGGCATCGGAGTGAGCCAAGTGCAAAACATTTTGCATGTGCATCTGAAGGTTCGGAAGCTTTGCACTCGATGGATACCGCATGATTTAACAGATGACCAGAAACGACTGCGTGTCGAGAGGTGGCGGAAAATGATAAAAAAGTTTGATGAAGGACAGTTATTGGCTGTCTATTAATAGTATCGTCACAGGTGATGAAACCTGGGTTACTGCTTTGAACCGTAAAGAAAAAGCCAGCCGGCAGAATGGGTCTTTCTTTTTGAAGACTTGCCGACGAAATTGAAGAAAAGTCGAAGCATTCATAAGAAAATGGTTGCTTCTTTTATCGGCAAATCAGGACATTACACAACAGTCTTACTTGATGACCAAAGGACAGTGACCGCAGATTGGTACGTCAACACTTTATGTTTAAATAGTGTAATTGGCTTCGGCCGTTCCATTTAAAAATAAATAAATAAGTAACACTTGCTTGACCAATCTTAGAAAAGTTCGCGAAAAGCGTCCTCGACGCAATGTCGTCCTTCACCACGATAACGCACCATCACGTTTCTATATTTGAAGGCTTCAAATATAGAACTGATGACGCATCTGCCATACAGCCGCTTTTTTTTTTGTTTTTGGGTGGGAAATCATCAAATAACTTCTCCCGCTCTGGGCGGAGCGGGGCATGTCAGACTTTTACTGACTGAAACCCACCCGTGTTCCTTCAGTTGCCTGTGCCAGGGCCTCGGTAACTCTTTCGAACAACCCGCAACCCTGGCAGGCATCAGCCCTAGCCCCCTTTAGCTAGTGCTGACATCTCTTTGAGGCGCGCGTGGACCAGGGCCTGGTCCTTATCGGATGGCGAGCTACCCATTGCTCGCCGTCCGCAAGCCCGCGCCTACGGTGGCCGGGAATCGGCTATTAAGACAGAGGTTTATTAAGACAGATTTTCATTTTCACATTTGAGCCATGAATCGGCGGTGAATGCGTTCCACGAAGTCATTGAAGAGGTCCCTAAAGCAGACTGGTCCAACTGCTTTTTACAATTGTTCCAGCGAATGCAAAAAATGCAAATGCAAAAATGTATTAATTGTGAGGGCGTATACTTTGAAAAACAATAAATGTTTAAATCTGGTCTTATTTATTAGAATCCAGAAACTGTCAGTATGGCCTACATAAGTATTATAAATTGAATTATAATATTATTATTATAATTATTATTATTATTATTATTATTATTAATATTATTATTTATAATTAATTAAATTATCTTTCGTGTCTGTCTGGTAAACCGCGATGTTGTTCGGTTTATATTGTGTATGATACACTAATATTTAACCAAGATATTATCTACACAGTCGGGTCATAAGTTCTATCACATATCAAGTGTGAAATAAATGACACATTTTCAATTTTATTAGGGCAAAAGCTAGTTATTAACTAGCTTTTGAACCCAATTGCATTGAGGGGCTAGTGGCTAAGTTATAACAGCCGCACAGGTCGTTCGATCAGATTAAGCTACGCTTGCCGTGGTTGGTCCGTAGATCTTTACATGCCAAGACCCCTCTGTGCCTCGGAAAGCACGTTAAGCCGTTGGTCCCGGCTGTCATTCGTGGATCTTTGACAGTCGTTACGGGTGGTCAGAACCCCCGAAAGAACCGAACTCTGACAACCAGTCTTACCAAAGGGTATCGTATTACCCAGTAACTGGGTTGTGGAGGTCAGAACCTAAACATATATAGGCAGTCGCTCCATGTAAAATACTTGTATTTAGCTGCGTCCGGTTAGACTGGAAGCCCACCCCAACATACTTGGGGAAAGGCTAGGCAGATGATGTAGAGATTGAACCCATAATCGATTCTAAGAATCATTGCAAAAAATCGTCTAACGCAAAAATGCCTTCAAAATCCAGGCTGAGAAATAAACCTATCTAGCTATTAATTTTTAGATATCAAATTAAAGGGTTATAACCCACTTGTGGCTACTGAAATTAGCATATTTTATCAAAAAAGCCGTAAACTATTATTTATTTTCTGTTATCTATTCATTGCCAAAAGAAGCCATTTATAACCAAAAATATACCTTATCCCAAAAAGTTAAACCTTTCTAAAAACCTAGTTTGAGCTCGTTACTCCTAAAGGATTCATAAAATTAAGTTTTTTATAAATTATAACCGTTGAGTGTACACTTTTAATTTTTAGTTTCCACCGTTTTGTGGTTTATAAAGGGAAGTATCCAGTACATGCTATTAATTGCGTCAAAACATCGATAAAAAAAGTGGGATGTAGGATTAAAAGCTAAGAAAAGCTTGTTTATGCTTGTTTACTTTATCGAGATGTATTGGCGTTATGTATTTATTATTTCCGTTAAAAAAAAAATGCTTTTGTCAAATTACTGTAATCTATACTTAGTGGTAATACACTCAGCGGCAGTAAATGTAGCCCAAGATCTTTAAATTTCTACTTGGTATCTATTTCTCATTAAAAAAAATCCAAAAGAATAGGTTAAGTTTGTTCACAAATTCGGTCTTGAGCGGCCACGTCATTTACTGTCACTGAGTGTGTAATATTATAGCACCTGAGTATCTTGCAGTGGGCAAAAACCTACCCCTGCAAATAAAATTTACACACAGAGATGAGGGCTGAGGCATATATTTGTTCTAGTCAGAGGTAACCTCCCGACCTTGTAACAAATTCAATCAACCTCTGAGTAAAATGTTTGCAGAGCACTGATAGTGTTTTTTTTTAACAAAATGCAAATTGGAAAATATAATTGAAATGATGATGAATTTTTTGGTAATTTTATGAGACATCTCCACTTGGTTACAATTGGATGAGATTTCTTATTTTTGAGATTGTTTTATGTTAAGTGAACGATTTTAATTTAATAGTTGGTACACATTACGTTTCTAATAAGACAAAAAAATTAAGACTCTAAAATGAACTTTCTAGTCTTTGGTTTTGGATTTTTTCGAGACAGATTTGCTCGCACCCAATAATGAAGGTTTTTTGAAATGATGTTCACTAAGTGGCAACACTGAGACGTCAGGTCCGGGCACCTGTCAAAAGAGTCAAAGCGCCTATATTTTCTTTAATCGAGACTGATTGATGAATAATAATAATAATAATAAATCATTTATTTCGGGTAACAAAGACCCATAACATATATACCTTACAGACTATCATACATATTTATAAAAACCACAGTAATTTATTGTACACGAAGGACCAGCTGATATCAGCCGCTTCACTCGAGTGAATGTTCATTTTTGTTTTATTCCACGTTCACACGACACTGAAAAAATTACATGGGAATGAATATTCATCTGTTCCTTTCATTTCTTTATTCCATCATAAGGTAGGTGAGTAAAAGACACCGAGGGTTGAAATCTAACATCAATGGATCGGTTCAGTAATGAATTCAGTTTACACTTTTGATTCATTTTGTGTTCAGACGTTTCACTTCATGTGAAACATAGATATATAGAATGATGCCGAATGACCAACACAGAAATGAATGCTGCTTAAATATTTTATTGATATTATTTTGGTCAACTGAATTTTTTTCCGCGTTTCGACTAATACATAACACTTTATCATTGCCCAATTACATGCTCATTAAATGTCATAACATTAATATTTATTATCATAATAATACTGTATAAAATTGCCATAAAGTGACACTCATAAAAACATATTTATCTATACTCATATCGTAAAGTTCTGATTATGAATTCAAAAATAGTAGGTACCATAATGACAGACTTTATGCACGTACAACTCAAACAGAATTAAAAAGTTTTATTATGATACAGATTTCTTAACAACATAATGGTATAAAATAACTTTTTATCTATTAAAGTACACTTCGGATCGACCAAGGAGTTTTCGATTCAATTTTTATCATTGTGTATGGGGACCGGGCTAGGCCGCTTGCGCCGTTGACCGATGATAGCTCCGTAACCATAGTAACGTAATCCGCGTTACTATGGTTTCGGAGCCATTATTGTGTTTGTTTACTTTTTGCTAACTTCGGTTTTTTATTTAAATATGTAACAACCTATTATTGCATAAATGTAGATAAAGTAGTCTATAAAACTGCTCATAACTAGGTATTAAAACACTCGTGTGATACTATTAACTCGTGTATAATAACCCTCATTATGCAACAATTTCAAAAACTACTATTATTCGATATATTATGACACTTTTAAATTGCTTGTTATGGTATTGCTCTTTACACCACGGGTGTACAGAATTATCATTAGTTAGAATTGTAAATTAAAGCACTAATCATTATTCTTGGTCTGTAATATCATGAAACGATTGCTTTGCAGTGGGATGATTTTATACTAATAACAATATTTTTTGAATACTACCTATTTATAATAATAGTATGAGGTATCCCGTAGTGTTAAAAGTAAACTTTAACGTCCCAAGGAGATCTTTATTGATGCTATGTAAACGAAGCCTATAAGAAGACACAAAATCATATCATAGCAAACAGAAGAAAACGCTGCCACTTTTCTTGACTCCTATATTTAGGTTTATACAGGGTGTATCAGAAAGGTGTGGTCAAATTTAAGCATGTGGTACACATCGTAATCGAGCAAAAAATATCAGCTGTACAAAACTTCAATACCTACTCGACGCAAATGTATGGGACGGCTGATTTTTTTTTTTGATTACGTTGTTGGTCCCATGAAGAAAGTTGTTCACTCATATGCTAGTCACTCAATCCAGATACCTATATTATTATGTATACAAGCTGATATGGCGACACGTCAGAATAAGAAAGGCTATAATTACGTTAATTATTAATGTTTTATACATTGAATCAAAAAAATTAAAATCATACAATTTAAACCCTACCGACCTGCGATTTGCCTAGCCTTTTCCCAACTATGTTGGGATCGGCTTCCAGTCTAACCGGATGCAGCTGAATACCAGTATTTTACATGGAGCGACTGCCTATCTGACCTCCACAACCCAGTTACTGGGTAATACGATACCCTTGGTAAGACTGGTTGTCAGACTTTCGGGCTTCTGACGACCCGTAACGACTGATAAAGATCCACGAATGACAGCCGGGACCAATGGCTTAACGTACTTTCCGAGGCACGGAGAAGTCTCGGTATGAAAAGATGGTCACCCATTCACGAACCAACCCCGGCAAGCGTAGCTTAACGGCATGAGCTTCTCAATTAACAATTTAAACCCTACCAAAAACAAAAAAAAATAACTTAAAAAATATAACAGACACCATCCAAATTGAAGAAGTTGAAGAATTCAAATTATTAGACTCTCAAAAACTGAAATAAAACTGTCACAATTTTCATATGGACTTAATGTGTTAAAATCAAATACAAAAACTCACTGTGGCCTTTCTGCATACTACGCATATGCCTACGCGTGGCTACGCTACGGTATCATCATGTGGGGAATATAGTGTAGATGTGAATGATTTATTTATTGCACAAGAGAAATGCATGTGAATATTATTTCAAATAAAACCTAGAGATAGCTGCAAACGCCACTTTAAAAAAAAAAGTTATCTCTGCCCTCCAATAACCTAAACCTGTTTAATTTTGACAAGAACGAGAGCCGCAAAAACAAGTTAATTCTACCAGCACCTAGACTACAATCGTGCAAAAATAGCCCAGAATACCGAAGTACACAAATTTCCAAAAAAAAAACACCTAAATTATACGGTCCACTAAACCATTATGTGAATTTAAAGCTAGGTTAAAAGTATTGCTCTTAAAACAGTGAACTACAGTATCCAAGAATTTATGGAAGATAAAATGTTAAAATAGAGTTCAAATATACATATGTGTTTTAATTATAATATAATATAATCTTTTTTATGTATAAAGCTAGATATAAGTTAAATTAATATAATATTTTAATTGTGAAAGTTCCTCGACTACGTGATATTAGACAGTGGATACTCACTACAATTTTTAAGTTATCTTGCTGCGCCTTAATAGGGTCATGTACTCACTAGTTTAAGCCTAGCGTGTAATTCAGATTGTGTACTTTGTGCATTAAACAAATAAATAAATACTAATGCCCAGTAACTGGGTTGTGGAGGTCAGATAGGCAGTCGCTCCATGTAAAATACTGGTATTGCAGCTGCATCCGGAAATACTAGAAGCCGACCGCAAAATAGTTGAGAAAAGCCTTTCCTAAGCAGATGATGACATTGAAATGAAAAGTACGTATTATACTATACGTACTTATAATAATATACAGGGTCCTTATTATGAAGTATTAACGCCATCATGATTCCGTTGCTAGTAAGGGATGGTGATATAGGTCATATACAGTATGTTAACCAACAGAGGGCGTTCCCGTTAACCCGCAACAGTATAGCACCCATACATGCTAAAAAAAATATTACCATTCGAAAACAAAATGGTTTTTATTTTTTTTAATATTAAAATATTCACTAAAAATGTTAAATTGATACGTAAAAGAAACACTCTGTACACGCGTACTTGAAGGACGGAAACATCGCAATTTAGTTTTTATTTTTAGTGAATATTTTTATATTTTTTTGAATATTTTAGTGAAAATTTTTAGCATTTTTAGTGAATAATTTAATATTAAAAAAAATAAAAACCATTTTGTTTTTGAATGGTAATATTTTTTTTAGCATGTATGGATGCTATACTATTGCGGGTTAACGGGAACGCCCTCTGTTGGTTAACATACTGTATAGCTCCATCTCTCTCTCTCTGGCACTGGAAGAATGATTGCATTAATTGACAAAAATTGATTGATTAATTGTCAAATTGGCATTGATTGATTATTGGCATTAATTGTTCATAATACGGCCCTAGGTTAGCAAAACTCCATAGACGTGATGGGTATCGATATCAAAACACGATAAAACAAAGAAAAAAAGATGTGATGTTTTCTTTCTGGGGTCAATGACCACTTACTTCAAGTAGTTGAGAAAACTGTTTTTTTTTTTTTTTGTTTCTCGTGCTTAGATAATTATAGAAACCCATCACATCTGTGAAGTGATAGTGCAAATTACAGTAGTTGACCGCAAAAATAACAAGGAATCATATTTTTCGTTTTATCGTATTTATACCCGGAGTTTCCCTAGCTAATTTAATTTGACCCTGTAGTTGATACAATAAAATGATAACACGTACTCCTTGGAAACTTAAAACAGGAAGAGCACCGGTGTTCAAGTTAAAAGCATCGAAAGTAAACATTCTGTGCCGTCGATTATTTAACCATAAACATTTGTTTAGGCGGTTCTTATTGAGTTTATCTGTTACGTCACTGGGTATATAAATATGACGTAATATAAGTACTAGCTGCGCCCTGCAGTTTCACCTGCATAAGTCTCGATCCTGTGGGAATATCGGAATAAAAAGTATCCAATGTCCCTAATCCAGGTCATGGCCTACCTATGTGCCAAGTTTCATTCAAATCCGTTCAGCCATTTTGCGTGAACGCGTAACAAACAAACAAACAAACTCACTTTCGCATTTACAGGGTTATTTGTAAAACACCAGCAACCTCTTAAGGGGTCATTGTACTCATCATTATGAACAACTTTTACTATGGGACCAAACCTGAAATCGCGAAATAAAATCAGCTGTTCAGTACATTTTGACGAATTATGCGAACATAAATGTACTGAGCAGCTGATTTTTCAAACCTGAATTCGCAAAAAAAAATCAGCTTTCCCATACATTCATGTTCGCATAACTCGTCAAAATGTAGGAAGCAGCTGATATTTTTCGCAATTTCAGGTTTGGTTCCATATAAAAAGTTGTTTGTTATCACGAGAACAATCACGTGTTTATGGTTCGGTACACTAATTACCAGTCACCTTATAAATAAAAGTAAAAAACCATCTTCCAATGGCGACCGCGGGCTTACAGGAGTTGTGAACCTATGGGGTTCGGTTGACATTCGAGCGGACAGTCCAGGGGTTAAAACAAACAAGCACAAAACTACATAACCATAATATTCGACAGAATTATTAATACGGGGGTAGTTTTCAACGCTTTCACGTCCCCGAGTAGGGTGGCAAAGCAAGTGTCTAATTTAACTGAGACTCGCTAAGTTTGTTCATTAACTTTAACAAGATTTTGTTGCGTCACCCTTTGAGACTGCGCACTACGGTGAAATATTAAGAGTAATTTTTTAAAGGTATATTTTATAAGACGTACCTAATTGCTTTCGCTGCGAACGTTATTTTTTTAGTGGATCCTTTTATAGCGAAGGTTTTGTTGCCACTTTGTTACTGGCTTTATGTGCTGGATTTCTTTTTAAGTGTTAGAGGAAAGGGTTAGGTACGTTAGTTTTTTTCTGTCCAAAGGGGAATGTGTGAAGGTATTCTTTTGTTAGTGTAAACCGTGTTGAAGTATGAAACTTTTTATTAAGCCATTGTGTACGTTGAGTTAAGATATTTAATGACGATATTGAACGTAACAATGAATGACCTTAGGCCTTAGAATACATTTAAAAAAAATATTCCTTAATATTCATAGTTTTTATTTTATAACAATTTTCTTTTTGAGCACTCTAATTAAAATTCAAAACAACATATAAAAGCATGTTGAACTTTTCACAAACTTAATTTAAATCCCAAAAACTTGCTCTGCTTTAACGGGTTAAAAGTAAACAAGTTCATAAAATCCGCACCACTAATTTAGCTCAAGCAAAATGTTTTAATATATTTATGAATTTACAAAAGGTATAGCTTCAAAGTTTTTCTCAGTAAAAAATGAAACTCACAAAGGCAGCTCCGAACTATCGGCCGAACAATATCTTTGCGTTGGAACTCTTAAAAAATATTAAGAGCGGAAATATTTAATTGCATTATTTTACAAGAGAAGTTTGTCGGGAAACGTCCTGCACTCGACAGACTTTGTGGACGCCGTAACTGCTCAAAGAATGCTAGGAAAAACGTTTATGAAAAAATAGTTTAAATTGTTAGGAGTTTAAGAGTCATGGTACGGATAAATGGTGTTACTTTATATTATAATGAACATGCTTTTCTTCGTGTATAAAGATAGTGTCTTTGCTTCTCTGGCTTGGTTTACTTTAAATCTATAGTATTTGCTTGTTGAATGGTTAAAATTTGACGGCATCGGAACATAAAGTAACTACTTTAGCCTGATTTTACAGTCAGAAGGTTTTTAACCGACTTCAACAAAAGGAGGAGGTTCTAAATTCGGTTGTTTTTTTCTTTATGTTTGTTACCTCAGTACTCCGTCATTTAAATAAATAAAATAAAATATTTTATTTCAGACCTTGATCCATATGATGTTAGTAATACAGTACTTAAAAAACTATGTTAGTAACAAAGGTAATATTTTAATTCATATATTTTCTGTTGCGCTCATCTGACACACCGGATACACGCATATGTACATGCACCCAATGCGCCATAATGGTGCAACAAGGATTATCACTAATTACCTTCAGAATGTCGTTTATATATATTTATAAACCGATTTTTTTATTTCTTTTTTGTTTGAAAAGAGATACTTCCAGATTACTCCCATTTTTATCCATGGAGAATTGAGGGAACTCCTCAAATATTATAGGCATACTTATAGCGGTTTTGGTGTATTCATCAACAAGTCAAGCTGCATACAGTAAAAATCATTTAGTGAAGTGGAACTGATGAACCCTTCAATTATAAGTATTTCACGGGAGGCAATAAGATATCTCGATTAAGATAGTAAAGCGACTATGAAAAAGCAAATTTAAATAAATGGTTTTGATGAAAATGGTACTATCGAACCGATCTTATGATGAAACCGGAAGGTAGACACCGGAACTCCGTAATTTATAACAATGTATCCTAGCCGTGTTTGGGTCATGAGATGCACTTTAGCTATAAATGATTTGAATGGTTATATTTCGCTTCAAATTGCGCTACTTGAGTCGTATCTATCTCGTTATCTACGTCAACATAAAACTACGTCTTCCATCGTCTTCTTCGGAGTATATTTGCCTTTTTGCAAAGTTTTTATTTGAAAAAGTATACCTACTCCTGAGATGGTCGCATATAAATTTGGTCAAGTTCTGATGAGTGGTTTTAATACGTATTTTAGCTTATAATACGTATTTAAATTAGAACGTCATCCACATAGACTAAGTTATACTTAGTCTATGTGGATGACGTTCTAATTTATTTTGCAGAGTGGAATTCGAATTTGTGTGTGGTAGGTACCACAACCAAAAAGTGAAAAATATTTTTTTTTTTTAGAAAAAAAAACGACTTCCAAAAAAACAACACTACTACTACTAAGTCGGTGGCAAAAAAACAAAAGTACAAAACCAAAGATACCGACTTCCTAAATTAAATTAAAGTTATTTTTCACTTTGCAGTGTTTTTTTTTTTTTTTGGGAAGTTGTTTTTTTCGTAAAATAGTTTTCATTAAAACCAAAATACATTGAGATAAGTAATTATTAGTTAAATACCCAAAAAAAATTTGCATGGGAAATTAATTTTGTCACCAGAAGAACACGTTTCCAAAAAGTAATGCTGAATTTTTCAATAGATCCAATCAATTAATTCCAAGATATAGGTTCAATGGATATCTTAAAAACTGCCAGTCACTTTAAATAATAGAGTTTGGAATAATCATGGCTGATCAAATTGCAAACCTTTCTATCTTCAAATCACAATTTCGCTTGCGTTCCTTCCACTCCCGACCGATATTCAATAGCTCAGCTTAGCATTTGCTCCGTCAAACTGACGGCATATAGCTCCCGGGAGTAAGAACGACATTTGGGTCAAGAAGCCATCGCCAATATGCTTAGCATAGATAGACTTACAGAGGAGTGTGCTCGTTTTGCTTGTGACCAGGGAATTATGAAATGTATGACGTGTTAAAAAAAAATGGATGGACTTTCTTGCCCATTCTTCTCCACACGAAAATGCCTTTGCCTTTGCGAAACTGGAATCAATTTTATTTTCTCGTAAATTTTGACGTTCAATAGTGCCTTGTTTTAATGTTAGTTTAAGTGTCTTGAACTAAATGATTTGTCTTTGAATTGAAAGAAGTTTCGTTTTAAAGAGCAGTTATTTACAATGCTATTATAATTAAAAAGACGTAGATGGGTTACCTAGCCAACATTCGATGTTCAAAAACAGCTCAATGGTGCCGATTCTCTTGTTCAATAACTAAACTAAAATGAGAAAAAAAAATCAAAAGTCATTTATTCAAACTAGGCAGAGAATCAGCACTTTTCGAACGTCAAAATTACATAAGACAGTCCCCCCGCCCGCCCTTTACCACTTCCTAGTGCTTTAGCTGAGGAGAAGAAGTGGCGCAACAAACTCCCCAGCAGCACAGCTGTCTGTTCAGTTCAAAAATATATATTCTATACAACACACGAGAGAATCGCTATCATTTACTAACAGACAGCGCGAGAAAAGGACGGCTATAGCTATAAACTAAGTTAGAGATGTCAAACTAGTTTACGCTTTGCGCTTCACCGTGTTTTTGGTCGATATGTTTTTACGTGTCGTCTAAATTTGTATGGAAATATTAGTTCAACTAAATTGGACAGCTCTAATTTTCGATCGTCTTTTTCTTATTTTATTAGAGAGAAAATGTTAGCAATAGCCTAAATTATGTTTAGTTTGTGCACAACAGAATCGGTACCATTGTCGAACTATGAAATGACACGTAGGAGTAGGACGGAGCAAGTCGTAATTATCGGGAGTGAAAAAGATACAAGACGACGAAAATGTGGTTTAATTAGCCAGATTTTGATAAATTATAAATGGTTTTATTTCTATAAGTAGGTATGTACAAACGCATTTCCACGTCAATCATGTTTTAAAAACTAGATGAGGTCGGCGTTTCCTATACTACTCTGAGAAGAAAGGCCGAAACAAACTCAGAGGTCACAGTCTCTTATAAAGTCCAGACATAATCTTGGTCAGTTCATGTGAAGACCATGTAGGTTGGTGTCTGAAATGTTTGATTGAAATTTGAGGAACGAACCAAACAGATTGAGAGGATTTGTCCAGTCAGTGCACGCATTCAACTCTTGGAACTTAAGGAGCTCAACGATTCGACGAACAATACCAAAGAAAGGACATTTGAGTAGGCCGCATATACATATTACTAAAACTGCCAGACTATGATTAAAAATAACTGAGAGAAAAAAAACAAACAAAATTTTAAAAAATCCGATCAAGTGCGCGTCGGACCACGCACAATGACCCTTCCGTAGTTGGGATGAATTTATCCCAAGAACAAACTTAACATTGTAGTTGAAAAACATGTTCCAATTGCAAATGTAAGTTTGTACGGACAATATTGAGAGGTTTACCTTGTTATTAGATTTTCCTGTAATCTATAGGTATATAATTAATATATAAATTTTAAGCTCAGTAGTTTCGGAGACAAAGGGCCAATTTGCCAATTTCCGTGTATTTTCTTAAATAACTTTAAAACAGTTTATTTTAAAATAATGGATAAAATACATTTGAGACACTCACAGTAAGCCCTTTTATTATTATTTGATATATCGCACGGTAAAGTTTGCAAAACTCTTTTTTTAAATTTTCTTATTGACCCCCATATTCAAAATTCATTCATTTACATTACTCGTCCGTGTTTGGATCACAGAAATACATATGTGTACCAAATTTCAACTTAATCGGTCCATTAGATTCGGAGCAAATGGGCTGTGACAGACGGACAGACAAACAGACAGACACATGAGTGATCCTATAAGGGTTCCGTTTTTTCCTTTTGAGGTACGGAACCTTTAAAACAATGACCTACATAGACTTCACATTGACAATCAATAAAATAATATAATGCTTTTCAAAGTAAATATTCATGTCACCGTTGACGTGCCAATTGCGGAGCGTGTATAACCTATCTACCTTATTTTACTTATAATATCATTGTAAGTCTACCTATGTAGTAGCAGAGCTCGTATGTAAAGGAGCTGGTCCAGAAAAGTTACCACTATAACTATTTCTGTTATCAAGCAGCATTGCTATATTCCCATTTGAAGGTGATTGTGTGTAATGAGTATGACAAGCACATGAGATATTTTTTTTTAATTCAGGTTTGTATTTACAGGGATGGCAAAGGGGCTCGTAGCTAATAACAGCAGCACGGACCGATCGATCACTTACCGCGGTTGGTCCATAGATGGATTTTACAAACAGACCCCTCCGTGCTTCGGAAAACCCGTTAAACCATTGATCTGCTGCCATTCTTTGATATTTGACAGTCGTTACGGGTCGTCAGAAGCCCGAAAGTCTGACAACCAGTCTTACCAAGGGATATCGATTACAAAGTAACTGGGTTGTGGAGGTCAGATAGGCAGTCACTCCATGTAAAATACTAGTATTCAGCTGCATCCAGTTAGACTGGAAGCTGACCCCAACATAGTTCGGAAAAGGCTAGGCAGATTTGGGATGGAAATGGCAATTCACCTGTTTTGTCTATAATAGATATCAGCAGATTGCAATGGCGGCGATAACCATTTATTTATAATATAATAATAATATCCCGGGACATTTCACACACGGTCATCTGATCCCAAACTAAGCAGAGCTTGTACTATGGAAACCAGATAACTGATATACTACATAATTACACTACTTTTTTTTTGTAAATACATACTTATATAGATAATTACACCCAGACTCAGGACAAACAGACATGTTCATGCACACAAATGTTTGTCCTGGATGAGAATCGAATAATAAATAATCAATAATAAATATAATAGGTTGGGGAAAAAGTTTCTTCGCATTTTATAAGAAAATTCAAAACATTTTTTAATATAGTTTATTTACATTTAACTAAAGTATGTAGGTACCATTTTGTTCGATAACTTTTAGCCATCTTGTAGGTAGGGACATGATCCCATTGCTATAGAAATGGGACTTCTGGTCAAAATACCGCGACAAGTGGTTTTGGCAGTCCTCTCGTGATGTTAACCTGACACTGCCTAAAGAATTCTGAAGAGACCGAAACAGGTGGAAATCTGAAGGTGCAAGGTCAGGACTATACGGCGGATGCATTAACACCTCCCAGCCAAACTCTCTTAATTTTTGCTGAGTGGCTAAAGATGTGTGAGGTCTAGCGTTATCATGATGAAAAACCACACCCCTTCTGTTGATTAATTCCGGCCGCTTTCTCTCAACTTCTTGCTTTAATCTCATCAGTTGTTCGCAGTAGAGTTCAGAATCGATGGTCCTGCCTGGTGGTAACAGCTCATAATGAATAATGCCCTTCCAATCCCACCACACACACAGCTTCACCTTGTTGCGAGTTAACCCGGGTTTCGCCACAGTCTGTGAAGCCTGACCGGCCTTTGACCACGACCTTTTTCGCACGTTCTTGTCATGCGTGATCCACTTTTCATCACCAGTTATCAGCTTCTTCAAAAATGGTTCGGTTTCATTACGTCGTAATAAAGAATCACAAATGAGTACACGGTTCATTAGGTTTCTTTCAGTGAGCTCGTGAGGTACCCAAATGTCGAGCTTTTTTGTGTACCCAGTTTTTTTCAAATGCGCCAAAACTGTTTTGTGGTCAATTTCCAGTTCTTCAGCTACGTCGTAACTACTGATATGCCGATCTTGCTCCACTTTTTCAAAAATGGCATCCATTTTATCCGTAATAGGGCGACCAGAGCGACGTGCATCTTTGACATCAAAATTTCCGGATTGAAAACGCTTAAACCAAATTTGTGCTACTCTCACAGACACTACACTAGGTCCATAAACATCGCAAATTTTTTCGCGGCTTGCGTTGCATTTTTACCTTTTTTGTAGTAAAATTTTAAAATGTATCGAATTTCTTCATTAGATTCACTCATCTTGACGCTACGAAAAACAAATGAAAATCACACATTTTCCTAATTTGAATTTGGAATTATGTTCTTTAAAATTTAAACTTTCAATGATACCAAAACCAGCCAGATACAAATAGTATAGCCAAAGAGATTTTATTACAAGTTCATACATATTGTAATGCGAAAAGACTTTTTCCCCAACCTAATATTAATCATTAAAATGTGTGTTGTGTGTCTGTGTCGTACTCCTAACTTGTTTAATAGAAGTTACTACGTCGGTAATGACGTTATTTATTTGCAATGCATGCCCTTTAAAATATCAGATTCGTAATGTACTCCTAGTCGCAACCGGCGCACATAAATATTTTACATAAATGTATATATGTATATGAAAATATGCATGAATGAGCAAGAAACGAAGCGTATAAGGGTTGTAACATATGGCGTTCTGAGCTGCAGATCTGCTAGCTAAGAGAATGTTGGGATTCTATCTATTATTGAAATGCAAAAATAATATAAAACAAAGCTTAGCTTAAAATTTGTTCGTAAATAAAAAGTGAAACCATAAGTCTGATCAGATGATTTCAAAAACGACTAACTTATTGATAAACATGAGATAGTTTCCGTTCATGTATGTAGGTACAGTACGACAACGGTTCCATCGTTTACCTTCCGAAAGACCGAACTTTTCTGAATTAAATGACTGGTCCAATAAGGGAGTGACGGAAATAGTGCGTCGATCGAATTTAGGTGGGAATATAAATCAATTTCCATTGGTTGATAGTCACATTTTATTCACTATATTTCGGTTTTCGCCTGAACTATTCTTCTAATGACCTTTTCACCCAAACTTATTAGACAATATAGATGTATAATTTACTATTGTGATTTTAATGATTGTGGACTAGTCAGCAAATATGTTTAAAAACACATGCATCCATGTCTGAATCCAAACAGACCGCGTTCTAAACTCACCACAGAGCTATTATCGCATCTGTCGGATACCACAAACCACACATTTTAACCGCTCTAAAATCATTGTGTATCATAATATTTTAAACTGTTTGCTTTACGAACAATAAAACTTCAAAAACGAATTCGCAAGTGCACTGTGCAGACAGTGTAAACCGATGAAAAAATTCCTTATTGAAAATTCTATCCCATCTTATGATGCTGGTTGATCAACCATGAAATATTGGTCTACGGCAACCCTGTAATTATTCTCAACCGTACACATGTCTGGATGTGCTTTTAAATCCTTGGAACAAGCAAAATTCAACTTTATGATAAGCTAGTCAGGTTTTGATTTGTCTTGTTGAGCTGTTTTAACCAAAAATTGGTCTCGGTGAATGGACAATACATCGAGGCTGTGAATTGTTCGAATATTAAAAATCATTGGAGCATTATTGAATTGCTCTTTGCTATTAATTCGATGTTGGTTTTTAGTGTAAGCGATGGGTCATAAGCGGAGGGGGCTGGCTTAGTAGGGATTGTTATTGTTTCTTAGCAGTGACAAATAAGAGTTTTCTATTACCAAACTAAACAAGATTACGTGTCAAATTTCAAACGTCTAATCTCTCCTTCCATCCAGCCTTACCATCGTTTATCTTCTTCTGCTTACCCGAGTCTTGAGTTTTTCTCTTATATTCTCCCATGTCTAGACACTATCATCCACTTCTTTTAAATTCATATTACCTAACATATCTCTCATAATCCTTCATCGTTTCATTGTTCTACTTCTTGACTTTCACCTAATCTTTTTCTAATAGGTTCTCCGCCTTCTTCCAAGTTTTATACTAAACCTTCTCCTCATCGCGATATGTTTCTAATAGATCCTCCACCTTCTTCCAACTTTTATAATAAACCTTTTTCTCATCTCTATATATTTCTAATAGGTCCTCCGCCTTCTTCCAACATTTATACTAAACCTTTTCCTCATCTGTATATATTTCTAATAGGTCCTCCGCCTTCTTCCAACATTTATACTAAACCTTTTCCTCATCTGTATATATTTCTAATAGGTCCTCCGCCTTCTTCCAACTTTTATACTAAACCTTTTCCTCATCTGTATATATTTCTAATAGGTCCTCCGCCTTCTTCCAACTTTTATACTAAACCTTTTCCTCATCTGTATATATTTCTAATAGGTCCTCCGCCTTCTTCCAACATTTATACTAAACCTTTTCCTCATCTGTATATATTTCTAATAGGTCCTCCGCCTTCTTCCAACTTTTATACTAAACCTTTTCCTCATCTGTATATATTTCTAATAGGTCCTCCGCCTTCTTCCAACTTTTATACTAAACCTTTTTCTCATCTGTATATATTTCTAATAGGTCCTCCGCCTTCTTCCAACTTTTATACTAAACCTTTTTCTCATCTGTATATATTTCTAATAGGTCCTCCGCCTTCTTCCAACATTTATACTAAACCTTTTCCTCATCTGTATGTATTTCTAATAGGTCCTCCGCCTTCTTCCAACTTTTATACTAAACCTTTTTCTCATCTGTATATATTTCTAATAGGTCCTTCGCCTTCTTCCAACTTTTATACTAAACCTTTTCCTCATCTGTATATATTTCTAATAGGTCCTCCGCCTTCTTCCAACTTTTATACTAAACCTTTTCCTCATCTGTATAATATTTCTAATAGGTCCTCCGCCTTCTTCCAACTTTTATATAAAAAGTTCTCCCTTACCGTCTACTGCTAAAAAAGGCACAAGACAAATCCCAACTCCGCTGTTACTACCACCACAACTCAACATAGCTCTAGAGTTTCGCAGAGAGTGGCTCCGTTTGAACGATAATGGTTTTTAAAAGGGTCTGCCGGTTTGTTTTGTCAAACTTTTGCATCGGTCTTTGTTCAAATACTATAGATTTTGGATTTCTCATCGACATCTGTTTCGAGGAAATACAGTTATTGATTGTGTTTAGTATTGAAAGGTTTTTATGATGATTGCGTCTCATGGAAGCACCCTGTATAAAATTGCCTGGTGGTTGTCATTCCGTAAGGGCTCGTAAATAATAACAACCGCATGGGTCGATCTTCAAGGTTAAGATACGTTTGTCGCGGTCGGTCCGTGGATGGGTGACCATCTTTACATACCAAGATTCCTCCGTGCCTCGGAAAGCACGTTATGACGTTGGTCCCGGCTGTCATTTGTAGATCTATGACAGTCGTTACGGGTAGTCAGAAGCCCGAAAGTCTGACGACCAGTCTTGCGTCTTAAGTCTTGTGGTTAGACTGGAAGCCGACCTCAACAAGTTGTTTTAGTGATGCGAATAGACTTCAGCGTCATATAGTGTGATGTTACTTCTGCAGAACTATAGCCGCTGTGCTGAACCGCATTGTACACCCGCGCGCTGGGATAACAAATAACCGCCCCACCCGATGCCCCGCGGTAATCTTGTAAACAAAACCGATTTGCATCATAGCTTCTTTTAACTACTTTGCTATTATCGAAGAAATACCTAACAAAAATAGGAAGTTGTTTATTTTATATATTTATCTTACAGTCAAATCTTACAGTCTAACATCTATAAAGGTAAGTTATGTACAGTAGCGCTTACAATTGCCATTTACAAGCTTCCACAAATTAATAACTATGTACCTAAAAGTAATAAAAGAAAGAAAGACAAAAATAAGTTCTCCTTAAATATAACTTATCAAATATTTCTTGAAACAAAATGAAATAAAATATTCTTTAAAACAAAACATAAAAATCTTATTATTATCTCGTAACAGTTTATTAATTATGATAAAAACAGTAAAAAAGAAAATATACACATTGTTTTACATGTTATTAAATCATAATAATGTTAATCATTGTTAATAATGTTAATCATTGCGGTCTGTTACAAAGTATTGTTTATTTATAGATCGTCTTAATGCGTTAGGGCTGGTTCTAAATAGATAGATTTTCTAAGACTATGCTTTGTATGACGTGTTTGTCACTTCCGTTCGACGTCATTATAAGCGGATAATGTATTGCCTTAGGATGATTAATTCTAGCCGAATAACTAATTTTATTAACATGTTAAAATTATTGTGTTTTTGACAAAATCATGCCTTGTTTAAGTTTTGCATATTGACCAAGCGAGCGAAGCGTCCCTGCTTCAAGTCTGGCAAAATTTACTTTCGTCTGTCAGTTGGTTGCTATTCCTCTACAGTTCGTATTTTACAACCGACCTGGACAAAACTTGACATAAAGGTTTTCGACTTTGTCGTCGGAGATTTTCAATTAGACCCGTACTTGCTTCAAAAAGGGGTAAAAAGGGGGCTACGGGATATCTCCGCCTCATGAGATCCGGTTTTAATGGTTCTTATTTTGTTTAAAAACTTTAAATTAGTATCATAAAAATTTGGTGAAGATCTGATGAGGATCTTCGGCATGATGAGCAGAATAGCTCCTCAAAATGCAGTAAATTGCTCATTTTTAATTTTCTAAAAGTGGAATCAGCCCTTTAACTACTAGGTAGAGATTGATGGAGCACCTGGGACCACATTCTCATCACAAAATTAGAGAATTCAGAAAATAATTATCAGAATTCTAACGAGGCTTCAAAACCAATATTAATGTTAGTTTTACAACAAGGTCACTAGATGGCGCTACTGTGCACCGCTCTACGCGAGGTCTACTGTTAGCAGAAATATTAATTTTAGTTTCGACAGCCCCACCGAATTACTTTCGATACGAAGAGCTTTAGTATTTTAGTATCCTAAAGACTGCAAGAAACTAACATCTATTTTATTCCCAGGACTTATTTAAATTCTAATCTTGCATATAAAATAAAACTCGCGAATCCTGCATCAACAAGAGTTATGGCACTATTAGTCTTAAAACTAGACGTACGTTTATTTAGACACAAAACAACAGTGACTCTGTTAAAATTATGCACTTCTCTTGTATTCTCGTCCGAGTTTCCATTTGATATAACCACTTGACAGGGATGTTCAGACTTGAATACTGGTATACTGGTAAAGTAGTGGGATCTAGAAGGGTCCAGAGTAAATGTTTAAAGACTGGCGACGGTCATACAATCACAAAATAAATGAAACGTAGGTTTAGTTTAATTCATAATTCATTTATTTAAATAAGAGGCCATGAGAGTCAGAGAGGCCTAACTACATAAACAATATTTTACAATAGTAAGGAAAAACGGTTTAAAAAAAAAAAGACAATTAGGCCACTCTGGCTCTCATGGCCTCAAGGGCCAGAGAGGCTTAACTACTAAAACAATAGCTTACAGTGGTAAGGAAAACCAGTTAAAAAAAATAAGTATTGAACAAATGACAATTAGGCCACTCTGTCTCTCATGGCCTCAAGGGCCAGAGAGGCTTAACTACTAAAACAATAGCTTACTGTAGTAAGGAAAACCAGTTAAAAACAAAAAAATTGAACAAATGACAATTAGGCCACTCTGGCTCTCATGTTACAAATATCCGTTGATTTAGTAATAAGAGCACAGATTTATTAATACAGATGGGACACTCGGCAAAATCATTTAAACAAAAAGCGACTCTTGCTACGACACAATAAAGTGCAATTCAGCGGGGCAATTGCGTAACACATTACCAATCGGAATCTGTTTCATTTTGACAGTTCAACAACATTCATTGCGTTATTTACGTTGTTGAGCAGACAAATTTTTCGAACATATGAAGCAATGGATTAGCAATTTGCTTCAAAATGATTCAGATTCCGGTTGATAGTGTGTTACGCACTTAGGGTGCTGGTGGCACAACGCTTAGTACCTACAGTTATATTCACCTATAAATTGCCTCTCTTTCTATACCTTCTGACCGCAGCATTCCTACTGAATTGGCCCAGTGAGATAGGCCCGCCGCGTACTTATAGCTTCAAACTGCGGAGTGTCCCATCTGTATTAATCTGTGACAATAGTCTTAATCTATGTTAGTACTTCCTGACTATATAATATATACATTTGGTTACCTTTTAGTCCTAAGTTAATTGATTATGTTATCTTTATTATTCACGTTATCTGTCGAAAGAGACTGGATCCTGCGACACAGGGCATCCTAGTGCGGGATCCAGTGTCATACCTATAATGTAACACTTGTTTATGAATCAATAAACTTTTTTTTTTGCGGGTCGCCTGTTGGGGTCGGCTTCCAGTCTAACCGGATGCAGCTGAATACTAGTATTTCACATGGAGCGACTGCTTATCTGACCTCCACAACCCAGTAACTGGATTGTCAGAATTTGGGGCTTCTGACGACCCGTAACGACTGTCAAAGGTCCAAGAATGACCGGGACTAATGCTAGTACTAACAGCTTAACGTGCATTTCGAGGCACGTAAGGATCTTGGTATGTAAAGAAGGTCACCCATCCACAGACCAACCGCGGCAAGCATAGGTTAACCTGATTGATCGACCCGTGCGGCTGTTATTACTTAGCCACAAGCACATCTGGTGTTAAAAATAATAATGAAATAACCCGAAAGTTTGCTAATCAACTCAAGTACCTGTGTTGGTATAGCTAGTAGGTACCTACACGTGTTTACAATAAAACAGAATTTAAAAAAAAATACGTAGCTACGTCGTTATTAACTAGATTACAAATAGAAAATATTCGGTTCTCACCTTTTATATTTTTGCGTAATTTTCTGCAACCAAACTTATAATTATTCTACGAACAATTTCAAAGGTTCTCTGTTCAAAATTCAAAAACTTAATTTACATTTAACTCACGCAACAATTAAAGAAAATTACACGTGTTACTTTATAAAAGATTTAGGGAGTACTTTATTAAAGACCTTTTATAATATGATATTCTTTACAAAGTTTGAAATATTTACTGCTCAGATATCACGTTGTGAGCATTTTAATAAAAACACATTTAGTGCATACCAGCGAGTGTGTCCGTGTGTGACGCGCTTTAATTGCAGCGCTCATTATTAACTTTGCGCCAGTGTGCGACGCGCCTTTATAAATTGCACTGCGGGGTATTAGGATGTTGTGTCTTTACCCCTGTGGGGTGAGTAGAGTTTAAAGCTGTGTCACTAGTTCCGTACACGTGTATTTGATCAAAAAGAGCTATTCCACGCCCGGTTAAATCAACTTTGAATTTGGAACTTTGAATTTGAATTTGGAGTTGATTTGTCAAAGCATTTGTTAAACTGACCCGCGAAATTCAAAATTTCTAACATTTTATGCTAATATTTCTTTTTTAAATTTCCTATTGCATAAATTACCATTTGATACAGCATGCGAAATTCAATAAAAATCTTTGTAAAAAACGTTAGAAATTTTGAATTTCGCGGGTCAGTTTAAAGGAATTACCTAATGCTATAAAAACTTTTTCCAAAAAAATCAACCGACTTCCAAAAATAAAACCCACAAAGTGAAAAATAACTTTAATTTAGGAAGTCGGTGTCTTTGGATCTGTATTTTACGTTTTTGCCATCGACTTCCAAAATTAAAGTTATTTTTCACTTTTTTTTTGGAAGTGGGTTAATTTTTTTTTTGAAATAATGTTTTATTTTTGACTTTTTAGTGGGTCAGTTTGTAATTTATCTAAGTTACAACAGCCTAATGTCAACTGCTCATCACTTTTTTACAAAATATTTCTTTTCCCGATGCAGGGACGTTAATTGTTGAGGAGTTCTCCTGGTAAGTACCAGGAGAACTCCACATCACCATAAGCATTGTGACGAGCATAAAATTACTTAGCAACCATTATTAAAGTAGGTACTTAATCGAATCGCAACCCTTGAAATACTTATTATTGAGTAGTTCCGGTGGCTATCTGTGATCTGAGTTACTATAAAAAATACCCAAATCCCTTCAGGTGTGCCTATAATATTCGAAGAGTTCCGTCGATTTCTCCAGGAGCCCATCATCAGATTCTGACCTTAAAGTATATCCTTTGAAACAAAAAACGAATTTTCCAAATCAGTTTAGCGGTCTTCGAGTAATCGGGGAACATACTTAAAAAAATAAAAAATAAATAAATAAAAGATTCCGATGAACTGAGAATCCTTTTTTTAAAGTCATACATACATAAAAAAAATAAAAAGATTCCGACGAACTGAGAATCTTCTTATTTTTTTGAAATCGATTAAAAATGGAGTTTGACAACCTCTCAACTTCAAATTCTCAATTCTGTCACCGGGTGTTAGTGTATGTTACCTACGTGCAATATTAATAGCGATAGTTTCAGATAAATTATAATGCTATGACTTGCTTATGGTTGCTATTACTACTTTTAAACACTTTATTTCAGACGCGTTCCTATTTTTTCTGTTGAATGGCAGCCTGTTACATACAAGTTCATTGCTATTTAAATTGTAAATAATATTTTGAGAAGAAGAATGAAGTTGAGATCCCAAAATACTTAATACAGATGATTATAGATCCCACACAATAAATCATATGTCCAAGAAATAGTTTAAATAATTGAGTAAATTTCTGTGTTAAGATAATTGAAGGGAATTATCGAAATATCCCATACATGGAGCCTGCCCCCGGGCTAAGGCGGTCATTATACGAGCATTTTGGTGTAGATGAGTCAGCCTAAGGAATTATGTGTAAAATTGACCGATTTCTTAAGCCCTGACAAGTTAACAATAGGATCTAATATTATCTATTTCCTTAAAATGCGACGAAGTTCAATTCTCTTTACGTAAATTGCGGTAAGTGAATGAGATTGGCGACAGATGTCGCTAGTTGCCTCTTTGTAAATATATGTCTAATATCGAGGGTTCACGGGCTATTTGTATTAAGCGACATCCTGGCCGATATTTAGTTATAATCATATTGAGTTATATGGTTATAAACTACCAATGAACTGAGATAGACACTGTCTGGATGCAGACAGGGTATGCAGAAATGAGACGCAAATGCAGGTTGAGTGTGGAATGTATATATTTCCAGAAATCGGTCCCTTATATACAATCTCTGCTGCAATAATTAATACATAATGGGTACATATAAAAGGTTAGCTAGAACAGAATAGAAATACCCTACGTGCTGCATTTAACAAATGAGTAGGTATTAGTAATATATAAGGTACGTAGGTATCAAAGGTAGGTACACTATTCCGCTACAACACTATTGATTCTTAAGCGTCGATAGTCCACTTTTTCGTAAAAAATATTGAGACATTTTTTACAATATTTCTATAAGTTTTAATGCACAATATGAACGCACAATATGGTCATTTCAGTTGTGTTCTAATGTTTGAGCTACTTTTTTATATTTATTATTTAGTTTTGATTAATCGACCTAAAACGGCGACTGTTTTGTGAATTTTTGCTATAAGAGGTTTAGAATATCACATATTTACGAATCGTTTTGACAAAAAGTGTATGAAAAAATTACAATATATTTTTGTGAAAGTCGTCTATACAATGTATGCATCACTTTATACCGCGTTCATATAAAGTTTTTGAGTAAAAAAAAACATTTAACGGTAGTCAAATTTAAGAGAAAATGGCAAAATTTCATTTCAGCCTCCAGAGAAGCCTCGTTTGTAAAATTAAAACAACAAACAAAAGCTTCAATTCAAAATCAATCCAGTTAATTAAAACCAAAATGCAAAACATTAAAAGATTTAGCAATATATATTTTTTTTAATGTCGCATTATAAACTTGACACAAAATAAAAAAGTAACACATTCCTATATTCATAAAACAGTAGTCCACAGTAGATCATAATTGAAATGATCTTTCATGTTGTGCATTAAAACTTCTAGAAATAAAGTATTTTAAAAGTAAAATCACGTAAAGCAGCGAAATCGGCAAAATTTCGTGTACGGCCTCTTAAAAATACCACCATATAGGTACCACCATGAAATAATAAATATAGGTACCTACGTAAAATACCTACCCATTATATTATTTCCCATTATCTCAACTATTATGTAGTCGTGAAAAAACTATAAAGAGTGCTCATAATAATTAAAACTCGCATTCACGAATCACGATACTTCGATATCTCTAAAGCCGCGGTCCCACGGCCCGCTTTCTTACAGGCCAGTCAGCGTGCAGCCTATCGTCACCGTCCGATCGAATGTATGGGATGATGGGCCACGACAGGCCTCGACAGGCGCTGGCCGCGACGGGCCTCGACGGGCCGTGGGAACGCAACATAATATCGGATTCTTTTAGCCTATAAAATGAATCGTTGCCAATAATAAACAGAACTATTTCATTAAGTCTTCGAAGAATCGGTTTTAGATGTACTACAAAAAGATGTCAAAAGAAAGGAAAGTAACTCGTAACTTACTCATCTATTATTCCTAATTTATATTCCATTTTGTAACTATATTAAGACAAAATGTCTGTGTCTGACAAAATTTACATCTAGACATCCAACAAAACACTGTCTCCTTTGAAATTGTAAAATGACTGGCAGTCAGACAAATATGACAACAATGAAACAATTGAAATACCTAATGACTGCGAACTGTGAAGGTTTAATAACTTTATAAGATATCTTTGTTTTAATTAAATATTTTAAGTTTCATTAATGTTTCTCGAAATAGACGAAGGGTGTCAAATAATAGCTTCTTCCCGCGTCTTCGTGCGCGTTAAAAATATAACCAATGACACTCGGGAATAGGTACTGTAGCTTTCTATCAGTGAATCAATTTTCGGAATCGGATCCTACTGATCCAAAGAGATTACATAAAAACTTATAAACAAATACCTCTTTATAATATTTGTACATATTATATTCATTAATACGTACTATGGTTCAAAATCAAAATCAAATCAAAATCAAAAGTCATTTATTCAAACTAGGCTGAGAATCAGCACTTTTTGAACGTCAAAATTACATAAGACAGTCCCCCAAAAACGCCCGCCCTTCACCACTTCCTAGTGCTTTAGCTGGGGAGAAGAAGTGGCGCAACAAACTCCTCAGCAGCACAGCAGTTATGTCCACTTAAAAGTTACAGTTGAACGATTTCATCAGATCGTATTGAAAACTGCAAAAAGAAATCCATCAGTCATCTTTTTGGGTCTTGGTTGTGTTAAATAATACCTAAATGTTATGTTGTAGGTATAAAACATCCCGAAACAAAATAATGATGAAATTACCTTACCTTTTATAGTAAAAGTCAAAACATTTTTATCAGAAACGGCACACGCATCCTGTTATGGTATCATTTGCATAAAAAAAAAGTCATAGCATGCATAGCATGCACCCAGTACTTTTTTTAAACTAACGGTAGCCGGCGTACACAGCCACAAATGTCAAACATAAATTCTTTAAAAACACACATTAATAAAGGTAAAACTATAAAAGGGATGTCGCCTGCTGTTTTTACTTTTTTTAATTTAAAATAATTTACGTTTTGGGAACATTTCGTTATCTGTGGCAGGATCGGATTAGAATCGTGTAAACGTCAGTTGGTATTAAAAGTTTTTTTTGTAAAAGAGTAAATTAAAGTTAGTTTATTAATTAGACGTTAATATCATGATGATGTTTTTATGGTTTGTTGCGTGTTTTCCATAATTATATAGGTATTAGGAATTATTATTTTTTTACAATGAAGGTAATACCTTAATTGTAAAAAAATTAACATACCTACATACTATGTAGGTAAGTAGGTACCTATTGGACTGGCCTGTTGGTCTAGTGGTTAGTGGCCCTGACTGCTATGCCGGAGGTTGTGGGTTCGATTCCCACCCAGGACAAATGTTTGTGTGATGAGCATGATCATTTATTCTGTGTCTGGGTGTAATTTATCTATATATGTATGTATTTAGAAATATATAAGTATGTTTATCAGTTGTCTAGTACTCATAACACAAGCTCTGCTTAGCTTGAGGCTAGACGGCGTTGTGTGATAGTTGTGGAATATTATTATTATTATTAGTTTTTATGTACGTGATAGTTTTATTGCATAAAATAATATAATAATGGTTCGCTAGATCACATAATTTAAGTAGAATATTTTAATTTTTCAAAATAAATTTTAATTAAGTAACTCAAAAATTTGTTATATAATTATTGTTGTCTCATAAATCAGTCTATTCGTTTATTCCATGGTCTAATTTAATTAGATTTTTTTATTTGCAGTTTCAATATTAGCATAGGTACGCAGTCGCGATTTCTATTTTATTATAATATAATAAATTTATGTATGCAAGCAGCGGCTACTTAAAATAATAATATTAAGTAATGTCTTTGTTTGTAGGGTTCCGTACCTCAAAAGGAAAAAACGGAACCCTTATCGCTCGTGATCTGTCTGTCCGTCTAGCCAATTTGCTCCGAATCTAATGGACCGATTTAATACACATATGAATTTCTGTGACCCAAACATGGACGTGTAACGTAAATAAATGAATTTTGAATATGGGGGTCAATTTTGGGAGGCAAATAAGAAAATTGAAAAAAGAAAGCTTTGCAGCCAAACGGCTGGGAGGTGTTAATGCATCCGCCGTATAGTCCTGACCTTGCACTTTCAGATTTCCACCTGTTTCGGTCTCTTCAGAATTCTTTAGGCAGTGTCAGGTTAACATCACGAGAGGACTGCCAAAACCACTTGTCGCGGTATTTTGACCAGAAGTCCCAAAATTTCGATAGCAATGGGATCATGTCCCTACCTACAAGATGTCAAAAAGTTATCGAACAAAATGGTACCTACATACTTTAGTTAAATGTAAATAAACTATATTAAAAAATGTTTTGAATTTTCTTAAAAAATGCCAAGAAACTTTTTCCCCAACCTATTATACACCGTGTAATTGACAGGTTGGCAAAAACTTAAACAGTAGCTTCAGACCATGATTTATGACTGAAAAACGTTGGAATTTTCTTCAGGAAAATTGTCGAATTTTCCGACCATTTTCAACTAGATTTGTGTTCTATTCATTTGTTACAACAAAATCGGCAGTGTCGGCAGTGTCGGCGCGTAAGCCAAGGCGCCGGCGCGCAGCACACAAAGGGAGCGAGCGAGCGAGCGGTATGCTTTCTCTGTCTGTCGTAGGTTCTGTCGGAGGCCAGTAAACTTTTAGAGCTAACAGCTGATTCCGCGCGGTATGTATGAATTTTCTTTTTAAATCATTATTATTTACATTGCCGAGTTTAAGTTTTTTGCTTTTTTTCACTAAAATTATGTTTTTAGGGCTGGATTTTGTTGTAACAAATGAATAGAACACAAATCTAGTTGAAAATGGTCGGAAAATTCGACAATTTTCCTGAAGAAAATTCCAACGTTTTTCAGTCATAAATCATGGTCTGAAGCTACTGTTTAAGTTTTTGCCAACCTGTCAATTACACGGTGTATATATATTTATAATTTTGAAATACATATTTTTAAAGCTATTTAAGAAAATAGACGAAAATTGACCCTCCCCGCTCCTTATCTCCGAAGCTACTGAGCCTAAAATTTAGAAAAAAAAATACAGACATTAGTTCTATACCTATAGATTACAGGAAATCTTATAACAAGTCGGTCTGGGTGATCATAATCTGGTCTCTTTTAACGCCACAAAAACACAGGTGTGTCTTTTTACCGCTAAAAGGAGTGGTTTCGCCCAAACTTACTTTTAGGGGTGCATCTGATCGGCTTGAGCTCCTAGGCATGGACTTGACATCAGGTCTCAACTTCGGCACCACCATCGACTACAAGGCCCAAACTGTGGCCAAGAAACTGGGCATCCTAAATAGGGTGAAGCGATACTTTACGCCTGGACAGCGTTTAACCCTTTTACAAAGCGCAAGTCCGATCCTGCATGGAGTATTGCTGCCGCCTTTGGGATGGATCAGATAAGTACCAACTAGCCGCGCTTGACTCGGTGGAACGCAGAGCTAAGAGGCTCATTGGCGACACAGATCTGGTGGACGCCAAGATTCACAGCTTGGCTCATCGCCGCAAGGTTGCCTATTTGTCAGTCTTCTACAGATTGTACTTCGGTGAGTGTGCCCGAGAACTCCACGACCTGATTCCACCTTCCTTCTACCATCGGACATATAGACGCACTGCCAGTTACCATCCCTACCTAGTTGATATTGCACCAATTCGCATTAAGCGTTTCCAAATGTCTTTTATAATGCGCACAGCAAAAGAGTGGAACTCACTACCTGCGTCTGTATTTCCGAGCGCAAACAACCCTAATCTCTTCAAAGTGAGAGTGAACAGGCTTTTTCTGGGTAAGCTCACTCCATCGTCTACTTTGTCTCTGACAAATACTAGAGACAAGAGTAAACCCATAACAAATAAAAAAAAAATTAAAAAAAATTGCAGATTTTTAAACAAAACTGTCTTATTCCTCGGTCTTTTTAATTAATAAAACTTTCTGTTTTATTTACTTCTTCTTATAAACGTTTTTTACTGGTTTTATACAAAATAATTTTGTTATTAACTTCTGAAACCGCCGGGCGTAAATTCGGCTTAGTTATTAGCAAAATGAAATACAAAGTAAATAAGCCTAGAGGCTAAAACGCATGATCAATGGTAGTTATTTGAACTAAGAAGATAAGTAAGAAAATAAATAGATATAATAGGTATATACAGCTTTGATAAATTATATGTTGTGAGAGGACTTCATTGGTACATGCTGCGGATTTTAATCTGCAAGACAGCTGTAAGGGCCTGGTTCAAGTCATACAAATTTAGAGGCTGACTTTCGCACGCACGTAAAAATATCGCAACGGGATTTTATCGTGCACTGGATTTTCAACTCTCGGTGTTAAGTCGATCATTGAGAATCCAACAGTGCATCCCAGCGCATCGAAAAACAGACTGTTGGATTTTCATATCTCGGCGCTACGAAAATCCGGCCAAGTGCGTGTCGGACCACGCACAATGAAGGATTCCGTAGTTGAAATGAATTTATCCCAAAAACAAACTTAACATTGCAGTGGAAAAACATGTTTTCCCATACATTCCAACTGCAAGAGTAAGTTTGTACGTACAATATTTAATGATTTACCATATAATTTTAAGACCACAGAATTCTTATAGGTTTTTCTGTCGTTTAAGTATCTATAGAACAATTCTCTGTATTTTTTCAAAATTTTAGTTTCAGCAGTTTCGGAGACAGGAGGTCAAATTTCATCTATTTTCTTAAATAACTTGAACATTATTTATTATAAAATTTAAAAAAAAATATATACCCTCATATTAAAGCCCTTTCATTTAATATGTCACACTGAGCAAAACTTTATTATTTTTTTTATTTGTCTCCCAAAAGTGACCCCCATAATCAAAATTCATTGATTTACGTAACACGTCCGCGTTTAGAAATTTACATGTTTACTTTTTTTTCTACTGTTTAAATTTCAATTCAATCGGTCCATTAGATTCGGAGCAAATTGACTGTGACAGACAGAAACACGAGTGATCCTATAAGGGTTCCGTTTTCTCATTCTGACATGCGGAATCCTAAAAAAAGAATTAGCATTTATATAATACTATAACACCAAACAAAACAATTGAAAAATCATTCAAAATTTCTCAAACTGTACTCAAAATAATTTGAAATTGACTGGTTACAGTCATTTTCAAATTATTATGAGTAGCACAACAAAAACTTGATTGGGAATGTAATACTCGTAGTACTCCAAAATTCTCCTCAAAACGTGCGGTGGCCGCTACCTCTCATGCCTCAGACAGCTCCACACAGACGCTCCTATGGCGAAAGTAGACGATAAATCTTACCATTGTCACAGGCAGATGGCGTTCGTGTCCAGGTTTTTACCGCTATAACTTTGTAACAATGAGCGTCCGCTTTTTGTGCCACCTGTCTTTATGGACTGCTTCGGCTATTTTAGTTTTTAGTTTTAGTCTGGTTTTCTGTGCCGGGGGATTGGTGGGATTTGTGACGTCAATACTACGCTGTTTTGTTTTTAATAATAAATTATTTGTATTACATGTAAACTATGAAGTTGGTCCAGTTGTAAGGGCCCCGCCTTAGGAGTTGTAGGTCGTGAGTTCGAACCCAGGCAGGTGCTTTACTTTGTGTAAATAACTTCATCGCCACTGCTCTCAAAACGGTGAAAGAAACATCGTGAGGAAACCGGCATGTTCTAGAACCAAAAATTTCATAAAGACATGTCGTGACATCTATCACCCGCACTGGGCCCTTGTGGTGAACTTACATTATAGCCCACTCCCTCTCGAAGAGAGGACGCCTGTGTCCCAGCTGTGGGTATGTACGTTATCGGCTGATAATGCATGGAAACTGGGTTGAAATACCTATAGTGTAAAGTAAGTTTTTTTTTTTTTGTTGTATCACAAGTTGCAAAATACCATGTCAAACGGATTAGGTACTATTAGTTCATAAATAATCAGGTTTAAAGCAATAAATTAAATAATTAAGTCTTCCCAAGTTCTTAGATAGGTACGTTAAGTAAAACATAAAAAAAAAACTTAAATATCTTCCAGACACATTGAGATTTACGTGCGTTCATTTAAATTAATGAGTAAAACTCTAATCTTGATCTCAAATAAGATAGTAATTAAGTACCGTATCAACGGGTGGTCCAATTAGTAACTCTATAAACTATACCCATCTCTTTCTGTCTTCCTTAAAAAGAAGAGGACAGAGCTATGATCCTGGGGCTAAAATGCCGGTAGCTTAAGTAATTGGAAGTCGTTTGAGCCGCCATATTGGTTTTAGTAGAGGTATAAATTAGTTGTTTTATCTCTGTCAGGCTATTATCTTAATTAATTTAAAAAATAATGTTAACTTTACGGTCAGTTTCGATTACAAGACTTTAGTTTAAGGATGGTAATATCAAATTCTAAACCTACCTAACGCTCAGGCTAGAATAAAACAAAAATAGGCGGTCAGTGGGGACTGCCGACAGAAGTGAAAACTTACATGTGGTCTCGCGGTGTCGCAGTGACGCGGTGACGCGAACCCGTAAGATTGCCCCCTACCAAAAATCGGTCAACGTACCTAAAGAAGTTTACAATTCAAGAAAAAGAAAAAAATACGTTTATTTGCCGTAAACATGACGCAAAGAAAGAACAAAAAGAACAAGCTGGGGGAAAATATGCGTCACATGCACGCAAAACAGCCATCGTTCAGGATAATGCTGCGACCCTATGCGAGACAGAGGCCTAGCGCTGAATTTCAGCGACCCGCTCGCCCCTGTTTCGATAACTAACGACGCGCTCGCCCCTATTTCGATAACTAACGACCTGCTCGCCCCTGTTTCGATAACTAACTACCCGCTCGCACCTGTTTCGATAACTAACGACCCACTCGCCCCTGTTTCGATAACTAACTACCCGCTCGCCCCTGTTTCGATAACTAACGACCCACTCGCACCTGTTTCGATAACTAACGGCCCGTTCGCCCCTGTTTCGATAACTAACGAACCGCTCGCCCCTGTTTCGATAACTAACGACCCGCTCGCCCCTGTTTCGATGACAGCAACCCGCTCGCCCCTGTTTCGATAACTAACGACTCACTCGCCCCTGTTTCGATAACTGACGACCCGCTCGCCCCTGTTTCGATAACTAACTACCCGCTCGCCCCTGTTTCGATAACTAACTACCGGCTCGCACCTGTTTCGATAACTAACGACCCGCTCGCCCCTGTTTCGATAACTAACGACCCACTCGCACCTGTTTCGATAACTAATGACCCGCTCGCCCCTGTTTCGATGACAGCGACCCGCTCGCCCCTGTTTCGATAACTAACGACTCACTCGCCCCTGTTTCGATAACTGACGACCCGCTCGCCCCTGTTTCGATAACTAACTACCCGCTCGCCCCTGTTTCGATAACTAACTACCCGCTCGCACCTGTTTCGATAACTAACGACCCACTCGCCCCTGTTTCGATAACTAACTACCCGCTCGCCCCTGCTTCGATAACTATAACGACCCACTCGCACCTGTTTCGATAACTAACGACCCGTTCGCCCCTGTTTCGATAACTAACGAACCGCTCGCTCCTGTTTCGATAACTAACGACCCGCTCGCCCCTGTTTCGATGACAGCGACCCGCTCGCCCCTGTTTCGATAACTAACGACTCACTCGCCCCTGTTTCGATAACTGACGACCCGCTCGCCCCTGTTTCGATAACTAACTACCCGCTCGCCCCTGTTTCGATAACTAACGACCCGCTCGCCCCTGTTTCGATAACTAACGAACCGCTCGCCCCTGTTTCGATAACTAACTACCGGCTCGCACCTGTTTCGATAACTAATGACCCAGCACGGGGTGTGCACGTTTCGCACGGGTTTACGACTTGACAAAACGTCGAGATTTCTCTATTAAAAGCAAGTTTGATACTAATGTATTATTTATACATAAACCTTCCAAGATACGTTCTCTATATGATGGTCCGTGGTTACCTAGTTTAGAAGAATACCCCGAAAAGCAATTTTAATTTATAATAATAATATGGTATAGAATAGAATAAATTTATTTCTTACCACAAATTACAGTTTAAAGTTAATAGTCTACAGATACAATTGTGTACTTAATTTGTGGAAGACTGGTGCCTAAACTAAGTTTATACAAAACCTGTAAGTCAGGTCATCTGGCCCCCTAACAATTCATATACCTACTACAAGTATTGTACTGAAGACGTTTTGCTTGAAATCACATTTTTTTTTATTATTATTGTTATTTATATTTTATCTAGGAAACATGCAAATGATGTATGAGAGTGTAGGGTGTATAGATAGATAATAATCAATAATCAACGTTTTCTGGCTAGATCGATAACATAGCTATTAGACCTAGTATAAAAGAATCCAGCTATAAATAAGAAAGTATTAGTACCAAACATAGATATAAGAAAGAAGGTACCAAATTATTTTGAGACAAAATGGTAAAAACAATGGCACCAAATAGGGTAACTTAGCCGGTTTTCGGCCACTTAAGCGAACATATGACTTTGTGACGATTTTTCTCCTTGTTAATAATGTCGCAGACTAGTTTCTTAAATATTTTTGAACTCAAAATATAATGTAGTTTTGATATTTGTAGACCTTTTACTCGTTAACGTCACATTAAATTTACTAAAAATTAAAATCTCTGAAAATAGCGATTTCGCCTGTTTTCGGCCACCTGTTTCAGTTTCCGGCCATTATTTTGCTAGTTTTCGGCCACTAATCTACTATTTGAAAAATTATCTGTATTTGCTATACAGTAGGTTCTATAATGGATTAAAAAGCAAAAAATACGTATGAATCAACGGTTTTAATTGAAATCTTTGGAATATCAAACATTTAGAAACATTTTTTATATAATTATATAATAGTAGGAACATTAGTAAAAAAGTGTAATAGGCATAACAAAAATAATTGAGATTACGGAAAAATGTCTAACTCGTGATCAACATCCTCGTCTTCAATAATGATTCTCATCTCGTTTTCCTTATTTATTTCTTTAATATTTTCGAAATCAGTCTCTATAATAGATTTGTCAGTCTCATTTGTAACTTTATTAGTCTTCTTATTATTGATTTCTTTATCTTGATCAATATTTTTAATATTATTGTCCGTTTTTTGTTCCTTGTTAATCTCATTTTCGTCTTCGGTCTGTTTACTCTTAGGAAAATTAAGTGTTTTTTTGTTCTTATTAACTATTTTCTGTTTTTTTGGTTTCGGTTCACATTTTTTTTGTTCTCTTTCAACCTTTCTCTTATTTTTTTCGTCTATCTTATTTTGTTTTTCTTTTTCCTTTAAATCGTGAAAATTTCTAAAAGCTTCTGAAGATATGGCGCTAGGAAATTTATTAATATTTTTCTTTTTAGTTAGGATTCCAGTTGGACTAATGGGAAATCTTAAACGATTTTTAAATGGATCATTTTGCTTATTATTTTGCAGCATACACGAAGTATTTCCTAATAATATATCATTAACAGGATTCACGTTATTACTATTATGATGGATCGCATTTTTTGGAGACGATGGCGACTGGTGAGTGTGTACTTCAGCTACTGTAATTATCTTTGACGTAGATGGTACACAGTCACTTTGTAGAGGTAACAATGCCTGTGCTGAATCATACTGTTTATCGTCTTGAGGAATCTCTTCTAAAGTAATTTGGGTTGCATTTGAATCCTCTAAGTTTATGTCGGCTATTTTTAAAATAGAAATGTCACTTAGCGATACGTACGCTCCAACATCAGGAAATGAGATATCATCAAGCAAAGAATAGTCTTCATTAACACCATCTCCTCCAGCAGTATTGACATTTGCCTTTCTTATCATATTATCGTCAAAATTAATTTGTTCAGGTGTTTTAAACGCAGAAGAATTAACAACTTCAGTAGACTTACGTGGTGTTTTGGAAGTTGACCGTCGATTTTTACTGAAGGACGATTTTAATAACTCTATTTCACTGCAGACCGTATCTGGATCAATCCCTTTCTTCAATAAATTTTCTTTTATCGCAACAATCACTTTTACTGCACTTGTGAAATCTCGGTCCGTTAACCCGCCGGAAGATAGTGATCTCTTCTTCCTTCTTTCTTGAAAATCCTTTACACATTTTGTGAAATCTACTGCATCTACATCGAAGGGGAATAGGCCACACTTTCTGAATCCGTTCTTAATAGATTGTGTCATATCTACATCCAGGGTTTCCTTAAATACTTTGCAAAAATTTGTCTTCGTCACGGTTTTATTGAGGTTTTCCGATTTGGCCTGCCAGTTTCTTAAAGTTTTTTTCCATTCTTGTTTTAAAGGTTTAAACACACTAACATCGGCTGGTTGCATAATGTGAGTAGTATTCGGAGGTAAAGCGTATAAAACAATGCCATTTTCATCACAAAAAACACTTAAGGCCATTGACATATGTGATTTATGCCCATCTACGAAAAGGATTACTGGTTTCTTTATATTATTCTTCACTAACCAGTCATTAAAGTCGTTAGCAATGTATTCATAAAAAACATCTGAACGCATCCAACCTGATTCAGATTTTCCTATTATCCAACCTTCTGGCATGTTTTCTACAACCGCTTTTGGCGGTCTAACGTATGGAAACACCACAAGTGGAGGGCATACTTTCCCCGATGCAGTCATCATTATTAAAACCGTAAGTGTTTCTTTTTCGTTGCCTCTTTTAACAACGTAAACATTTTTGTAACCTCTCGGGGCTAAGACTTTACCTGATTTTGGACATAGTGAAATTCCAGTCTCATCACCGTTTAATATTCTGTCAGAATCTTTCATGATGTCTGCCATTCCTCTTTCAGTCAAAAAATATTCAAGCTCTGTAAACCTTTTTCTGATTGAGCTCTCTTTTACCGCTTCCCTGGCTTTATTAATACTTTCAGGTTCACGTAAGCTAATCTCCGGATGTCTTCTAAGAAAAAACCTTGGTACCATGTTTGTCCTGGTCGCCCTTCTGGAAACTTATCTTCTTTTCCAATATCTTTTATTAATTTTGTAACTGTTTCCAGCAATACTTCTTTGCTTACAGGAATACCACATTTTGCTAAATCTATAATCCAGTCCACAACTTTTTTCTCTCCATCAAGGCCTAATATAGGCTCTGGACCAACTTTTCGAGGCTGTTCTTTAGTTCTACCCGAAATTCGATCTTGGATTGTTGACCGAGGAACACCAAAAAGACGACAAGTTTCTCTAATGCTTTTTTTTTCAATTCTTATGGCCTGAACAGCTTTAGCTAACGCCTCTTCGGTATATTGAAAATGAGTTCTCGTTTTTTTAATATTTTTTTTAAGTTTCTTCCTCTCAGGAGGCATCTAAAAAATGAAATTAATATGATTAAATCTTTTATTTATCTTTACACACACATATATATATATATATATATATATTTAAATATTATTGTTTTTTTTATGTTTTAATAAACCATTAAAAAAATTAAAAATAAACTAGTAATGAAAATAATTTATTACGTATATGCAAAATCTTGTTGTTCCAATATACGTTAATTCCAGATAAACAAATATCAACTTTAGCTGTGTATAAATTAAGTTGAATTTAGAATGACTAGTACTATTGAAAAGGTCATAAAAATAATAAAACTGCATCGGAAACTTCACTTTATTTGAAGGTATTAAAGTTCTTTTTACGAAATCACGTAAATTGAAAACTAAATTGTGAACGCGTACAATTATATCCTACAATACCCATGCGAATACCATTGTAAGGACTTTTTGTTTTTATTTAAAATATTTGTAGATTATAACTACATAAGTAAACAATTTAATTTTCTTAATTCTATGACCGAAAACTAGATTTAAAATATCTGGTTTTCGACCGTCCTTTCAAATACGGCCGAAAATTAAGTTTATGTTAACTAATTTTCGGCCACCTGCTTTTTGCCTGGCCGAAAAATCAGATTTTTTGAACTGATTTTCGACCATCCCTTCAAACATGCCCGAAAACCAAATTTAAATTGATTAGTTTTCGGCCGTTGGTCAACTTGCTTAATTTTGTAACTAGCTGATAAGACAAATTTTGGGGAAGTCCCTTTATGTCGGTATTGTTCGTCTGACTGAAGATTTCGATTCAATTAGTTCATTTAGATAACGTTAGCTTTTACTGGCCGAGAATCAGTTAGCAAATTATTAGTTTTCGGACACATCGATTAGCTTAGGCCGAAAGGTAAATATTAAAATTCTTGTTTTCAGCCCTCAAATATTCAATTACTAAAAAATTTTATTACCACACAATTAGCTCAAAACATGCGGCCGAAATCTAACCACACAAATGAGAAGCGGTTCTACTTTGTGTACAAATTATTTATTTTTAAAGAATTCCTAATTTATAATCAGAAGAATCAATTAATTGTAAATGGTTTTCTTCTAGTTTCCGGCCGGCCGGCCGAGAAGTAGATAGTCCCCCAAATCATTATCGAGTTTCCCGGCCATTCAATTTAAATGTAAATAACATAATTTTTCTTCCATTTTAATTAAAATAACACTAACTAAACTTATCTCCCGTACACAGAACAATAATTTAAATTTATAAATCGATAAACAACTTTGTAACATACCTTGCAACAATTATGCGCGCACTATTTTTTTCACCGATTTCGACACACGCGTGCGCTGTAAGACTTTCGGAGGGTCACTGACGACACAGTTAGATAATTAATAAGCTACAGAATTCAAGAGTTGTAGGGTTTATACCATTACATTAAGTAGGCGTTGTTTTTTTAAATGAGTAGGATAAAGTTTCCTTATTATATTAAAATAACTACGTACTGGCCGAAAACCAGAGGTGGCCGGCAAACCGGCTAAACTACCCTACCAAAAAAAAAAACAATAACAACAACAATGGTAACGGCAACGGTAATGGTAAATGATAATGGTGATGGAAATGATATTGTATGTGAGTCAAATGCATCCTCTAAATATATTTTTGTAAATAGATTTTATACATTTTTAGGCCCATTTCTGTACAACAAATTAAATAGGAAATTAAGTATGTATAAATTAAATAATTACGACTGCAAAAAGGTTATTCTGCAATTTTTACTTATCATATCATACAGTGAGATAGAGGATTTACTTGTTGTATGTAAATAAAACATGTTAGTCTTTTAAGTTAATATTAGTTTCTATTTTAGTCTTCTCCATTGTTAATTTTATATTTTTAAAATGTTAAGCACTTTTCTAGCCTGGAAACAGGTTTTACCTAGTTCAGGCAAATGAGCAACTGTGCCCTCTATAATTTTTAAGTTATGTTATTGTAAATCTGCACCATTCTTATAAATAAACGATATTATTATATTATACAGTATGTTAACCAACAGAGGGCGTTCCCGTTAACCCGCAATAGTATAGCATCCATACATGCTAAAAAAAATATTACCATTCGAAAACAAAATGGTTTTTATTTTTTTTTTAATATTAAAATATTCACTAAAAATGCTAAAAATATTCAAAAAAATATAAAAATATTCACTAAAAATAAAAACTAAATTGCGATGTTTCCGTCCTTCAAGTACGCGTGTACAGAGTGTTTCTTTTACGTATCAATTTAACATTTTTAGTGAATATTTTAATATTAAAAAAAATAAAAACCATTTGTTTTCGAATGGTAATATTTTTTTTAGCATGTATGGATGCTATACTATTGCGGGTTAACGGGAACGCCCTCTGTTGGTTAATATACTGTATAATGGTGGTGGAATGGCGGATGGTGTTGGTGGTGGTTGGTTTTATTTTATTTATTAAAGATTAATAAACAACTACAATAATGTCGTGATTCGTTGTGAATTCGTGCAGTGTTAAGGGGAAGCGCTAAGTCAGCCCGCGAAATTCAAACATTATTACGTTTTTTTTGCAATTTGCAGGTCAGTATTAGGTTTTATGTAAACATATTTATATTTATATAATTGTAATCATTAGAATCAGTAATAAAAATTCATAAATAAGAAAATACCTCAAATGTTAAGATTTCATGAAATAGTTAGCTTAGGGAATTGTATTGATGACTTTAATGATTATAATTCTGTAAATACATACTTGTTACGGTCGCGAATCACATTTTGATCAACGTACAACCTAATACTGACGTGTAAGTTGCAAAAAACGTAAGAAAATTTGAATTTCGCGGGCTACCATGGCGCTTTCGCCTTATTGTAATTCAGTAGCTGGTTTGAGTTTAAATTTTAACGGATGTGACGTGAATCGTTTAGAAATCTTTATTTTTCATAAAATTAGTGTCTAATTCATACTATGCATTTTATTACATTAAAGTATGTGTTATGTTATTATTTTAATTTTTGACTGTTGTCAATGATTTGATGAAGTATTTCTGCCAAAAAGCAGTTTTTATTTATTTATTTATTAAAATTTTATGCACAAGTAAAAACAAATACCGTACAAAGGCGGACTTAATGCCTGAGGCATTTTCTACCAGTCAACCTTAGGGTGATGCAGAGAAAACATGGCAGGTGCAATATAAAGGATAGATAACACGAAAATAACTATAAAATAAAAGAATAAATACAACAATATATACATATATACATACATATAATCAGAATAAACTTTGTCAGGAGATATAACGATCGGTAGAGGAGAAATAACAATCAGTAGAGGAGAAAAAGAATCCAACAAATCAGCGCAGAGATGTTTTTGCCAACTTCTTACGTATATCCTCACGTATCTTCACTTTAAAAGACAACCGATTGGTTGCCGTCCTGATGTTCAGAGGGAGCGCATTCCAAAGAAAGACCGCCTGGACAAAGAAAGAATAGTGAATGAAACCAGCGCGGTGAGAAGGACATCGTAGAAGACGATTGTTGGTAGAACGAAGATTTTTACTATGGGCAGAGCATAAGTATTGAACATGGGAAGTCAGGTAAGAAGGAGAAGTGGGTTGGTCGAGAATAGAAAACAACATAGACAGAGCTCTCACCTCCCTGCGCTGCCGAATGGGTAACCATTTTAAAAGCAATCGGTGCCCGGATACATGGTCATACTTACGAAGATTGAAAACGAATCGAATGCAGTTATTGAGAAGGCGGTCAAGTTTATTGAGGAGATCTGCATTCAGGTCATAGTAACACACATCACCATAGTCAATTATGGGAAAGATTAGGCACTGTACAAGCATTGCTTTTATGTGTGTTGGGAGAAGGTTTTTCAACCGATAGAGCGACCGCAACGTTCCGGTGACTTTATTACTAACAGTCGTGACCTGCTTTCGCCAGTCAAGGCAAGTGTCGACATGCAGACCAACATCCTTAACATCGGAGCTAAACGGAATGACGGAGCTGTCAAAGATTACAGGTGGTACGGTTAAGCCATTCAGTTTTCTTATGCTGTAAGGGCTCCCAATTATGATAGCCTGACACTTGGCAGGGTTAACCGCCACCCCAAATCGATTAGACCAGTCCCTAACCACACTCAAATCCCGGTTAAGCTCATCAATCGCATCAGAAATGTTATCAACACTTGCCTGGCTGTAAAGCTGCAAATCGTCGGCATAAAGATGATACGCAGTGCAAAGCACGGTGGTAATGAGATTAATAAAAACGGAGAACAAAAGAGGAGATAATATACCGCCTTGAGGGACGCCAGCTGCAAGATCACACCAAGACGACGAAGAGTCTCCAGCATGAACAGACTGCTGACGTCCCCGAAGATAAGAGGAAAACCATTCCAATACCTCCGGAGAGACCATAAGATAGGAAAGGATGGATAAAAGGACTTCATGGCTGACGGTATTAAAAGCATTGGAGAAGTCAATTAACACTAAAACGGTAACTTTAGTGTCCTCCATTCCTCGCCTTATATCGTCAGTCACTTTAAGGAGAGCTGAAACGGTACTGTGCCCGGGCCTGAAACCAGACTGAAAGGGACTGATGAGGGAGTTGTGGTGAATAAAGTGGGAGAATTGTTTATGAACACTGGCCTCGAGCACTTTAGACAGAAAGGGAAGGATAGAAATTGGGCGAAAATGACTAGGAAGAGAGGGCTTGGGTATCTTAGGTAAGGGCCGAACAAGGGCTTTACGCCACATGGAGGGGAAAACACCGGTGTAAAGAGAGAAGTTTATGATGTGGGAAATTGCAGGAAGGAGTTGATCAAGAGCCGTTACGATCATATGGCGACTGATATTATCGCAGCCAACGGCTTTGGATTTAATGGAAACGATAATCTTTCTGATCTCACCAGGTTCGACTGGGGTGAAGACAAAGGGGTTAATATTGGGACGCGTCAGACCATCAAGGTAGTCGAGAGTTTGACGTTTGGTTGAACTATCTAGAATGGGAACAGTGGAGAAATGGCGATTTAGATCATCTAAGCTAATTGTGTTAGGCAGGTCTGAATCTCGCGATTTGCCGATGCCTAAAGTTCCAAGGAACTTCCAGATATCGGCAGGAGAAGAAGTTGTGATATTATTTAAGATGTGGCGGCGTTTAGCATTACGTATCATCTGATTACACCAATTCCTAGCAGCCTTATAGAATGTCCAATTTTCCACCGAACGATCCCTTTTAAATCTTCGAAACGCGCGGTCCCTCCGTCGCATTGCCATCCGTACTCCCCTATTCATCCAAGACGCAGGCGGACGCTTCAACTTGATTTTCTTGAAAGGAGCACGGGTGTCATATAGCCTGACCACTTCATTGTTGAAGAAACAAACTTTTTCGTCAACTGAAGCAGCAGCTTCCAGGGGTGACCAATCAATATTGGATGCATCTTGTTGAAGCCTTTCGCTATTCATACGTGCAAAGGTATGCCTGTACTGGAACTTGGGTTTAAGTTTAGGAGGTTTAAGGACGTAGGATAGGAAAATAAGGTCGTGATGAGAAAAACCAGGAGCAGTATGTTGACCATGTGAGTTTTTGATATTTACTTTCTTTCTGTGATGGCCTTCCCTCTAAAGGTAGGTACTTTTGTCAAATAGTAATAATTTATGCGTAGGAATCAATCGGTGAAGCCATCAAATTTAGCATAATGTTGTTCTATTTAAAAATTAATAATACTACATAAACCGGTCCTTGGCTCACAATTTGTCACGAAAAGTCTGATCAAAAGATTCCAAATAATAAAATTCTGAAAATGTTTTCAAGCTTTCCTAACGTTACTTGTATATCCAGCCAGTGGTAAGTAACATTTTTACAAAATACACAGCGTAAGGCGGGCGAGACAGACCTAGTTCCCGTGAAAGCGTTAATGAACCCATTCAAAAGGTTCGCAACCCCACCTAGTTTCCCCCATTTATATTATGAGAGAAATAACTATTTTGTAAGTACTGAGTATAATGTTGTGGATAAACTTAGGTTTAATTAGGATGGAAAAGTTTATATTACAATAACTAGCGACCGCCCCTGTTTCGCACCGTTTTTACGAATTGACAAAACATCGAGTTTTCATTATTATACTCAATACTTTTATTGCATTCCACATGTCGCACGCTTAATAATAGACTGACCTATCTAAAAAAAATCGCAATCATGACTTTACATAACGGCTTATAATGAGTTATTTATAGTTAGTTATAGTCAACAAGCAAAATAATAATGAAATAATGTATTGTAGGAATAATTGATAAACTGATTATTGTTAGTTTCCTAGGCCCTTACCTTTATAATAAGCTTAACAAATCAATAAATATATACACCTTGACTAGAACACAATGCAGACTAAAAGTACGCCAATATCTGCAGAAATTAAGTTACGAGGAGACGGAACAACTAATATACTCACCACTCTAAGAATACGGCTAAGAGAACAGAAAATTAATATACACTCATTACATAGCTCACCTACACACATATACACTCTTGCATACTCACACCCACACATTCTCATACATACATCACACAAACACACACCCGCACACACACACTCACACACACGCACGTCTGTACATGCACCTGAACACACACACACATACACTTAATCCATTAATAAATTGTTATAATTAAAATTATGTACTTACAATAGTTGTTGTTGTTATAGTTAAAATTATGTACTTACAATAGTTGTCGTTGTTATAGTTAAAATTATGTACTTACAATAGTTGTTGTTGTTATAGTTAAAATTATGTACTTACAATAGTTGTCGTTGTTATAGTTAAAATTATGTACTTACAATAGTTGTTGTTGTTATGGTTAAAATTGTGTACTTACAATAGTTGTTGTTGTTATGGTTAAAATTGTGTACTTACAATAGTTGTTGTTGTTATAGTTAAAATTATGTACTTACAATAGTTGTCGTTGTTATAGTTAAAATTATGTACTTACAATAGTTGTTGTTGTTATAGTTAAAATTATGTACTTACAATAGTTGTCGTTGTTATAGTTAAAATTATGTACTTACAATAGTTGTTGTTGTTATGGTTAAAATTGTGTACTTACAATAGTTGTTGTTGTTATGGTTAAAATTGTGTACTTACAATAGTTGTTGTTGTTATAGTTAAAATTATGTACTTACAATAGTTGTTGTTGTTATAGTTAAAATTATGTACTTACAATAGTTGTTGTTGTTATAGTTAAAATTATGTACTTACAATAGTTGTTGTTGTTATAGTTAAAATTATGTACTTACAATAGTTGTTGTTGTTATGGTTAAAATTATGTACTTACAATAGTTGTTGTTGTTATAGTTAAAATTATGTACTTACAATAGTTGTTGTTGTTATAGTTAAAATTATGTACTTACAATAGTTGTTGTTGTTATAGTTAAAATTATGTACTTACAATAGTTGTTGTTGTTATGGTTAAAATTGTGTACTTACAATAGTTGTTGTTGTTATAGTTAAAATTATGTACTTACAATAGTTATTGTTGTTATAGTTAAACTTATGTACTTACAATAGTTGTCGTTGTTATAGTTAAAATTATGTACTTACAATAGTTGTTGTTGTTATGGTTAAAATTGTGTACTTACAATAGTTGTTGTTGTTATAGTTAAAATTATGTACTTACAATAGTTGTTGTTCTTATAGTTAAAATTATGTACTTACAATAGTTGTTGTTGTTATAGTTAAAATTATGTACTTACAAGAGTTGTTGTTGTTATAGTTAAAATTATGTACTTACAATAGTTGTTGTTGTTATGGTTAAAATTGTGTACTTACAATAGTTGTTGTTGTTATAGTTAAAATTATGTACTTACAATAGTTGTTGTTGTTATAGTTAAAATTATGTACTTACAATAGTTGTTGTTGTTATGGTTAAAATTATGTACTTACAATAGTTGTTGTTGTTATAGTTAAAATTATGTACTTACAATAGTTGTTGTTGTTATAGTTAAAATTATGTACTTACAATAGTTGTTGTTGTTATAGTTAAAATTATGTACTTACAATAGAAGTTGTTGTTATGGTTAAAATTATGTACTTACAATAGAAGTTGTTGTTATAGTTAAAATTATGTACTTACAATAGAAGTTGTTGTTATGGTTAAAATTATGTACTTACCTGTTTTCAAGTTACTTATCTAGATTACTTATCAACTTTTATAATGTAGTACTAAAAAGTTTTTTTTTTTTTTTTTATAATGTAGTACTGATTTATTTTGTATGCCTCTATTGCTTGGCACCTATTCATATATTATAATACTAGAGGGAAATGGTGCTGATAGCCGAAATACAGGCTATGTCTAGTTCGGCTACAGATGCTAATCTCTTTACTCTGACTTACTGAAATTGTTGCCACATTGCCATTGTAAAATAGTACTAAGTTTTTTTTGGAAATAAATAAATAAAATAAAATAAATAAATACAGAAATGATTCTTAGGTGGTAAACTTATAATTAGATCATGTGGACCCTTTTGGGCACAGCAAAATAAATGAGTTAGGAGAGAGGAAGCATTTGTTAATTCTAACATTACTTAGCAAACTACTTATTATAGTAATGATGGAGGTATTCTGTTGAGATGTAAAAGTAATTAATAAACCAAATAAAATTTAAAGTCTCAAGTACTTAAGTTATGACTTTATAATTGTATCACTTAGATATTCGTTTACCGAGCATCCGTTTACCGTCTTTTATGTAGCAAAAATTTTCTAAGTTTTTAGGTATATGTAAGTTTAATAAAAATACAAATAAACCTTTCGGGATAAATTCTCTAAATATTGGGAAAAACCGCATCAAAATCCGTTGCGTAGTTTAGAAGAACAACGCGGTCACACAACAGACACGAGAAGCAATTTTGTTTCATAAATACTATTAAAATAGATATTAAATATGGGGTCTCGTTGGTCCCGGCTGGCTGCCATTCGTATATCTTTGACAGTCGTTACGGATAGTCAGAAGCCCGAAAGTCTGACAACCAGTCATACCAAAGGGTACCCAGTAACTGTGTAGTTGTGGAGGTCAGATAGGCAGTGACTGATAGAAAGACACTGGTATTCAGCTGCATCTGGTTAGACTGGAAGCCGACCCCAACATAGTTGGAAAAAGGCAAAATGAGGATGCTAGTTTACCTTCAGCGGTTCATTATAATGCTCTTTTAGGGCTTAAATCACTTTCGTTTTTTTTTCCTTGTTTATAGCATGTTAAAAGGGCTGTCATATTTTGTCACCTCTCTCGCTCACACATGACCAAATTTCTAAGAATGTTAAATAAGAAAAATGCTTTTTTGAAAAATATGATCTATTAGCAAACTAGTAAATAATATGAATTTAATAGGTAATCATTAGAATAACATTTTTATTGTGGCATTTATTTAACTCAGCCTAAAAACAGATCATAATACTTTTTGAGCTGAGTTCATTAGATAAAACAATAGAAATGTGTTTTGATAATTACCTATTAAATTAATATTATTTACTAGCTCGACAATTGATTACATTTAAAAAGAAAAAAAAATTTTTTTTTTCTTCAAAATTAGAGTGAACAGGCTTCTTCTGGGTAAGTTCACTCCATCGTCGACTTTGTCTCGGTCACCTCTGACCTAGACTAGAGTCAAGAGCAAGCCCTCTTAAATAAAACAATGTAGGCTGCAACGATCTCACAATACAAGCTGATAAGCCCTTATCTTACGACGTCAAACGAGGTCATTGACATTTTTGCAGCGATTTCAATAGCAAACCACATTTTTTACGTACTAATACGAAATATATACGGTTTGTACAAAGTTTAGGACTACTCTCCTTGGAGAATAGCTTAAATTCTACACGTGGATACAGTGGCCTTGAAAATGTTATACCAAATTTTCCTTATGTTTCAGGAAAACTTTACTTAGACAACATGAATATTAATTTATTCTATTTACTTAAAAGAAGCAAAAAAAAAACTTCTAAAGAATTGTTTTGAATATTTAACATCAAATTTTTTGTTAAAAAGTTCTTAGAAAAAAAATCAAAAAGAGTCGCCCCCGGGTGGGCTCGAACCACCAACCTTTCGGTTAACAGCCGAACGCGCTAGCCAATTGCGCCACGGAGGCGATGATGAGTCGAACGAAATAGTCATATGATATCTATAGCAACTATATAGGTGACTAGTAATCATGACGTAATCGCTGGGAGTCGTAAGGTATCACACAAGTGATTATGTGCGGAACAAAAATGTGATTACAAATCTGAACATTTATTAATTTTACTGATACAAGTGTTCAAACAATAGAACGTAATTGTTACCAATAAAATTGAAACGGGAAAGCAGTAATAGACTTCACACTTGACGAATAATCACAATTATTTATTGATATTCTTATACAGTTTGAACAGAGTTTCGACTTATCTCATGTACGGCAGCAAAATGTTCCCGCCAAATGAGCGGTCCGACTACTTATACACTTCGGCGGCCGGATGTGACGTCACTAATGGTCACTCGCTGGCTTGGCTGACAATTTCTGCTCCAAATGTCGTAAAGTGGCATTGGCTTGGCGTTGGCTCGGCATTGGCTTGGCGTTTGCTTGGCGTTGGCTTGGCATTGGCTTGGCGTTTGCTTGGCGTTGGCTTGGCGTTGGCTTGGCGTTGACTTGGCGTTGGCTTGGCGTTGGCTTGGCGTTGGCTGAACACATGACGAGGCGTTACAATCGGCCATCCTGCAACAATTGCTCCCGCAATGGAGCACACGATTTTGTTTTAGCTTTTTATTAGATCGATTAAGTCGACCGTCTCCAGCTGGTCATCAGAGCTGCTGGCACTGTCAGATACAGGAGCTATGCTACGATAAGGTCGCAGAGAATCTGCTGAAACAAGCCCCGTAAAGTTTTTGTAGCCCCTTAAACCCTTAATGCTCCTGATCCTGTATCTGTCATACTACCTACTTTAGTTATTATATAGGGGCCTGAAAACAAGTCATCTAGCTTTGTGTTGACCTTAGCAGTACTGCTAGTAGGTGCCTGCGTCCATAAAATCAAATCTCTTTTCTTATAAACAAGGCAAATTTTACGACGTTTATCAAAATTATGTTTCATCCTAGCGCTAGTTTTATTGATACGTGCACTGGCCTTGCTACGCTTGGCCTGGGTCGATTCAGGTACTTATCTGGGATGGTTACATCACACACTGGCCTACCACTCCGTGCAAACATTAAATCATAAGGCTTAAGCCCGGTAGTTTCATTTAAAGTATTATTTATTCCCCATATCACATCGGGTAGACGGTTAGATCAGCTATTAGCGGCTCCACTAGGGTCAGTCGTGCGTAGGGCATTTAGGGCGATAGACGATTGGTGCGCTCAACTTGCCCGTTGGCAGGCGGGCACGCAATTGCATTCAACGTATGTTTAAATTGTTTGTCTGCCGCGAATTGCTTAAAATATCTACTAGTAAATGCCTTGCCTGGTCAGTTACTACTCTATCCGGATAGCAAAATAACGAAAACATTCTTTTGAGTATTCTAATTGTTTCTACTGAATTAACTGATCGACTGCACTCTGCAATAACAAATTTTGAAAATGCATCAGTTATAACTAACATGTATTCATAACCTTTCTTTGTCCTACAAAACGGGCCTAAATGGTCGACATGTATCATTCTAAACGGTTCATTTGGCTTAGGAATCGCATGTAAATTGCCTTCCTTTCTGCAATGATATCCCTTTCCATAAGCGCAACTTAAACAAGAGGTTACATATTTACGAACGAACCGTGTCATTTTAGGAAACCAAAAATCACTTAATCAATTTTGTGCATCGTTTTAATCCTACGTGCCCTATTTCGTCATGGTGCACTTGAAGAATTTCCAACCCAGCTGTCCCAGGCACTAAAAGTCGATTACCACTGAGCGTCTACCTATATAACCTGTCATCTATTAACACGTAACTGTTTATTATAATGCGTTCAGTCGGTGACTACCTTCACGTTTTTACCTACTATGTACACCCGAAATCTACGCAATGATTCCACGACTGCTAATGTTTCTAGCTCGTAGCTATGATACATAGTATCCTCCCTAGACGTCAATCGGCTGAAATACATTACAGGGCGCAAAGTACCGTCAGACTGTTTTTGTAATAAAATTCCTGCTATTCCTAATTTGCATGCATCGCTGTAAATTTCTATGTCTGACGTAGGGTCTTACAAAGTTAACACTGGCTTAGAGCATAAACATTTTTTAACTCGTTAAAACTATCGACCTGTTTATTACTCCATACCCACGTTACATTTTTCTTAGTCAATTCTGTTAAAGGGCGACCTATAACCGCGAATTTATATATAAATTTTCGAAAGTAACTACAAAGGCCTATAAATTGACGTACCTCATGTACATTGCTCGGTACAGGAAAATGCGAGACTGCAATTAATTTTGGTTCTGCCGGTTGCACACCTTCATGAGAAATTTCATGCCCTAAATAAGTCACTTGCTCTTGTAAAAAAAAGAACACTTTCCCATGTTCATTTTAGATTTTCAGATTCAAACTTTTGCAACACAGATTCTAACATTTTTATACCAGAATTAAAATCAACCGAGGGTAGTAGTAATAAATCTATAAATGCCAGAATTCCGCTAGTTGAACTGTATGTTTGTGACGTTTGGGAACGAAGGGAATCGACAATTTTACTAATCATTCGCATGAAAACTGAGGGAGCATTTGCTAAACCAAACGGAACGCGCAAATACTCATAATGGCCCTGAGGTGTAATAAATGCAGTTTTGTGAGTGTCTTCGGGTGCAATTTGTAGTTAATGATAATTTTGGGCCATATCGAGGCTCGTCAAATATTTCTTACCGGCTAACTTTGAAACCTGATCGTCGATATTCGGCAACGGAAATCTGTCTTTTATAGTGACCGAGTTAAGGGCACGATAATCCACACATAACCGACTATCGCCGTTCTTTTTCTTTACCAAGATAACTGGAGAGGCATAATCGGATTCGGATTCTTTAATAATACCGGCATCAAGTAACTTACGAACTTTAGAATTAACTATTTGTTGTTCAGTGTGCGATAACCTATAAGGCTGACGATACATTGGTTGCTGGGTGGTAAGTTTTATTTTCATATGTAACAAATTGGTGCAACCGAGAACTTTTGTGCCAATTGCAAAGGTGTATTTATATTGTAATAATAAATGTATTAAAGTATCACGCTCGTTTTCATTTAAACTCCCCATACTGATTTCGGATATAGGTACCCCGCCTGTACTATCACTGATTTGATTAATTGTTAAGACCGAGGCAGACAGGACTGTAAGGCCACATGGATTAGAGGAACTAGTGACTGAATAATTTCGCTTATTTGGCAAAATAGTGGGCAAGTAAGACAATAATGGATTGAACTCACCCGGCTTGTTTGGGTCACCGATTCGTTGCAGCTATCTGCTCATGCGAGGATCTCGCCGGCTTCCCACTCGATGTCCTTGGTGTTGATAACCTTCATGAGGCCCTCACCACCTTGGAGTTACGTGGCTTCACGACCTTCTTGTAAATTTCATTGTAATATTGCACTAGCTTAACTTCCTTGACGTTGCTGTTCGATTCGGCAGTCATCTTGGCATGTGTAGTTGAAGATCCAGGGCAGCGGGTGGCAATATGACCTTGCACACCACACTTGAAACAAATGCGTTGATCAGGTAATGAGCAATTCCGTAGGATGTGACCAGTCTTCTTACAACGCGGACACGGGTCGGTCTCAGGGTTCACTTTCTTATCCTGATTCGGCAGCTGTCTAGCGTCCTTTTTCGGCTTGTCACGTGCTTCGAATGTTGGTGAGCCATAATCGTCGAGAGCACAGAGGACAGTTCATCTGGACGCTGGCATTGGAAAGCCCGTGCGTTTGGTTGTAATGAAGGAGGTAATCCTCTGATTATACACGAAACACTAGCAGTGTCAGACAGGTTACAACGAAAGCACATGGCGATTTTATCCTGGTAATTTTTAGTCATTGTTTCGTTCGGGAGCTTCTTCCGGTTCATCATTTCGTCTAACAAAGCACTGAAGTCACGATGTTTGGGAAATACTCTTGCTAGCATTCATTTCCATTCGTCCCAGGAAAAGTTATATTCATCGAGTCTGTTGTACCACTTACGTGCTTGACCACGGAGTTTATCTTGAAGGTGAAATGATTTGACTTTGTCGCTCCAGCCATGTATTTCTCCTAACTGGTCAATTTTCTTCAACCATACCAACACTGTGCAATCTTCTCCCTCCTAGCGGGTGGCGGCGCGAATTCTTCATCTTCACTAATATGATCTTGCTCTTCTTCACTCCAACCAGGCGGACGAATTCCACGTCCAACAGATGCAGTAGGGCGATTACGCTTCATATCCCACTTCTGAATGAAACGGGAAAGCTTATAGACTTCACACTTGACGAATAATCACAATTATTTATTGATATTCTTATACAGTTTGAACAGAGTTTCGACTTATCTCATGTACGGCAGCAAAATGTTCCCGCCAAATGAGCGGTCCGACTACTTATACACTTCGGCGGCCGGATGTGACGTCACTAATGGTCACTCGCTGGCTTGGCTGACAATTTCTGCTCCAAATGTCGTAAAGTGGCATTGGCTTGGCGTTGGCTCGGCATTGGCTTGGCGTTTGCTTGGCGTTGGCTTGGCGTTGGCTTGGCGTTGACTTGGCGTTGGCTTGGCGTTGGCTTGGCGTTGGCTGAACACATGACGAGGCGTTACAAAATATTTGTTTCAATAGTCACAAATTGAAATTGCTGCAAATATTCATACATAAGTACATATAGAACGTTTTTATTACATTGCTTACCATAAAAGTTTATTAAATATTCATACTATGATATTAAATATTTATATTGTGATTAATGACTGATACTTAACACATGATTGTACTCATAATAACAAACAACTTTTACTGTGGGATCAAACCTGAAATCACGAAAAAAAAACCAGCTATCCCATACATTCATGTTCGCATAACTTGTCAAAATGTAGGGAGCAGCTGATTTTTTTCGTGATTTCAGGTTTGATCCCATAGTAAAAGTTGTTTGTTATCATGAGTACAATCATGTGTTTAATTATCGGTTATCAGTCACTAATTATATGTGCGAGAATGCCTAGAAGAGAAGACCATGAAATATCTAATGACGGGCGATCTTCCTCTATCCCTCAAGACAAGACTCATGGACATGTATATTCTTCTCATCCTCACGTATAGTTCTCAAACATGGTCTTTGACAATTCAGCAGAAGTCCACGCTCGAGGTTTCCCAGAGAGCTATGGAACGAAGTATTCTGGGTATCAAACTTGTGTACCGGGTTAAGAATACAACAATCCGTTCCATCACTAAAATAACTGATGTCACTCGGAAAGCTGCCACGCTTCAATGGAATTGGGCTGGACACATCTGCCGTATGTCAGACGATCAATGGGCCAATCTTACGACCCAGCGGGTCCCGCCATCGCGGCAGGCCCAGACGGAGATGGCGGGATGAGCTGGACTCCTTTAATAAAGATTGGTCTTTGGCAGCTCTGGACAGAGAGAGGTGGGAAGAGAGTAGGAAGGCCTTTGCCCAGCCGTGGAACAATAAAGGCTAATAATAAAATAATAAATAAATAATAATAATAACCTGGGACATTATTCACACACGGTCATCTGATCCCAAACTAAGCAGAGCTGGTACTATGGAAACTAGATAACTGATATACTACATATACTACTTTGTTTTTTGTAAATACATAGGTACTTATATAGATAATTACACCCAGACTCGGAACAAACAGACATGTTCATGCACACAAATGTTTGTCCTGAATGGGAATCGAACTCATGACCTGCGGCATGATAGGTGGTATCTTAACCAACCACGCCAACTGGCCTGTCAAATTCTAAATAAATTTTCTATAATAACTGTTGCTTATTGTAAATACTTAAAAGACACAATAACGACAATCACTTCCTATCCTACAAACAGTGAAAATTAAAGCTGTTGATAACAGCTGTTTACTATTAATTACTAAAATATGGACGACGGAGTGTCGCCACCCAACTACCTAGTAATTATAAAGTTTTAATGTGGGTACTAAAATTTAACAGCGGTGCAGCTATTATGCATGTTATGCCGCGGTCCCATAGCCCGCTTTCTCACAGGCCAGACCGCGCAAGGCCAGGCCGACAGGCCGTGAGAACAGTCGGCCTGTGGCAGCTGTCGTCGCCCATTCGATTGAATGTATGGGATGATCCGTGGCATGCTCGGCACGGGCCTCGACAGGCATGGGTCGCGACGGGCTTCAACGGGCCGTGGGAACGCGGCATTATGTGTGTAGTACGAGTATAATTATCTGATAATTTAATTTTGAATATGTTTTTTATGTTCTTTTAATTATGGAAATCAACTGGAAGAGGATGTGGATGAGGAACTATTAGAAATACGTTTTGAGGAAGTGTACCTATGAGGATGAGGATACGAGGAGGAGGAAGAGGATGTGGATGAGGAAGATAGAACCTGTGATATCGAGATAGAGAGTTTTTAAAGAAAGATTGCGAATGGGTCCTTTTATATATAGAAAACAAAAAAAAAAATTGTATGTATTACTTAACCACGAGCCTTTCCCCATCTGCGTCCAACTGTTTGAATTTATTGTGACATACCTATTTATTTGCATCATGATCTTCCTCCAGCCCTTATTCCAATTTGAGGGTCTGTGCAGCATGATTGTTCCTCCGTTTATCAATATCAGCTGTCATGTGTTCACTTGCAGCCAACTGGTTTAATTAGCCGTTTAGTTAACCACCTAGCCTTTTAACTGAACGGTGGCCGTTCATCAAGCGGCCTGAATGATATTCAATTATAGGTTAGGTTGAAACTGTGACCAACCACGTGCAAGACGAATTGGTTGCAGTAACTAAGCCAGGGCACCCCAACTCGTTAGGTTAGAACTGACACCAACCGCGTGCGAGCCGAGGAAGCGAAGCGGGCAGTTCCGCGGCAGCGGCCGGCGAGCACTACTTCCAAAGACTAGGCGGTTAACTAAACGGCTAATTAAACCAGTTGGATGCGACATCTTCTATCTATATCTATACTAATAAAAAAGCTGAAAGGTTTGTTTTTTTTTTCTTTGTATATCTGAACGCGCTAATCTCTGTAACTACCAGTCGGAATTGAAAAATTCTTTTTGCATTTGATTGAATTTTTGAGGAAAGCTATATGCTATTTGACATCAAGCTAAGACCCTATGAGCCAAGCATAAAGAAAAAAGTCAGAAAGAACGCTAAGCGACAACGAAGTAATAGCCTGGGCGGGTTAAGCGATGAGACGGGCCGTTTGGAAGGGACACCTAGAATCAATTCAATTCAGATTGTACTTCGGAGAGTGTGCCCGAGAACTCCACGGCCTCATTCCACCGGCCCCCTTCTACCACCGGACATCTAGACGCACTGCCAGTTACCATCCCTACCTGGTTGCTATTCCACCAATTCGCACTAAGCGCTTCCAAATGTCTTTATAATGCGCACAGCATAGGAGTGGAACTCACTACCTGCGTCTGTGTTTCCGAACGTATACAACCCTAATCTCTTCAAAGTGAGAGTGAACAGGCTTCTTCTGGGTAAGCTCACTCCATCGTCGACTTTGTCTCTGTCACCTCTGACGTAGACTAGAGTCAAGAGCAAAACCATCACAAATAAAAAAAAATCTATTAAGTTTTATCGTTAAAAAGTGCTTTTAATGGCCCACTTGAAATCAATCATTTGACTTTGGTTTTTTTTGGGACTACGTATTAATTAAGTATATTGTATCATTTTCCTCGACTTGCTCGTAAAAATCTACATCTCTGAATTCACCGAAACACCATACCAGTTCAAGATACCTGTCTTTAGATTAGCATAAGTAATAATTAAACAATAAATCTTAATTGCCTCTCTATGAGTCAGTTATCACTATTTTCACAATGTCTCATACATTCTGAATGTTCTTGGAACCACAAACGACCAATGACTGTCCAATTTATTTATTGCTTCGTGAATGAGCCCTTAAATCATCAGTGAGTAAGCACCTTGTAAAAGATTTGCCTTGGATTTTTTGTGCTGGACTGGACGGTCTGGCAAGACCTACTCCTATGAGATTTATATTGCAATTTCTAGGCGAAGGTGAATCTTTATCATCTTTTCCGTTCTTAAATGCCTATATGATTAGGTAATTGATGAATCCCACCGGTAATTAATTCATACTCATTAAAAAACAGACTCAGATACGTGCGGTATTTATCCCAAAAATATTTTGCTGTCTGATTTAATGGCAGCAATATATCTGCTTGAAATCGAAAAATAGTTAATTTATTTTCATGACTATAGAAGCTCTGTGTTGAGCTCATTCTTTAATCTGTAGACAATTCCATGGGTAATCCTATCTAATATTACAAATGCGAAAGTGTGTTTGTTTGTTACGCTTTCACGCTAAAACGGCTGAACGGATTTGGATGAAGTTTGGCACATGCGTCGACCATGTCCTAGAGAAGAACATAACAACGGGCACAAATCTCTGGCTGGTTCTGAGAAATTTTTGATGGGAAAACCCAATAACACTCTGCCTGACCTGGGAATCGAACCAAGGACCTCATGCTTAGCAGCAGCTCTTGCGACCACTAGACCAACGATATAATATGCATTGATTATTTTAATAATAATCTGTGTTTTGCTAAACAAACTTAGGTAAACTAATCTAGGTATAGGATACCCAAATAACTACGATACCTGTACCAAATAATAAAAAAAGAACGTGTGTGTTCGTTCGGGGGACCCTACTCACGTATGATTTAAAACAAAAAGAAAATTTTAGCAGCCGCCATCTTGGATTCACATTTTAACGTTACTATTAGAGGTGGTCGTTGAATCAATAAACCGTTTTTTTAACGGCTTTTCATTCGTCAAGGAAGTAACTGTTAGTCATCATTGAAAAAACAGGTTGAAAATATTAGCTTTTAATTTACGTCAACGCACAAGACGCATTTGTTCAATTGTCATTACTTTACTCAGTTACAAAAAAACCAGTTGAAAATATAAACTGTTAATTTACGTCAACTGCTCAACGAATTATTTCACTACAATTTTATTCATTTCTGAGAATCAACTAGTATGCGAAACGAATACTTCCGAACGATACCGATTGAACACTCAAAACCTAGTTAATAATTAACAGCTTTTTTAACCTGTTAACCATTGATGATTAACAGTTAAATTACATTAACCAAAAAACCGTCAATGACCCATCCCTAGTTACTATCAGATTAAACACTCTCGCATGAAAACGATACCTATGATGAAAAATTTTAAATTTTTGCAGCTGCCGTCTTGGATTTTCATTTCGACCAAATTCACACTTTCTCTTTCTCTGTCTCCTTTAAACATACTTAATATAAAGAGACAGAGAGAGAGAGAGAGAGAGAAAGTCGCATGGAGGGGGCATAACGCTTTTTCGTTACTTGACGATTTCTACCAGTCAACTTAGTAGTTGACAAGTAAGCCGCGTTAAAGAACTTAGTCCAAAAGAAAATACATACCAGCTTCCTTCACATCCTCCAATACAACATTTACTAACTTTCTTATCCTCCTCCAACCATTCCAAGTCCACTCCTTACCTGTGATTTGCGCAAATCATTCCCTGTTGATTTATTTGAAACACCCACGTTGATCGTTGATTCATATTTGTGTTTATTCAAGCTCTAAGAACTGACTGACTAGGCTGAAGGGCTTTATGGCTGAAAAGGAAGTATCTCTTAATTTCAAGTTAAAGTTAATTGAAGAATTATAAATGAAAATTATTATAAGGGAAAATGAAAACGTCTTCTCGTTCGGTGTAAGTTCAATATTTCTGACCGACAAAAAACTTGTACGATTTCATCCGCTAATAACTACGAGACTTTTAAGGCTAGAGTAATAGTTGAGCATTGAAAAGATAGGTCATATTTATAACAATTTTAAGGCAGGAAATAATGAGCCTATGATGTCACACTGCGAGTGGATGCGCATGCGCGCGACCCTCTATTTTTCACTATGTATCGAAATATCGATTCGTATAGCGCAAAAATGTGTTTAGCTAGATCAGTTATTCTGGTGCCTTTGTCAAGAATTGACAAAACACTATCAGGACCTAAAGAGAAACAACAGAAATATAGCCAATCAATCTGCCTACCTAGCCTTTTCCCAATATATTAGGGTCGGCTTCCAGCCTAACCATATGCAGCTGAATACCAGTATTTTACATGGAGCGGCTGCCTATCTGACCTCCACAACCCAGTTACTGGGTAATACGATACCTCTTGGTAAGACTGGTTGTAAGACTTTCGGGCTTCTGACGACCCGTAACGACTGTCAAAGATCCACGGAGGAGTCTCGGTATGAAAAGATGGTCACCCGTCCACGGACCAACCCCGGCAAGCGTGGCTTAACCTGATGGATTGACTGTTATTACTTTGCCACGAGCCTCTCCACAGAAATATAGCCAAAATAGGGTTAAAATTAATATGAATTTGGTAATAGTAAAATAATGTCAGAGGTCGTCCCTTATCGGTCGTAAATCTGATCAGAAATGAAAATACTTTAAAGCTTACTTTATAAGGAATGCAATCATTGAGTCTACTAAGTCTCGTGTCTAATTTGCTACACACTAGACTTAGTAGGCTTAGGGAGCCATTTGTATTTGTGCAAAGGCTACGGCAGTATCGGAAACCGTAGTAAAATTACAATCTGTTTTCACGAAAACAAAAGGCGCGGACTCGAACTGCGCCTACTATTTTTTTTTTTAACATACTTACTGAGACGTCGAATATTTATCCTTTATCGATCATAAGACAAAAGCTATAGACATTATGTTAAATATTGTTACTATGCAGTGTGTGCTGTTCTGAACAGCAGTAAGGATATAGAACTAACTTTCATTCGTACCCACCGAAAAGATACTAAATCAAAACTTCTTAGCCGATTATCGATAGAATTAATTCTCAATTTAAACTCTCTTTATCTTTAAAAGTATTATCTTAAGTAAATCGAAATCACATTATCGTCTGACCCACCCTAAGTTCACTTAAACGATTAGTGCAGGGTCATTAAACGCATTCTTTTTTTAATTTATGTAAACGTTCAAAGTTGCCAGTCACTTATTAAAACATATAAAACCTCTTTTGTAAACTTCAGCCCATCGATCATACCAATTCTTAGGTAAACCACAAAAGTATGTTCAAACAAATATTGCAAATTGAGCAAGAAGGTATGCAATCAAACCGGCTCCGAACTTGGATTGCTCCCAACTTGGTTGAGTTATAGTCAGCTTCCGTTGGTCCCCAATAAAGTAGTTGGAATCCCTCTCAAATCCGTTCACTCCAGACCTCTATGATTTTCCAGTTTTTGACGTTCCTATACAAGTTTATGAAGCTCTAACCTACGTAATGCATGAGTTTTGAAGAAGATTTCAATTTAACTCGCATTTCTAGTTTTGGAAGTTCTAAGTTTCGTTTCGATTACCATTTTAGATTTTGTAATACGACGAGTATTCGTGGTTTTAACATTTGTAATTTAAAAACAGTTATGTTAGGAACTAGTCTTGAACTCTAACCTAACGCTAAGTACCTACGTATACTTCATATTAGTGAGTAGGTTATGTGGCCGCCAGATGCCAAGCCCCGGGTTCATTTTCCAGGTTAAGCAAACAGTACCTAAGTGCGACGAAATATTAGAATGCAATTGCAGTTCTTTCAAGAAATGCTCCTTCGAAAGTTTTGATTAATAATTTTACTGAGTTTTTGTGGTTCTGTTTATTTATTTATTTATTTATTTATTTATTAAATTGGTCTTACGAGCTAACAGATTTAACATCCAAAACGCTCGTACGATTAATTTTCTGACAATTCGTTTATGGCTTAATATATTATACATGCTCTTAACAATAGATTTTATAAAAATAACAATAATGTCCAAGTCTATAAAAATTATAAAAATAAATTACAACGATGAATTAATACTTAGAATAAAATGTCAGTTTAGTGTCAATCTAGTAATAGTAAGTAATCAATTTAATTCACTTCAGTTATTATTAGGTATAGTATATGTCATTTAAAATTATACGAAATTTATTATATAAATGTCCTAATCCATCGGCAAATAAGTCCAGTTCGTGGTGCTGAGCAAGAATGTCGCCGATAGTGCGGAGTGCGCGGTTGGTAGGCGCATGTCGCCCGCGCTCGGTGCGCGCGGCGGGCCGCTCCAGCAGCCGCGGGCGGCGGCGCGGCGCTACCTGCCCCTTCGAGCCCATTGATATGTTCCCGGGGACCAAGATACGGACTCGCTCTAGTATTTCGGGACTATCGACTTTGTTACGAATTATCGACAGATATTGCGCAACTTGAGACATAGCCCTCAATCAAGTAAACTCAATCAATATGAAACAATGCAACGCTTGAATTTTTTTAACCAACACTTTATTATATTCTAAAGACATAGATTATATAATTACATTCTATAACGGCTAGTTGACACTTCCCGTGACCCAAGGGCTGGCTTTTACCTTGGTCAGAGGCTAAGCATTGCCATAAAACGTGGCAATGCCGCCAGTCTCTTGGTTAAGTACATTACCAGTCGACAGCGTTGTGGGTGAAATTTTCGACGCCATATTTTAGTTTGTGAATAACCTGGGACATTAACCTGGGACATTATTCACACACGGTCATCTGATCCCAAACTAAGCAGAGCTTGTACTATGGAAACCAGATAACTGATATACTACATATACTACTTTTTTTTTTGTAAATACATACTTATATAGATAATTACACCCAGACTCAGAACAAACAGACATGTTCATGCACACAAATGTTTGTCCTGGATGGGAATCGAACCCACGACCTGCGGCATGATAGGTGGTATCTTAACCAACCACGTCAACTGGCCTGTCCTGGCCAGAATAGTTTTAGTATAATTTTGTTAATTTAAAGGACCAAGACATAGTCACATATTCATTTCTACCTGTCAAATATGTTCAGCGTTTTAAAGATACTTTTAGAAGTTCATCTGTCACTTTTAGGGATCATTTGTTATTACGTTTTAAAGAAATTTCCACCGTTACCTAACTTTAAATAAGGTTTGAATTTTTTTTTTCGTCTCTTATTTGTTATTTGATAATAGCATCCATTTTGTAACAAAACTAGTATAATCTAGCCTCATAATCTATTGAAAGTGCGAATTACGCTAGGCCAACTTAAAGTCAGAGTCTTCACAATAAATAAGGATCATTAGATGCTATTTGTCATAGGTAAGGTTTCCAAAAACGATATTTGAACTTTGAACTTGAAAACGTGATTTTTAACCAAGCCATTTAATCTTTAGAAGACAAATAGGTATTATTTTAAGTTTAACTTACACACACGCTAACGAAATATTCGTAAAAAAAAAACAACCTAAAACCGCTGTTATCACACAACCCTGCATTTAAAATCCTCGGCCCGTAACATTGACATACCAAACCAGGCCACTATAACAACAAGGCATCCTTCACTCGATTAAGGCCATTCTTTCCTCAGACGCCCGATAAAATAAATATGAACAACAATAAAAAAGTGGAAATATATTACGGCCTCGTTTGAGGCCAATCGCGTTATGACAGGTGACGGGGCCTAAAGCCGAGAAACGGCCAGTCATCGCCAAATGATTATCGGGCTCTTTGGATGTCAGATCACTTTTCGTTATTGGCCGCGATTGTAAAAAGAATTCCTTTTTAACTTTTTTTCTTTTAAGAATATTTTTGGAGGGATTTTTGGTAAAGTTGGTAAGATTGTTTACGATTTTGGTTGAATTTCTAAAGAAGCAATTTTTAACGTGTGGTAAATAATATTTACCATTTTTATAATAATAATAATAAGTAATAATAATAATAAATATAATAATAATAATAATATAAAAATAATAATAATAATATAATAATAATAAGTAATAATATTTACCATATTTGATCAGTGGTTTTTGTGGAAGAGCCATCACATATTATGTGATGGCTCTTCCACAAAAACCACTGATCAACAGTTAAAGTGTCACCAACTACGTGCCTTTTCTCTACAATGTTGGGGTTGGCTTTCAGTCGAACCGGATGCGACTGAGTACAAGTATTTTACATGAAGCGATTGCCTTTCCAACCCAGTTACTGGGTAACACGATACCCTTGGCAAGACTGGTTGTCAGACTTTCGGGCTTCTGACTAGGTACGGGTACCGACTGTCAAAACTACGAATGACAGGTGGAACCAACTCTATAACTTGCTTTCCGAGGCACGAGGGTCTCGGTATGTAATGGATGGTCACCCATCCACGGACCGACATCGCCAAGCGTTGCTTAACCTTGAACATCGATCCGTGCGGCTGTTATTATTTAGCCACAAGCCGTTACAGTGCGAGTGACATTAATTGTAATATTCTTGATATTTCCAAATTAGATCCTACGCAATATTCATAAATCAAAACAAGTTCAAATTGGTACAAAGCAAAACATTTTAAAGTTAATGATCATAACTGATTAAAACAAAATGATTACGCTTAATTAAAATCCGGTAGCCTTTCAAAATTTTCCTTTGTTAGCTCTTATTTACACCTTAAGGAAACGTTATTAAAGCACCTTGCTGGCTGCGATAAAACCTTTGTAGAACCCCGCATTGTACTGCCGACCCCTTAAATCTTTAGAGGCGTAATAGAAAATATTGTTCGCAAAATTAAGTTATTCTCCGTAAAGGATAATTTTGAGAAGTTGTGATATTAAAATTAATGATTTTTCGTCGTTATAAAATTAAAAATTGCAGCCAGTTAGAATTGTTAGCCTTACACATTTTTTTTTTTCAGTAAAAGAAGTTTAGATTAACCTCGTAATATTAGTTAGTATCTAGCTTTTTTTTGCAATTGTAAGTAAAAGTGCGTATCGTACAATGTTGATGCAAATTTTATTCATTTTAGTTTTATGTTTCAGTTTTAAACTTTGGTCTTTGAGTCTCTATCTAGTCTCCGAGTATTTATGACTTGAAATTACAAACTTTTTAAAACTTATTCCATGTGAATGTTGCAACTTTTTAATACATTTTTTTTTTAAATAAATTAACATGTAAAATCAGCTTAATTTAAAACAACATTATGAGTGGTTAAATGAGCTTTTGATCAATAATTAAATACCTAAGTAACTGACGATGTAATCTTTAAGTACTTAGGACCTAAGTAAGGTACCTAATAGCCTTGTTAATAAGTTAGAAGTATCATCCAATTTATAAAAAAAAGAATAGCCGTACTTTGAAAACCCCCTCTGCCTAGTAAGCAGTCAAAAGATCTACTGGTGAGTGTGAGGACCTGAGTTCGATTCCCAGTTCGAGCAAAGTGCTATTGGATTTTTCTCAGACCCGGTTGATGGCAATATAGGCTCGCCCCCTATTATATAGGACTTAAGGGGGACGCGTCCTGCCAGGGTTGCGGGTTGTTTGAAAGAGTTACCGTGGCCCTGGCACAGGCAACTGAAGGAACACGGGTGGGTTAATTAAAGTCAGTAGAAGTCTGACAAGCCCTGCCGCTCCGCCCAGAGCGGGAGAAGTTATTTGATGATTTCCCACCAAAAAAAAAAGGAGAAGCGTCAGGGTAGCCCTCGAAATTCAAATGTTTTTTTTGCAATTTGTACGTCAGTATTAGATTGTATGTTAAATAAAGTACGATTCGCGGCCGTAACAAATATGTGTTTACAGAATTATAATTATTAAAATCAGTAATACAACTGCTTAAGTTAGTATAATCCTCAAATATAAAGATTTCATGAAATAGATTCATTAGGATTGCCTGGTCTTAAAGGGTTGTATTGATGACTTTAATTATTTTAATTCTGTAAATAACTAAATACATACTTGTTACGGTCGCGAATCATATTTTGATCAACGTACAACTTAATGCTTACTTGTAAATTGCAAAAAACGTAAGAAAATATGAATTTAGCTGGCCACCCTGACGCTTTCGCCTTAAACATAACTGACGAAATGTGGGTATACTATAGGTACTCTTCTGCCTAACCCTTCGTAAAAAATATACTACGTTATAAAAAAAAATCCTGAAACTAAAACATAGCTAAAAATATGTTCCTTCAATGACAATTCAAAAGTAACATTTCAAGTATCCCAGTGAACTTGGGTCCTCCGTACGGTTCAGTACGATTCGGTACGGATAGTTCGGACGATCCTTATTGGAAAACTTTTCGCTTTCCGATGTTATCCGAACGAATCAGATATAATAGTAATCGTTTCTCTTGAACGTACTTTGATTTTCATTCAATATTGCCTTAAAGTTGGTGTTTCTGTTGGTCCACTAAATCTCTTAATTTTTTTAAGAACTTACCGAGCTTATTATAATTTTATTATAATAAGCTCGGTAAGTTATATTATATTATTTTAATTTATTGTGAATGTGAAGACTATGTAGGTCATTGCTTTTTTTTGTTTGTTTTATTTTTTCTCTCATTTATTTTTAATCATGGTCTGGCAGTTTGAGTAATTTATGCGGCCTACCCCAATGTCCTTTCTTTGGTATTGTTCGTCGAATCGTTGAGCTCCTTAAGTTCTGGGTTGAGCTGCGTGATTACTGACAAATGCGTGCACTGACTGGACAGGTCCTCTCAATCTGTGTGGTTCTTTCCTCAAAAGACCATTTCAGACACCAATCTACATGGTCTTCACATGAAGTGACCAAGATTATGTCTGGACTTTATAAGAGACTGTGACCTCTGAGTTTGTTTCGGCCTTTCTTGTCAGAGTAGTCAGATAGGAAACGCCGACCTCATCTAGTTTAAAAAAAAAAAACATGATTGACTTGTAAAAGTGTTTGTACAAACCTACTTACAGCAATAAAAATCATTTATCATTTATCATATTAGAGCATTGAGCGACAGCAGTTATGGCCCAGTGGTAACAGCCGCGGCTTACGAGTTGCAGGTCGTAGGTTCGAACCCAGGCATGCGCTTTGTTCCTGCATTGTCGAGGCGGAGGGGGCTCAGTAGCTAAGCGGAACCTGAGGAGGGGCCGCTGGACAGGGCTTTTCCCAGGCTCCGCGGCCGAAAAGTGGTAGGCGGCCGGGCCACTGACCTGACCGGTTGACCAAGGGTGCCTAGACACGTGGTCATCTAGTGCCCATACGCTGGTTTGGTCGCTGGGGTGGTCACGGCGTGCAATGTGTTTTGGTGCGCCGGTAATGGGGGAGTACTCCCCAGAGGAAGGTCCAGTGACAGACAGCCGCGGCGGGTTCGCAGTGCGTGCTAACGCGTGCCCGTGTTCCCGCCACAAGCGGCAGAGGAGGACACCGTGGAGTTTTAGTGGGTTGGAGTCCCACATAACTGTACTATCTCCCCTTGGTAGTGCAGAATGCATGAGCATTTCTCCACGCAAAAAAAGGCAGGCGCTTTACTTTGTATAAATAATTTCAACACCCACTGCTCTCAAAGAAGGAAAATATTTTGAGGAAACCGTTATGTTGTAGAAGCAAAAATTCGAAGACATGTGACATCTACTAACCGGCACTGGGCCTGTGTGGTAGATTGACTCGCACAGACCAGGCAAACATGGCACAAAAGAAAAGAGGCCTATATTCAGCAATGGGTAGAACAATGCTGCCGATGTTGATGATGATGAATTATATAGTTAGCAGTAGCAGTCCTCGTCCGGGGTAGCCGCACGGGCCGATCGATCACGTTTATGAGGTTAGTCCGTGGATGGATGACCATCTTTACATACATCCTCCATGTGTCTCGAAAAGCAGGTTAAGCCGTTGGATCCAGCTGTCCTTCATGGATCTTTGACAATCGTTACGGGTCGTCAGAAGCCTGAAACTCTGACAACTAGTCTTACAAAGGGGTACCATATTACCCTGTGGCGGCATCTATATCGCCACATACGAACTACGCATCACACTGACGTCACGCAAAATCCTGCATCGCGCAGAGTTTACCGCGCGACTAGCATATGTACACGATTCTATACGAGCATATATACGATTGACAGCGCTCGTTGATGGGAGAGTCCTATGACTAGGTGGAAATACGATGCGTTGCGTAAGCTCAGCACACAACACATAAGCTATGCACTCAAGGCCGTTGGCATATACGTATATCTGCGTCTTAACAGGCATCACTACTAGTCATGGTGACTATGGCGGATTATTGTCTAGTGAGAGGCCAAGCAATGGGAGTTTATGTGATACTAGTGGATAGTAAAAACTATAAACATAATTTAATAAATGCTTAAATAATAATAGTACTACTAATAACTAGAAATAATATTAGAAAATAAAGATGTCGTAATTAATTTGAATGCTGATCCTGTGGTGGATGAGTGAACTTTACACCCTGTTCCGCACACCTCTATAAGCCAGTTACTGGGTTGTGGAGGTCAGATAGGCAGTCACTCCATGTAAAAGACTGGTATTCAGCTGTATGAGACACCATTCTAACCGGATTTATTTAAATACTAGTATTTTCCCAACTATGTTGGGGTACGCTTCCAAGCCTACACCAACATAGTTGGGAAAAGTCTAGGCAGATGATGACCTACCTACATAGTAGAAGACCTTGTTCGGGGAAGTACTATTAACAGTTTTACGACTGCAACCTACTCATAGCAGTATTGCGGTTTCAGGGGAAACCCCTACCCTTGGAACCACTCCATAGAGTGCTGATGAAATTGAGGCACATATGACATTCCAATGTATCGTTTAGATACCGAGCACAATACTATGGCCTATAGAATCCTAGATTAATTTTCAATTTATTTAAATCACCTCTTTTATTCATAAGACTCCTAGCTAACTGTCAAGTGCCTTTGACCTCTAATTCTAATATAAATAGATCAGCTGCTGGATAAAACAGCTGCATATTTGGTTCCAATGTCTGTAACAAACTTGATGATATTTGATCTAAATATACGATAAGATTAACGATATCTTTATAAACAATGATATTTCAATGACTTGGCGTTTCTTTGTTGACACACGACTTTACATGGACATGTCAAAATTACTTAGGTGTATTGATCAATAAATTAAATTATTTTATTTGTGGTTCAGCCAGTTTTTAGTTAAACATATTAGATTTTATTTTTAATTATTTACCTAGTATAAACTTGAAGAAATGGCAACAAAAACTTAGAGATTATGGCCATATCTAAACCCTAGTAGAGAACATAGCAGAATCAATGTTGTAATGAAATAGAGGCCAAAGCATTTTGAGGAAAGAGACAAACTCATTAGGTATTCAACTTTTAGCTGTCGAGAGATATATTTTCATTATGAAACATAAAGAAACCATGGATTTTTTTTAAAGTCAATAAGAAAACATGTGTGATTTACAATAACTACTTGTATGTTTACCTAGGTGTATATTGGTGTTCTCTCCTTTGTTACTTCAGGGTTACATTATTATTAATGTTTTAAAACCATTAATTCCTAACGGTTTAGGCAGAGGCGCACCTTTACAGGGTGTATGGGACAGCACTCCGCAGACTGATAGGGTGAATTGCGTATACCATACTAAGATGACCGGTACATTGTTTTATTTTAGGAACTTTATGGGAATCCTATAAACCTGATTTGTTTGTGTTTTTGTGCACAAATCGGAGCATCAGTTACTGGTTGGGAGGGGTAGGTAATAGGTACCTATGCGGTGAGTTCGATGAACTCTGTAGCTAGGCAGAAAGTGAACAGCTGATTTCACGCGTCGTTCGTTAGAGTAGTTCAACATCCATTGCTGTTTTTTTTTTATTGTAGCTGTTTTATTTACATACATGGAGTACTGCGTACAGAGAATGTAATTTTACACTGAAATAAAGGAATAGTAACTGAAAAACGAAAATTAAAATTTTCCTGAGAAAATTTCCAGTGGAATATCATTCAAAATAAGGAGCTGAATTCACCCTGTTAGTTTGTGGAGGGCTGTCCCTTACACCCTGTAATACACCCACATTCCACTAGTTATGTGTAATCCCCGTGTAACAGGGGTCGAGCCTATTGCCATCTGCTGTGCACAAATTAAGACTCCAGGCTGCTACTGATAAATGCCAGATGGAAATAACCAACAACACCTTGCCCGACCTGGGAATCGAAGCCAGGACCTAGTGCTCAGCAGTAACGCTTGCGACTATTATACCAACGAGGGTGTCCAACCATTAAAATAAATGCAAATGAATGTGACGTCGGCACCTACTGCTTTAGTGACGTCATCTGCTCACCCCACAGCTAGACAGGGTAATGATAAATTATATTAAAATGATGAAAGTCATTGTCGTGTGACATCTTGATGTTCCGAGACGGGGTGAGTTGACATTTTGTTTTAATAGGGTTCCGTATGATTAATTTATTCGCAGACGTTTAGATAAATGAATGTAGGTTTACACATAGGTTATTTAAAAATTTAAGAACGCAACGCTTACCGTGGTCGGTTCGTAGATGGATCACCTTTACATACCGAGACTCCTCCGTGCCTTGGAAAGCACGTTGAGTCGTCGGTCCCGGTTGTTATTCGTGGATCTTTGACAGTCGTTACGGGTCGTCAGAAGCCCGAAAGTCTGACCACCAGTCGTACCAAGGGGTATCGTATTATCAAGTAACAGCAGAATTAACAGAATTAAGTTTAAGTCAGAATTAAGTACGTAATAGCCTTTTTTTTTTGTGGATGGGAAATCATCAAATAACTTCTCCCGCTCTGGGTGGAGCGGAAGGGCGTGTCAGACTTTTACTGACTAAAACCCACCCGTGTTCCTTCAGTTGCCTATGCCAGGGCCACGGTATCTTTTTCAAACAACCCGCGACCCCAGCGGCATCGGCCCTATTGGACCCCATCTTTTGCTGACATCTCATTGAGGCGCGCGTGGAACACAACGCGCCGTCGACCCGGGCCTGGTCCTCACCGGACGGCGAGCTACCCACTACTCACCGTCCGCAAGCCCGCGCCTACGGTGGCCGGGAATCGGCTATCGATTCCCGCCGCCCAGGGCGTCTCCTGCGAAGTACGTAATAGCCCTAAAACCATAATTTTTAATTTAAAATATGTTCAGTTAAATCTTTTCTCTTTCTCTTTTTATTATTTTTACCTTATAAGTTTCAGTTTAGCTTTATTTTTATATTTAATCATATTCAATGTTATCGCACGCCGTTCGTTTTTGTATAACTTTTTTATATTATGTTGAAAATGTTGTAGGTTAAACATTTATAATCCCATTTTAGTCCTAAGTTCATTGTAACGTGTAACCGTTTATTTTCCCAAATAAAATAAAATAACTGGGTTGTGGAGGTCAGATAGGCAGTCGCTCCATGTAAATCACTGGTATTCAGCTGCATCCGGTTAGAATGGAAGCTGACCTCAACATAATTGGGAAAAGGCTAGGCTGGTGGCAGACGGATACAAAATTATGCACTAAAGAAATAAACACTATTTGGGTGTACTACTTTACATAATTTTGTATATTACCTACGACTTTTCTCACTCATCTATATTCTACAAATATAATTAATTTCTTTAGAATTAAATTATCGAGGCAAAACGAGTATGTAAGTCTCGTAGCATAGGGCGTTCTGTAGTTTCTGCCTACCCTCAAGGGAAGAACGCGTGAGTTTCTGTATGTACGTAAATTATCTTTAAAAAATCCTTTCAAAGGTTTTATTTTCTTTATTACCATAGTACATTATTTCTTAAGGTGAGTATAGTCGTCGAACCGTAGTCTCATACAGTCGTCGCACCCGCTAGCGAATATTTCTTTCTTTCCGTTGTTAAAGTTGCGTTTTGTAAAAAATAATTATTATTTTAAAATAAAAAATGCACAGTTGTAAGATAAGTGATTTACCAATATTATTGTCACCAAGCCGTGAACATATCACTTGTAGTTTAGAAGCAGTAGTGAATTTAAAGTTGAGAACAACCTTATTTCAATAAAAAAAAATTGCATGCTATTTAATTTTGCTTAATATTTTCATGCTCAAATTAAAGTATGCATACCTACCAAAGTGACTACCAAAGAATTTTCTGTAGGCTCATTTAAAAGCATTAGGCTCTCAAAAACGACCATGTCACGACTATACTCGCCTTATAAATGATAAATGATAAATGATTTTTATTTCTGTAAGTAGGTTTGTACAAACACTTTTACAAGTCAATATTTTTTTTTTAAACTAGATGAGGTCGGCGTTTCCTATCTGACTACTCGGAGAAGAAAGGCCGAAACAAACTCAGAGGTCACAGTCTCTTATAAAGTCCAGACATAATCTTGGTCACTTCATGTGAAGACCATGTAGATTGGTGTCTGAAATGGTCTTTTGAGGAAAGAACCACACAGATTGAGAGGACCTGTCCAGTCAGTGCACGCATTTGTCAGTAATCGCGCAGCTCAACTCGGAACTTAAGGAGCTCAACGATTCGACGAACTATACCAAAGAAAGGACATTGGGGTAGGCCGCATAGATTACTCAAACTGCCAGACCATGATTAAAAATAACTGAGAGAAAAAATAAAACAAACAAAAAAAAAGCAATGACCTACATAGTCTTCACATTCACAATAAAGTAAAATAATATAATACTTACAAAGTAAATATTAATGTCAACATTCAGTATGCAAAAATAAAAATAATATAAAATAAAATTGGAGCAGTTCAATCCCAAGCCTTTTTGTCCTCAATATAATCTTTAACGGTATAAAAAGCTTTCTGACACAACTTGCGTTTAATGAATGATTTGAATTTATTAAGACTCAGATCTTGAACGTGGCTTGGAAGTTTATTATAAAAGCGTATACATTGACACCTGAATGACCCACCTATTTTCTTGAGCCTTGTTGGAGGTACAACAAATTTGTGTTTGTTCCTAGTATTTATATTGTGGATATCACTGTATTTTTTAAACAATTTAATGTTTTTATGGGCATATAAAAGATTTTCAAAAATGTACTGAGAAGGCAAAGTCAGTATATGCTCCTTAAATTTCTCTCTGAGAGATTGTCTCGGACTTAATTTATAAATGCATCGAACAGCTCTTTTCTGCAAAACAAAGATAGTCTGAATGTCGGCTGCATTTCCCCACAACAGAATACCGTACGACATTATACTATGAAAATAGCTAAAGTACACTAAACGGGCTGTCTCTATGTTGGTTAAATTACGAATTTTCCTAACAGCGTATGCTGCGGAGCTTAGCTTTTTTGACAATTTATCTATATGTGGGCCCCACTGAAGCTTAGCATCCAAAGTTAAGCCCAAGAATACTGTGCTATCTTCAGGATTCAACTCTTCGCCCTTTATCAACACGTTAGTTTTCACCTGCCTAACGTGAGGTAGTGTAAACTTAATGCATTTGGTTTTTTTTTTTCATTAAGGAGTAAATTATTAACACTGAACCAGTGAACTACTTTTGAGATCGCTCTGTTTACATCGTCAGTAACCAGCTGCTGACGTTTAAGTTTAAACAAAAGTGAAGTATCATCCGCAAACAAAACTATATCATGATTATCCTTAATGAGGTAGGGCAAATCGTTAATATAAATAAGAAACAAGAAAGCACCAAGAATCGAGCCCTGTGGGACCCCCCTTAAACGGTCAACTCTTATCTAAATAACTTTCAAAGTTCAATCAGCTGGTAATTTTATATAAGTAGGTAAGGGATGTTGAAGGTACGGTCTCGATTTTGATTCTGCTTCATCATTATGTTTTCATTAGAGGTTTGACCCTCTTTGGTTCGGCGGCTGACTATCACAAGATCGGATTTCGGTGGTTTTTGTTGAAATTGAACATGTTTTATTTGTATCTAGTTGTTTTTGTTAACAAACAGGTCAAAACAACACTGTAAATTATACTTAGGTAATATATGAAATTCCAGTCCATAACATTGTTTATTAGAAATAGATATTCTATTGTTATTATATCGTATATTATTATAATATCACCACTGGGCACTACCCTTTTCATTTTTATAATCAAATCTCATAAAATAAGGGGCTCGTGATTAAGTAATGACAGAAAGAAAGAAAGAAAGAAAGAAAGAATAACATTTATTTGACACAGTACGTGAAACACAAAATTAAAAAAGAGAGAAAAAAGAAATTAAAAAAGCCGCACGGGTCGATTGAAGATTGAGGGCCTTATCACATCTCCATTCTCTGATGCTCCGCTGATGTCAGTTGAATTGAATTACTGCGGTTTCGCTGCTATAGTTTCGCAGCGGAGGTGCACTAAGGGCCTAAACTATGCTTGCCGAGGTCGGTCTGTGGATGGATGACCGTCCATTACATATCGAGACCCCGCCGTGCCTCGGAAAGCACGGGTATCTTAATTGCCGGTGGTATAGCTGGCCAATTTTATGGCACGCTTTTTATAAAAAAATGTTTTTAAATTTCTTTATGCTTTATACATTAAAACCCATAATCCCCTTATGTCTTTTAATGGTAGAAGAAATGTTATTGTAATTACTTTAATTACAACCGAATAAAAACAGGATGTACAAAAATGCAAACTGGAAACTGCGACTTTTTTAACCGACTTCCAAAAGGAGGAGGTTCTCAATTCGTCTGTATTTTTTTTTGTATGTTTGTTACGCGATTACTCAAAGACGGATGGACACATTTGGAAAATTCTTTTTTTTGTATGAAAGGGTACCTATACTTCCGAGGTGGTCCCATATAAATTTTATTAACTTTGCTTGGGGAGTTTTTGAGTTAGCTTCAATAATGCGTATATTTCCCACTTATTTTATATGGATGATGTGATGATGTTTTAATAACTTCCTATCACTGTTATTTACATGGCTATATCTACAATTATGTGCTCAACTAGGTATTCGAATTTGTGTGGGGTAGGTTCCACAACTAAAAAGTGAAAAATAAAAACTTTTCAGCAAAAAATAAAACTTACTTCTAAAACAAAACACTACAAAGTGAAAAATAACTTTAATTTCGGAAGTCGGTGGCAAAAAACGAAAATACAAAACCAAAGACACCGACTTCCGAAATTAAAGTTATTTTTCACTTTGTAGTGTTTTGTTTTAGAAGTCGGTTTTATTTTTTGCTAAAAAGTTTTTTGTATCTAATCAAATCTGTCAATCGTGTTTTGGCCTTCATAATTTACTAAGTATATAAAATTTAAGATTTTTATAGTCATGAAAAAAATATGTCAAATTTGTAGTTTTTTAGGACAAAATTTGATTTTGCGTGCAGGGGATCTTCTTTGGCACCCGTTGGTCCCGGCTGTCATTTGTAGGTCTTTGACAGTCGTTACGGTTAGTCAGAAGCCCAAAAGTCTGACAACCAGACTTAGCAAGGAGTATTGTGTTACCTTGTAACTGGGTTGTGGAGGTCAGATATAATACTGGTAATCAACTGCATCCGGTTAGACTGACAGCTGACTCCAACATAGTTGAGAAAAGGCTAGGCAGATTGGATTTAAGCGTAAGTGTTTTTATAAGCAGAAAATGCCACCTACCTATGGCACTAAGTCCCCCTGTGTACACTTAATGTACGCTTAAAGTATTTAATAAATAAGCAAACAGGTCAAAATAATGCTGAGGATTATAATAACCTTGACAATGTTTATTAGAAATAGCTATTGTAATAATACCTACGTTTGACAACCCTTTGCATTAATTAAATCTAATAACCCTAATCTATATATTATTATAACAGCAATCTAGATAAAACAAAAAAAAAAAGAAATGCAAATTCCATTCCTACTCATAAAAATAATCATGCAAAGAAGAAAACCACCCCTATAAACTCAAATATTTCCATGTCATATCCTACATTACTTTTTAAACCCTTCAAAATGAGTTGTATTAGATCCCCTATAAGATAAAAATGAGATACAGTTACTGATAAGGCCTTATACTCTGTTGGACCCACTTAATTGACGTCGTGACTAATCAAATTCTTTTATAACTTATTAATATTAGATGACTACTTGATTGGAAGCTATAGCATTTGTTTTTTGATTAAAATTATTTGTAAAGGGTGACGGTGGTGAAAAATGTCCCTATTGTAGGCATTTGACAATGGTTATGGTTTACATTTGTTTTAATTAAGAGACTTGTACCTTGTGCATAACGAAATATTATTTTAAAGAATAGATTTGTACAATTTTATTTAAATAGAATATTCGCTAAATGGCCGCCACGGGAATTTTTACAAATGCCGATTCTTTTGCCGAAATTGTTCATGATACTTTCACACATTTCGGTGCTAATTTCACCAATAACTGGACAAATATTATGTTTCAAGTCGTCTATATTTTGTGGATCGTTGGCGTAATCTTTGACGTAGCCCCAAAGAAAGAAATCCAGTGGCGTCAGATCGCAAGATCTCGGTGGCCAATAGACATCACCTCTTCGTGAAATCACGCGATTCGGAAACTTCTCATGCAGCAAAGCGATTATTAGAGTCGCTGTCTGGCACGTAGCGCGATCTTTTTGAAAACAGATGTTGTTTATGGCGATGTCGTCCAGCCTGCTCCATAAAAAAGATGAAATCATGGCACGGTAGCTTTCGCCATTAACAGTGACAGTGGCTCCCTCGCAATTAAAAAATAAATGGCCCTAATTTGTACAATATGCGCTCTATCTGAAGCGCTCCATCATTAATTTTACATGTGTCAAGATGACGTATGTCAAATTTCGACTCGCCATCTTGAATACTTCGAAAATAGCGCGAAATTTAAATCCTTTACTTACTTTGGAGACACCCGTTATTACCGCGTGAAATCACGCTTTTAAGTAATGCCAATGGTGTACAATTATTAAACAGAGTGGTAGAGATATCGCCGCCCAACTTGTTAGCATGGAATCAGTATATGATTCTGGACACCCTGCGTTAAAACTTTTCGTCAACCAACAACAATTCGTTAGCACTGTCTGTAAGCGCCAATCGTACAGGCAGTTTACACTTGCAGTGGTCGTTAGTGGAGCACAGAGAAAAACCACTAATACCGATAAACATTATATTAACCAGTAATCGTATACAAGTTAAAGTTATGTATGAACGGACGGAAAGTAGGTTGCTGCGTCCGCAAAGTAAGTATGTTCGGTAGTCGAAACCGTACACTGTCATTTGTGAAATGATTCCCAGAACATGAAGCACAAGAACCTAACTCAGGGGTGATTTCTTACGGTGGAGGTCTGCCCGGCTTGGGCGGAGCACCGCCGCGTCCTCACGGAGGCAATCGGCGGCGGCAATCTCTCGCGTCCGGCCTTGGTCCAGGCCATAGTACGGAGCGACAGAGCATGGGAAGCCATCACCTCCTTCTGCGACTCAGTAATGCTCGCGAAGGAGGAGGTGGAACGCGTGAGGGAGAGACAATATTTGCGCACTTACGCCCCTCGTCGCCGCAGGAGACGCCCTTGGTGTCGGGAGTCGATAGTCGATTCCCGGCCACCGTAGGCGTGGGCTTGCGGACAGCGAGCTAACCGCTCAGCGAGCTACAGGCCCGGATCGACGGCGCGTTGTGTTCCACGCGCGCCTCAAAGAGATGTCAGCACTAGCTGAAGGGGTCCGCTAGGGCCGATGCCCGCCAGGGTTGCGGGTTGTTTAAAAGAGTTACCGAGGCGAGTCAGTAGAAGTCTGACACGCCCTCCCGCTCCACCCAGAGCAGGAGAAGTTATATGATGATTTGCCATCCAAAAAGAAAGGGCTGATTTCTCATACATCACCTGGATGATCTTCAACGCATTTAAAACAACGTGGTTTCGACCTGCAGAGCGTACGGCCAAACAGACAGCAGTGGTAACATTGTATTGTTGGGTATGTGTACCTAATACCTTTAAACCGGAAAAAAACTTGTCTGTCAAAGTTTTGTACAACCGTTTGCGTAGGTCTCTACTCAGTTATACCGGAAGCGATCACCTTACGTTACGGTTCATCCTCACATCCTTTCAGAACCTTAATATTTTTATTACCTTCTTCCTGTGATCTTTCAGTAGGGATATCCCTAATAATACCCATTCGTATTATATTATATTGAGGGATAGAGGCAGTTTAAAAAAAGAAATGCTGTTCCATACATTTGGAACGCATAAGTATTGCACGTTTGTAGAAAACAGCAGATATTTTTTTTAATAACCGACGAGAAATATCAACGCACGGGGTCCATGATCATGTACTGATTCCATGGTAATAAGTTGTGCATCGACGTCTCTACCACCCTGTATTATTTTTTTTCATCATGAATTTCAAATCTTTTCATGTGCAAATCTTTAATAACAGATAACGCATACCTATTAGTTGATTTAATTCAAAATCGTCTGAATAATCAACGTATTATAAAATTAAATTGCATATTATCTGATAATTTATATGACAAAATAATGCAGGAAATTTCTAATATTACAGTATGTTAACCAACAGAGGGCGTTCCCGTTAACCCGCAATATTATAGCATCCATACATGCTAAAAAAAATATTACCATTCAAAAACAAAATGGTTTTTATTTTTTTTTAATATCAAAATATTCACTAAAATATTCAAAAAAATATAAAAATATTCACTAAAAATAAAAACTAAATTGCGATGTTGCCGTCCTTCAAGTACGCGTGTACAGAGTGTTTCTTTTACGTATCAATTTAACATTTTTAGTGAATATTTTAATATTAAAAAAAATAAAAACCATTTTGTTTTCGAATGGTAATATTTTTTTTAGCATGTATGGATGCTATACTATTGCGGGTTAACGGGAACGCCCTCTGTTGGTTAACATAGGTACTGTATAAATACCCGACCGTCCCCATATACGTAAGTCGGTAAATCAAAGATACCAACACCGTCTCTCAGCCACCCCAAAACATCTTTTAATAAAACAAACATTGCGAAGTGGTAAATAAACGACCTCCCCATTGTTGCTCGGCCAAGCCACAATGTGACTTAAGCGCTTGATGCTGCATAATCCCCAATGAAAGCAGGCTTCCTACTCCGCTCTATTTTATTTGAAACGGATTGCGCTGTACGAGTAAATGTTGAAGCGCTGTATTTTGATTTGACGTAGAATATTTGGAACTAATACGGTTGATTTCTGAGGTTTTATTTGAGACGGCTTTTTGGATTAGTTGTAAGACTTTTCTTAGCTGGTTTTGTTTGAATGAATTTCTTAGGTTATGGAAAGTTTTTGAGAATGTAATGGGATTAGCGATTTTTAGAACGTTTCGTACCTCAAAAGGAAAAAACGGAACCCTTATAGGATCACTCGTGTGTCTGTCTGTCTGTCCGTCTGTCACAGCCAATTTGCTCCGAATTTAATGGACCGATTAAGTTGAAATTTGGTACACGTATGTATTTCTGTGACCCAAACACGGACGTGTAACGTATTAATTAATAAATTGTGAATATGCCCCGTATTCAACTTTGGGGAGCAAATAAGAAAATTAAAAAAAAAAGTTTTGCAAACTGTACCGTGTAACATAATTATAAAATGAAAGGGCTTACTGTAAGTCTCAACTGTATTTTTTTTTTTATAATTTTAAAATAAACCATTTTAAAGTTATTTAAGAAAACAGACGAAAATTGACCATCCCCTCCTTATCTCCGAAAGAACTGAGCCTAAAATTTTGAAAAACTTACAGAAAATAGTTCAGTACCTATAGATTACAGGAAAACCTATAAGAAGTATATGGTCTTAAAATATCATAGTAAATCTCTCAATATTGTGCGTACAAACTTACATTAGTTGGAATGTATGGGAGAACATGTTTTTCAACTACAATGTTAAGTTTGTTCTTGGGATAAATTCATCCCAAACACGGAACCCTTCGTTGTGCGTGGTCCGACACGCACTTGACCAGTTTTTCGTATCAGTTTTATTTTCTACATATCCTTAACATGTTTCGGGACAATTAACTATTTGCAAATGTCATGATATGACACTTCGAAATCCCATACATTTTATAATACCGTCTACAGCCGTACTACCATAATTACATATATTTTTAATTTACAAAAAAAAAAAAATTGTGATACGACAAATACGGCCACAGACGTTGACGCCTATAGCTCAGTCTACGCCTCTCAGCGGTGTGGATGTGTTGTTTTGGTGCATAGCACTACGTATGTGTTCAAAAAATGACTCAAAAAGAGTTTACCGTGACACCTACGAACGAATGAAGTCGCGTGATGTGACGCTAGATCATGTGCTTCCTATGAATGCTATGGACAAGCAACGGCTATCGACGGTTTGCCAAATTACATTAAATAAATTTCACCGCCCTTAGCAGTACTATCACGTAACAATATACCGAGATGACGACAAGAGACGGCCTGTCCTGGAAAATGTTAATGTTTTGCATAGCCTCAAGAAGTTAACTTTATTATCACTGGTTTTCTGGAAATGGTGATTCAACCTGTAGGCTGTACCTGACATAATTCAATCTGCCTAGCCTTATCCGAACTATGTTGGGGTCGGCTTCCAGTCTAGCCGGATGCAGCTGAGTACCAGTACTGTTACTGAGAAACACGATACCCTTTGGTAAGACTGGTTGTCAGACTTTCGGGCTACTGACGACCCGTAACGACTGTCAAAGATCCAAGAATGACTATGTTCTGGGTTCATGTCAAGTACTCCCTACACCATTCGTTTCGTTGGGTGCGATTCCCATGGCGTATAGGTACCTAATTGGGCGTCGTGCTCGTAGGCCGTATTCGTAGCCTATTTCTCACGGCTTGGTGGCTAACAACAACACCGCTTGAGAATTGTATCTTTAAACCTATCTCCCGGGCGGTTAACATCGGCTGACGTCTTGCAGCCAGTTGTATGTATCGGTCCTGTCAAGCAGTTGTACTGCACCAAAATGCCGAGATATCTGGGACAGACTTCTTCCCGCTTGTAGTATACCTACAGCTCTCTGCATTTCATCAGCAGTCAAATGGCGTCGCTCCATGACTTAAAAAATGACTCACCACTCAATTTTTTTCAAAAACTGTATGTCTCAAAATGATAAAAGTGAGATAAATACCCAATTTATCAAGCAATGAAAACACATGGAATGGGGAAAAAATAAACATAATAAGCTTTATTTTAATGAAAACAAAACACAATCGAAAAGTATATGTTTACGAGAACAAAAAGATTGTAAGTATAATAATAATAATAATATTCCACAACTATCACACAACGCCGTCTAGCCTCAAGCTAAGCAGAGCTTGTGTTATGAGTACTAGACAACTGATAAACATACTTATATATTTCTAAATACATACATATATAGATAAATTACACCCAGACACAGAACAAATGATCATGCTCATCACACAAACATTTGTCCTGGGTGGGAATCGAACCCACGACCTCCGGCATAGCAGTCAGGGCCACTGACCACTAGACCAACAGGCCAGTCAAAGTAAGTAAAGTAAGTAAGTAAGTATACCAATCTACTTTGTTAAGAAAAAAATACAGTATCAATTAATAAAACATGCAGTTTTTGTAAATGATGCGTGTTGCTTAGACTTTTTTTGTTGTGTGTAGTTTGCTTAAGCTATTGCAGAGAATCAAGTTTTTCTTACTGAACCGACAGCTGTGCTGCTGGGGAGTTTGTTCTTCTCTCCAGCTAAAGCACTTTAAAACACACACGTTTTGTAGGACTGTCTTATGTAATTTTGACGTTCGAAAAGTGCTGATTCTCAGCTTAGTTTGAATAAAGACTTTTTGTTTTTTTTTTATAGGGAAATTCCTGATGGTCAAACCCTGATGGCAACTTATTTTATTTCAACTAAAATCTTCAATTACTTAACCTGTTTATCCACAGAATTTTCTCTAAAACTTCGTTCGTCCACCAACTATTCCTGTTTGAAGTTTGCGACCCCTCGTGCAATACGTCATTATAAATTATTTCCAATATTAATGCGTGCAAGTTGGTATGTTTAGCGTGCGACGTGCTAAGCAAACGTGTTCGTGTTGTGTAATAAGTGTTGCAAGTTATTACTTGTTTGTAAAGAGGGATGAGCTGTTTATCGAGTGTTTCTCTTTATACCCAACTAGCGAACCGGCCTTGCTTCGCACGGTTTTTATCACTTGAAAAAACATGGAGATTAATGTATTATACACATAAAACTTCCAGAATAAACTGTATAAATGACAGTGAAAACCGCATCAAAATCTGTTGCGTAGTTTAGAAGAACAACGCGGTCACACAGACAGATACAAAAAGCGGCTTTAATTTATAAAATGTACATACTTATATACATAGATACACATAAGTAGGTACTGTAATGATCTCTGATGGGAGACCTTTACTTTCTCGGGAGTCTGATTAATAAACAAACTGTTCGCATTTAAGACTTTGGCTGAGGGGGCCCGTTTCGCTGACGTCACCCTAGAACAGACTGTAAACACCTTCTATATGTATAAGTAACCGTTTGAATGTCATACATACTGCCAGTAAGATATGAGGTGGCCCATTGAATGAAACCTCTACACTACCTACAGAGACTGTCAGATTTACACAATGTGCATTTCGCGGTTAAACTATGGTGTGTCTTTTAATCTCGGAGACTAATTTGACAAGTGCAAATGTGAAACTGGCTTACATTACATTACCATAAAGGTCATTTTAATATTTACACTTGTCAATTTAGTCTCCGAGATTAAAAAACACACCATAGGTGTTTTTTTTTTTAGCAAATCACTGGAGTTACCAAGGGGCTGAAAAGTTTTGAGTCTGTACCTTCAAGTGTCATTATTGTCTCGTGCTATAAAAGAAGTTATTCACAAATTAGTAATATAATTTGCGAATAACTTCTTTAGTATAAATAGAGAGTTTCATGTCATTATTATCATTACGCTTTTAGTAATTCATCCGTAAACATCATCATGTCTCAGTCATCCCATCCGCAGTCCATCCCAAGGCGCAAAACTTATCAGCCCCCCGGGAGGGGCTTATAAGTTTTAAAAAGGGGCCTAAACTACCTGTTATACTTTCTAAGTGATGATTTTTGTACAAAATTAATACTACTGTGAGATCTCCCACCATTATGTAAGCTAAAATGAGTCTGAACTAGTTTATCTTTAGTTTGATTACGTCTTTAGAAAAGAAACGGCAAAATTAAGTCATGCATTGCTCATTGTCTCTCAATTTCAAATATTCTTCAGTTTGTTTCTTCCATTACCACTAAATTTATATTAAGTAAGCTACACCATAGAAATGTCTTTGATTAATGGCGCGAAATTACTGCGAATCATCTTTCATGGCTGCTTACCCCGTGACAGGAGGGGCGTGATGATTGGCTTTATGAATATTAATATAAGAGATTATTTCAATGTTGATCGGAGATTTACCGTAAACATAGGGTGCGTGCTTTACTAGCCCTATTCCTTATCATCAATCAAGTTTTGCAATACTACTGTTAAAACAAATTCACTTGATCAGTTTTATACTGTATGAAAGAAAGTATAAATGTTGAAATCTTTGGAGTTTCTTAATGTATGATGTACCTGTATTTAGGATTTAGAAGCTCGTGGCTAAGTAGGTAATGACAGCCACACCGGTCGATCGACCTGGTTAACCTACGCTTGCCGCGTTTGATCCATGGATGGGTGGCCATCTTTACATACTGAGACTCTTCCATGCCTCGAAAAGCACCCGAGTCCCGGCTACCATTTGTGGATGTTTGACAGTCATTACGAGTCGTCAGAAGCCCGAAAGTCTGACAACCAGTTTTATCAAAGGGTATCTAATTAGTGTTACTGTGTTGTGCACCTGCACAATGTCTGCAGATAGGCAGACGCTCCATGTAAAATACTAGTATACAGCTGCATCCGGTTAGACTGGAAGCCGACCGCAACATAGTTGGGAAAAGGCGAGGCAGATTGATTGACCTTTATTTAGGTTCTAGATCCTTTACCCCCGGGTATAAGGAACATGAGTTCCCTATTTTTATATTCCGATCTTCACTGGTTCAGGCTGTACTTATTAGGCAGTCATAACATTGACAAAATAATAATAATATTATAATAACTCCTAACGATACGCGCCGTGTCCGGAAGTATCGCTTTCTGTATCAAGCCCTTGATCCAGCTGCCCAGCGAGAGCCTCCTCAAGTGTTGATTAAGGGTCTTGGCTATTACTATACTATCGACTATCGGCACAATGGCTGCTGTATCCACATTCCACATGTCGACAACCTCGCGAGCCAGGTCAAGCAACGTACTAATACATATATCACGGTAGTTCCGATTCCACAAGACTGTATTTCAGAGCAAGTTGCTGGTGGATAATCCTGGCTAAAAGGTTTTGCCTATGCGAGTAGTCTCCGTTAGCCAGACGAGAACAGCCAGAAATAATGTGTCGGATTGAAATACTTGTAAGTTTCGTTTGAGGAGAGGGATCTTAGGTGTATGGAATCTGAGAGTTGGGTTCCCGCGGATTCCATAATAAAGGCCTTTTCTCATACAGAGAAGGCAAGGCCATTGATCACCACGGTCGCTCAAGACGGGTTGGGGATTTCAAACTTATATGTCCAAGTTTCCCCACCGATGTCAGAAATGAATTGAAAAAGTCACATGGTTAGGCAAATGCCTGGATTTGAACCCACAGCCTCGTGCGTGAGAGGTGAGGCCTTAACCACTGGGATATTGGCATACAAAAAAAAAAATAGAAATAAATATCTTAGATAGGTACAGGTACACCTCACAAAAGCGCGCCCACATCTAATCAATAATTTACTTCATAGTCTCATAAGAAACCTTAAACTTAAAACGAAACTCATAATTATCTCAATTAAATCAAAAGCCATAGATCAAAAGCCGGTATTGTACAAGGACTATCAAATGATGGAGGCAGCTCTCCATTGTGCCGAAATGTCCGCGCACTACATAGTTATTGCTCGTCAAAACCCACAATAGTGCTTTTGGAGCGACGGCCTTATTCTGGTTGCGTTTATTTGAGCAGTGGGGGCCCGGTGGTAACCACCGCGACTTAAGAGGTCGTAGGTTTGACCCCAAGCAGGTACTTTACTTTGTGTAAATTATTTCATCACCACCGCTCGCAAAATGGTAAAAGATCGTGAGGAAACCGTCATGTACTATAACAAAAAACATTCGAAGACATTTGGCATCTACCAACCCGCACTGGGCCCGCGTGGTGGATTACAGCCCACTCCTCTCAACTCTCCTCTCTCTCTCTCAGCTCCACTCCAAGAGAGGAGGCCTGTGTCCCAGCAGTGAGGAGATTTTAGGCTGATTATGTTATTTGTTGGGTGTTTAGTTATTAATTAAGTTCTGAGCTTAGCTACACGATTACTGACAAATGCGTGCACTGACTGGATAGGTCCACTCAAATCTGTGTCGTTCTTTCCTTAAAATATCAGACACTAATCAGCATTTCTGACACTAATCTACATAGTACTCACATGATCTGTCCTAGATTATGTCTGAACTAAAAGAGTGTGATCTCTGAGTTTGTTTTAATCTTCCTTCTCAGAGTAATCGGATAGGAAACACCAAACTCTCCTACTTTTTATAACTTAATCTATTTTTGACCTGTAAAAGGGTTTGTACAAACCTACTTACAGAAATATTCATTAAAATCGTGTTATGGGTTTTGGATAAACATGCTTTATTGATAAATGATTTTATTTCTGTAAATAGATTTGTACAAACACTTTTACAAGTCAATCATATTTTTTTTTAAACGAGATGATGTAGGCGTTTTCTATCTGACTACTCTGAGAAGAAAGGCTGAAACATGCTCAGAGGTCAAAGTCTCTTATAAAGTCCAGACATAATCTTGTTCAGCTCATGTCAAGACCATGTAGATTGGTGTCTGAAATGCTCTTTTGAGAAAAGAACCACACAGATTGAGAAGACCTGTCCAGTTAGTGCACGCATTTGTCAGTAATCGCGCAGCTCAACTGAGAACTTAAGGAGCTCAACGATTCGACGAACAATACCAAAGAAAGGACATTGGGGTAGGCCGCATAAATTACTCAAACTGCCAGACCATGATTAAAAATATTGATTTGTATTATCTTTGTATTTTTATTTCTCATTTGTTAATCTTATACATAAGCTTTCAATAGTATTTCCTCCCGGGAGAGGGCACCGGCTCTTGTAACACAGGTCAACCATATAGCACAAGTGCCAGGGACTTCAAACAATTTGGAACCAATTTCTTATGTAATAAAGATTATTATTATAATTATTTAAGCTTTTCGCATATCTCGGGACCCTGGGGTCCCGGACTTTTGGGAGACGTACGAGGGGCCGAAACCAGCTCGCAGAGGCCCGTTAGACGCTTTTAATGAAAAAAAACTTTTTAGCAAAAAATAAAACCGACTTTCCAATCAAAACACTACGAAGTAAAAATAACTTTAATTTTGGTAGTCGGTGTCTTTGGCTTTGTATTTTCGTTCTTTGCCACCGACTTACGAAAAAAAAATTATTTTTTTGGAAGTAGCTTTTATATTTTGCTAAAAAGTTTTTATTTTTCACTTTTTAGTTGTGGTACCTACCCCACACAAATTCGAATACAACTGCCTGCTATGTAAATAACAGTGATAGGAAGTTATTAAAACACCATCCGCATCTATTAAAACATCATCCACATAAACTAAGTGGGAAAAATATACATTATTCAAGATTACTCAAAAACTGCCCAAGCAAAGTTAATAAAATTTATATAGGAACCTTAAGAAATCTCCTTTCCAACAAAAAAAGAATCATCTAAATCGGTTCATAAACGACGAAGCAACACACATCTGCAAACACACATAAAAAAAATATATATGCCTTCTTCTCCTTTTTTGAAGTCGGTTAAAAACTTCCTTCTTTTTTGAAGTTGGTTAAAAACCTCCTCTTTTTTGATATCGGTTAATGAGGCACTAACCGACGATTATCCCTGTACGCGCTATGCAAGTGCACCCAAGGACAAGCCCCGGATGGTGTAAGACTATTGTAGGAGATGGAAACAAAGATATTAGAATATGTGTTTGGATAGATAAAGTGGACTGATTACTAAGAACTATAAAAGGACTATGGCCCCTGCCTGATCAATGTTTTATTATACACGGGAAATACAAAAGCAGATGCGTCATAAATTAATAAAATCAATCTGCCTAGCCTTTTCCCAACTATGTTGGGGTCGGCTTCCAGTCTAACTGGATGCAGCTGAATACCAGTATTTTACATGGAGCGACTGCCTATCTGACCTCCACAACCCAGTTACTGGGTGTAATACGATACCCCTTGGTAAGACTGGTTGTTAGACTTTCGGGCTTCTGACGACCCGTAACGACTGTCAAAGATCCACGAATGACAGCCGGGACCAACGGCTTAACGTGCTTTCCGAGGCACGGAGGAGTCTCGGTATGTAAAGATGGTCACCCATCCACGGACCAACCCCGGCAAGCGTAGCTTAACCTATGGATCGACCCGTGCGGCTGTTATTACTTAGCCACGAGCTCCTTAAATTAATAGTAAGAATTATTAGGTTTTCGTTAAGTTTACGCCTAGTATATAAAAATACTGGTAGATGCGTCTTTTTTTGCTGATTCCGAATAACTATGTAAATAACTCTATTTCGAATAAAATGTCAGATACGTTTTTTTTTCCTTATGACGGCCAGTATTGGTATAGCTCTGCTGAACCTTTCGAGAAAAACAGGCCGTGTGATGTTACGTTTGTTTGTTTGTACATTTGTTTATTATGTTACAACACCAAATTTACTGTTATTATATACAAGTTCATCTTCTAGCAGCGTCATACAATATCGTACACAAAAAAACTTCTGAACTATGTCCACAAAAGTACAATTTTCCATCGGACAAATGCTTTTACATTTAATCGTTATAACGTTTCGATACAACATAATACTCCCAACAATTTCCCAGAATACGGCTTTAGGTTTCTGTTTAGGATCTGGCCCATGTCCGGCGTGTTAGCCCGAGGCATCGCTTTTGCGGACAACGCTGTGTCGCCGGCGCACATAATACAATACAGCTTAAAGGAATTTGTGTTGTCGATAACGATCGATAAAATGTTCTACGTTAACGTCACGTTGTTAGGATTGTTTGGATTTAGAATATTTGATTTATTAGTTTTGGCTTGGATATATTTTGCATTGATTTGTGGGTTGTGGTGGTTCTTAAAGCCAATAGACTGAGCTTGGCTTCATAACATGATGTGTTGTATGACAACGATTTTGCATGCAGCAGCAGGCTTGGGAATATTTTTTGGCATCAATTAATGTGTGGTTAATGAGGTAAGTACGATGATGTGTATTTTGCAATGCTAAGCCTACAAAATCGCTAAAAGATTAAAAAGTAACACAACATCAATCGCAAAATTACCTAGTGCTCGTGTGTTTAAGATCACGATTAGCAGCAGATGTTTACGAGGTGATTGTAATGATAAAATGTCATTATAATAAGAATCTCGTGAAAGCTGAATAAGATAAAAAAATCAAGGATCTTGTTTTAGCACACGAGGTTGTCCATATGTGGGACGTAGACTCTGCAATCATTGTACCGATATAGAGAGTCTCGACCAGGAGGCTCTCATTGCGCGGCTGCGTCAAGGGCTTGATCCAGAAAGTAGTACTCCTAGACACGGCACGCATAGTGAGGAGTTTCCTCTCTCTAGAGCCCTGACCACCGGCAGCTTGGACCTTGTTCGCGATACCGATGGGCTACTATTAAAAATATAAGTGATATGTGTATTTAAATGAAATAAAGGAGATAAAATGTCATTACTTATTGTCTCTTTATGATTATCATAATAATAATGAAAAAGAAAGCTGTCAAAAACACCAGCAGCTGGTATTTTTCACCGATTAATTATAGTTAGTTAATTACCTTTTAGGAGACCCAAAAATGTATTAACAATCATTATTTGATTGCTTATAGCTATTATTGTTATCCATTTGCCTCTGTTTATTTCACAATTTATAATATAAAAGACAGATTATTTACTTCACAGTTTGGCGAAAACAATTATTTCTAACTTCAAAAAATACGAAACCATTCATCAAAAACAAAATCCGGAGAAAGTGTTCAAAAGTTGAAATTGGAGTTACAGCTAAGAAAAAAATGAGAACGAGAACTCGATAATTTCCCGGTAAACGAGTTTGAAGCAACAGTGAGTTTTTTGTTTGTCCGTTTGTGTATACCGGAAAATAGATTAAAATGGCCCCGAGCTGAAAGGAGCTACGTAGTGAAGGCATGCAGATTAAAAACGGTGAAAAACTTGTATTTTTTTACCAGAACAAAAGTACACAATCTGGTAGAGCGCCTTTTAGGTCTGAATCATAGGCTTCGTTTATCCTCTGAAACGTATAATGAGAATGCAGTTTTTGTTATTTTGGCTAAAGAGTTGTATTTGGGAAATTAAAAAACGTGGAAGAATTACTTAATGAGAAGCTTTATTGTATGTAAACATTTTCTACTGTCTATGTTTTGCAACTTTAACGGAAACCGCGATGTCTGCTTCTCATTTCCACAAGCTGTAAAGCACTTGCAGTCACGACCTCTTTTTCCGCATCACCATAAAAAACGATCCATGAAAAATCATTCAAAAATTCTAACCCGTCGAGCATCGATTTTACCAGCGATGCTACCAAATTGTCCACTGAGGTCATGCAGGCCATCGATTTCGCACCATCGCAGGGTTAACACGGGGTTAACCGAAACGCTACGTGGGAACGGGTTAACCGATCTTATTCTCACGACACTAAGGCAATGCATTCATTTGCATTGGCCCGAGCAACAATAATATCGGCCGATCTCCACAGCACACTGTTTTAAGAGTTATTCAAATTAAGCAACGGTTTCTGGTTTGGTTCTAAAAGGATGCTTGGATCTGGAGCGAGGGGGTAATGAATTCGTGGCTTGGCTGGTGAAAGCACAATGCTTGGTGTGTGGGTCGCACATGGCAAGTTTTACGTTTCGCGATTCAGTGAGGTAAGAATAATCTATAACATTTTACTCCCAATCCATTCGTAAGATTAATATTGTTGTTGCAGAAAATAGAGATGCCACCTGTCAATATCCATCGTACCAATATAGTACAGTACCGTAGATACTAATCCCCTAGACAATCTAGCTGCTAGTAAAAAGTGCGCGGAAACTAAAGCAAGGACTTTACTTTCCAGACACTACAGTAAAAACTCGACAAAAATTCTAGGCTTTTCCTTTCAACAAACTCCTCCATTACTTTCTATTCTTACTGTTAAAAAATCAAACTCGGCAACTGTCATCAGAAAGTGAACCGGGTTCGGGGCGACATTTGGTATTCATCCCGCGGGCACGACCGTGTCACCTTGTCCAATACTCTGGATGACACAAAGAAAAGATTTATTGAGCACAGTCGTAGATGGGACAGCGATATCATGTGGGGATATTCATTTGGGAAAACTATTTTATGAATTATAATTTTTGGTTAGTTATCTATAGAGAACTTTGACTACTAATTAGTAAGAAAGAGAAGCTTAGGCCCGCTTGTCCCATAAATCACTAAATGCGTTTAGCGCTAAAAATATTTAAAACATCATTCTGTGTCTGTCACCTTCAAACGATTGACAGAAATAGAGCGTAATGATAAGATGTGGTCAAGTTGAGAGGATGAATGAAAGTTGACTAAGAAAAGGTATTTAAAATAAGGCAGTTAGTGGAAACGCCGAGAGCGGACGTCCTGGGAAGAGGTAGGTGATCTTATTGGTGATGTTCTTCAGAAAGGTTAGGTGCGTAGGTAGTGTTCGCAACCGGCGTGCGTGTAGGACCAGATGTATGAACGTCAACGAGGTAACAAGAGTATGTAAGGATCGTAGCAGGTGGCGTTCTGTAGTTTCTGCCTACCCCCATGTGAAGAAGGCGTGATTTTTTGTATGTTTGTATGCATATTTAGTGTTTTGTGGTGCAAGCAGGCCTTAAACTGCAGCATGATCTCATCGCGATAATCGTCAAAATAAAGCCCAAATCCTGAAAGAAAACATTTCAAATCAAATTCAGAACAGATCACGAAAACCTTAAAATCAGATAAAATTATTCAAAAGATTAGAAATAAAATTAAAATCGAAACTCGAAAGGAAGTTTTTACCCAACGCCACATCTTTCCCTTGGAATCTGTTTTCATCGCGGCTCTTGATAACTTTGCGCCCTCAGGGGCAGGAAAGTCCTGCGAAATTCTTACAAAATTATTTGAACAGGACTTCCTATCCGACCTTCTAAAGTGACCAAACTAAAACAGGTAAGTACACGCAAAACTGGCCCCTAGGGACTTGGAGTTAACTTTATCCCCTATGATGAATTACATACCATTGACAAAGACGAATTTCGCGTGAAGGTTAGGTTCGCGTTTAGGGTTAAGAATAGAAATAAAATAGTAGGTTAAAGTGCTTACTTGTACGGTGAAGTTTGTGAGACAAATACAAAGTATGAAGTTGAATCTGTTCTGTTACTGGATGGTGCTTGCATTAAAAAAAAAACCAGTGCCACTACCGTAGCTAAGTAATTACGTAGGTACTTCTTGGTTGTACTTCATTAGTGTTTCATAATTTCTTAGTCTAGTATGTATTGTGTTGTCCATTGAATTTAAATATTTTAAATTGCTAAAGTGATATAATATTATGTTGTTTTAATATGTACTACTTTTTAAGAATAGTAGTTTTTAATATTTAAAGTAATTAACAGTTAAAAATACTCTGCACAATGTAACTAAAATATTCACAGCAAAAAATTCTAAGCTATTCTAACACGAAAAATATGACGACAATTTCAAATTATTTCACGTACACCTCGTTTAGAAAATTCATTTGATTCAAGATTAAACTGAAGTGAGGGACGATATCATGTACTTGTACCTCATATTATATTACGTTGGACGTGTTGCTCTCGGAGATTGTCAAACGTGAGCTTTTTTGGGTGCCGACGAGATTAAAGGGAGGAATCTTGATAGTGTAGACGTAGTGGCTATAGGGCTGTTATGTGAAGGTGTTTTGCTATGTAGTTATCAAGACGTAGGTGGTGGTCGATTTTATCGTAATAGTACTCATACCTATGGCCCGCGTAGAGGATTACGGCCCACTCCCACTCACCGAGAGGAGGCCTGTGTCCCAGCAGCAGTGGGAACATTATAGGCTGATTCTGGACTCACTTTTTGATTGCATATGGAATACATATATTGATGCTATTTTTAATATGTATATTATCATTATACAACACACTAACACGAAAGCTTTTTGTTGTTGAAAGAATGTCAATCTTTTGACTTGAAGTACCAAATAAATTATCACTTCTAAATTCGACCATCACCAAACCCATAAATAACAAAAATCTTTAAACGTAAATAACACTCCTCTACTCATTACTATTTATATATTCAATCTAATCATACAGAAACATTTAATGATCATTGAGGTTATCCTAATTTCCATACCTCTATTACAACTCAAAAATATATCATAACACCAATATACAACACCAATTACACATGCCCAAACATAGTTTGTTAAACATCTGATTATCGCTTAACCTTTCGATAACGTTAAGCATAAACAAAAAAGGACATACAAAACCTCAGTAACAAATTCATTACGGGCGCAACACGATACCAATTCCATTCACAGCTGGGCTATAACGAGGCTATTTACGTGCGTATATGTAAAAAAAATCCCACCGAACGGTCCGAAGTCCCGCAGGGCTCTCTTCTCAGACCCCTGTTTTTTAATGTGAAAATATGGAGTAATGACACATAATAAAATTCCTTTTAGACCGGACACGGGCTCGTCGGTTTTATAAATTGGTCTAAAATTTTAAGCGTGCACTCCGTTCTTTTTTATTGTATGTAATTTGTACGTTTTATTTTAAGTGTGTTCTTGAATGAGTTGGAACAGGTTTTTCTTCATTTTGAGGAATGACTGGTAATTAATGTTTTGCGATTGTAAGTTGAGATTCTTTGTGATTGTAGGAATGAAATGAATTGCTTTGAGATCCTTTTTAACCTTTGAAAGCCAGGTCATAGCAAAGTTAAAATGTAGATAGTCGCAATACATTGTTATTAAAATTAATTGAGACATAACGATGTTTTATGACACTATTACTAAATAGCTAATGAAGCTTTTAAAAGTAATAACATTGATAATGGTTATTAAAATAGATGCAACAATGGGTAGTTTCTGGGAATTAATCACGCAAATAGATAGAGAAATATGAATGATGCCCTTCCTTTGTCGTGTATGCTCCCATGTGGTGTTAATTAGGCGTTAGACATAAAAACACCGGTAGTATGCGTGTGTGTACTGAGACTACGAATATTATTTCGTGCCAGTAATGTATCGTAACTAGTTATAATTTTCTATGTTATATTGAAAAGATAAAAGATACATAAATACATGTCATTTGAAACTTTGTTCTCTTTTTAATAATTCCAAACTAACAATTTATTTTGAGAACATGTAGAACCTAATAATCAAAAGATTATAGCAAAAAGATTTTTATTATTGATATCAAATTCGTTGGTCTAATATTCAGGACAAAAAAATGTCCAAGAGATTTATCGCACTTACAATATAATGTACTTAAATAAAATGTTTTAGTAAAAGAAAATATTAGTCACCGAAATAAAATTGTTTCGAAGAAAGTTTCGAAATAAATCTTGTGGCTGACATTTCGGTAAAAGCTTAAACATTATATAATTTATGCATGAAGAAAGGGCTATATATTTTTGAATAGAATTATAAATAGTTTCTGAACATAAGATATTTTATTTGAAGGTTTGTTGGCGTTCTTTATTTAATCAAGTGATTCACTTATATTATTTATTGAAATGAGGTTCATTATGAAAATTAAATCACTCAATCTAGACCATAGTGAAAAATGTGTAGGTACATTAGAATTGTAATTTGAGGAAGTAAGGAGATGTGGAGGAGGTAATCTTATTCCTCTTCCTGTGGTTTCTATCAAAAACATAACACGGATTTTGATTTTCGTTTCGCGAAATTCAAGTGTACCAATTAAAAACGCTTGATACATAACTACATAATTAGCTACATACATTATGTATGAAGCTATCGCAGGGTTCCTTTGCATCTTCCATTAAAATTTCAAGTTCTTATATCTCAAATTGTCTGAACTCCACTCTCTCAGTAGTCGACCATACTTGTCAACATCTCAAATTAGATACCGACAAATAGCGGGGATACCCTGTCTTACTAATTAGCGCTGCAGTGTTGATTAACACGAATAATATTGAATGTACACTGTATAGTTTTTGACAAAGCCTTTCGTGTCTTTGTCTTTTATTTTATTAAGGACATGACTCAAATATTTGTGTTTCGAGGGAGATTTTGAAGGAGTTGGTTTTAGTAAATAGATCATTACTGTGTTTGTATTTGGAATGCATCGCTTTAAATGGATCAACCATTTTATTAATAATTAATAAATCTAATTTTTCACAGCATTGGCGTAAAAAATCCTAAGTTTGTTTTGTTACTGGCGAATTGCGGGTGTGCGGTACACCGTGCCTTACCTTTCTGGAAAAATAGGCGTAATCTTATGTTGTTATAATTATTTAAAGGGAAATTCGTTTTATAAGAATTAATACGATTTTATATTGTATCTACAATGCACACTGCAACACAGAAAGGAGGGTTAGTCTCGCTTCTCATATTGACGCAAATGAAATGAGTTGCACTGACGGATTTAGTGCAAGCTTAGTAATAACATCCACACGGGACGCTTGCCGAGGTAAGTCCGCGGATGGGGTGAAGATCCATTACAAACTTCTCTTCTTACAGACTTCTCCGTGCCTCGGAAAGCATGTTAAACCGTTGGTCCAGGTTGTTATTCATAGATCTTTGACAGTCGTTACGAGTAGTCAGAAGCCCGAAAGTCTGATAACCAGTCATACCAAGGGGTAACACGATTACTGAGGGGTATAGTGTTGCCAAGTTACTGGGTTGTGGATGTCAGATGGACCGACCCTAATATAGTTAGGAAAAGGCTAGACAGATATACTTAAAAATAAATTTAATCAGGTGCCAAAGCTTAGTTTAGGAATACAGTAACATATTTTTTCAAATTCTATCTATCTACCATTTTGTCACATAGCACCCACTTGAAATAAATCAAAGCTGTCTAAAGCAGGAACCGCTTGTCATCCAAGTTATCTGTCTCAACCATTTTAATTAGCTGGCAAAGGGTTTACTATGCGGCGTCTGAATGCGTTGACTGGACTGCTGTGTGCTTGTGAGTACGTGATTGATGATGTCGATGATACAGTAGTGTTAGACAAATGCGATGTATGTAGTTTTAGCGATTAGAATAAGTGATAGACTAGAACTGATGATTGGGGTTATAAAGAAGATTTGAACGATCCAACTAATATTATAAATGCGAAAGTAAGTTTGTTTGTTTGTTACCTGTTCACGCCTAAACCAATGAACCGATCATCCTGAAATTTTGCATATACGTTGTCACGTGTACAGAAACGGCCATAGGGTACCTTTCATCCCGAAAAAGGTACTGTTTCTGAGGAAAACAACAATAACGTCATTTATGATAATAGATGGCGCCACGTGTCATACGAGTCGTGATTGAGTTATATTATTGTGGAAATTTAAGTAGTATGTATAGTTTTTTCATAATATTTAATACTATAGATGCGAAAGTGAATTTGTTTGTTTGTAACGCTTTCATGCTGAAACCGCTGAACGGATTTGGATGAAATTTGGCACATGGGTAGACTATAACCTGGATTAGGACAAATAATACTTTTGAACCCGATAGTGCGTTCCCGTGGGATAATTTCTGTCAACCACGCGGGCGAAGCCGCGAGCAAAAGCTAGTAAAGAAATAAAATATATATTAAACCCATACATGACATCAATACAGACGACATATTCAGATTATGTTACTTTTCATATTCATATATATTCGATTCATATGTTTACTGGACACTAATACTAGCTAAGGTACATAATATAATTAAGAATCTAAATACCCCAGTGCCCTGAGCCAAAATCTGATAAAAATACATTAATTTTTAGCCGACTTCTAAAAGGAGGTTCTGTATTCGACCCGTATGTATGTATGTATGTAAGTGTGTACGTCCACGATTTTCTCAAAAACGAATGAACCAGTTTTGATGATTCTTTCACTAACGTAATCTACATACACTCAGGAAGGTTTTAATATATAATAATTAGTAGGTAATTATTCTGTACAAAGTTATATGCATAAATGTACAATATTGACTGGCATTTTTAAGCGATTTTCATGACGAACGAAACGAAGAATCGTTTCGTTCGTCTTGAGCTTATATAATTGTATAGGGATTCAACTAAAAATGGAAAATATATGTACTTAAAAAAAAGTAAAACCGACATCAAAAACCTAAAACGAATAAAATAACTTTCATAATAAAACATAACAGTATCTGAAGTCGGTGTCTTCAATTCTTCAATGCACCTTAGGTTGGCACCGACTTCAGAAGCTGTTAAGTTTTTTATGAAAGTTATTTTATTCGTTTTAGGTTTTTGAAGTCGGTTTGTATTTTTTTTAAAGTACATTTATTTTTACTAAACTATTCATAAATCCGAGGACAACAAATGTCCAGTAATAATTGCATATCGATTTTTGTAAATACAGTTAGGAAATTTCAAAAGAAACATTTTTGTAATTTCGAGAGTGTTTTATTATAAACGAAATGATGACGTCAGAGACAAATAATAATAATAATAATATCCTGGGACATTTTCACACACGGTCATCTGGTCCCAAACTAAGCAGAGCTTGTACTATGGAAACCAGGTAACTGATATACTACATATACTACTTTTTTTTATGTAAATACATACTTATATAGATAATTACACCCAGACTCAGAACAAACAGACATGTTCATGCACACAAATGTTTGTCCTGGATGGGAATCGAACCCACGACCTGCGACATGATAGGCGGAAATAAAATAAAAAAAATACTAACTGTTTTGTAATTCTAAGGCAATAGCAATGTCAGAAATGATGACGTAAAAGTTACTAACTAAGTTTGCAAAAAATACATAACTTACCAATTCATTTTATCATTTTAAGATACACGTTAGTAATTTCAAATAAATCATTGTAAATATAATTTCTCGTGTTCTTTTTTCTCCGTGTGCCTTACTGTGTAGCAAATAGACCCATTACAGCAAAAATGCAAGACCATCAGGTACTAACGAGCCTGATGTTAATTTCCTTTCCTGAAAATGAGCTTTATAATAAACCCATCGTATTACCAACTAATAACTATACCTATTAGGTGGGCTTGAAGATTAGTTTAAAATATATTGCAACCTGTCTTCCAGATATATTACTAATGTGGTGTTTTCTCCGCCCAAAGGAAGAGAGGGGAGTCACCATTCTAAGAAGGAAGCGACACGTTGAAAGATTAAGCTAGCAACGCCTTGAAATGTTGACAATACAATGAATGGTGTACCCATAATTGATGATGAGGAAGATGTTTTGGTTCATACTCAATTTTCTAGGTAACAATAATTTGATTATATAAAAATCATGATACTTACAGAATGTTTCTGAATCAACCTACATATACAGGGTTATTGGTAAAACAGCAACCTCTTAAGGGGTCATTGTACTCATCATTATAACAACTTTTACTATGGGACCAAACCTGAAATCGCGAAAAAAAATCAGCTGTTCAGTACATTTATGTTAGCATAATTCGTCAAAATGTACTGAACAGCTGATTTTTTTTGCGATTTCAGGTTTGGTCCCATCGTAAAAGGTGTTCATAATGATGAGTACAATGACCCCTTAAGAGGTTGTTGGTGTTTTACCAATAACCCTGTATAGATAGAGTTAGAAACATTCTCTGCCAGTTTTTATTGAAGAACTGGTGAACTTTGAATTTCGCTGAGGGGAAAGCGGAAATTAGCAGAGCAGTTAAGAAATAACCAGGAAATGCTTAATAGAAGATCAAGTCAACAGCTGATGTTTTTGACTTCGACATGATTATTATAACCAATGATTGATGATGCAAAGTATGATAATAACTTTGTCTGGAGTGTGAAATCTATAGAATTTATATAAAGCGTGTCTATATATAAAGTCTGTCCTACACTAAAGTGCTCAGCCTGAATGAAACTGCGCACATTTTGTAACTAGCAAAGGAAACTACGTATAGAAAGAATAGTAAAGTCGTATATTCAATAATTAAAATGTCATATTTATTGCAAAAGTTGTATACCTGATTTCGAGGTCACATAATATATTACACCTCTATAAATAATCGCTTCCTTTTATCCCTTTCGCCGTAATCAGTTAATAGATAAAAGCAACATTCCTAATTTTAGAAGGGGACACGGTTTGCTCCTGGCGCCCCGTTGTGCACCGCGCCTTATTTACGGCACCTCAATCTACTGCCAGATGCATATCTGTGTATAAATTAAGCCGCGGACACATCGGCGGGATGACTTTTTAACGTGGAACTGATTGTCAGTGGAACGAGTTGAGGGGATGGTTACCCCTTTTTGAAATGAGTAGAATCTTCTATATTATATTATTATTACTAGGAGTAAATCGTGAAAAAAATTAGGACTCAAATAAAAATCAATCTGCCTAGCCTTTTCCCAACTCTGTTGGGGTCGGCTTCCAGTCTAACTGGATGCAGCTGAATACCAGTATTTCACATGGAGCGACTGCCTATCTGACCTCCACAACCCAGTTACTGGGTAATACGATATCCCTTGTCAGACTTTCGGGCTTCTGACGACCCGTAACGACTGTCAAAGATCCACGAATGACAGCCGGGACCAACGGCTTAACATGCTTTCCGAGGCACGAAGGAGTCTCGGTATGTAAAGATGGGCACCCATCTACGGACCAACCCCGGCAAGCGTAGCTTAACCTGATGGATCGAACCGTGCGGCTGTTATTACTTATCCACGAGCTCCTACACTTATTGATATAGTAACAGAAGCTTATAATATCGATAAGGATACGCATTAAGACTCGTTTTAAATTATGCGGTAACAACATCTCTATAGCACTACCGGTATCATCGGCCATCCGCCATAGTTAGTCATAGGCTTTCAATATCGTGTTAAACGAAGAGGTATGATAATACACCATGTATAAGCCGCCATCATTTGTAACCAACATTAGTAGGTACCACAAAAAAATATAATGAGAGAGATCGATACAGGAATCGAGTTGAGAATCGAGTTGGATTAATTTTTTGTTGAAGCTCAAATTGATATGAGAATCAAGGAGCGTAGTAATGGAAAAAATAAAGATTTGTTTATTTGTTAGAAATCTAACGATGGAATTATTTATAATACTATCGATTAGGACTATTTAATATGTGCTGGCTAGTTAATTTCTTAGTTTATTCCTGGGATTTTTTCCTGTATAGAACTTTGATCCTTTCTGTGAAAGTATTTCAAATATATTTTAATTAAAGAAAGAATATGTCGTTGTCAACATACATCCATTAATATATTTCCATCTTGTCAGATGTACTCTAGTGTGTATTTTGAATAAATTAAAAATCATTTTATTAACTAACTTAAAACTTATTTTTACATGCCGCCCGTGAACTTCTGAGATCTTCTATCTACCTACAAACAAATTTTACAGGAGGAACATAAAACTAATTTATTAATTTTTCGTGGAGAGTTTTGGTAAACCAAACAATAGTTGGTTAGTATTTATGTTTTTTAGGAAATCACAATTAAATGCAGTTAGTATTGTGTTGTTTTTTTTTTTATCGTAATTAGGAGTAGGCATTGTAAAAAAGTTTTGTGCAAAAATACTAGTTAGGAGGTATCAGAAGTTCACGTGCGATATATTACTGTGAATATCAGACATCGGTTGTTTTGTCTTGCTCACCAACATAGGCCCGTCCCAGATCCTTTGGGTGCGTCCACATCTGGCGAATGTGCCGCGAATGTGCAGCTTGCGAGCCGTTTGCGAGCTGCCCGCGAGCTGCACGCGTGCAGTCACGGCAATGGTTTGGTTCGCTCTTTAGCGCAACTCATGCAAAGCTCGTAAAAGGCGTGCGCGCGGCGCGCGATCTGCGCGCACTCAATTCTCGCACTTACAGTTCCGTTTACTGGCTCACAATACTTATATGTTTCAATTAAGCGTAAACAATTCTCCTCCGTCCACTCCATGACAACACGTAGTTAGCCTCCAGTAATCAGAAACGAACTGAGCGGGTAAGTTATGTTTGTTTTGCGGAAGGAAGCCGCGAGCCGCTAGCGCGCCGCCCGCGCGCTGATCGCGTACGGCGCTTAGGTCGCGCGCGAAATGCGCGCGGGCGGCGCAGGAGCGGCGCACGAACAAAAATGCACGCGCGCAGCTCGCGGGCAGCTCGCAAACGGCACAGGAGCTGCACATTCGCGGCACATTCGCCAGATGTGGACGCACCCTTTCAAAGTACACGATCTGGTGCTTTTCTCCTCCACGCGGCGCCTGCCACTGAGTTGAGATCATCCTCCCATCTACAAACTGGCCTTCCCAGTTTCCTCATCCCCTCTCTCGGGTACCATTCAATCAAATTCAAATTCATTTACTTGCTAGAATGTAGGTTTATAATGGATCTTAAAACTACTGTGATGGCCTCTTTCTAAAATTATGTACTTCTATAAACATTACTATTCCGCATACATTCTAGTACAATACTGACTTCAACATTACACCCGCACAACAGACAACAGAATAAATATATTCAACATACTCAGTCGTTACAGTTTTTTATTGCCACCATAAAGCTCTAAGGACGGTTTACGTTTCCAATCACAGAGTAGACAACCAAACAGAGACAAAGCTTCGTACAATCGCGGTGTGACCAGTCCTGACCAGGCTGTGAATATGGCACATGAAGTTTTAGGAGGATAGCGCCCTATCATACAATATCTTTGAACATAGACATATGAGTCATATTATGTGAGCTTCGCTATCCTAACTAATATTATAAATGCGATAGTAAATTTTTGTTTGTTTATTACTTTTTCACGTCTAAACCAGAACCGATCATCCTCAAATTTAGCTTACACATTGTCACGTGTACAGAAACGGACATAGGGTACCTTTCATCCCGAAAAAAGTACTGATCCCGAGGAAAACAACAATAACGTTCTTATGATAATAGATGGCGCCACGTGTCTTTTGAGTCATGATCAAATTATATTATTATATAAACTTTAGTAATGTGTGAAGTGTTTTTTTTTTTTAATTTAAATACTAATGTATAACAGTTTCTAAAGAACATACTTAACATAACATAACACCTTGTGTCCCCAAAGGGTAGAGAAGTACCTGTAGTACCATGTTTAATTTTTATATTCATTTTTTACATTCTTCCTTGACATAATCAATTAATCATCTCATTATTTGACATTGTATACCTACAATTCCAATTTCAACTCTTTAGTAGTAAATTTTGTGCAAATGACATTTATTCAGACTTGTTACTGTAGATGTAATGGCAATCATGTAATTTGTGTCATGTCACAGGTTTTTATTTTTATTCTTTTATTTGTCTTCTAAATAGATTCTTTTCTATTTTGTGAATGTGAGAACGTTGTAGGCCTAATAGACTGTAGATTTGTTGACTATTTTCTATTTTATTAAGTACCTGGTACTACCTATTAGTACTGTTATTTGAAAATATTGTAAAAGCCAATTACTTTTAAAAGAGTAACCGTGGAGTTTCGTGCCGGCTCTTCTTCACAGGAAATGACCAATTGGAACTGTGCACATAGCTTCTGACGTTTCATAAGTGCCCTTGTAGGTTTGTGTGACATAAAGTATTTTGATTTTGATTTTTGACTTTGATCTACACCCACATTCCGCCAATTATGTTTAAGTCCCATGTAATAGCCTACTGCCTTCAACCGAGAACAAATCTACACTCCAGCCTACTTCTGAGAAATTCGAGATAGAAAAACCCAATAACTCTTTACCCGACCTGGGAACTGAACCCAAGACGAGATATAATTTTTAAGTGTCAAAATTATTTTGTCCTGTTATCTACTCCATGGCCTCCCAACACAACATTGACGGTAACGTTGTGACTTTGTAACTTGTTACACATAAAGTTACATTGTGACCATGTTAATGACTTTACGCTCTTTAAAGATGTTATGAAAAGATTGCTGACGACGCTTTTATTGGGGATTAACGTGTAATAGGATTTTAAGATCTTTGAGCCTTTTTATTATGGTTGTCATTCATGTCGACAATGTCAACCATTCTGCTGATGTAGTATGTGCTAAGTTTGTAAATAACGTGAACCGATGTTGTTCATTTTCAGCGTATAGTGTTGCGAATTTTTATCAGATATATACTTGTAATGAATGAAAACAACACCCTATTTGCGTAACACACTATCAATCGGAATCTGAATCATTTTGAAGCAAATTGCTAATCCATTGCTTCACATGTTCGAAAAATTTGTCTGCTGAACAATGTAAATATCGCAATGAATGTTGTTGAACTGTCAAAATGAAACAGATTCCTAGTTTAAGTGTGTTCCGCAATTGCCCCGCTGTTTGTGTACCTAATATAAAAGTTGATATGTTCGAAACAAAAGTAGAAACTGTTTTATGGACATGATGGTTCCGGGTGTGACCTTCCCTTAATAAACTCTGAGCATACGCTTTATCGGTTAATTTACTTATCCTTTACATCCTTCAGTTATGAATGACATATAAAGAAGTTCTCTACCGGACTCTTCACCGTTTCACAGGGAGTATCAGAAAGGTCTGGTCAAATTTAATGGTGACCATCAAACTGAACCACTTTCTCCATGGGACCAACATCAAAATAGAGAAAAAAAAAATCAGCTGTCCCGTGCAAAGCTTCAATTCCTTTCAAATTCAAATTTATGGGATGGCTGATAATTTTTTCTCAATTACGATGTTGGTCCCATAGAGAAAGTTGTTCAGTTTAATCGCCTCTATCACACCCTTAAATTTGACCACACCTTTCTGATACACTGTATATTCCACCGTGCTCCACATTCTCATCCATTAAATCAGTCAAAAAAAAGTTTGAGTTACCCTCAAACTCTACCGAGTACCTACACATCGCATCACATCGTATCGCTCCGATTCGTTACCGTTCGTACAGTACACTTGATAGCAATTAAATTTTTTACTCAACTCCCAGTATGCAAAGGTTTTTTCACTACCATCGAATCCGTGGACAAATATACCTAAAGCAATTGGTTGAAAAGCCATTCCACTATGGAACAAGGGAGCAGAGAGTATTTCGTTTCGTTGAAAGCATTCGATTTTGTACGGCAAATGTGATTTTTAGTTAAAATTGCATGTGCATGGAATAATGTTATTATTGATAAATTGATTTTGTGTTGTTACGTTCTTTTTAATTGTGTGTGTGTTTTCTATTTTGTTGATTGTACGGAAATTATTCGACGTCATCCCTGGTGTATGAAACTTTTTGTTTGTTTGACGTTTGATTTGATTATTAAGATCGCTTCATTAGCCTGAGTTCGTTTTTCCTCTTTGTTGGAACTCATTTGAAATATCTGTCCATTATCTAGTTTGCTCAATACTCAACAAGCCCATCCACCCCTTGGACTTTTTTTTCTTGGTTTAGTATGAATATACCAAAGTAAGGGCACAGTAAGGGCGGGTTTCTTTGACCTAGGGCATAGCTTTGGCCCAAATCGAGACATGTTATTCATTAAATCCACACAAAGTTCCGCAAGTACGCGTCTATATCGCCAGTTTTTAGTTACTGAAGTTAAAGTTTAAGTTTAAGAGGGTTGTCACATTTTGTCACCTCTCTCGCTCACACGGGACCAAATTTTTAATATTGTCAAATGAAAAGATGCTTTTTTGAAAAATCTAATGAACTGGCTAACTAGTAAATAATAGTAATTATTAAAAAACACATCGCTATTGCGTTATTTAATAATAAAAAAAAACGTAAAAAACCATTATGAACTGTTTTGAAATCAGTTAAATAAATGCCACAATAAAAATGTGTTTTTAACAATTACCTATTAAATTAATATTATTTATTAGTTCGCTAATTGATTACATTTTTCAAAAAAACATTGGTTAATTTAACATTCTTAAAAAGTTGGTCACGTGTGAGCGAGAGAGTTGATAAAATGCGACAGCCTCGATTTGGGCCAAAATGCCGTAGATCAAAGTAGGCCGCCCTTACAGAACCTAAACTACACTGACGTCATCCTATCTTTTTCTTACTCATTTCCATTTCTTCACTCTTACCAAAAGTATTCAACTCCTTAATCCCAAATAAATAACCCAACAAACATTACAAATTGAAAACCAACCTATATCCCAACCGCATTAGAAATTCAAAACACAATATAACTAAAGTCGTGGCCAACGACTCAATTAAACTCAGTTGTCCCGTGTGCGTCCGCCCTAACCGCTGCCATTCGTCCGAAACGGATGGCTCCCTTGGGTCGGGATCTATTTGCACAGTGTGCGCTGCCCCTGTCGTGAGACGATTCTGACATCAACCCAAATATAGTTTGTGTATAATATGTACCTTTGTGACACACGCGATGTGTTGCTGTATTTTTTTTTTACCCGACTACGGCGGAGCAAAAAGAAGGGTTATGATTTTGCCTGTATGTATGTATGTTCATCGGTTCCCTCATAACTTCTAAACTACTTATCTTAATTTGATAAATGAGGTATCGTTGGAAGCGTCTTGATTGTCCGCTGGTTAAAGGGTATACAAATAATAAAAAACGTTTATTGACAGACAACGATGTTCCATAATGTTAGTTACAAAATACTTAAAAGCTATGTTAGTAGGTTGATAAATATAAAGGGACGTGTTGATATATCGTTGACGTCAAATCAAATATGGCGCCTTTCTGATATACTTACATTTGAAAAAGACAGACAATTTCAAAATCAGGCGATACACGTCATGCTAAGTCATAAATCAAACAGACTACCTAGGTACAGACGCCAGCAGGTCAAGCTACCCGAAACTGTCAAATTTCCCCAGTCAACCTTGAACCTAATGCTTAAGCGATAAAGTTGAAAATCTATTAAAGAAATTTGACAGATTGTAGTAGCTTGATGTGCTGGCGTCGGTACGTGTGACTCTGTCTGTCTTTTTCAAATTTCAGATCAGAATATTTTCTTGTTTCATACTTTTTAGAGCGTGATGTTTCAGTATTCGGGTTTAGTTTTAAAGCTTACTTTTTTTAATTGATGGTCTTGGCCGCTTATAAACAAGGTGTCGGTAAAAGTTAATTAAAGTTTTTACTTTATAAAAGATTTTAATTGTGGCACGGACTTATTTTGTTTGACTTACGTGTTTGTGCATTAACATGCACGGTAAACACAACACGAACAATTTGTGTCAGTAAAAGCATCAGCAATATTAAAAAAAAAAACAAACCAACATTCTAATCGTGGGTAACGAGAATTAGGTACAAATACGGTGGGCTGTCAGATGTGCTATAATTATAATAAACAAAACAAAAAGTGCTCTTCCCATAATTGTAAATAGCTTTTTAGCGGAAAAACCGGCCAAGTGCTTGGGTGAATTTATCCCAAGAACAAACTTAACATTGTAGTTGAAAAACATGTTCTCCCATTCATTCCAAATGCAAATGTAAATTTGTACGCATAATATTAAAAATAATAAGTTTATTAGTACATATAAAAATAAATAGGATAAATAAAAGTATAATAAAATAAAAATAAATAGGTAAATAGGATAGAAATTATACAAAAAAATTTAATCGCAATAATACTTACGACGCTGCATATGAAGATGCAATGCGTAGGCATAAACTGATAAGTCTACGTAACAGACGTAATATGTTCGACATTATTCAATTGTTCAAAATTTTAAACTCATTGACTGATTCACCATCATTACTTGGTAAAATATCACTAAAAGCACACGCTCGCCTACCCAACTCACCCTCACGTACAAGACCACTTTTTGTTCCTCCTCGACTAAATAAAACATTCACTCGTAATTAATTTATATACCGTTCCACTAACAATTATAATAGAGAATTTATGGACATAGATCTTTTTAATATCTCTCTTAATAGCCTTAAACAAAAACTTAAAATTTGATATACCTATCACCTAACTTAAACTCGCATTTTTTACTTTACCTTCACTTTACTTTGTAAACTATGTTGCATTGAACATTAGTTCTGATACAAAAATTAATATGTATTTCTTGCGCGTTTTTCCTTGTTAGGAGTTTATTATAATTATTTTTACCACTATATCACATTGTCGGCACTATAGGTCTATTGTAAGGAACTAATTCTCTTAAATATTTGTAAGTATAATGATCTCCTTCTTTTATTTCAAACAGAAACTAGATTATATGTACAAGCTAAAACTAAAAGATATATATGTATATTATGTACAAGTATATAAAAATCATAAAAATAAAAAGGTGAAAAGCTCATAGGGCATCAAAAAATTCGTCCGCATCGCTGTCAATGGAAAAAGTGCCCAAAAGGCTGGCAGCATTGCCACGTTGGATAGCAATGCTGATTCTTTGGGCTAAAAATAGGCCAGCCCTCTGGTCCCGTGAAGAGTCGGCCAACCGCTTGGCGATGTCCCGAAATACTCGATGAGCACTCGGACCCCAAGGCCCTAGAGTTTCAACCCCAAACGGCTCAAACATATACCTCCCAATAAGGTTGCTATATTTGCGCCGTTTGAGGTTTTCTGCTCCTGCAGCAGCCGCCCCAGCTCAACCCATCGTGCTAAGAAGATGGGATGGCGCGAGGGTGTCGACACAGGTTGCATCCCACACCAAAGGCCTACCCAAATTACAAGGCATTATGGTCATTCCGTCTGGCCTCTTCCCATCGTCGCGTGCCAAGCCATTGGGTTCTAAAACTGCTGGCACCCCGGCGGTGACAAGAGCCCGACGGATGATGTCGTTAATACTAGCGTGCCGTGCCATCCGACCAGCACTCTTGCTGCAGGATAGTCCATGGTGTCCGAGGCAGTGGACTCCTTCACCGCATTGACAGCGATGTGGAGCCCCACAAGGAGCACCCACACGCAAACATGTAGCGTTTACAACAAAGTATATGATTGTTTAAAATTCACCAAGTTTAAAATTATTGTTAGCTTTCCGGGCTCCTAAACTAGGTACGCAGACCTGTAACTATTGACATATTTACCATGTTATTTTAAGACCATAGACTTCTTATAGGTTTTCCTGTAATCTAGGTACCTATATGTATAGAACTATATCCTGTATTTTTTTTTTTCGTAATTTTAGGCTCACTATCCAAGGGAGGGAATGGTTAATTTTCGTCTATTTTCTTAAATAACTTTAAAACAATTTATTTTAAAATTATAAAACAATATATTTTAGACCTTCACAGTAAGTTCTTTCATTTGATATGTCACACGGTATAGTTTGCAATTATTTTTTTTTACTTTTCTTATTTGCCTCCCAAATGTGACCCACATATTTAAAATTAATTTATTTACCTTAGACGTCCATGTTTGGGTCACAAAAATTCATACGTGTACCAAATTTCAACTTAATCGGTCCGTTAGATTCGGAGCAAATTGGCTGTAACTGACGGACTTACAGACAGACAGACAGAATCACGAGTGATCCTATAAGGGTTCCGTTTTTTTCTTTTGAGGTACGGAACTCTAAAAAATTAAAAATTGGCCAACCAAGCTATGAACTTTACAAGATAAAATAATAAATGCTATGAAAGAATTAAGCAAGTAGGTACGTCAAAGCTACTAGGAACATTTTCCTCCTACTTTTCTTTAAAGGAAGTTGAAAACGGCCATAAAATCGCATGAATCTATAACCAAAATCTACTTTTACCCATAAAATCATAACCTGGTTTCCTACAGGTCGCGAAGGATTGCTCCCAGGAGTGACGCTCTATTTACGCAAGGTCGATTGCCCACAGCCCTAGTCGTGAGTTAACTGACATAAAGCCAAATAGTGTGTTGTAGGTTACTGTGAAATCCGTTGCGTAGTTTAGAACAACAACCGCGGTCACCCAGACAGACACGAAAAACGACTTTAATTATATACAGATTAATTATTTATATCTACCTACTCAATCTGAATTTAACTTTCTTTTATTTTTCATAATTAATTTAATATGCAAAAAAACCGGTCAAGAGCGAGTCGGACTAGCACACCGAGGCTTCCGTACTATCATAAAAAATTGTGCTATTTAGAGACTCCGTTTTATTTTTCCTGTAATTTTTACATAAACTTCTATAACACAGAATAATTTCAGATTTTTCTCTATGCAAACTTCGGAGATAAGGGAGGTATTTTCTTTTACATTTTTCATCAAAAGTCGAAAACTTTGAGGCATAAAAAAATAATAAATAAACGTTTGAGAATGTGGAAACAGCGCTCTTTCATATGATACTCCACATGCCCTAGTAGTTATACTTCGAATAATTGAGACCCTGTTGCAAAAAAAAAAATTTTTTTATGACTTTCTTATTTGTAAAATAATTGGGCAAACGTCATCTAAAACTATTCCAAAATTCAAGTTGATAGCATTAGTAGTTCTTGAGATATCCAGCTGTGACAGACAGACAGACAGACTAAGTCCATAAGGGTTCCTTTTTACCATTTTGGTACGGAACCTAAAAAAACAAAAGTTTATACCATACGCAGAGTTGTAACAAATTAAAAATAGGCAACAAAGGAAGAATGCTATTGAAATGAAAGAAATTCTTAGGGATTATGACTGATTTAGACGATCTACTGATGACTATACGAAACTCACACATGTGTAGTGTACCTTTCATTGAAATAATAATAATAATATCTTATTGAAAAAATCTTGAGAGGATCTCGTGGATCGTACCTATTAACAGCTACACGGGTCGATCGATCAGGTTAAGTTACGCTTGCCGCGGGTGGTCCGTGGATAGGTGACCATCTTTACATACCGAGACTCCTCCGTGCCTCGGAAAGCACGTTAAGTCGTTAGCCTCGGATGCTATTCGTGGATCTTCGACAGTCATTACGGGTCGTCAGAAGCCCGAAAGTCTGACATCCAGGCTTACCAATGGGTATCGAATTGCTTGTGGAGGTCAGATAGGCAGTCGCTCCATGTACAATACTGGTATTCAGCTGCATCCGGTTAGACTGGAAGCCGACCCCAACATCGTTGGGAATAGGCTTGGCAGATTCTTTTCTTTTTTTAAACTATTTTAAAAGAAAGAACCAACCCGACTTCTCTGGTCCATCATATTATTATTTAATTATTGTTTGTATCTTATTAATTATTACAAATTGTATTAATTTGATAAATCCCCGATGTGAGTTGGCGTGGCTGTTGTGTACGATTGTCATTTCATTACTCACCAATTATTGTAGGTATGAAATTAATTAATTCTGTATTCGTTGCCATTTCGGTTTGGACAATTGATGGGATTCATTTTTATGTTTCTGGTGAACGGTGCTTTTAATAAGAAGAATCAATTAAATTGGTTTATCTTAGTTGCTATGGTAGTCTATCTTCTTGTGAAGCTCATAATAAGGAGGAGTCTTTACAATATGCCTATTAAATCTATTTTCAAAAACATTACATTTACAATTTATTTTATATAACCCAATTTGTTTTCTTTTTTTTGCATTCATTCTTAGGATAATAAAAATATTCCGAGTAGTGGAACTCTTCGTGAAGGAGCATTTCCGCCGAAGTAATGGTATCATCTGCACCGAACCTTACACAGTTTGACTCTCTTTATACTTCGGAGAGTGTGCCCGAGAACTCCACGACCTGATTCCACCGGCCCCCTTCTACCATCGGACATCTAGACGCACTGCCAGTTACCATCCCTACCGAGTTGCTATTCCACCAATTCGCACTAAGCGTTTCCAAATGTCTTTTATAATGCGCACAGCAAAAGAGTGGAACTCACTACCTGCTTCTGTGTTTCCGAGCGCACACAACCCTAATCTCTTCAAAATGAGACTGAACAGGCTTCTTCTGGGTAAGCTCACTCCATCGTCGACTTTGTCTCTGTCACCTCTGACCTAGACTAGAGTCAAGAGCAAACCCATCTCAAATAAAAAAATATACCTACTGACAAAACGAAATATCTGACTTTCAGTATCCGTCAACCGTCACTAATTAGGAGTTACTACAGTATAATGTCTCATCAATGCTTATCTCATCAATGTTGATAGAATCAGTAGTTCTTGAGATATCCAGCTGTGACCGACAGACAGACTGAGTCGCACCATAAGGGTTCCTTTTTACCATTTCGGTACGGAATCCTAAAAACTATGAATATTCATTATTGTATCGACACCTTTTTGAACTACAGTAAAAACTTTGACAGTTACATAAGTAATAGAAGTTATGGCAAGTTATGGCAACAATACCTACCGGAATCTCACACAAAATAATTACAATTTTATAGCTACAATAATTTATAGTAAATTACGCAGTACGGCAGCACGTAAGTACAGGACTAGGAATATGAGCGAACACTTGTCTTACGGACGATTCGTGAATGTTAAATAGACATTTTCGCCTTTCTTTCGCGACTACGTTTTATGTTGGTCGTAGGGTGCTCAGGAGTTTTATGCTTTGTGTGATAGAAGTGGCTGGTACGTGGTCTTGGATGGCTTTACAAGCCTTAGTATAAAGCTTACGGGAAGCTAAATTTTTAGTAGTTAGATGGGACAGGTTGTTCTTTGAAATCGGTCAGTTTCCACCAAACTTATTTAGTGAAATTTAAAAAGTGCTCGAGCATTTTGAGGATTTTTCCATTTAGTGGAGTCTGGCCCTTAGGAAACCTGCCGTTCTATTCTGTAATAATCACACCATTAAAACTTAGGTGAAGTGAGCTTGAAGTGATTGTCATTCCACCTGATGCTAAGGATTGTCACTATTGACTTCACTTCATCTAAGATTCTACGCGTGAGATTTTTATAAAACAGATCAGCTGAGTCATTATTAAATTAAGCTGAAGTAAGTAAACGGATGTGATTCATTCTTTTTTTAATACAAGATGGGTTTGCTCTTGACTCTAGTCTAGGTTGGAGGCGACAGAGACAGAGTCGACGATGGAGTGAGCTTACCCAGAAGAAGCCTGTTCACTCTCACTTTGAAGAGATTGGGGTTGTATGCGCTCGGAAACACAGACGCAGGTAGTGAGTTCCACTCTTTTGCTGTGCGCATTATAAAAGACATTTGGAAACGCAAAGTGCGAATTGGTGGAATAGCAACTAGGTAGGGATGGTATCCGGCAGTGCGTCTAGATGTCCGATGGTAGCAAGGAGCCGACGGAATGAGTTCGTGGAGTTCTTGAGCACACTTACTGAAGTACAATCTGTAGAAGACCGACAAGCAGGCAACCTTGCAGCGATGAGCCAAGCTATGAAGCTTGGCATCCACCAGTTTACGTCGCCAAGGAGCCTCTTAGCTTTGCGTTCCACCGAGTCAAGCGCGGCTAGTTGGTACTTAGCTGATCCATCCCAAGTAGCTGCAATACTCCATGCAGAATCGGACTTGCGCTTTGTAAAGAGTTAAAAGCTGTCCAGGCGTAAAGTATCGCTACACCCTAATTAGGATGCCCAGTTTTTTGGCCGCAGTTTGGGCTTTGTACTCCATGGTTGCGTCAAAGTTGAGACCAGATGTCAACTCCATGCCTAGGAGCTCAAGCCGAATGCTTTTACCATCTCCGCATAAAAAAAAAACCTTTGCCACATGCATACCTTCAGGCTATATTATTCTAGGTAAGTACCTACCTTTCCAAATAAAAGAGGGTTAAAGGTTAAACGCAATACATATAGGCGCCACACGCCACAATTGCAAATATGGAATACCTAAAAAGAACCCTTTTATGTCCCCTCGCTTGACGTTATTATAGTCCTCAGTTCTTTGTACTCCAGTCTGTCTCATAAAAATTTAATACTAATTTAAAAAGCAAACAGCGGCGACCCTTACGAACAATCTGCACCCTATTTCAAAAGGGGTTGATATTATTTCTACCGGTCAATTTAAATTTTATATCACCCCTGATTAGGTGGTGTACTTTGCGATGTGTTAGAATTAATTGTCAAGGGAAGTTTTTATCGTAAATTATGATAATGGTTATCGTGGAATTTAAGCATCGATTTAGCACGATTTCAATAGTTTTGAAAGGGTTATAATATCTGGGGATGACTGCGCTGACAAAATTTGTACGAGCTTTAGGGCGTTTGTCTACCGCGACCGTCACCGGGACATCAGAGAACGAGATGACGGCGCTGACGAAGCGATGCGTACATTTACTCTGGCCGCGAGTCCACCGCACGTCCGTTAGCCGAGCGCCGTCATCCCAGCTGCGAAAGTTTCGAGTAGTTCAGCGAGACTGCTAGAAATCCACCCGAGATTGTGATGGGCAATACAAAACTCGTTTGGTCTTATTCACACACTGCTGTTGCACCGGCGCCGTTCGCCCGGCTTTTGTTTGTCTATCATAAATAACATACTGAACATCGCATCAGGGTGGACAGACGATTGCTGTCACCGGGACGTCAGGTTTGGTTCTAATAATCTCGTTTCTCGGTGACGTCCCGGTGACGGAGATCGTTTGTCCACCCGATGTTCAGTATGTTATGTATGATAGACAAAACAAAAGCCGGGCGAACGGCGCCCTTAGGGTCAAACAGACCCCGGTCGTACGAGGTCAACCACCACCACAAAATAATGCGTTGTTCAGACAGAGGTGGTTGCGGTGGTGGACAGCTTGACAGATGTCAGATATATCTGTGTGGACAACAACGCCATACTACCATGTGTGTTAAAATATGTTACTATGTCATCGACCGGCTGTAGTTGCACCTTCACAGCCCGTTGCAATATTTCCTGATGTTTAGGGCAAACCTAATTCTAATTGCGTAACTTTGTCTGCTCAGTAACGTAAATAACGCAGTGAACGTGGATGAACTGTCAAAACGAAAGGCATTGCAATCGATTGGCATTTTATTTGTGTTACGCAATTACCCCTGGATGGCATCCCCACGTAAGAGAGTTGGGTACAAGTGCAACCCTTATAATCTAAACAGCTTGCCAATCTCGCAAATTGGGGGTAAGTTTTGGAACGAAGTTCTTTAACGTGGCTGGCGGTAGGAGTGACTGGTAGAAATTGTCACGTAACGTTTTTTGGTTACGTGACGATTTCCACCAGTCGTGTTACGCCCGAAAAAGTCAGGTTCAAGGCTTCAAATTTGCAAGTGTCAAAAGTTTTCGTTTTTAATACAGAGTCATCTCTGATTGGTATTCAAACCAAGTCAGAAATATTTAGAAAAAAATGATAAAGGTGTATGGACTTGGTTTCCAATTCAAAACCAAACCCCTACTAAAGTCACTGTTTCAAACCCGCCTTCAATAACTTAGGCCCGTTTACGTGAGAAGTTACTCAATACAGTTAAAGCAAAATATTGAAACCATTATGATATTTCTGTCTATAATTCAGTTAGTACTACAAGAATCTTTTGGCGACTGAATGACATTTGCTGGAGGGCGTTGTTGCTAAAAAATTGTAAAATTCTCACATAAATTGTATTATATGGCGGTTTTAGTTCCAATTTTAGGTTAAGCGCCAAAAAGGACGTTGTAGCGTTGTAGTACGGTTTAGTTTTGTGTTAAGTTTCTACTAAAGGTAGCTTTTGCCAGCGGCTTCGCCCGTGTGTAGGTCAGCTATTAACCCACGGAAAGGTACTACCGGGAAAAAAGGATCCTGGTTATAAACTGTAATCCTATTAGAAGCATAATACTAATTATTGAAATATTATCGTGAATTCACGCAAGCCTAGTACGTTTTGTTAGGGTTACTCCTCAGTAATGATTGCACTAATGATTGTAATATTATGTCAGTACCATCTTAATCCATGGAATTCCACATAACTGCACTATGTCCCCGTGGTAGTGCAGTATGCATGAGCATTTCTCCACGGAATAATAAAGGAAAAATAAACAAGGTATTCAGGTCCAGGAACCAGGGACTAGGGGTTAAGTCCAGCGATTCTATCTGTGTGCCAAATCCAAATCCGTTCTTCCAAATCTGTTCAGTACTTTTTGCGTGAAAGAGTAACAAACATACAAACACACACAAACTTTCGCCTTTATAATATTAGTGTGATAAGTGATAATTAATATACGGCGAAACAAACTTCATTCCAATCACGTGTTCAACTACCCCTCCCGACTTTTATTCCCTATATATCAATTATGTACCTTTTAATAATAGAGAACCGCCATTATTACTTTCTAAACTCTAAAAGGACCCACAATTACTTTCTTCTCACATGACTATTCCAGTTAAAAAGGTCCAGCATCTCTTCTAAATAGCAACTGGAACAAAGAGTCCAATGAGCAAAAACCATGTAATTGTGCGCCTCGCCGTTGCAATTAAACTTTTTACCTCTCCCGCTGTGACAATTGTCGCCCATCTTCAGTTGAATGATTAAAAAAGTTTCAAGCGCTGAAGAAAGTGTTTATGTTCGGTCTTTTAAAAGCGTGGGTGTTGGAGTTGCTAGTTGAGGAATTAACTCCTTTTTTTAAAGAGTTTGTGCAAGTGGAGTTTGATGTTTATGAAGTAATTAATTCTTATATTATTTTCAAATTGACACAGAATGATTTGATACCATGCTTTCCAAGAGTTTGTATTTTTAGGGCCTTAGCACACCTCCGCTGCAAAACCATAGCAGCGAAACCGCAGTAGATCAATTTCACCACTGACTCGGATGATGTTCCACTATTCGAGTAGCGGAACATCATGCGGTTTCGCGGTTTCGCGGCGGAGGTGTGCTAAGGCCCTTAAAGTTGCATCGGGCAGACGCTATTTTTAAAATATTTTTCGAAAAAAAAAAAGAAAAGATAGATATAGATATAATTATGTAGATATCAACCGACTTTCATTGCTGACTGTACGTGTTTTATTTTTAACCGACTTCAAACGAAGGAGAAGGTTCTCAGTTCGTCAGCATCTCTTGTTTTATGTATGTTCCCCGATTACTCGAAGATGGCTGGACCGATTTGGAAAATTATTTTTTTGTTCGAAATGGTTTACTTTCTAGTTGGGGAAAGCAATATTATGTAAAAAGGTGATGAGCAGTTGAGATTAAACTATTATAACATACGCTTAAATAAATCACAAACTGACCAACTAAGTGAGAAATAAAAACTGTTTTCCAAAAAACAACCGACTTCCAAAAAAACAATACAAAGTGAAAAATAACTTTAATTTCGGAAGTCAGTGTAAAAATCTAAAATACAGATCTAAAGACACCGGCTTCCGAAATTAAAGTTATTTTTCACTTTGTACTGTTTTTTTTTTGGAAGTCGGTTGTTTTTTTCGCAAAAATAAATAAAAAAATGAAATAGTCTTTATTAATAACTCTTTATTAATAAAAAATGAAATAGTCTTTATAATACTTTACTTTACGCCTGGACAGCTTTTAACCCTTTACAAAGCGCAAGTCCGATCCTGCATGGAGTATTGCAGCCACCTGTGGGATGGACCTAAGTACCAACTAGCCGCGCTTGACTCGGTGGAACCCAGAGCTAAGAGGCTCATTGGCGACGTAAAACTGGTGGATGCCAAGCTTCACAGCTTGGCTCATCGCCATAACGTTGCCTGCTTGTCGGTCTTCTACAGATTGTACTTCGGTGAGTGTGCCCAAGAACTCCACGACCTGATTCCACCTTCCTTCTACCATCGGACATCAAGACGCACTGCCAGTTACCATCTGCATCCCTACCTGGTTCATATTCTATCAATTCGCTCTAAGCGTTTCCAAATGTCTTTTATAATGCGTACAGCAAAAGAGTGGAACTCACTACCTGCGTCTGTGTTTCCGAGCGCATACAACCCTAATCTCTTAAAAGTGAGAGTAAACAGGCTTCTCCTGGGTGAGCTCATTCCATCGTCGACTTTGTCTCTGCCACCTCTGACCTAGACTAGAGTGAAGAGCAAACAAATAAAAAAAAGCTATTCGCTATTTTAGGTTTGGTCCCATAGTAAAAGAAGTTCATAATGATGAGTTTGAGTACAATGACCCCTTAAGAGGTTGTGCGTTATTTAAGTTACACCTTGTATAATATTTATTAAAATAATAAAAAAAAAGTAGTGTATGTAGTATATCAGTTATCTGGTTTCCATAGTACAAGCTCTGCTTAGTTTGGGATCAGATGACCGTGTGTGAACAATGTCCCAGGATATTATTATTATTATGATGATTTCGTTTATTCATATTTTCTTTTCTTATAAAATACATTTTTAAATATTTCTTAAAAAATATTAAAAAAAAAACATTTAAAAATATAATTATAAAATAGTAGTCCGCCGGTGTCGGGAGCAGGGTCCAAGGCACCGGTGGTTAGGGCTGCAGAGATAGGAACCTCCTCACGATGCGGGCCGTATTATTATGATTATTATTATTATTATTTACATATATCGGGACCCTCGGGTCCCTGAACTTTGGTAGGCCCCTTAGACAATTAAATTATGAGGAGGCACCAACCGACGATTATCTCTATATGCGCTATGCAAGTGCACCCAAGGACAACCCCCGGTTGGTGCAAGACTATTGTTGTACGTGGAAACAAAACATATTGAGCTATGGGTTTGGGTAGCTAAAGTGGATTAGGTAACTTGAATTGGAAGAACTATGTCCACTAGGTATATATTATTATTATAGTTAGGTATATACAGTCAACGTCTAGAACTCCACTTACACCGCAATGACTATTATCGCCTGCGCTATACGGGCTGCCAAAGTTGCCAATATGTAGTATTGTCAAACGTTCTTATAGAAGAAGGTCATAAGTACAACTAATCTTGCTTTGCCATAGTTTTGTGAGATTGCTAGTCGATTTCTGACTGTTATAGTACATACGTACGTTTTACGTCCACGTCCTTACATCTAGAATCGCTTAGCAAAGGCGGAATCCAAGTTGAATGCTGAATACACATTGAAGAATAAGTGAAGCGAGCTCCTAAGTAGTTATCTGGACCGTTGCACAAATCAATATTCCAAGTTCACTTAAAATACTGTTAAAGGACTCGCACTGAATCGAAAGCTTACGCGTTTAATGTAGCGTTGACGTAAAAACTTTGCTTTTTAACCTTTAAAAAGGAAGAGTTAATGTTCTTTATATGATATTACTAGCTTTTGTCCGCGGTTTCGCCCGCGTGGAGCTCAGAAATTATCCCACGGGAACGTAGTACCGGGATAAAAAGTATCCTATGTCCTAATCCCTAGGTGTCAAATTTCATCCAGCCGTTTTAGCGTGAAAGCGTAACAAACAGACAAGCACACTCACTTTCGCATTTATAATATTAGTTAGGATTAGGATTAGGATGGAAGACTTGAAAGAGGTTTCTTGTCTTTTGGATCAGAGTTGCAAACTATTATCAAAATCAGTAATCTATTTTTGAAATCCATAGTAAAAGCATTCTTACAAAATCAAAAGGGTCAAATAAAATTAGCTAGCGAAACTCCGCAGACGTGATGGTATTGATATCTAATCATAATATAGCAAATAATATTAATTTATTATTTTTTTTGGGGTCATCAACCGCAGTGTACTTGTAATATCAGTTTAAAATCTTTTATTATTATTATTTTTTGTAAACTTCACAGACGTGATGGGTATCGATAACTAATACGATAAAACAAAACAAAAAAAAAAAACAAATTTCTCAACTCATTCTTCAAATAAGAACACTCCTAGAGCACGTTGACCTCTTTCTTTAATTTGACCCTCTATAAGCAACAGCAAGTACCTACTATAATTTAATGAACCAAACTTTTAACCCTAAACTGCAGCGACATTTTTTTGTCGCTTATATTTAAAAAATCTTGAAATAAAAATAATAGTTTCTCCTATCTCTTATCTCTTACTTATACACGTGAAGTCTCGACGTAATTCAATTTTATCATAGTGATATTAAGTGTCACGACACCTCGACACTAGCTCTATTCACAGCACGTCCACCGTATCTGAAACTTTTCTTTTTATCATTTTTTAAGTAAGAAAGGAGAGGTTTTAGTAAAAAAAAAAGTTTACCTTCTAAAACTAATGCGCCTTCATACACATAAAATAAATGGATGCTGAAATATAATTCTTGGATCCAGATGTTGCTAGATGGATCACTCTAATTTGTTAGTGTTAACAAAAATATTGCAAACTACAGTTTTTATAATAAATGCTAGGCAACTTTGTTCTTTTTACCAGAATTTCGGTAAAGCTTTGTAATTTTAGATTTAAACTTTTTATATTATTTAGAACTCCTGAATCATAGGCTTTTCAAGTTCTTTTTTTGTCATAATGAGGGTTTTCTGATGATGAATAGGTGGCAGCACTGAGACGTCAGGTTCGTGTACCTGTCAAAAGTGTCAATGTGCTTATATTTTTTTTTAATCGTGCCTGAATGATAAATGGATGAATGAAACGAATGACTAAAGTCATCATATATTTTATATTCATCATTGTCGAAATGGAAGACCTCTTGTCAAAGTGGCGCCAACTGGTGGCGGAAATTTTCATGAAAACCCTCGAGGATTGTGAAGCTGTAAATTTTCATACAAAAAGCGATAACATTTTTCTGCCCGTAAACATAGTCTAATTTGCATATTTTTTTGAGTATAATGACGTACGTTTTTATTATAAATAAATATTGCATACGATGTAAGTAATTCGCATCTAAATATCTATAAATTGTTGATATAAAAACTTCCTCGAGCGTTTTTATTTTTTTTAAATTTAATTGAATTGAATTACTAAAAACGAAACGTACAGACCTACATTAAACTGTAGGTACTGAATGTAATGAGACCAAAATAGTCTTATTTCGTGAAGGTTTAAGGGGGTGAAAACGTTATCGCCCGAAACAATATTTATGTAAATAATTGTATGAAATATATACGTTGGTAATTGCCTCCACTTCTCAATCCTCTTTAATAAATACACTTTTAAAATGACTTACTTTACCTAAAACTAAAAAAGTATAATAAAAAAAAACAAAAACGAGCAGACATTAACCCGCTACTGCCGCCTCGCTTTTTAATTTATACGTAGTTACGTTTCCCTCGCAAACGATATAAATAAAAAAAGCGGTCAAGTGCGAGTCGAACTCGTACACGAATAGTTCCGTATTACCGTACAATATTTAGGACTACATACATTTTACGTCGAAAAAACACGTTTCTTGTATGAAGACCACCTATTATTTTAACTTTATTTTATTTATTGTTACCTTTGTTGTTATAGCGGTCATAGTACACACTCTATGAAAATGTCAAGTGTCTACCTATTACAGTTAAAAAAATACAGCCCTATGACAGACAGACGGACGAGCGAACGGACAGCGGAGCTTTAGTAATAGGGTCCCGTTGGCACCATTCGAGTACCTACAGAACCCTAAAAAGTGCGGAGAGGAGCAATATACGACTACGAGTAATTAAATTAATTAAAGTAGACGTGTCTGACGGGCGCGTTGTGTGTCCTTCTCTTGTTTTAAGACGTCATTTTATTTAATTTGTGGGGACTTTTTGACCCACGACAGCGGGGGGTGGGTTTTAATACGTGTAGGTAATTGGTTGTCACAGGAAGATTTTTATCTGCTAATGTAATTAGATTTTATGTTTTATACCATTTATTGTACAAGTTGGTTTGGAGATGAAGTGATAGGATGAACGAATAAATTATACCACAAATAGTTTTTCCTTAGCGCGTAAGAGATCTGAGGGTCAGCTGCTCCAATAGTGGGGGAGTCTGGTGCAAATGCTTATTTTTGAAGGTAAAACATCTATTCAACATATACCTTGAACAAAACACGAAGCCAACCTTCCATCATAAAAACAAAACTTGTCAATTAATACTTACATTTTTCTTAAATCAACAAAACCGCAGCAGATTTTTTCCAAGAGTTTATAAAGCAATTTAGTAAAATGAAACAGTCTTGCAACAAATGTTGGTACAATGGCTCATAAATTACCATTTCTGCTGTCCCCCTTATAACTTTTCACGCTTCTCGCACAGGGTACAATTTGCGGTTTTAAATCATTCGCAACTGAACAGATGCGTTTGCGCACCTGTTGCAGTGACAGGGTTAATACGAATGGCAGATGACTGTGTTTAGCATTGTACGAATGTACTTAAATTCACGTCAACTACAATATTAAGTTTGTTTTTGGAATAAATTCATCCCAACTACAGAACCCTTCATTGTGCGTGGTCCGAGACGCACTTGGCCGGTTTTTTTTTTTTCATTTTCAGTTGGAGAATTGACCGTGACGTACTACATCGATGTATTGGAGAACATGTTTTTCAACTGTTGGTTTTAGGGATGAATTCATCCCAACTACGGAATCCTTCTTTGTGCGTAGTCCGACATCACGCCAGCCAAATGGCTGGTTTCTTTTTCTAACCCAATCCGATTGGAAGAAGAAGAGAAGTATCCGATTGGCCCAATCGCTAGCGGGTCAATTAGATACTTCACTAAACTAACTCCTTAGATCAAGGTTCTATCTCTTGCCACGACTTATCAACTACTCTCACATACGTCGTGTATCCGATGTACCACCACCCTTAACTTTAAGCGCCAGCCATCTGTCCTTCGCAAAAAAAAACCTCACCGAGCGCTTTTCGTTTCACAGCCGCGCAGTCTAATTTGCATGAATATCGGTCTCCTTTATAATCGGGTCTCTTTAAATGAGTTATTTTAGGTGTTTGTGATCCAAATTACATCTTCTGTGGTCAGAAATCTGTTCAAACAACCAAAAAAAAAAAAAAACAAGCAAATTCTTCAGCTGTATAGATATAGAGGTAAATTTTGTATGTTTGGATGTAGGAGCCTAGGTAATCTCCAAACCTTGGTACTCATCCGATTTCAAAATTTCTTTCACTGATAGTAGGTACGCTACACTATTACCGAGTGTCATAGGATATTATGTCTGTATGTGTTTTATGGTAATGTTGACATCCACGCGGACGGAGTCGCGTGCAGAAGCCAGTGTTACCTAAACAAAGTGGGAGGGGGACATCACTTTTGTAGTGACTGTCATTTTCATGTCATGTCGTGTCTTTGTATGAGAAGAAAAGTATTCAGGAATAATAATTATGGGGCTTAAGGCAGTTATCCCACCGCGGGCGATGAACAAGTAGCGAGTAGAAGTAGAACTAGCAACTGAAAAACGAGTTGGCAAGCAGCGAGTAAACGACGGCGACAAGCGATTACTCACTGGTATTCGTATGTACAGACGCCAGCACATCAAGCTACTACAATCTGTCAGATTTATTTAATAGATTTTCAACTTCATCGCTAAAGCATTAGGTTCAAGGTTGATTGTGAAAATTTGACAGTTTCGGTTAGTTTGACCTGCTGGCGTCTGTACTAAGCGAGTTCTCTGTCCGCCATGCGAGCGTCACTGAGCGAGTACTCGCTTTGATAGCTCTTGTCGCAGTGACAAACGAGTACTCGCGCGTGGTGTTAACACTGAACAGTTTACACGGAATGTATATCTATTGTAGGATTCTTGAGGTGGGACAACTGCCTTAATAATTGAGGATGAAAATATTGACATAAATGTCCGTTGGAAATGATTTCGTATCCGATATTCGTAAATAAAAATATATTTTTGTTCTCTATCTCTTCTTCATCTTACTTAAAGTTCTGGGTTACTTGCGATATGAGTGCTTACCATATTTAGTTTAGTTACCTTATGTGCGACTGCGAATATTTTATTGTGATTTTGTATAGTATGATATTTTATTGCTCTCATCACTCATGCAATGTGACGAAATGTATTGTATTTTATTTTAGAACCTTCAGCCGTCGATGATCCGACGATCGGTCCGTATCAAAAAATCAGAACTGTTTATGATCCGACGGTCAGTTCCATAGTCTGACCATGTTCTGAACGTATTTAATAAGCGATTTATAGTCTGCGAACTGTATTTTACCCGCTCTAACTACTACAAAGTGTAGGAAAAAAAGACAAGGAAGGCATGAAAGTCTCATGCTAAACATGTAACTTAACCTATTTTTTGCCCGGCGCGCGGGTCGCCAAAATAAGGCGTGTTATTGTAAAGCTTGTGGGATGAAAAAAATGTATGAGGTATGTGTGTTCTTATTGATTTATGTAAAATAGTTTATCTTTATGTAAATAAAATAAAACCTCTTTGAAATATTAATTTAAATTATTTAGAACAAGTTTTTAACAACAAACTGGGAAAAATTCGCACACATTGATTTCAACTTACTATTAATGATACATTACAAGAAAAACTGTACTAATGGATATTTAATAAGTTAGCTTATTTCATAACTATTTCAACGACATAAGTTTTATGTACAGCTACTCGTACCATATAAAACTTTAGAGATATCGTCATTATAATCACGCGTGCCGCTAATGCACGAGGTCAGATAAAATAAGTGAAACAGATGCGCGGATTTCGCAAAATGGCGTCGACAGATGAAGGGATTTTTTTGTCTGTTTGCGATGATCTCAAAAACTACTGTACGGGTTTTAATGCGGTTTTCATCAAAAGATAGAGTGATTGAAGGGGAAGGTTTATACGTATAGTTTTCCGACATCCACGCGGGCGAAGTCACGGGCAAAATCTAGTTTATTGCTAATATTGTGGTTTATCTTCAAATAAGAATGTTGTGCATGCTTAAGTAGCGTCGCCATCCGTCCGGATAAAGCTCTTCTTCTCTTCTTCTGCGTCCTGCCCGACCAGCTTTTGTTAGGGTTTTTATATCTATTGTAAGTCTAGAAACCATTACCAAAATGTTGATCGTCAAATTTAATTTAAGACATTTAACATTTAAACAATTTTATGAGAAAATTTATTAAGAAACTTTTTCCCCTGAAACAGGTTTCTTCCAAAAATAAAAAAAAAATAAATTCATGAAAAATAAAATTAATTTAAATAAAAATATTTAAATGATGATACTAATTGAAATTTTCTTGAAAAATACATTATGTGCTTTATTACAGGCCAGCTGGCGTGGTTGGTTAAGATACCGCCTATCATGCCGCAGGTCGTGGGTTCGATTCCCATCCAGGACAAACATTTGTGTGCATGAACATGTCTCTTTGTTCTGAGTCTGGGTGTAATTATCTATATAAGTATGTCTTTACAAAAAAAAAGTAGTATATGTAGTATATCAGTTATTCCACGTGGTTTCCATTCCATTCCATTTCCATTTCCAGCTCTGCTTAGTTTGGGATCAGATGACCGTGTGTGAATAATGTCCCAGGTTATTATTATTATTCGTTTTTTTTTTTTGTCAAAAATCAGTTTTATAGCGTTCGGCATTGGGTACGGCTTTTAAGTATGTGTTTTATTCAATAATTTGGTTAAAAATTTTTTTTTTCTTCTTATCGTCCGACCTTAGGACCCAAAAATCCGGCTTTTTTAACGGGTAAGTCCGCCATTTTGATTTTAGAGATGGCAACGCTACGTATAAGTAATGTATTAAAGAAATACACACAGAAATTACATATAAAAGGAACAATAAAGTGCAAACACGATCACCACGACGGGCAAATGACTTAGTACTATTACACAAACCTAGAACAAACCGCGAAAGAAAAATATTAAATACGAAGGAGTACAACTATATAATTCATTGCCAAAAACATTAAAGAAGCTAAAACTAATTTATATTCAAAAAAAATGTTAAAGAAACACATCTTCGATAGCTCCAACATAAATAAATAAAGTATTATATTATCTGGTATTGTATAGTGTGCACGGTGCTTTATAACAGTGCTGATAGAATAGCGCGCTCGATGTTTACAACGACACGCACGTTCGAGTAATTTATTATGATGTACCCACTCACCAAATTTATTAAAGTAACTAATTAAGTACCTTCCTAACTACACGACGAGCGCTCTGGACTATTTTAGCAATTACCTGCATTAAATCTTTGAGAAATAAATGATCATTTTAAACCGAACTGAAAATTTACTCAGTTTGAAAACTCGTGATTACCTATTGTTACTATCCTTGTAAATATGTCGTTAGTGAGCCTTGCTCAATAAACAATAGTTATTTAAATAAATTTTACGGTGATATGTGTATCCGAAAGTTTTATTGTTTGTTTTTTTTTTTTTAGGCCTACTAGGTATGGAATTTGAAAATCGAACTTCGAATCAACTTGTTTCTTATTATGTCTCGCTTTTATTGTTGAAAGCGACAGAACAAAGTGAAATTCAAATCTTTCGAATTTTGTGAGTAGCTTTAATGCAGAGAACAGTTTCTCGTAATTAAAAAATAAAATAAAATAAAAGTTACTTTGTCTCACGCTCGCAGTAAAATCGAATTTTGCTCACTGTCTTTAACCTTTTGACCGCCACGGTACGCCACGGCCAGTACACCTGCTTGTTTGATGTGCTGAGGTGAAAATAAATAAATCTCTGTTCTGTTTGCTGCAAGTGACTACAGCTTACTAACAGGTGCTCAGAAAGCCTCGTTTCTCTTATTTGGTAAAACCAAACTCATACGTCATGTTGCAGTGTAATAATTACCTAGTCATTATGTTAATTTCAAGACACATAGCGTTGGTCTAAGACGTTGTCTTGTCTTTTTTTGCCTTGATTCAGTAAATAAATAGTATGGTACGACCAAAAACTTACCGAAAACCTTCTCTGTTTCCTTAATTTATATGATACTAGCTTTTGGCCGCAGCTTCGCCCGCGTGGTTGTCGGAAATTATCCCACAGGATCGCAATACCGGGATCAAATTATCCTATGTCCTAATCCAGGTCATATTCTACCCATGTGCCAAATTACATCCAAATCCGTGCAGCTGTTTTAGCGTGAAAGCGTAACAGACTCACATTCGCATTTATAGTATTAAGAAAAACCAGTCTATCGACACTCTAGCTAGACTCACAAAATGTATTAGGAACTTAAATAAAAAAAAAAAAAAACTCTTAACACACTACTAAAGTTACTATAACAATATAATTCAATCATGATTCGAAAGACACGTGGCGCCATCTATTATCGTAAGAACGTTATTGTTGTTTCCCTCAGGAACAGTACTTTTTTCGGGATGAAAGGTACCCTATGTCTGTTTCTGTCCATCCTGAAATTTTGCATATCTGCCTTTACATCTTATAGTTTAAACAGGACAAAATATTCTTCTCCATTGCAATATTTCTGCAGATACTACGTCCATTATCGTTACGGCGGCAGAAATGTCCTGAACAGCTGATTTTTTTTTTCGCGATTTCAGGTTAGGTCCCATAGTAATACTGGTTCATAATGATGAGTACAATGACAAATGAAAAAGGTTGACATGCTTACACTTACACCCAGTATTGTTTCGCAGATAATAATTCACAGTGAAGTTCATATTGATGTAAGTGAAAACTATCTTCCGCACCAAAATATACCTCCAAAAATAACTTAAACAATCCAAATAGCTCACTACCTCGTGACAGCGATCGCCTACTTACGGAATACCCTCGCTTCCACAAAATCACATTTTATTCACTACAGTAACGGTTCTCCTGAGCTCGATAATGTACGCCTAAGGTTGGGACGAGTCTCCCAGGACTTCGGATGACCATAAAGTACTGCTGGTTGTAGGGGATTTGAAGTAGAGCTATTTATTGCATACTGAGGATAAAAAGTGTGTCAGTGTTCTTGGAAATCTGAACGATGCAACTTTGTAATGTTTTTAGGGTTCCGTACGTCAAAAGGAAAAAAAAACAAACCCTTAAAGGATCAATCACTCGTGTGTCTGTCTGGCTGCCTGTCCGTCTGTCACAGCCAATTTGCTCCGAATGTAATGGACCGATTAAGTTAAAATTTTGTACACTTATGAATTTCTGTAATCCAAATACGCAAGTATAACGTAAATAAATTAATTTTGAATATGGGGGTCAATTTTGGGGGCAAAAAAGAAAATAAAAAAAATGTTTTGCAAACTGACATATCAAATAAAAGGGGTCTCAAAAAAATTTTATAATTTTAAAATAAACTATTTTAAATTTATTTAAGAAAATAAACGAAAATTGACCACTCCCCCTTATCTCCGAAACTACTTAGGCTAAAACTTTGAAAAAAATACAGAAAATAGTTCTATACCTATAAATTACAGGAAAACTTATAAGAAGTCCATGGTCTTAAAATAACATGGTAAATCTCACAATATTGTGCGTACAAACTTACATTTGCAGTTGGAATGTATGGGAGAACATGGTTTTCAAGTACAGACGCCAGCACATCAAGCTACTACAATCTGTCAGATTTCTTTAATAGAATTTCGACTTTATTGCTAGAGCATTAGGTTCAAGGTTGATTGGGAAAATCTGACAGTTTCGGGTAGGTTGACCTGCTGGCGTCTGTACAATGTTAAGTTTGTTCTTGGGATAAATTCATCCCAACTACGGAACCCTTCATTGTGCGTGGTCCAACATGCATTTGGGCAATTTTTTTTTTTTAATAAGATACATTATTTTGCGTAGGTATGTAAAATGAGCTACTGACAGCCTCGTTGGTGTAGTGGTCGCAGCGTTACTGCTGAGCATAAGGTCCTGGGTTCGATTCCCAGGTCACGCAGTGTTATTAGGTTTTCCTACCTGGTATTCCTCAGTATCAGTCCGGAGTCTGGATCTGTGTCCGGTTGAAGGCAACAGGCTCGCCCCCTATTACATGGAACTTAAACATAACTGGCGAAATGTGGGAGTACTATAGCTATACCTCTACCCAACCCTTCGGGAAAGCAAGGCGTGATGTTTTCTTATGTAGATGTATATTTTTCGTACGGAACACGAGCTAGTGGACAGTGTGAAATTGAATCCATGGGCATCCTATAATAATAATAATAATATCTTACAACATTGTTAACACACGGTCATCTGATCCCTAACTAAGCAGAGCTTGTACTATGGAAACCAGATAACTGATATACTACATACACTACTTTTTTTTTTGTAAATACATACTTATATAGATAATTGCACCCAGACTCAGGACAAACAGACATGTTCATGCACACAAATGTTTGTCCTGGATGGGAATCGAACCCACTACCAGTGGCATGGCAGGTATCTGGCCTGTCAAGGGTCATTGTACTCATCTTTATGGACAACTTTTACTATGGGATCAGACATGTTCCCTACATTTATGTTTATCTCGTCAAAATATGGGGAACAGATGACTTTTTCGCGACAAAATCGCAAAAAAAAAAAAATCAAAAGGTTTGGTCCCGCGGTAAAACTTCATTGCACTCAAAATTTTGACGGTCCCATTCTAGTATTGTTAACAAACTTAGTTAAAAATTTGCACAAATTTGAGACCAATGAGGAAAGACAGGTTAGAGAAAGTACTCGAAGAAAAGACTTACTTTCTACTATTCAACCGAAACTCAACGTCGTGAGGCTTAGTTCGAGAGTTAAATCAGTTACTTCATACAACAAGTTGTCTGTAGAATTTAAATGTATACATAGCATAAACTTATTTATAAACAAATTAAGGACATATTTGTTGAAGAAGCGGTATTATGGTATCGATGAGTTCATAAATGGCTAAAGACGGACATGTTCATATTCTTAATTTATTATTATACATATTTTTTTCCATATTTCTCGGGACCCTGGGGTCCCGGACCTTTGGAAGGCGTACGAGGAGCTGAAGCCAACTCGCAGAGACCCCTTACAAAATTTTAAATGATGAGGAGGCACCAACCGACGATTATCCCTATATGCGCTATGCAAATGCACTCAAGGACAACCCCTGGTTGGTGCAAGACTATTGCTGTATGTGGAAACAAACCATATTGGGCTATGTGTTTGGGTTGCTAAAGTGGATTGGGTAACTTAAACTATGGAAGAACTATGTCCCCTGCCTGACCAATGTTATACAATTATACACGGATAGAATGGCAGGGGGTGACTTGCACACTCAATAATGGGCCCCCGGAAACGGCCGCTAGCACATAGTGACGTAGCGACAAGGGGGCAACACTTCCTGAGGTGCGTGAGGGGTGGATAGGTATTCCACGGCTATCAGGACAATCCCGGAAGTACGGTCAAGATCCCTACCAGCACCTTACTGGAATACTTCCTTCGTCCGAGCACGTTTGCTCTTGCGAATCTCCACTCAAGCCGGCCAATAAAGGCAAGAAAGAGGTGGGAGCTCTGTTCCTCGCCAGTGTTCACTCCAGCCGGCCAATAAAGGTAAGCCAGAGATGAGGACAAGATTTCTCCCGGGAGATAGGGTCCATGGGGTCGCTACTGCCCATCAGCTTGCCACATGCTGCCCTGCGGGTTTTTGTATCTCTCTTGGTCTGGCTCCTCATCGTAGACCCATTCCGGCAAACTCTACCGGCACAGACCTACAGTTTGGAGCACGCAAGCCCCACCACGACGTCAACGTAGAGATACAGCGGTGGGGTTATTATTATTATTATTATTATTATTATAATGCGCAATTAATTTGAAATATGAATGTAAAGCTTTTGTTTTTTATTATATTATTTATCATCACTGTAATATTTTCAACAAAACGTGTCTTGTTATGAAATAAATGACTATTGACTATTCGAAACCTGTAGTTATGGGGTCAATCCATCGATCTTGCAAGGCTTGCTACTGATCGCTTCGGTCACACAGTGAAAAAGTAACGACCTCTTGAAACCTCGTAGAGTTCGTCAAACCATGCCTTCTGGTCCCGCTAAAGACCGGTTAAGCAGCAAAGGCTCCCGGAGCCAACTGCAATAGGTCCGCATCAAAAAAAAAAAAAGTCAAACCATGGGTAATATTTAACTGATTCCCTAAAAACTTATTAAGCTTCTAATGATGCACAATTTTTTCATTAATAAACCTTTAAAAAAATTTTGCGCTTCTAATGATGCACTTTTTTATTAATAATTAAATTGATCCTCTTTTTAAAATTCTGGCCTTTTCTCATAGTTGGTCGCATTAACTTAGCTAGGTTACCCCGACCAAACGGGTTAGGTTAGACTGGAACTGTGATGAGAGCGCTAGATCCATGTGTGTATTTTTAGGACCCCAGAATAGAAATTATTTGAGGTTCACAAAAAGAGACGCAATAGGTAAATATAGTATATTTTATGAGTGTTAAATAATTAATTATTAGATGACGCACTAGACGCACTGCAAGTTACCATCCCTATCTCTTTTCTATTTCACCAATGACATTTGGAAACGCTTAGTGTGAACTAAGCATTTTGAAATGTCATTTATAATGCGCACAGTAAAAGAGTGGAACTCTCTACCTGCGTCTGTGTTTCCGAGCGCATACAACCCTAATCTCTTAAAAATGAGACTGAACAGGCTTCTTCTGGGTAAGCTCACTCCATCGTTGGCTTTGAGTCAAGAGCAAACCCATAGAAAAAGAGGTTTGTTTAAAGACATCGTCAATCCCACTTATAATAAATAGGAAAATACTGAACTTCAACTTGCATCTAATTTTAATCGCCCTCACTATTCCCGAAATTACCCACCATTAACAGCCCTGAACATACCAATGCCTTTCATAGCCCTAAAATTTAACAAAGCAAAGGTTTATAGCCCAAACGTTTAGTGTTGTAGTAAATTTTATTCATTGTTTAATCATTATATTGCTCAGATCTGTGGTGTTATGTGGTCCTGATCGATTTTTATTGCCAAGTTTTACGATTTTGATTTGAACTATCGTTTTATTTGAAAGGATGGAGATATTATAATTTCTTGACATTTATAGGGAGTTTTACAAGCCTTATGTAGGCACCTGTCTCACCACCGGCGATTAACGACCATCTACAAACGAGTTTGCGAGCAACGAGCAGCGAGTGTACGACGGCGACGAGCGATTACTCGCTGGTATGCGTAATAGCGTAACAACTCAAAAAGTTAAAATGTCCAGGAGAAACAAAAAGGTTCAACTTATTTTATTGTATTTCATGTTCGAATTACAATTGTCTTTTTTTAATCATACCACAGATTAGTACAGATGGGGCACTCCGCAGTTTAGGTATGAAGCTACAAGTACGCGGCGGGCCTATCTCACTGGGCCAATTCTGTACGACTGCCACGGTCAGAAGGTATAAGAGTTACGCGTTACAAAGAGATACAACTTGTAGGTGAATATGTATGTAACAAGCGTTTTGCGACGTGAATTGCACTTAATAAAACTTTCTACATGTGAAAACTTGTAATTGGCCATATTTTGTTTAAACTATTACCTACTGTATCTGTTTAGCTGTAAGTTTTCCTAAAAGAAATAAAATAAAAATAAAATAAAAAAAAATAAAATAAAATTAATTATGTCGTAGCAAGAGTCGCTTTTTATTTAAATTAAAAAAAAATATTGTATGTATGTGTATGTTTAAGTATTCGAATAGGGATGATGCCTGGGTAAAAAAAGAAATGCTATTTAGTTCATCAGTCAGATTATCTGACTGACGGACTAAATAGCAATTCTTTAAAAAAAAAATGATAACACACATTAACGTTCGGGAGTGGGGGCATGCTACGTCACTTCTACGTATAAAATATACCAAGGCGTGACGTCATGCCACATTTTAACTCAATGTATCGCCGTAATCTTTTGATTACGTAGAAAAAGAAAATATGCGTGTTCAATATATTTTAATAATCTACATGACGGACAAAAGAAAATTGTTTAGTCATCATCCCTATTACAATAAAATAAGTTAAACATTTTTGTTTCTCCTGAACATTTTTAACTTTTTGAGTTGTTACGCTATTTTATCGGAGGTGCAATATGTACCATGAATGAGTCTCTCAGTGAGTGTTCTGCCCGCCAAGCGAACGTAGCTAAGCGAGTACTCTCTTAGATAGCTCTTGTCGCTGTGACAAAGGAGTACTCGCCGGTGGCTAACAGTCAACGATTAACTATTAATATATATTATGTAGGTATCTGTTTTACTTGCATGAGACTTACATTAACTTAGTTAACTCGGATACATAGTTACCATCGAACAAATTGATAGCTGTGAACTTTTTTTTATAAAATATAAAATACTCACCTTACCATCTTTCTTTATCTTGGAAAAATGCAAATTTGTTAGGAAATACTAAAACTTTTTCACAAACCGCGACGATAAACACAACGACCGAAATAAAATACCAATAAAATAGAATAAATGTCATATTACTAATTGTTTAATTAATATTAATAACGTTATGTGTTTATTTATTTTTTATAATTTTATTATTATTTTATGAATTAATTTAAATAATAATAATATCCTGGGACATGCCACACACGGTCATCTGGTCCCAAACTAAGCAGAGCTTGTACTATGGAAACCAGATAATTGACATACACTACTTTTTTTGTAAATGCATACTTATATATACATATAATTACACCCAGACTCAGGACAAACAGACATGTTCATGCACACAAATGTTTTTCCTGGATGGGAATCGAACCCACGACCTGCGGCGTGATAGACGGTATCTTAACCAACCACGCCAGCTGGCCTGTCTGAGGGATTACTTTTGCTGTGTCCTATAGTAATTGTAACACCCTTAAACATTGCAAGTATCTTAAGCGAGAAAGTCGTTGATAGCTAGTCGAAGCTAGTCGTGTGTGAAAGGTCGCAGGATATTAATATTATTATTATTATATGTTTACATATCTCGGGACCCTGGGGTCCCGGACCTTTGGAAGGCGTACGAGGGGCCGAAGCCAACTCACAGAGGCCCGTTAGACGCTTTTAATGAAATGAGGCACCAATCGACGATTACCTCTATACGCACTATGCAAGTGACCCCAAGGACAACCCTCGGTTGGTGTAGGACTATTGCAGGATATGGAAACAAAGATATTGGAATATGTGTTGGATGCCTAAAGTGGACTGGTTACCTAGAACTATGAAAGGACTATGGCCCCTGCCTGATCAATGTTTTAATAGACACGGAAAAAATGGCAGGCGGTGACTTGCACGTTCAATAATGGGCCGCCAGAAACGGTCGCTAGCACATAATGACGTAGCGACAAGGGGGCAACACTTCCTGAGATGCTTGAGGAGTGCAGAGGTATTCCACGGCTATCAGGACAATCCCGGAAGTACGGTCTTATTATTATTATTATTAACTTTTCCAGCAATTCTTTTTTTACCCGTAGTTAACTGGACTTAATTTGTTGCTAATGACCGCTAATATATCCCCTTCCAAGGAATAGGTCGAACTTCCCGTCACCCTGTATGTCTAATATACCAAATAGTGCCTAATAGTGGGCGATCCCTTGTATGAGTGCACTTAAAACACCAAAAATCGGAGTCGATGGCGAAAAATCGCGAGGTGAATCACATCAGCCCCTGTACAAGACTCTACATGAAGACCTCGACCCCTCTGACAAGAGTGCTATGAAGAAGAAGAATAAGACCTAATAGGGTCGAGTGTATTTGCCGTCACCATTTAGCGCTCCTTAGTTCTCAAACTTGGGAGATGAACAGACACAAACGTGTCATGATTTCAAAATAATAAAATGTTTTGTTGATTTTAAATACAAAATACAATACAATACAAAAAATACAAAAAAGTTTATTGTTTTCTCTCACATAGAATTTTACAAGGAATATAGTAAAAAATATACATAATACAATGTGTACATTAGGGGATTATAATCTATGTGAGAGACTGGTTTCTGTACTAGGAGACCTGTATGATAGATTACCAGCCTCTCCAGACTCCGGAAGTGGATGACAGGTAAGTACAACATACCATTTACGTAGCGTATATTTAAGTAAGTTTCACTAGGTGTAGTGTGAGTGTTGTGAGGAACATATAGGATATTTTATTAAACGTTTATTAATAAGTTTTTCGACTAGTTTTGATAGCATAGGCAGCCTCTGTCACCACTCTTATGTATTGGGATTACTTCCGCAAGTTTAAATTCCTTCGGAAAAACACCTGTGTGGAACATTAAGTTAAAAATATACGTTAAGGGAGGTGCTAGAATGGTGTGGTATGTTTTCAGAAAAGCTCCTGCGATACAGTCACGTCCAACAGAATTGACCTTCTTTAAGTTCAGAATGCACTGACGAACCTCTGCTTCATCGGTAGGGTACAAAGAGAAGGAGAAAGGACAGGAGTTGACATAAGATTTACTGATAGGTGGACTGCCGTGTTGGATGTTTTCAGCAAAGTTTTTCCCAACAGACACAAAAATTTGTTTATATTATTGGCTGAGGTAGTAGAGTTTGACGTAGATATAAAATCCATAGCTGGGTTTGTTTTTTTGTTGGAGTGTGTTATTTGTTTTATAGTGTCCCAAAGTTTTTTGTTGTTAGTTTTGGCTGCTACATCAATTAGTCTTTTTTCATATTCCCTTTTTAGTTTTTTTAATAACCAGTTACAAAAATTTCTGTACCTTTTGTTGGTGATATAGATAATTTCATCTTTTGGATTTTTTTTAGATTTTATATGGAGTTTATCAAAGTACTTTAGTTTTTCAAAAGAGTTTATCAAAATACTAAATATAAAGTTGAAAGTATGTAATTTGACTGAAAAGATTTTGTATCTGTGTATTCATGAAGTTTATAAGTATCTCATTTGACAGTTACCGCCAAAAGTACTGTTTTTTTTAGCGGAACGGAATAAAAATATGATGTATGGAGCGTCACTTAGTTTTATACATAGTTTTATAAGAAATCTAAAGTCTATACTGATATTATATTGAGTACCTACCTAATTAAACAGTGTGTTAAATAGTGCTATCCTATACCAAGTTTGTTTGTGTGTAAGAATATAAATACAGAAATATTCGTACTGAAAAGGCTTTTCATTACAAACGCTTACATATACGGTGTCTCGTAAATACGAGTAATTGATTCATCGTAACGGGTAGGTTAGCTCACCTGATTTCCAGCAACTAATTTGAATAGTTAAAAAAAAAGTTACAGCCTAATAAAGCTGTTAAGCTATTTTTTGTCGAATGTTACTATTATCTCTACCAGAATTTAGTTTTTCTAATGCCGTCGCTGCAAATGATAACACTTTACTGTAATAAGATTTTTTTTTTAAATCACATTTTATTTGCCATTGGAAACAAATCTTGAATTGAAAAGTGTTTATTTTTTTCAAATAGGAAGAAAATATAACTATTCAATTTTGTTATTGGAAATCAGGTGAGTCACACTGTTAATCATAGCATGCAAGTCTTTAACCCCTTTTCAATGTATTTCTCAGTATCATTATAACCCCAAACATTATACCCTTGAATTTAATAAATTCCTTAACAAAATAACTACACGCAATACTATAGACCGCCGTCTAATAGCGCAATGTAGAAATGTTAACATTAATCACTGGCTAATAATAACTGGCTCGCATTGTATTGCGTAGTATTAGTGACGCGCAGACGACGCCTGTGGGAATTAGCCCTTAAGGATCACCGCAGGACTAAATTAAGACTAAATTAATACACGAAATTGTTTATTTAACCACTTATGTACATACAAATATAAACCGTCAAGAAGAAAATAACAGAAAAATACGTACAAAGGTGATGCTTTTTTTTTCTAAAGAAATCTCTTCAAGCATACTTAATAGGAAAGTAGATAAAAACAATTTCCAAAAAAAAAAAACAACCGACATCCAAAAAACACTACAAAGTAAAAAATTGCTTTAATTTCGGAAGTCGCTGTCTGTGGATCTGTATTTTACTTTTTAATACCGAATTCCGAAATTAAAGTTATTTTTAACTTTATAGTGGTTTTTTATGGAAGTCGGTTGTTTTTTTTTTCGAAAAAGTTTTTTATTTTTCACTTTTTAGTGGGTCAGTTTGTAATTTATCTAAGTTACAATATCTAATATCAACTGCTCATCACCTTTTACAAAATATTTCTTTTCCCTATGCAGGGACGTTAATTGTTCTCCTGGTAACATCACCGTAAGCGTTGTGACGAGCATAAATTACTGAGCAATCATTATTAAAACACCTAATCAAATCGCAACCCGTGAAATACTTATTATTGAGTAGTTCCGGTGGCCATCTGTGATCTTCATCATCTTTACCACTTGACAAAATGATGTTTTCCAAAAATAAATGAACTGAGTTACTATAAAAAAACCCAAATCGATTTCTCCAGGAGCCCATCATCAGAACCTCGCCGGATGACAATGAAACCAACTAGAAAGAAACCCTTTCAAACAAAAAGAATTTTCAGATCGGTCCAGCCGTCTTCGAGTAATCGGGAAACATTTATTAAAAAAAAGATTCTGACAGACTGAGAACCTCCTCCTTTTTTGAAGTCGGTTAAAAAGAGATGACGGTGTTACCATATAATTATGAACTTCATTAGTTTATGATCTAACTCGTGAGATTGTAAACTATCGATAAATTGTGACTGAGGTACCAAACCCAAACTGCTTACAATATGACGTATCAACTTTCGATAGTTTATAACCTATCTATCCATGTCAAACCGTCAAATTGTGAACGAACCCTACACTTACCGACAGGGTTCCAAATCTGTCCGATTATATCACTCGTAAAACTGTGAACCGTCCCTGATTGGTCGCTCTTAGCGGTAGCTCGTTCTGTGTCTATAGAGTTAGAAACTAAAGGAAATACATATTTAAATGTTTGAGATCAATTATGTGTAAACAATATATATATTTTTTTTATTATACAATATTAATAATCAATAACTACGTTACGATTAGTATAACTTGGTTATCTTCGGCGACTAACAGTTATTTATCACTGAAACATTACTTGTTTGTTTAATCGTAGTTTAATTTTACTATTAAAGGGAAGCATCAGGGTAGCCCGCGAAATTCAAACTTTCTTACGTTTTTTGCAATTCGCAAGTTAAAATTAGGTTTTATATTGAATAAAGTATGATTCGCGACCGCAATAAATATGTATTTACAGAATTATAATCAATAGAATCAGTAATACAAGTCCTAAGGTTAGTATAATCCTCAAATGTCAAGATTTCATGAGATAGTCATTCATTAGGATTACCTGGTCTATAGAGTTGTATTGATGACTTTAATGATTATAATTCTGTAAATACATACCTGTTCCGGTCGCGAATCACATTTTGATCAACGTACAACCTAATACTAACTTGTAAATTGCAAAAAACGTAAGAAAATTTGAATTTCGCGGGCTACTCTGACGTTTGTAACTCTCACGGCAAATGACAGATGACAGTCAAAGATAGATGCGCGGGGTACATGACGTTCAACCAATCAGCGCACAAGGTAAATACGTTCCGTCGCATTCAAGTATGATGCCAGTTAAGAGTTTGACGGTTTCACATGGATAGATAAGAAACTATCGAAAGTTAATACGTTAAATTGTAAGCAGTATGGTACAGTCACATTTTATCGACAGTTTACAATCTCACGAGTTAGATTATAAACTAACAAAGTTCATAATTATACGGTGACATAAGTACCAAGTGTAAGGCCACGTCCTAACAGAAAGGGATTGTCGCGCGAATACGCGATCGTCACGTTCGTATGTCACTTTTTGTTCGGTGAACCGAAACGCGTGGTTTTGCTACAGAGGGCGGCTTCCGGTTTTTCGAACAAAACTGCCGTCACATATAAAGAAAAAAGACGCATTTTTTTCGAAATATAGTTATGTATATATTCGGAATCAGCAAAAAAAGACGCGTCTACCTGTATTTTAAACTTAACGAAAACCTAATAATTCTTCCTATTAAAAGACCCATCTGCCTTTGTATCTTATAGTTTAAACAGGACAAAATATTTCTTTTTCTCTATTTCAATATTTCTGTTGTTACGTCCTTTTTTCTTACGCGGCGGCAGAAAAAGTGACATAATGAACGCGACTACAGCGTATTCGTGCGACAACCGCTTTTTATTAGAACGCGGGGTAAGAGTAGAAGAGAAAATAAAATACATAAAAACAAAAAATAATTCGCTTGTTTGAATAAAACAAATAATATGAGAATATACATTACGTAGGGTCATGTATTGTACCTATGGACATGTCAGACTATCTCCAAAATGGCCTCACACTGCACACAGCACCGATAGCGTTACGCCATTCACTGGTGTTGCTAGAAAATAAAAATGCCACCACAGTGTTGCAATATTATATTTTTAGTACTGCCAGTTTTTTTTTTATTATAATCAATGTCCAAAGGTAAAAGCGTCCATAGGTACTTCTAAAATAAATATGACTAAAATATTAATAATTATAATGTAACTTTCCGCAACTATGACGAAGTGGAAAGAAATTATTATTTCACTATTCTTTTCTTTTAAATTCTGCAACAGTTTGGCAATATTCCTAGTTTTTTTTTTAGTATTTGAAAACTTCAGAGCACCTTTTACAACGAGGAATGCTGGCACAATGCTGAAGTGGTAAACCGTTTACCTACTTTATACCCAAAAGACAAAAAAAGGTAAAAGGCATTTTACTCACTTCTCTTTTTACTGTAATTTTTAGACATACACAACACACACACATACACACACACACACACACACACACACACACACATACACTTGCTGTGGCCCTGACAATTTGTATCTTTTAATCTTCGTTTATTTGAATTGCATTGACATTTTATTTTTATTCTAATTCTGTGACCTATTTAGTTTGTCATAGATTTTTGTTAGTGTTATTCATTTATTTTCATTGTATTATTTTTCATTTTATTCTGATATGTGGCAGTATTGTGTAATTTAATTTAATTTAATTTTATGTTATATTTATGGGTTTTGTCTGAAATAAATGATTATTTTTATTTTTTTATTATTATTTTTCAAGTTTCAATTTGATAAAGGGTACAATCATCAACAACTCAGTCTATCGCAGGCCACAGCTCGACATAGGCCTCTCCCAGGCTGCGCCACAGCACCCAGTCCTCCGCTTTCCGGATCCAGTCTGTCCCAGCCACCTTTTTAAGGTCGTCGGTCCACCCAGCTGAGGGGCGCCCCACACTACGCTTGCTGATACGAGTTCACCGGTAAAGGGGTCACGTGCGGGTAACGGCATTTAACACTCTTCACGTCTATCCTTCGTTGGAGTGATAATCTTTTTTCATCAATGCCTTTCATTTAATTTGCAACCCATACTAAACACAAAAATATTATCTTCTCATACTTACTTCCCCTTAAAATACAACACTTCTGTTCCACAATAAACCTTCTGTAACCATCTATTTATGGCACACGAATTAGGGTAATTACCTCAATAATTGTCCTTCAGCCCTGTGGGAGCGACCGACCGCACTTGACGGTTCTTTTGTTTTTCTGCTACACGCTCCACGATAATTTCTGATAATTGGGATGGGACGATAATTATACGATACCCTTGAAGTAATTAGTAAAATGATACGTTAGAAAATTGTTGCAGTTTATTGTTTTGCTTACGGAAAAATATAATTACTTATGTTTAAGGAGGAAGCGTCACGGTAGCCCGCGAAATTCAAATTGTCTTACGTTTTTTGCAATTTACAAGTCAGTATTAAGTTGTATGTTAAATAAAGTATGATTTGCAGCCGTAACATATATATATTTACAGAATTATAATCATTAGAATCAGTAATACAAGTCCATAAGTTAGTATAATCCAGAAATGTCAAGATTTCATGAAATAGTCATTCATTAGGATTACCTGGTCTTAAAGAGTTGTATTGATCACTTTAATGATTCTTATTATGTAAATAGATACTTAGGCCGCAAATTATATTTTGATCAACGTACAATCTAATTCCCACATGTAAATTGGAAAAAACGTAAGAAATTTTAAATTTCGCGGGCTACCCTGACGCTTCTTCCTTAAACAAAAGAATTATGGAATGAAATACCTCCTTAGCACTCCTATCTCTCTAGATTCTAGTAATTACCAGAAATCTATGTCGATATCATCTAATTGGATTATTTGACATCCACAAATGTAGCATGATACATTGAAGACAGTCTGCATCCTGGCTTGAACTGGTGAAAAATAACAAACGTCCACCCACACCATCTGCTTATCCTCCCCTACCTTGTAGGGTTGACGTTTGAAAGATCTTTGTGTTCCTATAAAGGACTTAAAATACGTATTTTGAAATAAGTATGAAACGACTCACGTTTCATTTAAAAAACACTTTAAAAAAAACTGCCCGTTTTTTTTACCATATTTTCTTTTATTTATTTTATGTCAAAGACCGCAACATGCTCTTGTAGCAGTAGAATAATTATTATGCTGCTGTAAAAGCAGGAGGAGCTCGTGGCTAAAAAATAACAAGTTATTATTTAGCCACGAGCTCCTTCTGCTATACAACCCACCATAATAATTATCGATATGGATCGACCCTTGCGTCTGTTATTATTAATAACAGACGCAAGGATCGATCCATCAGGATAAGCTACGCTTGACGGGGTTGGTCCGTAGATGGGTGACCATCTGTACATACCGAGACTCCTCCGTGCCTCGGATAGCATGTTAAGCCGTTGGTCCCGGCTGTCATTTGTGGATCTTTGACAGTCGTTACGGGTCGTCAGAAGCTCGAAAGTCTGACAACCAGTCTTACCAAGGGGTATCGTATTACCCAATAACCGGGTTGTGGAAGTCAGATAGGTAGTCGCTCCATGTTTTAATTGTATGTATCTATTTATATGTAATATTGTAATGGTCAGAGCAATTTCATGTCTTCAAACTGTTCATTGTAATTTTAAGCGATTTATCTGGGTAAACTTTATTTAATTATCAGATACGCATAATTTCTATATGGATGGATATTAGGTACGATAAAATCGTAGATAAACAAACTTTTATCTCTAAACTAGACCACACACAACCACAATCGATCATCCAAAATGAGAACTCCGCCCGCAAAGACGAATCGCCGTTCATAATTCTAATTTCGAACGCTGATAAACACAAAATGGCCGCTCGCAACCGGCATTTATTAACCCTACCAGATCCCGTGTCCACCGTGATAAATACGGGGTGCTTCCCTTAACTTTTACCCGTGACTCATTATGGCATTTAAATAATTCGTGCCAGAGTTGGTTTGATTTATGATACGGCTCATGACACGGGTTTAATCTGTGCGTTCAACTTCTATGACAGTTGTGTGCGTGAGTTTATCTTGATCGCAAATGCGCTTGAAGGGTTGGTTTTTGTCGCATGTTATATTTATCCAGGGGTATTTAGTAAACAAGATTTTACAATAAATAAATAAGAAAGTAAAATGCAGAGGGCAAAGTGTTACTTATTGGTGGTTGTCATTAGGATTTTTTTTAGTAAGATCCCAGTGTCTAGATTTGTGCTCGTAATACTTCCAATAACCTGAAACGATTCCAGAAACTTACGATATTAGAAGAGAAATATGGAACTCTGAACCAAACAAAGCACCTCTCTTCCCTACTCCATAAGAACTTCCTAACCCTAGCACCTGCTCCCATTGCCGCCTGAAGTGCCGAACATAAGCACCCGCCTCACGTCCCACAAGATGTGTGGTGTAGCACACCTAGCCCCCGCGACACTATTTTTACCTAACAGTTGGTAGTACACCGGTATGTCCTGAATCTATTCGCAACGGGGATGCGATCGTGCGCTATGGACATGGAAAGGGGTGGAGTAGATGCGGTATATATTAAAGTTTGATTGTTGTAAGTATAAAGTTTATGTACCAACCTGTTTGAAAAAACATGTCTGAATAAACTTAGTCTTGGTTTAAACGGCGGATATTCGATGCACTTATAAATTTAATACAAATTCTCATACAGGTATGTTCACAGATGTAGCCCGAAGTATTCTACTGCAAGGTGAAATCCTACTCCTTCCTTTAATTTATTTATTTATTCACAAAATCCACAGTTCTATAACAATTTTAATTAATATAAATAAACTAATATTACAGCCAATTACTGCTTTACAATTTAGTAGCTACTCCTATAATTCTTTTATACACACCTATCAATTACGTTTTTAAATATTTTTATAAAAAACATAAATAAAGAAAAAAACATTTAAAAATATAAAAAAATAATAGCCCACCGGTATCGGGAACAGGGTCCAAGCTACCGGTGTTCAGGGCTCTAGAGGCACCTCCTCACTATGTGTGCAGTGTCCTGGAGTACTACTTTCTGAATCAAGTCCTTGACCCAGCCGCGCAATGAGAGCCGCCTGAGGTCGAGGCTCTCCGCTATTAGGCCATTACCCGTAACGATTATCGGTACAAGTCAAGTTTCTTGATTTTTTCATCTTGCTCAGCTTTTACGAGATTCTCGTCATGGGGGACAGCGATATCAACAATCATTACACGGCGCTCTCATCGATCTATCAACACAATGTCCGGCTTATTGGCTACAATAGTCCTCTCTATACTTATTATTATGCATCAGAAACAAACAGGATGACATGCTAGCACCGTCTAAGCATATAAGAGTGTGTAGTGTGGGTGGGTGTGTAGGAGTGTGTGTGAAGAGTTGTAGTGGTGTATGGATTACTTTTATTCAATTCTAATTAGAATTTATTAGTCAATTCATCACTTACAGAAGTAACTAATAGTTTGCTGATTGTACCTTTAATGGTGTTAAATTTCTTCTTTAATTTCTTGTTCAAATTAATTTCTTGTTGTTTTTGCGTAATGCTGCCAATCCTAACAAATATTATAAAAAATCGAAAGTGAGTTTGCTTGTTACGCTGTCACGCTAAAACTGCTCAACGGATTTGGATGAAATTTGTCACACGGTATACCATGACCTGGATTAGGACGTAGGATACTTTTTTTTTTTTTTTTTTTTTTTTATTCCATTAATACGTTCCCGTGGGATAATTTCTGACATGACTTGGGCCAAGCCGCTGGTGAAAGCTAGTATTTTTATAATTATATTTTCAAGTCCAGCTCGACTATTCTCGACTTATTATATGTATAGTTAGGTTAAGGTATTTAACTATTGGGGTGCGTGCAGAAAACCTCCTCGTGTGCCTGATACCTGCTCGTCCCTTATGGATACGTTCGAGGGGAAGAGCAGTCGTCGGGCCGGTGCACCCTGGGCATGGACAATAATCTCTTCTGGAAAAGGTGTGGGAGTTTTTCGGAGAGAGTATTGTCTGTGGCAAATTTCTGCGGGCGGGGGAGCAGTATGCTTCACGTCGTTCTTCCACGTGTCCCTCTGATTCGCAGAGGGCATAGTGGAGGAACAAGGGTTGTGGGTCGCTCCTGATCGATCGACGTTCGTCGATTGTCACTGGACGTGACCCTGCCGCTACGGTGCAGGCGCACCAACGCGGCTGTTGTTTCTCCCTCAAGAGCAATCTTGAGGAGAGAACTTTCGGCGGGTTCGCTGAGTCGGGTTAGCCGGACAGCGAACGGAGGCATGCATAATGCCGCCGTCGGGGGCTCGGCTTAATCGCCCGGCCCAGAGGAAGGACACCTCTAAGATAAAAAACCACCTAATCCTAAGCTTTGAAGCGTGGCGAGAGGATGAGTGGCTGGTGGGGGACCAGTCGCTAGCGCTTCCCCTGTAGATACCTGCCGCACTCTACAGTATATAGGCTTACCTAGTACAAGAGGCTCTGTCTAGGCGGACATTTATTTCCTCACTACTCGTGGGAACAGTATGGATAAAAATAATGATAGCAAAAAAGCTGAGAACGTACCAAGTTTATTGGTGGAGGTGCCGCTTGCCGGCGACGGCAACAAGAGCCGAGGAGGCTCCCGTCCCTCAAGGGACCAAAGTATGTCCGATCAGGACTCGGGCGGGCGTGTCAGGTCCTCTGGAAAGCGTTCGCGGACGAGGTCGATGGATCTCTCCTCAAGCGAGGAGAACCTGTCGGCCGCTAAATTGACGTCGGCGAAGAGAGGACGGGGTCGCGTGGTGGCGGGTGGAGCTTCCGCTCCGATACCAGGGCGCGACGATCGGGGTCGCTTCAAGCGGCCTGATACGCCGGGAATCGGCGGGGAGAGTGACCTCGGTGTCTCATCCGAGGCCTCAACCGAGGAGCCAGGAGGGGTCACCGTCTCGCTTGTGGGCACGAAGGCGGAGGCCAACGCCGCGAAGCGTGCTCAAACTAGAGCGGTCGCGGCCGATGAGGTCGCCGAAATGGCCCGTCAGGCCCGGGAGCGGCGGTCTGCCCAGGCCGCTACAGGGGGGAGCCTAACGGCACAGGAACTCAACCGCCAGGTGTTGGACGGTGTGGATGTTGTCCTGAAGGTTGCTACCAAGTCCGGCAACCTGAAAGGCTCCTTCACCCGTGCCCTTAAAGAGGCGGCGGAAGGGATCAGGGAGGCGGTTAAGATTCTCCTTGATCGTACGACCTCGGAAGAGACGGCGAAGCTGTGGGAGGAGAACAGCCGTCTCCGCTCCGAGCTGGAGGACCTCAAGCGGCAGTTTGCCGCTCAGAGGAATGGCTGGCCGCGGCAAGCGACTCCGGAAGCCACCCGCTCCCCTCCTGCCGCATCTTCATCGGCCCCTGCATCTGCTCCACCGCATGCTCTTGCCCTGTCGGACCAAGATATAGAGAGGGTGGCCAGAATCTGCATGCTGCAGTGTGGGGGCATGGTGAATGCCCGGCTGGAGGCCATAGAAGCACGACTTCCCCCGGCCGAAATCCTCCGGCCGCCGCTTGCGGCAGATAGACGGAGGAAAGAGGAGTCCACAGGGACGCAGCCCGCACAGGTGGCTAAGAAACCTGCGGAGCGGGGCAAAAAGCCCGCGAAGGGGCCCAAGAAACCCGCGGAGGGTGTGTCCGCGCCCCCTTCCAACACAACCGCGCTCCCGGCGACTGCGCCACCCAACCAAGAGACCTGGACGACGGTTGTAAAAAGGGGCCGCAAGAAGAAGGCAGCACTGCCGACACCCGCCAACGGCCCGACTCCAGCAGAGGGCACGAGGCCGCTCAAGGTCATAACTCCACGCTCCGAGGCTGTAGTTATCACACTGCAGCCCGAAGCCGCAAACAGGGGTGTGACCTATAAGTCGGTCCTGATGGAGGTCAAGGAGAAGCTGAAGTTCAGCGAATTTGGCACCCCGGCTGGCTTTACTTTTAGAACGGCAGCTACGGGTGCTAAGGTGTTTGAGGTGTCGGGTGCTGCAAGGCAGGAGAGGGCGGACGTTCTGGCCGCTAAACTACGAGAGGTCCTCAAACCGGAGGATGCCCGGGTGTCCAGACCCACCAAAACGGCTGAATTGCGAATAGATGGGCTGGACGACACCGCGACCCCGGAGCAAGTAGTGGCGGCCATTGCCGAAAATGGTGGATGTCCGCTCGAAAATGTGAAGGCGGGTGAAATTCGCTGCAGCGCTGCCGGGCTAGGCACGGTTTGGGTGCAGTGCCCGGTAGCGGCTGCAAATAAGGTCGCAGACGGCAGACGTTTGCGGGTGGGATGGGTGTCTGTCAGGGCTAAACTCCTGCCAACAAGGGCTGTGCAGTGCTTCAGGTGCCTGGAAAAGGGGCACGTCCGGGCACAATGCACTGCACAAATCGATCGCAGTGATCTATGTTATCGCTGCGGTCAACCCGGCCACAAGTCGGCCAAGTGCTCCGCGGCTCCACACTGCAGTCTTTGCGCAGCTGCAGGAAAGCCTACGGAGCACAGACTTGGCGGGAAAGCCTGCAAGGCGCCCAAAAATGTTGGCAGGAGGACAGGAGCTGTCGGAGGACCTGCACCCCTCCCACAACCTGGAAACACAGCAGCTGACTCCCGACCCAGGGAAGGAGAAGATGCCGAGGAAATGGAATGTCAGTGATGACACAATTTCATTTCCTCCAGGCAAATATCAATCACTCTGCCAGAGCTCAGGATCTGCTGCTCCAGAGCATGGCGGAGTGGTCGATCCACGTGGCTGTGGTCGCTGAGCCGTATTTTGTCCCCCCCCGTGATAACTGGGCAGGGGACCTAGACGGTTTAGTGGCTATCACTGGCGGGACTCTTGTCAGTCCCTCCCGAGGACACGGCTGGGTCGCCGCTCTTTCGGGGGGAATCGTTACGATTGGTGCGTACTTCTCGCCCAACAAGAGTCTTGCTGACTTCGAGGGGTTCCTTGTCGAGTTGGGTGCCGTCGTGGGCCAGTTCCACCCTCGCCCGGTGCTGTTGCTCGGGGATCTAAACGCCAAGTCTACGGCGTGGGGATCCCCGGTCACCGATCCTAAGGGCGAGGTGTTGGAAGAGTGGGCGATCACGGCCGGCCTGACCGTCCTGAATCGGGGCTCGGTCTACACGTGCGTGCGGCAGCGGGGTGGGTCTATAGTGGACGTCTCGTTTGCCAGCTCCGCTGTTGCGGGCCGTGTCCGCGACTGGCGAGTTGCCGTAGAGGTGGAGACGTTGTCGGATCATCGTTACATTCGTTTCGACGTCTCCACCCAGAGTGCGGGCGGCGGCCGCCCGTCTGCCTCGCAAGTGGATGGTCCTCGCTGGTCGTACAAGCGAATCGACAGGGAACTTCTCGAGGAAGCTGCTATTATCCAGGCCTGGGTCCGGGAGTCACTGACGAACGAACCCGTCGACGTCGAAGGGGAGGCGCAGTGGTTCCGCAGGACGATGACGCAAATCTGCGACGCGTCCATGCCCCGTGTCCGCACAGAGCTCACAAGGCGCCAGGTGTACTGGTGGTCCGCCGCAATCGCGCAGATGCGCGTGACTTGCGTGGAGGTTCGGCGCCAGTACACCCGATACCGGAGGAGACGTCGTCGGGTTCCGGAAGAAGAAGCCGCGCTGTATGAGGTGTACCGCGCGGCGAAGGAGGCTCTGTGGCTGGCCATCGACGAGTCAAAGACTCGAGCCAGGGAAGAGATGCTGGCGACCCTAGACGGGGATCCGTGGGGACGTCCATATCGTGCGGTTCGAGGGAAACTTCGTGCCTGGACGCCCCCACTCACTGAGAGTCTAGAGCCTCAGTTACTAGAGAAAGTGGTCGCAGCCCTTTTCCCTGCTAGAGAAGAGCATGTGCCGCCGCCGATGGCTTTGCCCACAGCCGCAGAGTCGGAGGATGAGGAGGTCCCTGAGGTGACACAGCCGGAGATGACGGCGGCCGTAACGCGGCTCCGGGCCAAAACAGTTGCCCCGGGGCCCGATGGAGTTCCCGGCCGCGCGCTCGTTCTCGCTTTAAAGGAGCTAGAGCCCCAGCTGAGAGGACTCTACTCAGCTTGCCTTGAGCAGGGCCGGTTCCCTACTCAGTGGAAAACAGGTCGTCTGGTCCTGCTCAGGAAAGTGGGGCGCCCAGCAGACTCGCCGTCCGCATACCGGCCTATAGTGCTGCTAGACGAGGTGGGTAAGCTTTTTGAGCGGATAATTGCAGCCCGCCTCGTCGGCCACTTGTGCAGAGAGGGGCCGGATCTGGACGACAGTCAGTTCGGTTTTCGGCATGGGCGCTCCACTATCGACGCGATAATGCGGGTGAGAGTCCTGGCGGAGGAAGCGGTGTCCCGGGGCGGGGTGATGCTGGCGGTGTCCTTGGACATTTCCAATGCGTTCAATACCCTGCCCTGGAGTTGTATTCGGGAGGCACTGCGTTACCATAGGGTGCCTCCCTACCTCCGCCACATCGTTGGGGCTTACTTGGCGGAAAGGTGTGTCACCTATAGGGGACGCGACGGCGGGGGCCGACGCGATATGTCGTGCGGTGTTCCACAGGGTTCGGTTGTAGGTCCTCTCCTGTGGAACATCGGATACGACTGGGTGCTGAGGGGCGAGCTCCAACCCGGAGTGGACCTGACGTGTTACGCGGACGACACGCTGGTCACGGCCCGGGGGAGTTCGTACAGGGAGGCAGCGTTGCTGGCTACGGCTGCGGTATCGCAGGTCGTGAGTCGCATCCGACGCCTGGGCCTGGAGGTGGCCCTCAACAAGTCGGAGGCCATCGCATTCCATGGCCCCCGACGGGCGCCGCCGCCGGGATCACACATTGTGGTCGGAGGGGCTCGAATTGCTGTCGAGTCAACCATGAAGTACTTAGGACTGGTGCTCGACAGCCGGTGGGACTTCGGCCCCCACTTTCGGCGGCTGACGCCCAAGTTGATGGGCGCGGCGGGCGCGCTCGCAACGTTGCTTCCCAACCTGGGGGGCCCGAGCACCGCCTGTAGGCGGTTGTACTTGGGGATCGTGCGATCCATGGCCCTGTACGGGGCCCCGGTGTGGGCTTCTGACCTGACGGCTGGCTGCATCGCAATACTGCGTAAACCACAGAGGGCGATGGCCGTCAGGGCTATCAGGGGGTATCGCACGATCTCCTATGAGGCGGCTTGTGCACTGGCCGGATCCCCGCCCTGGGACCTAGAGGCGAGAGCCCTCGCGTCTCTTTACCGATGGCGCGAGGAAGTGCGAACGCGGGGCGGTGAACCGATGCAGCGAGAGTTTGAGCATCGTCGGTCACAGCTCCGCGAGGCTTTGGTGACGGAATGGCGGAACAGGCTTCTGCGCCCTACTGCCGGCCTCGCTACCGTGGAGGCGATCCGACCAGTGCTCGGCGAATGGCTCGGGAGGAGGCACGGCTCTCTGTCGTTTCGGGCGACGCAGGTGCTTTCGGGGCATGGCTGCTTTGGGAAGTTCCTGTGTCGCATAGGCAGGGAGCCGGACGCTCAGTGCCATCACTGCGTCCACTGTCGGGAGGACACGGCGTGGCACACACTGGCAGAGTGTGTCGCATGGGAGGAGCCGCGCCGTGCCCTCGTATCAGTAGTCGGAGCCGACTTATCGCTACCGGCCGTCGCTCGTTCTATGGCCGGGGGCGCCGAGTCGTGGGATGCGGTGATCTCCTTCTGTGAAACGGTGATTTCGCAGAAGGAGGCTGCGGAAAGGGAGAGGGAGATTGAAACCACTCTCCCGATCCGCAGCAGGCGAACTAGGCGTCGGCGGAGGGCGGACAACGCCCTCTTCCAGCCCCCGTAAATAGGTCCGGAGGGACGGCGGACTCGGGGACGTCCGCCGCCCCTCATCCAGCAGGACCCGAGGCGGCGGCGCGTAGTGTTCCACGCGCGCCCCTAATAGACGTCGCGGGGGGAGTTTTCACACCTCACTCCCCCCGCGGGCCTGAGGTGGCCCGCAATGGCGGGCCGGCACTAGCCGAGGATCGTGGAAGGCGCACAAGTTCCCATGATCCCCGGTCCAAGTGTGGGAAGGGAACACCGGGGTGGTTTTTAGTCAGTAAGAGTCTGACAGACCCCTCCGCCCGCCCCAGGGCGGAGGACATCCATGAGGATTTTCCACCCCCCAAAAAAAAAAAAAAAAAAAAAAAAAAAAAAAAAAAAAAAAAAAAAAAAAAAGGTATTTAACTATTAGTCTTTGTTACCTGAAAATAAATAATAATAATAATAATATCCTGGGACATTTTCACACATGGTCATCTGATCCCAAACAAAGCAGAGCTTGTACTATGGAAACCAGATAACTGATATACTACTTTTTTTTTTGTAAATACATACTTATATAAATGATTTATTATTATTATTTATTACTTTATTATTTTCTTTAAGGAGTCATTAGACCGTCGCCGTCGTCGTTGTTCAGCCGGTCTATCTAAATCGATGTATCTAAAGACAATACCAATACCTTACCCACCTATTTTTCACAGATTTCTTTCTTTCTCTTCTTTGCCTCATTACAATCCCGCTATGCCATTAAATCTATCACTGAAAATCTTCATACATCTGAGAACAACACATTGTCACCTCCATGGTTTCGGTGCGCACTCGGTTGCACTGCAAAGGACTGCGGCGAGACGTGACCGCCATGTCTATTGCACTTATTTACCCGATGCTTCTCGATTCCGCTTCTCGATTATCGATGTTCGGCGAAAGTGGGCTTGGTGCATCACCAAACGACAGTTTGTAGGTTATGTTTTGGTTGAATTATAATTGGTAGATTTTGGTTCCTATTAATCATCAATTTAGGTTAGGTGCTGCTGAAAAAAGGCGTCCTAAACGACATGGCTAAGAAATAAAGGGTTGAAAGGTGTAATGACCTCAAATATGCCTATACCCACACAGGAAATGAGCTAATATTAGGTACTTATAATTTAAGCTTGATTTAAATATTAATTTTAATTTAATTACTTAAGACGGTCTTGTGGCTAAGTAATAACAGCCGCTCGGGTCGATCGATCACTTAAGCTACGCTTGTCATAGTCGGTCCGTGGATGGGTGACCATCTTTACATACCAAGACCCCTCCGTGCCTCGGAAAGCACGTTAAGCCGTTGGTCCCGGCTGTCATTCGTAGATCTTTGACGTCAGAAGCCCGCAAGTCTGACAATCAGTCTTACCAACGGGTATCGTATTACCTAGTATTACCCGGTTGTTGCGGTCATATAGGCCATCGCTCCATGTAAAATAGTGGTATTAACTGCATCCGATTAGACTGGAAGCCGACCCAACATAGTTGGGAAAAGGCTGGGCAGATGATGACTTATAATTTAAGCATAGTAGCTCTTTTAAAATAATATACTTTAAGTACAGTAACAGATTCTAAGGCTATTGCATTCATCATCATCTGCCTAGCCTTTTCCCAACTATGTTGGGGTCGGCTTCCAGTCTAACCGGATGCAGCTGAATACCAGTATTTTACATGGAGCGACTGCCTATCTGACCTCCACAACCCAGTTATTGGGTAATACGATACCCCTTGATAAGACTGGTTGTCAGACTTTCGGGCTTCTGACGACCCGTAACTACTGTCAAAGATCCACGAATGACAGCTGGGACCAACGGCTTAACGTGCTTTCCGAGGCACGGAGGAGTCTCGGTATGTAAAGATGGTCACCCATCTATGGACCAACCGCGGCAAGCGTAGCTTAACCTGGTGGATCGATCCGTGCGGCTGTTATTACTTAGCCACGAGCTCCTCCAATTCTAAGGCTATTGCATTATTTTATTAATATAACTCGCGTAAGAATCTTGTCTACTAAAAAACTGATGTCTTCATCTGCTGCGGGGATGTAAATTGGCTCATTAACATCGTGAGTTATCAAACGATCATGCTGTATGAAACATTTTTAGTACAGCCATTTTATTGGCAGTTCTATTTCTCTAATGAATATTGGGGCTGCAATCGTACAATGTTAACAATAAAAATTACATAAAATAGCTTTAGGAGATACTATAGTCTCAAGTTAATCGCTGCTCTAAAAATAATATTCAATAGATTTTATTTTCATAGTGCGTAATTCATAAAACTTTTTCACATAAAAGCAAGGTGGCACGGGGGTAATGCACGAAGTTTGTGTGTTAAAAAAAAAATGTTCACAAGCTGTGAACAGATAAATTTGCCTGACAAACACAAAACTTTGTGGGGAGCATTTAAAATTTTATTTCACCATAAACTTTATAACGCCGCCTAACCAAACAGAACTCTAAATAAATTTATAAATCAAACAACCGACAATCGAACGGGTTGGGTTTAAAAAAAAGTCCTCAGAAAAAATATTCGTGAGGCGGTTCGAACTGGTTTGTAACCCTCAAACGCTGGGCTTATTGAGATATCAAATAAAAAATCAGCAGTCTCGGGCGGCTAACAAGACCCCCTTCAACAATGCTCCTTGATTTAGCTCAAGTTTATTGTGCAACTTTATTTATACGTCTGTGTTCCCTACTAGACGCTATCCGATATTACCCTTCCCATATCCTTGCAACCCAACAGAACACCACAAGCAATCCAAATTCAACTCTAATCCGTTCAAAATGCAGTCCACATTTCATTACCTATGTTACAAGACTTACGTCAAAATTTCGGGAACCTGAAATTTACCAACGCATTTTATTAAGAATCGTGAATCTGTATGTCGGTTTGTGTGGTTTGATTGGAAATATGCTTATGGTTGTTTCGGTGGGCGGCCATTGGATTACGTCTGCAGCGGCTGATTGCAGCTGAACATCGTTTAAGGAGCCTCTTTGAGCAACGATTCCCCGTTTGAGAGTTGAGAGAAATAGGGGAACCAGCGGTTTTACGATGTGGGTAATACGATTGCTTGATTGTTTCATTTATTTTATCTATTAATATTTGTGATCAGGTTGTTTACCGAGGTTTATGCGTTAGCAATGTTAATTTATTTAATATTTGAGCTTAGTGAATAGTTTAGCCCATGGTTGTTTATTGTTTATGTTTACAATATTAAAATCACCTTCACAACAACCATAATAAACAGGAACGGAACTAAGAAAGAAAGAAAAACATTTTATTTGGGACACGCACAAGAAAAACAAACTAATAAAATTATCATTACTTATATTTTTTCGAACTATTGGTCAACTTTCTTTAGAAATTGACTATTATTGTTTACTTTTTTGCATAAAAACAGTTTTCTTGCATCCGAAAATATTTATTTTTATTTATTTTTTTTATTTTATTTATTCGGGAAAATAAACAGTTACACATTAAAATCTTATTCTAAGTTATAAATATACAAGAGTTATAAATGTATAACCTACAACATTTTCCACAACATAATATTAAAAGTTATATCTAACAGTGCGCTAATCTAAGCTGTTAAAACAGAAAAGTATAGTATAGTAACTATAGACATAGTGAACATTAGACATAGACACGCATGCAAACAACAGAGAAAGAGAGAGAGAGGGAGAGAATGAGTAAGTGTTAAACTAACTATTACAATCAGAAATTATTTTGTAGATAAGACTTCTAAATTTTTGAGCAGAGACAGAAAAGAAGTCGATATCTTCAAAGAACTTGTTGTATTGATTGGTAAGGCGGCGTAGGGGTGCTCGCAAGCCCGCGTTTGTACGACAAGAACTTGCAGCAAATAAAGGTCTTGCGCGCACCCCACGGTGTATCGTTGTTCTAGGTACTACAAAACTAATTTTGTTGCGAATATCGATACAATCATAAGTATTACACAGATCAAACAGGAACATCGCATCCAGCATTATTCGCCTAGACTTTAAACTTTGCAAATTATACTTCTTCAAAAGATCATTATAGGATGCATAAGTACGATAGCAACGAAAATGCATGGCCTTAAGAAATTTTCTTTGTACTTTTTCAACCATGTCGGAATATTTACCATAGTGAGGACTCCATACTGAAACAGCATACTCCAGCTGAGAGCGAACCAACGTTTTATATAGATATAAATAGGTAAAAGATCGCGTAAATACTGTAGCCGTTCTCATAATAAAACCAAACAGGCGGAAGGCATTATTAACAATTTTGTTAATATGGGAATCCAAATAGAGTTTGTCATCCAACAGAATTCCAAGATCACGGAACAGGAATATTGCATTACCATTGACATTTATGGACTTACTTATTGATTTACATTTTATATTAAATTTTATTATATTTTTATTTTCAACAGTGTCTCGGTTCGATATCACCATTAATCAATGGCGTCCACCAATCAAAGTGAAACAGTGGACGGCAGAACGAAATCAAATTACTTAACTGCTTTTATGACATTTAAAAGCAACGGCTCGCTAAGGGTTTTCACGTGGCGATATTTACCGTATTTTTTATAATACAAAACCTTTACAAAGCGCAAGTTTGATCCTACATGGAGTATTGCAGCTACCTTTGGCATGGCTCAGCTAAATACCAATTTGCCGCGCTTGACTCGGTGGAACAAAGAGCTAAGAGACTCATTGGTGACGTAAAACTGGTGCATGCCAAACTTCACAGCTTGGCTCATCGCCGCAAGGTTGACTGTTTGTCGGTTTCTACAGATTGTACTTCCGTGAGTGTGCCCAAGAACTCCACGACCTGATTCCACCGGCCCCCTTCTACCATCGGACATCTAGACGCATTGCCAGTTACCATCTCTACCTGGTTGCTATTCCACCAATTCGCACTAAGCATTTCCAAATGTCTTTTATAATGCGCACAGCAAACGAGTGGAACTCACTACCTGCCTCTGTGTTTCCGAGCGCATACAACCGTAATCTCTTCAAAGTGAGAGTGAACAGGCTTCTTCTGGGTAAGCTCAGCTTGTGTCTGTCACCTCTGACCTAGACTAGAGAGCAAACCCATCTCAATTTTTTTTTTTTTTAATTGCAGATTTTTAAACAAAACTGTCTTATTCCTCGGTCTTGCACTGAATCTAATTTATAATTAGATAAAACATTAGAAAGCGGTAAAAGGTGGGCGTTTTGGGTACTGTCTTTTGTTTGTATCTTTTGGGTCAGTTTCCACTAAGCGGAAAAATCCTCCTTTGAGGTTTGAATAGTGGTGATTCTTAGCTTAATTTTTCAATAACTAAATGTATGTTTAGCTTATCGACTATCAATTTCCCTAAATTACTTTCTTTACGACATAAATCCCATATTACCTAGCCGCAATGGCAAGGTTTTATTTCCAATTTAAAGTTTATAATTCATGGTTCTAGCAGGCCATATCCGCCAGGCGATTTTACCCAAATATATTTTATTTAAATCTATAGCCAGCCCTAAGCTCTACAACTTTTTGCAAACAACACTGGCTTTATCTGTACTCTATACTGTCACTAACAAAAGTGCTCACCGGCTCTGTGTCTATTATTAATTAAAAACCAAAAACGTTCCAGTTAAGCCCGCGAGTGTACCAAAATCGAATCAAAGGAGTAATTCGAATGGAATCGCTGAATGAATTGATCGAATCGACGGTAGTGCAACACTGTTTACACGCAACCCATTTTAAACCTTAACAGGCAGTGTTAAAGTTTAAGTTTGAGACGTTGTTTTGCAATGCGAATTCGGAAGTTGTTGTAAAGAATTTTGTACTTTATGTTGTTGTGATAGAGCATAATTTGTTTGTTTCAGTGTAAATTTTGATGTAGCAAACGTAGTGTATAAAAGACTCGTGTTCGCAGGATTGTCGTTCGATATAATTCGGTTAAGAGATGTTTTAGAGATGTCGATGAATTTTTTGATTGCCAAATATCCGTTCACTTTTATGTTTTGTTGTTCTGCTTCGTTTTCAGGCTGAACTGCATAGGATAACGCATCTGGAGTAGATAGAGACGGAATGTACAGAAGCCAGCACATCAAGCTACTACAATCTGTCAAATTTCTTTAATAGATTTTCAACTGTTTCGCTTGGAGCATTAGGTTCAAGGTTGATTGGGAAAAATTTTACAGTTTCGGGTAGTTTGATCTGCTGGCGTCTGTACATATTCAATGCTACAAAGATCAATTACTATATTTAATCAAACACTGGCTTACAAAATGTAACATCTTGCATAGCGTTGTCTAGGTAGGTACAAAAAAAAATGCTTTCGAAAAATGGCAAAAAGAGAATAATTTTATTTAGTTTTCCTTCTTTAAACACTTATTAGTTGTTAGCTTACCAAGAAAACAATACAAACTAGTCCCTCTATCAATCTGTAACAAATACTTCTTTTCCAAAAAAAAATCTTTGTTTTTTTACCCAGCATTATCATGGTATGTGTTCAGTTTTCGATTGGTATTCATGAACAGCAAATCTGTGAAGATACGTTCAGAATCTTATTTCAGCTTCGGATTTTTGTATAAAAATCCGCGAGATCCGAGGAAATATTATGCGCATCTCTGTAGTTTTGTCTTTTTATTGTTTTTGGGGGAGATTGGTGTTACCCGAAAGTGGGTACACTCTAGTGTAAATATGATAAAAATGTGTGAAATAAGAAATTGTCTGCAGTTTGAGGGATCAGCAAGTGTGAATCTTCTAGACGGATAGAGTTTAGAATTCTTGCTTGCTTCTTTCTTGCCTTATTATTATTATTCCTTTGTTACTGTCCCACTGCAATGCAAAAGTCTCTTCTGATACAGAGAAGGCATGAGCATTGATCACCACGCTTGCTCATGATGGGTTGGCGATTTCAAACCTATCTAATGTGATAGACCATGGAGTAAAGTAATACTCGGGTTCTTGACGCACCAGTATATTTCAAACTTATCTAATGTAACAGACCGTGGGGTAAAGTAATACTCGGGTTCTTGACGCACCAGTATATTTCAAACTTATCTAATGTAACAGACCGTGGGGTAAAGTAATACTCGGGTTCTTGACGCACCAGTATATTTCAAACTTATCTAATGTAACAGACCGTGGGGTAAAGTAATACTCGGGTTCTTGACGCACCAGTATATTTCAAACTTATCTAATGTGACAGACCGTGGGGTAAAGTAATACTCGGGTTCTTGACGCACCAGTATATTTCAAACTTATCTAATGTAACAGACCGTGGGGTAAAGTAATACTCGGGTTCTTGACGCACCAGTATATTTCAAACTTATCTAATGTAACAGACCGTGGGGTAAAGTAATACTCGGGTTCTTGACGCACCAGTATATTTCAAACTTATCTAATGTAACAGACCGTGGGGTAAAGTAATACTCGGGTTCTTGACGCACCAGTATATTTCAAACTTATTTAATGTAACAGACCGTGGGGTAAAGTAATACTCGGGTTCTTGACGCACCAGTATATTTCAAACTTATCTAATGTGACAGACCGTGGGGTAAAGTAATACTCGGGTTCTTGACGCACCAGTATATTTCAAACTTATCTAATGTAACAGACTGTGGGGTAAAGTAATACTCGGGTTCTTGACGCACCAGTATATTTCAAACTTATCTAATGTGACAGACCGTGGGGTAAAGTAATACTCGGGTTCTTGACGCACCAGTATATTTCAAACTTATCTAATGTGACAGACCGTGGGGTAAAGTAATACTCGGGTTCTTGACGCACCAGTATATTTCAAACTTATCTAATGTAACAGACTGTGGGGTAAAGTAATACTCGGGTTCTTGACGCACCAGCATATTTCAAACTTATCTAATGTAACAGACTGTGGGGTAAAGTAATACTCGGGTTCTTGACGGACCAGTATATTTCAAACTTATCTAATGTAACAGACTGTGGGGTAAAGTAATACTCGGGTTCTTGACGCACGAGTATATTTCAAACTTATCTAATGTAACAGACTGTGGGGTAAAGTAATACTCGGGTTCTTGACGCACCAGTATATTTCAAACTTATCTAATGTAACAGACTGTGGGGTAAAGTAATACTCGGGTTCTTGACGCACCAGTATATTTCAAACTTATCTAATGTAACAGACTGTGGGGTAAAGTAATACTCGGGTTCTTGACGCACCAGTATATTTCAAACTTATCTAATGTAACAGACTGTGGGGTAAAGTAATACTCGAGTTCTTGACGCACCAGTATATTTCAAACTTATCTAATGTAACAGACCGTGGGGTAAAGTAATACTCGGGTTCTTGACGGACCAGTATATTTCAAACTTATCTAATGTAACAGACCGTGGGGTAAAGTAATACTCGAGTTCTTGACGCACCAGTATATTTCAAACTTATCTAATGTAACAGACCGTGGGGTAAAGTAATACTCGGGTTCTTGACGGACCAGTATATTTCAAACTTATCTAATGTAACAGACTGTGGGGTAAAGTAATACTCGGGTTCTTGACGCACCAGTATATTTCAAACTTATCTAATGTAACAGACTGTGGGGTAAAGTAATACTCGGATTCTTGACGCACCAGTATATTTCAAACTTATCTAATGTAACAGACTGTGGGGTAAAGTAATACTCGGGTTCTTGACGCACCAGTATATTTCAAACTTATCTAATGTAACAGACTGTGGGGCAAAGTAATACTCGGGTTCTTGACGCACCAGTATATTTCAAACTTATCTAATGTAACAGACTGTGGGGTAAAGTAATACTCGGGTTCTTGACGCACCAGTATATTTCAAACTTATCTAATGTAACAGACTGTGGGGTAAAGTAATACTCGGGTTCTTGACGTACCAGTATATTTCAAACTTATCTAATGTAACAGACAGTGGGGTAAAGTAATACTCGGGTTCTTGACGCACCAGTATATTTCAAACTTATCTAATGTAACAGACCGTGGGGTAAAGTAATACTCGGGTTCTTGACGCACCAGTATATTTCAAACTTATCTAATGTAACAGACCGTGGGGTAAAGTAATACTCGGGTTCTTCACGCACCAGTATATTTCATACTTATCTAATGTGACAGACCGTGGCGTAGAGTAATACTCAGGTTCTTGACGCACCAGTATATTTCATACTTATCTAATGTGACAGACCGTGGGGTAAAGTAATACTCGGGTTCTTGACGCACCAGTATATTTCAAACTTATCTAATGTAACAGACTGTGGGGTAAAGTAATACTCGGGTTCTTGACGTACCAGTATATTTCAAACTTATCTAATGTAACAGACTGTGGGGTAAAGTAATTCTCGGGTTCTTGACGTACCAGTATATTTCAAACTTATCTAATGTAACAGACTGTGGGGTAAAGTAATACTCGGGTTCTTGACGTACCAGTATATTTCAAACTTATCTAATGTAACAGACCGTGGGGTAAAGTAATACTCGGGTTCTTGACGCACCAGTATATTTCAAACTTATCTAATGTAACAGACTGTGGGGTAAAGTAATACTCGGGTTCTTGACGTACCAGTATATTTCAAACTTATCTAATGTAACAGACTGTGGGGTAAAGTAATACTCGGGTTCTTGACGTACCAGTATATTTCAAACTTATCTAATGTAACAGACCGTGGGGTAAAGTAATACTCGGGTTCTTGACGCACCAGTATATTTCAAACTTATCTAATGTAACAGACTGTGGGGTAAAGTAATACTCGGGTTCTTGACGTACCAGTATATTTCAAACTTATCTAATGTAACAGACTGTGGGGCAAAGTAATACTCGGGTTCTTGACGCTCCAGTATATTTCAAACTTATCTAATGTAACAGACCGTGGGGTAAAGTAATACTCGGGTTCTTCACGCACCAGTATATTTCATACTTATCTAATGTGACAGACCGTGGCGTAGAGTAATACTCAGGTTCTTGACGCACCAGTATATTTCATACTTATATAATGTGACAGACCGTGGGGTAAAGTAATACTCGGGTTCTTCACGCACCAGTATATTTCATACTTATCTAATGTGACAGACCGTGGCGTAGAGTAATACTCAGGTTCTTGACGCACCAGTATATTTCATACTTATATAATGTGACAGACCGTGGGGTAAAGTAATACTCGGGTTCTTGACGCACCAGTATATTTCAAACTTATCTAATGTAACAGACTGTGGGGTAAAGTAATACTCGGGTTCTTGACGCACCAGTATATTTCAAACTTATCTAATGTAACAGACTGTGGGGTAAAGTAATACTCGGGTTCTTGACGTACCAGTATATTTCAAACTTATCTAATGTAACAGACTGTGGGGTAAAGTAATACTCGGGTTCTTGACGTACCAGTATATTTCAAACTTATCTAATGTAACAGACCGTGGGGTAAAGTAATACTCGGTTCTTGACGCACCAGTATATTTCAAACTTATCTAATGTAACAGACTGTGGGGTAAAGTAATACTCGGGTTCTTGACGCACCAGTATATTTCAAACTTATCTAATGTAACAGACTGTGGGGTAAAGTAATACTCGGGTTCTTGACGTACCAGTATATTTCAAACTTATCTAATGTAACAGACAGTGGGGTAAAGTAATACTCGGGTTCTTGACGCACCAGTATATTTCAAACTTATCTAATGTAACAGACTGTGGGGTAAAGTAATACTCGGGTTCTTGACGCACCAGTATATTTCAAACTTATCTAATGTAACAGACTGTGGGGTAAAGTAATACTCGGGTTCTTGACGTACCAGTATATTTCAAACTTATCTAATGTAACAGACAGTGGGGTAAAGTAATACTCGGGTTCTTGACGCACCAGTATATTTCAAACTTATCTAATGTAACAGACCGTGGGGTAAAGTAATACTCGGGTTCTTCACGCACCAGTATATTTCAAACTTATCTAATGTAACAGACTGTGGGGTAAAGTAATACTCGGGTTCTTGACGTACCAGTATATTTCAAACTTATCTAATGTAACAGACTGTGGGGTAAAGTAATTCTCGGGTTCTTGACGTACCAGTATATTTCAAACTTATCTAATGTAACAGACTGTGGGGTAAAGTAATACTCGGGTTCTTGACGTACCAGTATATTTCAAACTTATCTAATGTAACAGACTGTGGGGTAAAGTAATTCTCGGGTTCTTGACGTACCAGTATATTTCAAACTTATCTAATGTAACAGACTGTGGGGTAAAGTAATACTCGGGTTCTTGACGTACCAGTATATTTCAAACTTATCTAATGTAACAGACCGTGGGGTAAAGTAATACTCGGGTTCTTGACGCACCAGTATATTTCAAACTTATCTAATGTAACAGACTGTGGGGTAAAGTAATACTCGGGTTCTTGACGTACCAGTATATTTCAAACTTATCTAATGTAACAGACTGTGGGGCAAAGTAATACTCGGGTTCTTGACGCTCCAGTATATTTCAAACTTATCTAATGTAACAGACCGTGGGGTAAAGTAATACTCGGGTTCTTCACGCACCAGTATATTTCATACTTATCTAATGTGACAGACCGTGGCGTAGAGTAATACTCAGGTTCTTGACGCACCAGTATATTTCATACTTATATAATGTGACAGACCGTGGGGTAAAGTAATACTCGGGTTCTTGACGCACCAGTATATTTCAAACTTATCTAATGTAACAGACTGTGGGGTAAAGTAATACTCGGGTTCTTGACGTACCAGTATATTTCAAACTTATTTAATGTGACAGACCGTGGGGTAAAGTAATACTCAGGTTCTTGACGCACCAGTATATTTCAAACTTATTTAATGTAACAGACCGTGGGGTAAAGTAATACTCGGGTTCTTGACGCACCAGTATATTTCAAACTTATTTAATGTAACAGACCGTGGGGTAAAGTAATACTCGGGTTCTTGACGCACCAGTATATTTCAAACTTATCTAATGTGACAGACCGTGGGGTAACGATGTTTTTCTTTACAGTTTTGAGAGCAGTGGTCGTGAAATAAATTACACAAAAGGTAAAGCGCCTGTCAGGGTTCAAACCTGCTCCCCGGGGTGGTCACGGCATGCAATATGCTCTGGTGCGCTGGTGATAGGGGGTACTTCCCAAAGGAGGGTGGAGTGGTGGTGGAGTTTTAGTGGGTTGGAGTCCCACCATTATCTCCCCGTGGTAGTGCAGTATGCGTGAGCATTTCTCTACGAAAAAAAAAAACAAAGTTCGAACACACGACCTACAACTCGTAAGTCACGGCCGTTACCTCTGACCCACCATTGCTCCTTACAAATCCTACACATACATTATACTTAGGAATAAGTCAACTGCTAGCACCCTCTAAGCATTGCGTACATTTAGCAATACTTAGAAGGTGCTAGCAGTTGACTTCATTCTGTATGTGCTAAGAGGCACATTGGCGACGTTAAACTGGTGGATGCCAAGTTTCATAGCTTGGCTCATCGCCGTAAGGTTGCCTGCTTGTCGGTCTTCTACAGATTGTATTTCGGTGAGTGTGCTCAAGAACTCCACGACCTCATTTCGCTGGCCCCCTTCTAACATCGGACATCTAGACGCACTGCCAGTTACCATCTCTACCTAGTTGCTAATCCGCACTAAGCGTTTCCAAATGTCTTCTATAATGCGCACAGCAAAAGAGTGGAATTCACTACCTGCGTCTGTGTTTCCGAACGCATACAACCCTAATCTCTTCAAAGTGAAAGTGAACAGGCTTCTTCTGGGTAAGCTCACTCTATTGTTGACTCTGTCTCTGTCGCCTCCGACCTAGACAACCCCATCTTAAATAAAAAATAGAAAGTTACAATATAAATTGTAAATTCGTAATTGGCTGCAAGACTAGTTTATAATATAATATTTTAAGACAACATTTCAAAGAGCTGTGGATTTTGTGAACAATAAATGAATAAACGAAGTCGTTAATAAACACACACTTGCCCCACAAACCGAATAATATATCAGTTTTAACTCTAATTTAAAGTTGTGTCGAGTAGAAAATTTCGGACTATACAGCTCGGTCTTACGATTAACACGGATCGCATCCTGTAACTAAGTTGCTTATCGCCTGTACAAGTTTATACAAGTTGTCAGCAACATCCCAGTTGAAACTTGTTTCAGTACCCACTTCGTACAATTAACATTTAACAGATTAATTATATTGGATGGCGAGCTATTTATGTAGGGTATAATTTAAGGTGGAAGCGCCAGGGTAGCACGCGAAATTCATTTTTTTTTACGTTTTTTGCAATTTGCAAGTTAGTATTAGGTTTTATGTTGATCAAAATACGATTTGCGATCGTAACAAGTATGTATGTACAGAATTATAATTGTTAAAGTCATCAATACAACTCTTTAAGACCAAGTAAGCCTATTGAATGACTCAATCTGCCTAGCCTTTTCCCAACTATGTTGGGGTCGGTTTCCAGTCTAACCGGATGCAGCTGAATACCAGTATTTTACATGGAGCGACTGCCTATCTGTCCTCCACAACCCAGTTACTGGGTAATACGATACCCCTTGGTAACACTGGTTGTCAGACTTTCGGGCTTCTGACAACCCGTAACGACTGTCAAAGATCCACGAATGACAGCCGGGACCAACGGCTTAACGTGCTTTCCGAGGCACGGAGGAGTCTCGGTATGAAAAGATGGTCACCCATCCACAGACCAACCCCGGCAAGCGTAGCTTAACCTGATGGATCGACCCGTGCGGCTGTTATTACTTAGCCACGAGCTCCTATTGAATATTTTATGAAATATTGACATCTAAGGATTATACTAACATAAGGATTTTTTTTACTGATTCTAATTATAATTCTGTAAATACATACTTGTCACGGTCGCGAATAATACATTAATCAACATACAACCTAATACTGACTTGCAAATTACAAAAAAAAAACGTAAGAAAACTTGGATTTCGCGGGCTACCCTGTGCTTTAGTTCCTAGATTAAAATTGTCCTGCGAAGGACGTTTTAGAGACCAAACGGTGAATCATCATTCTTCCAAAATTATTTTTGTGTAAACAGTAAAATATCGTAAAATGGAGAGCAGTGGTGACCCAGTGGTAACGATCGCGACTTACGAGTTGTAGGTCGTAGGTTCTTACCCAGGCAGGCGCTTTACTTTGTGTAAATTATTTCATCACCACTGGTCTCAAAATGGTGAAGGAAAACATCGTGAGAAAAGCGGCATGTCCTAGAACCAAAGAAATCAAAAAAATATGCTCTTGTTCTATTTCTGGTTCTACGTTCATTTGGTCTAAACTTACCTTTATATTGTTAGATGTTTAAGGGGGAAGCGTCAGGGTCGCCCGCGAAATTTAAATTTTCTTACGTTTTTTTTTCAGTCAGTATTAAATTGTATGTTAAATAAAGTATGATTCGCGACCGTAACAAATATATGTTTACAGAATTATAATAATTATTACAATCCGTAATACAACTGCTGAAGTTAGTATAATCCTCAAATGTCGAGATTTCATTAAATAGTCATTTAGTAGGATTACCTGGTCTTAAAGAGTTGTATTGATCACTTTAATGATTCTAGTTATGTAAATAGATACGTGTTACGGCCGCGTATTACATTTTGATCAACGTTCAACCTAACACTGACTTCTAAATTGCAAAAAACGTAAGAAAGTTTGAATTTCGCGGGCTACCCTGACGCTTTCGCCTTAAGGCAAAATTATCAGAGTAGATACACCCACATTTTACTGGTTTATAGCCCCATGGATACAGAATCCTGACTGCTAAGAAATTCTTAAAGGAAAAACCATTATGTTTTCGCTATCATTATTACAGTAAAGGCGTGACTCTCGCACAAATGTGTTTCTGAATTCCTGCCTACCTAATCCCCAACTTGCTAAAATCTCGGGGTGGTCTCCCATCCATTTTTTCCGGAACATATTTGAGCTATACTGCGTTAGTTAGATGTATGAATAGCGTGAAGATGTATTTCATGGAGCAGGAAACGAGGCATGTTCCTCCACACCGTGCCGCCCACAGGATTTGGTTTGTTCCACTTAGGACTGTAAATAGAAAATTATAAACACTATTTTCTTAGTTTTTATTGTGAGGCTGATTTTTGTGTAGACATTTGCGATAGCGAAAATGATTCAGAAAAGTATCCTAACTTAATATTATAAATGCAAAAGTGAGTTTGTTTGTTTGTCACGCTTTCACGTTAAATCGGCTCAACAGATTTGGATGAAATTTGGCACATGGGTAGACAAAGACCTGGAGAAAGACATAGGCTACTTTTTATTCTGGATCGTAGACGAAGTCATGGGCAACAGCTAGTATCAAATAAAAATAATCTTATGTTATAAATTAATCCATAATAGTATTATGTAAGTAACTCTGTCTGTCTGTCTGTATGTTACCTTTTCACGCCTAAACTGCTGAATGGTTTTCGATGAAATTTGACAAAGAGATAGGTGGCATCCCGGGGACGGACTTAGGCTACATTTATTCTTAAAAATAAACCCACAGGGGGTAAGAGTTTGTATGGGAAACCCATGATTTCTGAAGTTAGGGATATGAAAATTTAAATTTAAGCTTTGGAAAGAAATAAAGAGTTATTGTGTCAGCGTTTTTGTAAAATCACCCCTTAAAGAGGGTAAAATAGGGGATTTTACCTTTAAAAATTCACTTGTAGGTAATATTGTAATGTTTGTGTACCTACCTCTATTTTCTGAGATTTAAGGGATTATATTGTCATAGTCCATAACTTGAGCTAACATTATTTTTACAATTTAAAGTCACAAAATAATTTGGCTGACACGTATACTTACACTTGCGTGGTCAAAGGCGGACCTAGAGTATTTCAAATTGACGTTGATGATATTTAAATAATCAATATTAATATTAAGTTACACATTTAGAATCGTAAAATAACTTACTTTTTTTTTTTTTTAATTTCTCATATCATGATATTACGCCAAAAATCAAGAGCGGTAAATGTTGTTTGGTTATTTTATAAACTGATTTTAACTCAAATCTGAAAAGATAAAGGAGTTGCTGTTGCAGTAGCCTCCTCTGGAATAGCCGCTACGTTGCTAAATGGTGGCCGAACGATACATTCGGTACAAACTACGAGCGGGGACGAATGATTCAGTAATGTAAACTGTTGGTTTGGAATTAATGTACGATTTCCTACCAAAGTGTAATCGAAGAACTAAATCGAACTATCACAGATATCAAGAGCAACCAAAGTATCACAGAACATAATTATGGTGGTAGTGCCAGACGATGGTATGGTAGACGGTGATTTTAGATAGTCCCTGGGATAATTTCTAACATCCACACGGGCGAAGCCGCAGGCAAAAGCTAGTTTACCCATATCATAGAAATAAAAATAATAATTTTAAATTACTTTAGATTATCTGCTTACTATAACTATAACACATGTAATCTAACTTTACGCTCTATTTCGGAGATAAGTCAGTTACAAAAAGCCATTAATTTCATAAGTGATATTCAACGTTTCACAAACTGCCGAAATGTGGGTGTTGGTACAGCAATTGTATAACCCTTGGAGGAATGCTTGCGTAATTCTATTATGGTACAAAACATTTTAATTCAGTTAACCAACAACATTTACCATTTTTGGTATAACATTTTTGTTATTTTTTTTTATTGGTAGGTAAAATCTGTATAACAGTTATACTATGGAACAACAAAGAAAGAAAGAAAGAAATCGATACCTCCCACGTAAGTTGTTGTATCAAACTTCAATATTACAGGTGAGCGTTTTAAAGATTCAAATAAGCCTAAAAGCTGCATTTATTTTCATAATCTTTATAAAAAATTTATATGAGTATAAATCCTTTATAAAATCGTGTTTCCGTTTTTTATTTTTTCACTTTGAATGCATAGATTACTACAAATTAGGCAATTTTTAGTAGAAACGCTAAAAGGTATTTTTGTGGGATACAACAACTTACGTGGGAGGTATAGAAATATAAGTTTATTTGTCACAGAAACACGTGCGTACAAAAAGATATTAACCTCGAATTTTACAAAAACAAAAATAAAGCAAAATAGATCTGCATACAAATCACGAGCACAAAACAAAAGTCGGCAGCTGCTGTCACGCCATGACTGTGACAAGAAGGCTTCCACTCAGCATGATGCTGTGCTATGGGGGGCCCACAGCACAGCGCTGATTTTCAGTGGTCACCCGAAAAGACGTAGGTACGGAAACCAAGTCAGGTTAAATGATGTACATGAATTACTAAATAAATAAAATAAAACAAACAGTACTCAGAACATTATAATGCAATTATACTTACAAAGCTACAACCAAACATATAAATTTAAAAAAATATGTATACATAAATGAATAAATATATTAAGTAACATAAGAAATTAATCCGCAGGCATCCCCGTGCGTAATTAAACATATTGCTACTGAAAACAGAAAATGCATCTGGCACAAATCTCCTATCCCTAAACGGACAACACCAAAGAATCTTGGTGCGGCAAGCTTTTAAATATTTCCCCGTCCTTGATTTATCGCCCGCCTTATAAAAGCCTCCCGCAGGGCGATATAGCCTTCCAAGGCGAGCTTTTCGGCATTTTTTGCTTTAATAAAAATCGCGTCTTCAATCTGCTACAGAAGAATTTTAATTTTTCTGTCTAATATTCTTGTTAGAACATTTTCATTTGGAATCGTCCACTGTGAAATTAAGGAGGAACGACTATGACGGTTGTAAGTGGAATATATTATTTTGTAAGTGATTTAGTAAATTTGGTGCTTTATTTTAAATTTATATAAGCTAATGAATTTGACAGTCGTTACGGGTCCAAGAGGTATCATATTACCCAGTAACTGGGTTGTGGAGGTCAGGTAGACGACGATGACGACGAGGTATCGATCGGTGTTTACCACGTCAAGAACGTTATACACTCTACTTTTCCTTTGTTAAGCCACATATTGACTACCTAGTGGAAATATGGGGTACCGCCGCTAAAATACACACACACCTACTACAAACTGCTCAAAATAAATTGCTAAAAAAAACTCTATATAATTTTGATTATATGACAGGCCAGTTGGCGTGGTTGGTTAAGATACCACCTATCACGCCGCAGGTCGTGGGTTCGATTCCCATCCAGGACAAACATTTGTGTGCATGAACATGTCTGTTTGTTCTGAGTCTGGGTGTAATTATCTATATAAGTATGTATTTACAAAAAAAAAAAGTAGTATATCAGTTATCTAGTTTCCATAGTACAAGCTCTGCTTAGTTTGGGATCGGATGATCGTGTGTGAAAATGTCCCAGGATATTATTATATTATTATTATTATTATCTAACTCCAACAGAAACTCTATACAAAGAAATTAAAGTAATGACCATTTCACAAACATATATATAATATACAGTATGTTAACCAACAGAGGGCGTTCCCGTTAACCCGCAATAGTATAGCATCCATACATGCTAAAAAAAATATTACCATTCGAAAACAAAATGGTTTTTATTTTTTTTTAATATTAAAATATTCACTAAAAATGCTAAAAATATCCAAAAAAATATAAAAATATTCACTAAAAATAAAAACTAAATTGCGATGTTTCCGTCCTTCAAGTACGCGTGTACAGAGTGTTTCTTTTACGTATCAATTTAACATTTTTAGTGAATATTTTAATATTAAAAAAAATAAAAACCATTTTGTTTTCGAATGGTAATATTTTTTTTAGCATGTATGGATGCTATACTATTGCGGGTTAACGGGAACGCCCTCTGTTGGTTAACATACTGTATATAGTACATGCTTACAAATTCAAAAAAATACTAAATAAAAATATACACACACACACAATGACAAAACCTTCACAAAAACATTAAAAAAAAAACACAAAATGAAACTGAGACGTGAACAAGACTTTTTACAATTACACCCAACCCGCACAAACTACGGAAGAAAAATTATTATGACTAATATTTAATAAATTACCGAGAGACCTCAAAGAATTTATATCTAAAACCACTTTTAATAAACTACTTTATAATAAAAAACTCACTTTCCCTACAATATTGTCGAGCCACATTTACCGCTGATCGGTGTTGTACGGAAACTTGTTTACGTATTTTGACAGTTGAGCCCGTGTATCGAACTAACACAAGTTCATTTATTTAGTAATCTACCCACAAAACATTACAATTGATGCTTAGTTTTTGTATTACGTCCAACATGTAGTTTTTAACCGACGAATAAAAAAGGAGGAGGTTCTCAATTAGAAAGAAAAGAAAGAAAGAAAGAAAATACGTTTATTTGCGATAAACATGGCGCAAAGAAATAAAATAACAAAATAAAATAATTAAAACAAGTTTCGGGAAAATATGCGTCACATTCACGCAAAACGGCCATCGCTCAGCATAATGCCGCGACTCTATACACAACCCCAATACACAATTCGACACGTATATCTTTTTATTTTTTTTTTTATGTATGAGCACGCATAACATTTTAAAGAGTAGTCCGATTTGAAAGATTTTTATTTTATTCGGGAGGGTATACGTCGTAGTTAGAACCATATAAAATTTATTAGCTTTGCTTGGGTAGTTTTTGAGTTATCTTCAATAGTACGTATTTTTCCGACTTAGTTTATGTGTATGATGTTCTAATCTATTTTGAAGGTATTCGAATTTGTGTGGGGTTAGGTATCACCACCTAAAAAAAAATTGGAAATTAATACTGTTACAAAAAAAAATAAACAACCGGCTTCCAAAAAGGTAACTGAAAAGCGAAAAATAAAAAAACATTTTTACAAAAAATTAAACCGACGAAAAACTGAGGAATGAAAATAAAAAAAAACCTTTTTGTCTAGCTAAACTCCTAAATTATTTTATATTACAAATTTTAAGTCGGCGCCAAACAAACAAACAGGCAAATTAATTACATAAATCATATAAAATGGGTATAATAGCTTGATAGATCTTCGTTGAATGTTTGTTTGGCGCCGCCTCAAAATTTGTAACATAAATTAATTTAGGAGGTTATTTAGGCTAAAAGGTTTTTTATTTTTCACTTTTCAGTTTTTTCGTCGGTTTATTTTTTTGTAAAAAAGTTTTTTTTTTAATTTTGAGATGTCTAGCTCTAAATATTCTCATGTAAGTGAATTGTAACTCTTATGAGAATAATTAATGATCTCAAACCGGAGATGGGCAGTCGCTCCATGTAAATTACTGGTAGCCAACTGCATCCGGTTAGACTGGAAGCCGACCTCAACATAGTTGGGAAAAGACTAGGATAATAATGATAAGCTAGTGAATTTGAGAAATTAATTACAAAAATCAATCTGCCTAGCCTTTTCCCAACTATGTTGGGCTCGGCTTCCAGTCTAACCGGATGCAGCTGAATACCAGAAAATTAATATGGAGCGACTGCCTATCTGACCTCCACAACTCAGTGACTGGGTAAGACTGGTAAGACTGGTTGTCAGACTTTCGGGCTTCTGACAACTCGTAATGACTGTAAAAGATCCACGCATGATAGCCGGAAGCAACGGCTTACCGTGCTTTCCGAGGCACGGAGGGGTATTGGTATGTAAAGATGGTCACCCATCCACAGACCAACTACGACAAGCGTAGCTTAACCTGATCGATCGACCCGTGCGCTGTTATTACTTACCCACAAGCCCCTCCACCACAACCTTATATTATTTGTCCAATGTGACACAATTGCTACAACATCTGTCTTATCATCACTACACCCAAATAATTTTGCTCAAAAACCATAAAATCAAATGCCAAATCTCTATTCATCTTACGCTACCCGCTACATCCACCATTCATTAATGAGTACCATTAAAATAGACTAGAGACCAGAGACAAAGAGTTGTCGCAATATAGCTGTCCTCTGTGAACGACCCTCGTCTTATGCTACACTATTAATCACAGTCAGTATTAGGATTACTAGGAGTTTGAAGGTTTTGGATGAGGCAGTTTTATTTGAAACTGTCCTGTAACACAGGAGTTGTTACCTAGCGAAGAGTCAGGGCTTCACTTTGTTTGTACACATTTTTTTATGTCAATAAATTATTTATTTATTATTAAACTAGCTGACCCGACAGAGGCGTTATACTGTCCCAACAATTTACACAAAAAAATTCCTAGAAAAAAAGACTTTCTGTTTTTTCCGAAATTTTTCAATTTTCCGGTAAAATTTTCTATTTTTTCCTTCCATAAAAACCTAAATATTTTTCTTTCTTTATTCCTTTATTTTTTTTTCTAATTTGGACTATTACGAAAATAAATAATTACACTACTATCGAACTAATTTTAAAACAAAAAACTAGCTAAATCAGTCCAGCAGTTCACAAGTAATGCACTTACCAGCAAACAGCATTTCGATTCTGTATAAATCTCACCTTGTTAAGTAAGATGAAGTGAGCTTGAAGTGAGTCAGTCCACCAGATGCTAGGGATTGACAATATTGTCGACTCACTTGAAATGAGTCAGTCCACCAGATGCTAAGGATTGACAATATTGTCGACTCACTTCAATCTCACTTTACCTACGTTTTCACGGTAGAGATTTTACAGAATGAATCGGCAGGTGTGGTTGCGAAAAATAATTGTGTGTTTGCGGAAACAGCAATATGAAAAGTACCAAAACAATGCTTCGAAGCATACGTAAGTTATCTGGCCCATGCCGCATCCACACTCCAATTGTATTACGGACTCCACGTCAAATACAAACTTAAGGGCACTTAAACACTTTATTTAACTTACTTAACACTCAGTGAATTACGAGTCGACTACACATTTATAGAAATCGAGACGTTTGTAACTTGCCTAATCCTATTTTGGTTTACGACTAAATAATCACGCCTGAAGTTGTGTGAAGTATATTAATTTGTAGTTTTAAATATGTTTGGGGTTTCTATTTATGCCAAAACTTCTAGCACGAAGGCAACGTTGGGGTTCAAAAGAAGATTGTAGTGACAAAAATTTAAAAGAGTTTGCTTAGGTGTTTTTTCATGTCGAGAGAATGAATGAAAGGTGACTAACAAAAGGTATTTAATTTACAAGGCAGGTGTGAGTGGAAACGCCGGGAAGGGACGCTCTAGAAGGAAATATTATAGTGATCTTATTGGTGATGTTCTTCAGAAAGGTCAGGTGCGTAGTACTCGCAACCGGCGTGCGTGTATGATCAGATGTATGAACGTAAACGAGGCAAATGGAGTATGTTAAATCGTAGCAGGTGGCGTTCTGAAGTTTCTGCCTACCCTCATGGGAAGAAGGCGTGAGTTTATGCATGTACCAAAAACAATATTTTTAATTATTCGCAAACTAGTCGGTATAAAACAGACAATTGGTTAAAGCTTAGATTTTACCATTTTAAATCTTACATCGGAATATCAAAAAGACTGAAGCTAATTGTAAGATGTTAACTGGTTCTAATATTATGTACCTACATAAATTAAATCGTCGTCAACGTGTCTACCTTTCAAAGATATTTAAATATACATGTCGAGTACATAGGATTCTGATCGGATATTTAGTGACATATGTACACAGAGTCAGATATACAGTCGTGGCCGCAGAATTGGGATACGGGTAAATGAGAGAAATAGCTCCTATAGCTTCCACACAGTTTTTTGTTACAAAGTCAATTACTAACACCACTGAATTAATTAATACTCTGAACATAAAAGGAAACATTAGCAGTTTCTAAGCTAGTAGGTGTCACGACCGCGTGTCAACAATCACTGTCACTATATACGGACATCATACGCCTAGACTCTGCCGAACTCCAACAAAGACGGTTGTGTTTCGATTATACATCATCACAGGATCCGCAATACATATATCACGACTACCATTTATTCATCGTCTCCCTAGCCTTTTCCCAACTATGTTGGGATCGGCTTCCAGTCTAACCGGATGCAGCTGAATACCATTATTTTATAAGAAGTGACTGCCTCCTAACCTCCACAATCCTCAGTCAATTTAAGTTTTAAAAGAACAGTAGACTAACAAGCTCATCCGTATCATTTATGTTCATTTTTTTTTATGAAACCCAATATCTCCTGCTCTTTTTTGACTTGTTATACGATATTTGGAGAAATACGTTACTACCACGTAGATAAGTATTAGGTGCAAAGTGTAGCTACTGTAGACTATCTCAACTAAAATAATCAATCTGCCTAGCCTTTTCCCAACTATGTTGGGGTCGGCTTCCAGTCTAACCGGATGCAGCTGAATACCATTATTTTATAAGGAGTGACTGCCTCCTGACCTCCACAATCCTCAGTCAATTTAAGTTTTAAAAGAACAGTAGACTAACAAGCTCATCCGTATCATTTATGTTCATTTTTTTTTATGAAACCCAATATCTCCTGCTCTTTTTTGACTTGTTATACGATATTTGGAGAAATACGTTACTACCACGTAGATAAGTATTAGGTGCAAAGTGTAGCTACTGTAGACTATCTCAACTAAAATAATCAATCTGCCTAGCCTTTTCCCAACTATCTTGGGGTCAGCTTTCTATCTAACCGGATGCAGCTGAATACTAGTATTTTACATGAAGCGACTGCCTACCTGCCTAGGAGGTCGATACCCCTTGGTAAGACTGGTTGTCAGACTTTTGGGCTTTTGACTACCCGTAACGACTGTGAAAGATCTACGAATGACAGTCTGGACCTGTTTTCTGAGGCACGGGAGGGATCTCGATATGTAATGGGTGGTCACCCATCCATGATCCGACGGCGGCAAGCGTAGCTTAACCTTCGATCGACCCGTGGGGCTGTTATGAATGAACCAAGAGCCCCGCAGTATCTCAACTAAAACTTGGTTTGTTTATTGGAAAACAAGCAATATCTATCAGAACAACGAATCAGGTGGGTATCCATTTTTTTTATATATAAGATGGGTTTGCTCTTGACTCTAGCATAGGTCGGAGGCGACAGAGACAGAGTCGACGATGGAGTGAGCTTACCCAGAAGAAGCCTGTTGATTCTCATTTTGAAGAGGTTAGGGTTGTGTGCGCTCGGAAACACAGACGCAGGTAGTGAGTTCCACTCTTTTGCTGTGCGCATTATAAAAGACATTTGGAAACGCTTAGTGCGAATTGGTGGAATAGCAACTAGGTAGGGATGGTAACTGGCAGTGCGTCTAGATGTCCGGTGGTAGAAGGGGGCCGGTGGAATCAGGTCGTGGAGTTCTTGAGCACAATCACTGAAGTATGTACAATCTGTAGAAGACCGACAAGCAGGCAACCTTGCGGCGATGAGCCAAGCTATGAAGCATGGCATCCACCAGTTTTACGTCGCCAATGAGCCTCTTTGCTCTGCGTTCCACCGAGTCCAGCGCGGCTAGTTGGTACTTAGCTGACCCATCCCAAAGGTGACTGCAATACTCCATGCAGGATCGGACTTGCGCTTTGTAAAGGCTTAAAAGCTGTCCAGGCGTAAAGTATCGCTTCACCCTATTTATGATGCCCAGTTTCTTATAGTAATTAATACAGGATAATATCACTTGGACCTGTATGTCCTGTATTCAGGAAACCATGAGCAATACCTACACAGGTTTATTGTACCAAATAACGTACGTCGGCTAAGCCTGTTTACGGCATTGTTAAGGCGAGCCATTCACGTAGCGACCGTGTCTTGTGGTCTAAGATCAACCGCACAATGGCGCCACCAGACAACATGTTCAGGCTTGTACAATTAGATAATCTGACACCACAGGGTAATGTAAGCAGGTATTTGTATGTTACGAAATCAAGGTATTAATGTTAAATCAAGCGTATGGTGCATGATTGTATAGTAAGTTTATAATAATAAGTAATCAGATCAACATTCGATAAGACTATTTTTTAGGAACGTTTGTTAGTTTTTTATTTTAATAGTAGTCTTCTGTCTCTTATTCTTCACCCAAACATGAAGCTGAAAAGTTCCTTTATTCGTGAATAGTGGAAGAAAGCAGTAAGCACAACAGCTCGCTGGTTTGCGAGGATATCGACGTAATTCAAAATTGTGTCAAATTGAATACTGTATGCCAAACGATCATAAATCTTTGATATTTTATCGTGAACACAGACGCTAAATACGATAAATTTTTCCTTACTTTAATCAGTAAAGTCATACTCTCAATAAATCATTTACATTTTGTGGTATGCACTAACATTTATAAAGAAATTTAAAAATGCCATCCTAAAATCAATATTTTTTAGTTCCGTCGCTATTCTCGCAAACCAGCGAGCTTAAGACTCATTGTCAAAAGCACAGACTGCAGCCACGAAGCTGGGCATCCTAAACAAGGTGAGGCGATACTTCAGTTCTGGACCGTTTTTAAGTCTATGCACACACAGGCACAGGTCTGTCCCTGTATGGAACATTGCAGCCACTTATGGAATGGCTCAGCAAAATACCAGCTTGCTGCACTTGACTCGGTGGAACGCAAAGCAGAAAGGCTTATAGGCGAAGAGACGTTGGTGGCTAGGCTTCACAGCCTGGCTAAGCTTGCCTGTAAGTCTTCTACAGACTCGGAGAGTGTGCGCAGGAGCTCCACGACCTGATCCCACCATCGCCCTTTATTACCGGACTAACAAGCGTACTTCAGGAGTGCAGGGTACCGCACTTATTTGATATCCCGACCAGTCGTACTCAGAACTTTTCCTCCAAATTTATTATACGCAAAACCAATGTTTGGAACTCGCTGCCAGCGTCTGTGTTCCCTTCCACAACAAACTCGTCTGCTTTCAAAGCAAGAGTGAGCAGGCATCTTCTGGGAACGCTCGTTCTATCATGGACGTCATCCATCGCTTTTCATCAGGCGTGATTGAGGGCAAGAGCAGGCCAAGTCAGCACTATAAAAAAAATCGTCCACGAGGCTACCAAACTGTAACGATTACAAACTCAAATCCTATACATGAGTAGCCAAAAGCACTAGTGTTATATTTTATGGCGGTCAGTACACAACACGACTTAGGGCCGGTTTTTTGATCCGTATTTAACTCAACCAATGGTTAAACATAGTAACTAATTGTTGAATTTTGGCTAAATGTGAAAGGCTAAACCAGAATGTATTCATGTCAGCTCATTCATATTAAAAATATCATAGTAACTAATGGCATAACTCATTCATGTTTAGCCTTTCAGATTTAGCCAAAATTGAACCATTAGTTACTATGTTAATAATAATAATAATAACCTGGGACATTATTCACACACGGTCATCTGATCCCAAACTAAGCAGAGCTTGTACTATGGAAACCAAATAACTGATATACTACATATACTACTTTTTTTGTAAATACATACTTATATAGATAATTACACCCAGACTCAGAACAAACAGACATGATCTTGCACACAAATGTTTGTCCTGGATGGGAATCGAACCCACGACCTGCGGCATGATAGGTGGTATCTTAACCAACCACGCCAACTGGCCTGTCAACCATTAGTTGAGTTAACACGTTCGCGTGAGCAACGTCTTACAACGTCGTGTTGATATAATTATGAAATGGCGCGGGCGCAACGTCATATGACGGCCTCTAGATTGTCATATTTATTTTGACGCAACGTCTTTGGACGTCTATTTTATGGGCAAATTCCTATGGCGCATCTACTTAGCGCCGTAACACATTCGATTTTCATAGCCTACACCGCGGCTATCAACACGACGTTGTAAGACGTTGCTCACGCGAACGTGTTAACTACGGATCAAAAAACTTAGGTTAGTTTTTTGATCCGTAGTTCAATCCATAATTCGTAGTTCGAACGCGCTGTTAAACTAAATAATTTGTGATTGGTTGCGACTTTTGATGATGTATTTCCTCCAATTAAAACGCGCCGCATCACTAATAGGTTCTCCAGCTGAATATTTCATAAACCTAAAGCGAAACTTTGATAGTTGCTTTGTATTTATGAAGGGTATTATTAGGCTTTCATTAAAATTTCGTCCGCATGGAAGTTTGTGCGTAATGGAGACTTCGAGTGCTGTTAGTGCCGCCATGTGACTTTGTTCTGTGCATATTTGATGCTAATGTTCATTTTCACACTAGTGACTCGCTTTCCCTTTTGAGAGTAAGTTCAAATTATGGTTATAATGACTGAGAATTTACTATAAAATGTAAGCTCGTTTCTCCTTGTGTGTTCGACTTGAACGTCACCTGTTGTCCCAGAAGATGTAGGCAGAGATGTAAGCAAGGTGTAACTTAAATAACACACAACCTCTTGAGGGGTCGTAGTAAAAAAGTCAGCTATTTTCTACATTTATGTTCGCATAAGTCGTCGGAACAGTAGATTTCGCAGAAATCGCGAAAATAATCAGCTGCACCCGACATTTTGACGAGTTATGCAAGCGTGAATGTATGGGACAGATTTTTTTTTCGCGATTTTTGGTTTGGTCCCTAATAATAAGAGTTGTTCAAAATTATGGTCCCTACAGTTATGGTATATACTTCCTTTTGCAGTTATATTTCAAGTCCCATGAAATACTTAGCGGGCAAGAATATTGTCGTTAACCGGGTACAAATCCAGAATCTGGTCTATTACGTAGGCATACCCGATGGAAAACCTAACAACTCTACCTGAGCCTTCGTCTTTCTTTTCGTAGTATAATTCCAGCCTATATCGTAACACTTCAGGGCAAAGACCGGTTCTCAGACAGAAAAGGCCGTCTTCTAAATAATTGCATTCGATTCCTTTTCAATTTTCGTAAGTATGACTATGTGTCTGCGCACCGATTGCTTTTAAAATGGTTACCCATACGTCAGCCCAGAGAGCTGAGGGCTCACTTCTCCTTCTTACCGGACTTCCCATGTTCAATACTTAAGCTTTGCCGATAGTAAAAATCTTCGTTCCACCAATAATCGTCTTCTACGGTGTCCTGCTCACCGCTCTCTAGTTATTCAGTCTTCTTTCTTTATCAAGGCCTATTTCTTTGGAATGCGCTCCCTCTGAATATCAGGTTCTCGACCAGTAGGTTATCTTTCAAAGTGAAGGCACGTGAACATATTCGTTAAGAAGTTGGCAGGAATTCGTTTTCACCTCTACCTATGGTTATTTCTCCTGACAAAGTTTATTCTGTTTCATCTATGTGTTAGTATTTATTCTTTTTCGAGTTATCTATCCCTTATGTTGTGCAACAAGTTTTGTCTCTTCATCAACCGAAAGTCGACTGGTAGAAAATGGGCCTCAGGCATTAAGTTCGCCTTTTTTACTGAAGCCAACACATCAAGCTACTGCAATCTGTCAAATTTTCAACTTTATCGCTAAAGCATTAGGTTCAAGGTTGATTGGGAAAATTTGACAGTTTCGGGTAGCTTGATGTGCTGGCATGTGTACGGTATTTTTTTACATCTACATATGGTTTTATTAAATAAATAAAAGCCACGGCACTGTGCATTAATTAATTTAGACCGCTTACATCACCGAAAGAAAGAAAATCATCTTTGGGATGGCACAGCTAAATACCAACTTGCTGCGCTTGACTCAGTGGAACGCAGAGCTAAAAGGCTCATTGGCGACGTAAAACTGGTGAATGCTAAGCTTCACAGCTTGGCTCATCGCCGCAAGGTTGCCTGCTTGTCGGTTTTCTATAGACTGTACTTCGGTGAGTGTGCTCAGGAACTCCACAACCTCATTCCACCGGCCCCCTTCTACCATCTGACATCTAGACGCACTGCAAGTTACTATCCCTACCTCGTTGCTAGTCCACCTATTCGCACTAAGCGTTTCCAAATGGCATTTATAATGCGCACAGCAAAAGACTGGAAATCTCTCTCTAATCTCCTCAAAGTTAGAGTGAATAGGCTTCTTCTGGGTAAGCTCACTCCATCGTAGCCTTTGTCTGTGTCACCTCTGACCTAGACTATAGTCAAGATCAAACCCGTCACAAATAATAAAAAAACCAAACAGAATATTAATGGATACCATAAAATTGATAGGTATCCAAATGACGTCATAACTTCAATAATTTTCGGAAGTAGCACCCAAACAATTAAAACCGATATTGGATCGTAAATAACGATTCTTAAAGTCTATAATAAAGTCGTTTTAGACCGTAAAATGTTTGAAGAAGTCGTGAAAAATTTAAATTGAATGATGTATGGGTTAATTAGTGGGTGGGGTTAATTTATGTTCGTCTTTGAAGAGCCGAGGGCGTCAGGAGTGGGCCAAGTGTCCTGGGACAAAATATAGATGTATAACCATGCTGTGGTACTCAAAGTTTTGGTGGTTGCCTCCTTACAGTTGTGTATTGTTCAAAGTTGAGAGGGGTCTGTGTTTTGTGACGTGATAAGGATTTTTAACGATGGAAATGTTTTTCGATCCCCCTGGTGTGCGCTCTATTTTAAAGAAAAAACTTTTTAGCAAAAAATAAAACAGACTTCCAAAACAAAACACTACAAAGTGAAAAATAACTTTAATTTCGGTAGTCGGTGTCTTGGGTTTTGTATTTTCATTTTTTGCCACCGACTTCCGAAATTAAAGTTATTTTTCACTTTGTAGTGTTTTGTTTTGGAAGTCGGTTTTATTTTTTGCTAAAAAGTTTTTATTTTTCACTTTTTAGTTGTGGAACCTACCCCACACAAATTCGAATACATAATTGAGCACAATAATTGTAGATATAGCCATGTAAATAACAGTGATAGGAAGTTATTAAAACATCATCACATCATCCACATAAAATAAGTGGGAAATATACGCATTATTGAAGCTAACTCAAAAACTCCCTTTTTTTTTTTTTTTTTTGTGGATGGGAAATCATCAAATAACTTCTCCCGCTCTGGGTGGAGCGGGAGGGCGTGTCAGACTTCTACTGACTAAAACCCACCCGTGTTCCTTCAGTTGCCTGTGCCAGGGCCACGGTAACTCTTTCGAACAACCCGCAACCCCGGCGGCCATCGGCCCTAGCGGACCCCTTCAGCTAGTGCTGACATCTCTTTGAGGCGCGCGTGGAACACAACGCGCCGTCGACCCGAGCCTGGTCCTTACCGGACGGCGAGCTACCCGTTGCTCGCCATCCGCAAGCCCGCGCCTACGGTGGCCGGGAATCGGCTATCGATTCCCGACGCCCAGGGCGTCTCCTACGGAACTCAAAAACTCCCTAAGCTAAGTTAATAAAATTTATATGGGACCATCTCGGAAGTATACCCTATCAAACAAAAAAAGAATTTTCTAAATCGGTCCATCCGTCTTTGAGTAATCGCGTAACAAACATACCAAAAAAAAAAACAAAAAAAAATACAGACGAATTGAGAACCTCCTCCTTTTGGAAGTCGGTTAAAAAGTGTGTAATGTCGATATTTCCGTTATTTCTATGTCAATAATTATAGTTAATTAAGGTGTCAAAATGTTAGAATTGACGAGCTCCACAATATAGTATAAATAACAAAAACCGACCAAGAGCGAGTCGGACTCGCGCACCCAGGGTTACGTACTATCAAAAAAGAAAAAAAAAGTGTGCTATTTAGAGACATCGTTTTATTTTTCCTGTAATCTTTACATAAACTGCTATCACACAGAATAACTTTATATGCTTCTCTTTGCAAACTTCGGAGATAAGATGGGGAAGCGGTATTTTTTTTTTACATTTTTCATCAAAAATCGAAAACTTTTCGGCCTAATAAACAAAGACAAAATGTTTAAAAATGTGCAAACAACGTTCTTTCATATGATACCCCACATGCTCTAGTAGTCACACTTCGAATTTTTAAGGCCCCTGTTGCAAAAAAAATTCTTTCTTATTATCAAAACAGTTGGGCAAACGTCATCTAAAACTATTCCAAAATTCAAATTGATAGCATTAGGTAGTAGTTCTCGACATACCCAGCTGTGACAGACAGACAGACAGTCTAAGTCGCACAATAAGGGTTCCTTTTTACCAATTTGGTACGGAACCCTAAAAAGTAAAATTGAATTAGTCATTTTAGACTTTTTCAAAAAAATTGAAAAATGCCTCTAAAATGGTCGTTTTTACATGGGGTACCTTGTGTACCCTACATCTAGCCTTATTTACGAATATTAAAAAAAAATCTACATGTATACATATTCAGTTTCAGTTTTGAAATTTTAAAAAAAAGTTTGGATTTATGACTATTTTAAGATTTAGGTTTGAGCGTCTCGGGCGCGCGCGTTTAATAACACTTTTGTGCTAATTTGAGTTCTATGCGCGTGGCGTAAGGTGTATGGGGTGTGTGATGTGCGGTCTACCGTACAATAAAGCTGTATTATACAAGTAGTATTGATACCTCTATTACCTCTGTATTTTCTAAAATAAATTTAAATAAATGTATTTAAAAATTAAGATAAAAATAAATAAGACAAACAACAAAGCAATTTTTTTTATCTTAATTTTTATAATAGGCTTTTATCCACAGTGGCATGTCAGCCTCAACATAAACTATTTTATCTACTCCATTGCTATAAATCCTCTATAAACGTTTCTGAAACAGTTAGCCAACGTTAAAACAACCAGTGTCATACAAACCATAATATCATCCAAACGAGTGTTATAATGTTGTACTAAATTTCATTATGCAACTCTCACAGAATACTCTTTTATAAAAGGTTGGGGAAAAAGTTTCTTCGCATTTTTTAAGAAAATTCAAAACATTTTTTAATATAGTTTATTTACATTTAACCGCGACAAGTGGTTTTGGCAGTCCTCTCGTGATATTAACCTGACACTGCCTAAAGAATTCTGAAGAGACCGAAACAGGTGGAAATCTGAAGGTGCAAGGTCAGGACTATACGGCGGATGCATTAACACCTCCCAGCCAAACTCTCTTAATTTTTGCTGAGTGGCTAAAGATGTGTGAGGTCTAGCGTTATCATGATGAAAAACCACACCCCTTCTGTTGATTAATTCCGGCCGCTTTCTCTCAACTTCTTGCTTTAATCTCATCAGTTGTTCGCAGTAGAGTTCAGAATCGATGGTCCTGCCTGGTGGTAACAGCTCATAATGAATAATGCCCTTCCAATCATCACCTTGTTGCGAGTTAACCCGGGTTTCGCCACAGTCTGTGAAGCCTGACCGGCCTTTGACCACGACCTTTTTCGCACGTTCTTGTCATACGTGATCCACTTTTCATCACCAGTTATCAGCTTCTTCAAAAATGGTTCGGTTTCATTACGTCGTAATAAAGAATCACAAATGAGTACACGGTTCATTAGGTTTCTTTCAGTAAGCTCGTGAGGTACCCAAATGTCGAGCTTTTTTGTGTACCCAGTTTTTTCAAATGCGCCAAAACTGTTTTGTGGTCAATTTCCAGTTCTTCAGCTACGTCGTAACTACTGATATGCCGCCGATCTTGCTCCACTTTTTCAAAAATGGCATCCATTTTATCCGTAATAGGGCGACCAGAGCGACGTGCATCTTTGACATCAAAATTTCCGGATTGAAAACGCTTAAACCAAATTTGTGCTACTCTCACAGACACTACACTAGGTCCATAAACATCGCAAATTTTTTTCGCGGCTTGCGTTGCATTTTTACCTTTTTGTAGTAAAATTTTAAAATATATCGAATTTCTTCATTAGATTCACTCATCTTGACGGTACGAAAAACAAATGAAAATCACACATTTTCCTAATTTGAATTTGGGATTATGTTCTTTAAAATTTAAACTTTCAATGATACCAAAATCAGCCAGATACAAATAGTATAACCACAGAGATTTTATTACAAGTTCATACATACTATAATGCGAAAAGACTTTTTCCCCAACCTAATATAAAGGGTGACTGGTAATTAGTGACCGATTCTTAAACACAAGATAGTACTCATGATAACAAACAACTTTTACCATACCTGAAATCGCGAAAAAAGTCAGCTGTTCTCACGAGTTATGCGAACATAAATGTAGGGAACAGCTGATTATTTTTGTCGATTTCAGGTTTGGTCCCATAGTAAAAATTGTTTGTTATCATGAGTTATGCGAACATAAATGTAGGGAACAGCTGATTTTTTTTGGCGCTTTCGGGTTTGGTCTCATAGTAAAAGTTGTTTGTTATCATGAGTACAATCACGTGTTTAAGTATCAGTCACAAATTACCAGTCACCCTATATAGGCAACTCCTTTGCTGGCTTTTAGTCCAATTGTAAGTTGCGTAGGTTTCAATTTCCAGTCATTACTGAATTTAAAGCAAACCTAAAAATTCACTTTGGAACATAGAACTTTGGTCTTAAGATTCCGCAAAAAAAAAACAGTTCTTAGACTATAAAATCCAACCTTAACTTCTAGAAACACCAACTTGAGCACCATAGCCCGACTAGACAAGGATAAATTGACGTCAAAACACTATGTTGGAAAGGGACAGATGATAGCGGCGTCTCAGTGTTTATCGGTACTGACTGACACGGCGTAGATTAGGCCTCAGGATAGGAGCGCGGCTTAAATTAGATCACGTCCTGGGTTATATGTAAACGGGCTAAGTAACGATAAAATATTACTTTATTTTGTGTTATATTTCGGTGTACGGAAAGAATGAGGTTATGAGGTTGTGAAATGTTTACGTGTGGAATAATGTGTTTATTTTTTCATGGGTTTTCGGGAGGATTTTGATGGGTGCTTTGTTTTCGTTTGGGGCTCTTTCTGTGATGTCATGACCTGACTGCTCATGGTACGCCAGACACAGTTAAAGACCTGACTGCTCTCCCATGGTAGGCCAAACATTGCCCAAGGGGCATTTCTTATAAGCCTTAAACCTATTCTATCTATAAACTGTCTAATTATGGTAGGTGTATGTTTAGATAATAGTTGTCTAATGAAACGATCATTTTTAGGGAAAATAAAATTTTCTAATAGGGTAAATTAATTCAAGTCAAACTTTTAACCATAATACCAATCAGCTTGATTAAGTGTGAAATATCTAAAGGCGGACTCTTATACTCTTATAGTGCTTATTTTAAGTCCTTCTGTAGATCAACCAATTATTTTAGTATATACTAAGTGAGTGCTTTTAAAACTTTGACATAGTTACAGACCTGACTGCCCATGGCACGCCAAACATAGTTACAGTTCTGACTGCCCAAGGTACGCCAGACATAGTTACAGACCTGACTGCCCATGGCACGCCAAAAATAGTTACAGTTCTGACTGCCCAAGGTACGCCAGACATAGTTACAGACCTGACTGCCCATGGCACGCCAAACATAGTTACAGTTCTGACTGCCCAAGGTACGCCAGATATAGTTACAGACCTGACTGCCCATGGCACGCCAAAAATAGTTACAGTTCTGACTGCCCAAGGTACGCCAGACATAGTTACAGACCTGACTGCCCATAGCACGCCAAACATAGTTACGGACCTGACTGCCCATGGCACGCCAAACATAGTTACGGACCTGACTGCCCATGGCACGCCAAACATAGTTACGGACCTGACTGCCCATGGCACGCCAAACATAGTTACGGACCTGACTGCCCATGGCACGCCAAACATAGTTACAGACCTGACTGCCCAAGGTACGCCAGACATAGTTACAGACCTGACTGCCCATGGCACGCCAAAAATAGTTACAGTTCTGACTGCCCAAGGTACGCCAGACATAGTTACAGACCTGACTGCCCATGGCACGCCAAACATAGTTACAGTTCTGACTGCCCAAGGTACGCCAGATATAGTTACAGACCTGACTGCCCATGGCACGCCAAAAATAGTTACAGTTCTGACTGCCCAAGGTACTCCAGACATAGTTACAGACCTGACTGCCCATGGCACGCCAAACATAGTTACAGATCTCACTGCCCAAGGTACGCCAGACATAGTTACAGACCTGACTGCCCATGGCACGCCAAAAATAGTTACAGTTCTGACTGCCCAAGGTACGCCAGACATAGCTACAGACCTGACTGCCCATGGCACGCCAAACATAGTTACAGTTCTGACTGCCTAAGGTACGCCAGATATAGTTACAGACCTGACTGCCCATGGCACGCCAAAAATAGTTACAGTTCTGACTGCCCAAGGTACGCCAGATATAGTTACAGACCTGACTGCCCATGGCACGCCAAACATAGTTACGGACCTGACTGCCCATGGCACGCCAAACATAGTTACGGACCTGACTGCCCATGGCACGCCAAACATAGTTACGGACCTGACTGCCCATGGCACGCCAAACATAGTTACAGACCTGACTGCCCAAGGTACGCCAGACATAGTTACAGACCTGACTGCCCATGGCACGCCAAACATAGTTACGGACCTGACTGCCCAAGGTACGCCAGACATAGTTACAGACCTGACTGCCCATGGCACGCCAAACATAGTTACAGACCTGACTGCCCAAGGTACGCCAGACATAGTTACAGACCTGACTGCCCAAGGTAAACCAGACATAGTTACAGATCTCACTGCCCAGGGTACGCCAGACATAGTTACAGACCTGACTTTCCATGATACGCCAGACATAACAGATCTCACTGCCCATGGTAAACCAGACATAGTTACAGATCTGACTGCCCATGGCACGGCAAACATAGTTACAGACCTGACTGCCCAAGGTACGCCAGACATAGTTACAGACCTGACTGCCCATGGCACGCCAAACATAGTTACGGACCTGACTGCCCATGGCACGCCAAACATAGTTACAGACCTGACTGCCCATGGCACGCCAAACATACTTACAGACCTGACTGCCCATGGCACGCCAAACATAGTTACAAACCTGACTGCCCAAGGTAAACCAGACATAGTTACAGATCTCACTGCCCAAGGTACGCCAGACATAGTTACAGACCTGACTTTCCATGATACGCCAGACATAACAGATCTCACTGCCCATGGTAAACCAGACATAGTTACAGATCTCAATGCCCATGGTACGCCAGACATAGTTACAGACCTGACTGCCCAAGGTACGCCAGACATAGTTACAGACCTGACTGCCCATGGCACGCCAAACATAGTTACGGACCTGACTGCCCATGGCACGCCAAACATAGTTACAGACCTGACTGCCCATGGCACGCCAAACATACTTACAGACCTGACTGCCCATGGCACGCCAAACATAGTTACAAACCTGACTGCCCAAGGTAAACCAGACATAGTTACAGATCTCACTGCCCAAGGTACGCCAGACATAGTTACAGACCTGACTTTCCATGATACGCCAGACATAACAGATCTCACTGCCCATGGTAAACCAGACATAGTTACAGATCTCAATGCCCATGGTACGCCAGACATAGTTACAGACCTGACTGCCCATGTTACGCCAGACATAACAGATCTCACTGCCCATGGTACGCCAGACATAACAGATCTCACTGCTCATGGTAAACCAGACATAGTTACAGATCTCACTGCCCATGGGACGCCAGACATAGTTACAGACCTGACTTTCCATGTTACGCCAGACATAACAGATCTCACTGCCCATGGTACGCCAGACATAGTTACAGACCTGACTGCCCATGTTACACCAGACATAACAGATCTCACTGCCCATGGTAAACCAGACATAACAGATCTCACTGCCCATGGTAAACCAGACATAGTTACAGATCTCACTGCCCATGGGACGCCAGACATAGTTACAGACCTGACTTTCCATGTTACGCCAGACATAACAGATCTCACTGCCCATGGTACGCCAGACATAGTTACAGACCTGACTGCCCATGGTACGCCAGACATAACAGATCTCACTGCCCATGGTAAACCAGACATAGTTACAGATCTCACTGCCCATGGGACGCCAGACATAGTTACAGACCTGACTTTCCATGTTACGCCAGACATAACAGATCTCACTGCCCATGGTACGCCAGACATAGTTACAGACCTGACTGCCCATGTTACACCAGACATAACAGATCTCACTGCCCATGGTAAACCAGACATAGTTACAGATCTCACTGCCCATGGTAAACCAGACATAGTTACAGATCTCACTGCCCATGATAAACCAGACATAGCTAAGATCTCACTGCCTATGGTACGCCAGACATAGTTACAGATCTGACTGCCCATGGTACGCCAGACATAACAGATCTCACTGCCCATGGTAAACCAGACATAGTTACAGATCTCACTGCCCATGGTACGCCAGACATAGTTACAGATCTCACTGCCCATGGTACGCCAGACATAGTTACAGACCTGACTGCCCATGGTACGCCAGACATAACAGATCTCACTGCCCATGGTAAACCAGACATAGTTACAGATCTCACTGCCCATGGTACGCCAGACATAGTTACAGACCTGACTGCCCATGTCACGCCAGACATAACAGATCTCACTGCCCATGGTACGCCAGACATAACAGATCTCTTTGCCCATGGTAAACCAGACATAGTTACAAATCTCACTGCTCATGGTAAACCAGACATAGTTACAAATCTCACTGCCCATGGTACGCCAAACATAGTTACAGATCTCACTGCCCATGGTACGCCAGACATAGTTACAGACCTGACTGCCCATGGTACGCCAGACATAGTTACAGACCTGACTGCCCATGGTACGCCAGACATAACAGATCTCACTGCCCATGGTAAACCAGACATAGTTACAGATCTCACTGCCCATGGTACGCCAGACATAGTTACAGACCTGACTGCCCATGTCACGCCAGACATAACAGATCTCACTGCCCATGGTACGCCAGACATAACAGATCTCACTGCCCATGGTAAACCAGACATAGTTACAAATCTCACTGCTCATGGTAAACCAGACATAGTTACAGATCTCACTGCCCATGGTACGCCAGACATAGTTACAGACCTGACTGCCCATGGTACGCCAGACATAACAGATCTCACTGCCCATGGTAAACCAGACATAGTTACAGATCTCACTGCCCATGGTACGCCAGACATAGTTACAGACCTGACTTTCCATAGTACGCCAGACATAACAGATCTCACTGCCCATGGTAAACCAGACATAGTTACAGATCTCACTGCCCATGGTACGCCAGACATAATTACAGACCTGACTGCCCTGTTACGCCAGACATAACAGATCTCACTGCCCATGGTAAACCAGACATAGTTACAGATCTCACTGCCCATGGTACGCCAGACATAATTACAGACCTGACTGCCCTGTTACGCCAGACATAACAGATCTCACTGCCCATGGTAAACCAGACATAGTTACAGATCTCACTGCCCATGGTACGCCAGACATAGTTACAGACCTGACTTTCCATAGTACGCCAGATATAACAGATCTCACTGCCCATGGTAAACCAGACATAGTTACAGATCTCACTGCCCATGGTACGCCAGACATAGTTACAGATCTCACTGCCCATGGTACGCCAGACATAATTACAGACCTGACTGCCCTGTTACGCCAGACATAACAGATCTCACTGCCCATGGTAAACCAGACATAGTTACAGATCTCACTGCCCATGGTACGCCAGACATAATTACAGACCTGACTGCCCTGTTACGCCAGACATAACAGATCTCACTGCCCATGGTAAACCAGACATAGTTATAGATCTCACTGCCCATGGTACGCCAGACATAATTACAGACCTGACTGCCCTGTTACGCCAGACATAACAGATCTCACTGCCCATGGTACGCCAGACATAATTACAGACCTGACTGCCCTGTTACGCCAGACATAACAGATCTCACTGCCCATGGTAAACCAGACATAGTTACAGATCTCACTGCCCATGGTACGCCAGACATAATTACAGACCTGACTGCCCTGTTACGCCAGACATAACAGATCTCACTGCCCATGGTAAACCAGACATAGTTACAGATCTCACTGCCCATGGTACGCCAGACATAATTACAGACCTGACTGCCCTGTTACGCCAGACATAACAGATCTCACTGCCCATGGTAAACCAGACATAGTTACAGATCTCACTGCCCATGGTACGCCAGACATAATTACAGACCTGACTGCCCTGTTACGCCAGACATAACAGATCTCACTGCCCATGGTAAACCAGACATAGTTACAGATCTCACTGCCCATGGTACGCCAGACATAATTACAGACCTGACTGCCCTGTTACGCCAGACATAACATATCTCACTGCCCATGGTAAACCAGACATAGTTACAGATCTCACTGCCCATGGTACGCCAGACATAGTTACAGACCTGACTGCCCATGGTACGCCAGACATAACAGATCTCACTGCCCATGGTACGCCAGACATAATTACAGACCTGACTGCCCTGTTACGCCAGACATAACAGATCTCACTGCCCATGGTAAACCAGACATAGTTACAGATCTCACTGCCCATGGTACGCCAGTCATAGTTACAGACCTGACTGCCCATGGTACGCCAGACATAACAGATCTCACTACCCATGGTAAACCAGACATAGTTACAGATCTCACTGCCCATGGTACGCCAGACATAGTTACAGACCTGACTGCCCATGTTACGCCAGACATAACAGATCTCACTGCCCATGGTAAACCAGACATAGTTACAGATCTCACTGCCCATGGTACGAAAGACATAGATACAGTTCTGACTTCCCATGGTACGCCAGATATAGTTACAGACCTGACTGCCCATGGTACGCCAGACATAGTTACAGACCTGACTGCTCATGGTACGCCAGACATAGATACAGTCGACACCAGTCGCGCAGAGTAGCGTAGTGCAGAGTTTCAATAGAATAAAAGGCTAGCTTAGATCTGTTTTGTTACCAGTAACTGAGATGCAGCCTGCACTGAACATTTCAATATTTATTTAATAGTCATTCATGGAGGCTATTTAATACACTATACTATGTTATTTTTATTTTGCAGTAATTTGTAATCATTTCGCATCTCCATCAAATCAGCCGAGTCTTTTCATCGGTGAAACCACATCCCAGCTATGTATATCGCCTTCCAGTCATAAATGCCGTAGAATACCAATATTTTAGACGAATCACACAATTCAAGTTAGTGCGGAGTACCACTATCTTATAGTTAGACGGGTCGTTAGACTTTCAGGCTTCCGAGAGCCTTTAACGACTGTTATAGATATTCGTGTCCAGGAACATTGATTTAACGTGCTCTTCGAGATACTGGTTCCGGGTTACTTCATATATTATGAAGAATATTCATTCATGGTTAGTCGTCAGGTATGGTACACATAGATATGTATTTCGTGCTTCTTGACTCAGCGGTTTAGGCTGTGTGTTCAAAATCAGAATCAGAACTTTATTTGCTATGAATGTAGGTACAGGAATAAGATGTTGTACATAATTTAATAAGTTCGGCTACAGTCTACCTTACGGCGTGCACATTATTACATACATTAAAATATTAATACCTACAAACAAAATAATGTGAACAAAAACAAAACCGAAATTATAGTGAAGTCAATTACGTAATAATATTTTAGTCAGGTACATACATGCTTACATAGTCAAATACGCAATTAATTATAACAATCATAATCTGGATAAATTCACATCATTTACAAAGTCTTTCACTGAGTAATAACATTTGTCTAAAAGTAGTGCAGTTACCTTTGATTTAAAAATGTTTATTTATAGAATAATCCTTATAACCATGAGGTATCTTATTATAAATGACAGGACCTATTGATAAAATACCTTACCTTAACATTGCTGTTTTTTATTACCCGAATGTAGCAAGTTCTTTGTATTGGGATCTCAAGGGGCCATTACGTTGTCTTATTAGGTTGGGGAAAAAGTCTTTTCGCATTATAGTATGTATGAACTTGTAATAAAATCTCTTTGGCTATACTATTTGTATCTGGCTGGTTTTGGTATCATTGAAAGTTTAAATTTTAAAGAACATAATTCCAAATTCAAATTAGGAAAATGTGTGATTTTCATTTGTTTTTCGTACCGTCAAGATGAGTGAATCTAATGAAGAAATTCGATACATTTTAAAATTTTACTACAAAAAAGGTAAAAATGCAACGCAAGCCGCGAAAAAAATTTGCGATGTTTATGGACCTAGTGTAGTGTCTGTGAGAGTAGCACAAATTTGGTTTAAGCGTTTTCAATCCGGAAATTTAGATGTCAAAAATGCACGTCGCTCTGGTCGCCCTATTACGGATAAAATGGATGCCATTTTTGAAAAAATGGAGCAAGATCGGCATATCAGTAGTTACGACGTAGCTGAAGAACTGGAAATTGACCACAAAACAGTTTTGGCGCATTTGAAAAAAACTGGGTACACAAAAAAGCTCGACATTTGGGTACCTCACGAGCTCACTGAAAGAAACCTAATGAACCGTGTACTCATTTGTGATTCTTTATTACGACGTAATGAAACCGAACCATTTTTGAAGAAGCTGATAACTGGTGATGAAAAGTGGATCACGTATGACAAGAACGTGCGAAAAAGGTCGTGGTCAAAGGCCGGTCAGGCTTCACAGACTGTGGCGAAACCCGGGTTAACTCGCAGCAAGGTGATGCTGTGTGTGTGGTGGGATTGGAAGGGCATTATTCATTATGAGCTGTTACCACCAGGCAGGACCATCGATTCTGAACTCTACTGCGAACAACTGATGATATTAAAGCAAGAAGTTGAGAGAAAGCGGCCGGAATTAATCAACAGAAGGGGTGTGGTTTTTCATCATGATAACGCTAGACCTCACACATCTTTAGCCACTCAGCAAAAATTAAGAGAGTTTGGCTGGGAGGTGTTAATGCATCCGCCGTATAGTCCTGACCTTGCACCTTCAGATTTTCACCTGTTTCGGTCTCTTCAGAATTCTTTAGGCAGTGTCAGGTTAACATCACGAGAGGACTGCCAAAACCACTTGTCGCGGTATTTTGACCAGAAGTCCCAAAATTTCTATAGCAATGGGATCATGTCCCTACCTACAAGATGGCAAAAAGTTATCGAACAAAATGGTACCTACATACTTTAGTTAAATGTAAATAAACTATATTAAAAATGTTTTGAATTTTCTTAAAAAATGCGAAGAAACTTTTTCCCCATCATATTGACCAGTGAAGGAAATAAGTTTATATTGCTTTTTACAAAAATTGCTTCCTCCATTATGTACAAACATGGAAAAGTCAGTACCCTCAGAGACCGAAACATAGGTTGACAGCTGTCTGTGCTTTTTAGGTTTGACATAGATCTAATACACCGTTTCAGGACCTTAAAAATCTCCTCCCTCTCACTACAGTTACCCCAAAATATGATTCCAAATCTTAACACTGACACAACCAACCCATGATAAGCTAGTAGAAGTGTTTCATTGCTAACTTTGTGTGAAACTGAACTGATTTATTTAACTTCTTACATACGTTATCGGCATGAGGTTTCTAAGTCAAATTATTGTCTCTCAGTTAATTTTAGATTTTTAATAACTTTGACTCAGTTCTCCTCCCAGTCTAGCACTGCGTATAAGCCACGCGCTCTTTCTGATTAAAATTTAGTAATAATTAAACTGTTATTAGTCATTTTTCTATAATTACGTCATAATTAATAATACAGACAAGGATAAAATATCGGCCTTCTCAAGTCACGTACGCGCGTTCGGTTCCCGTATCGGGGACAAATTGATGAGACATTGCTAGGATTACAATTGAGTAAATAAAGTTGTCTCCTCCCTTTGCGCTTTAAACTTTCTCACTTCACCCTCGTTTTGGCGTAGGGACGTGAGCAGAAGTCTAAGTGACTTCGACGTCAAGTAGCCCTAGACTTCAAACAGTAGGCATGGCAGATTGGAATTCTTTGTCAGGATATTGTAACAGTTGATGAAAAAAAGATGTAGGAAGGGGTCGATATAGCTCCAGTTTTAAGGAATATTTGGTTAGGTGACTGCTTCATTGTTCTAGGTGCAAATGTAGGGTCCTGAGCTAGATCCCCGGCTAAGCCAAAGAATTTCTTAGTAACGGCCTGTAATCTAGTGCCCGGTTTATATTAATAGGATCTAAAATAAAACCGACTTCCAAAACAAAACACTACTACGTGAAAACAACTTTAACTTCGGTAGTCGGTGTCTTTGGTTTTTTATTTTCGTTTTTTGCCACCGACTTCCGAAATTAAAGTTATTTTTCACTTTTATGGTTTTGGAAGTCGGTTTTATTGTTTTCTAAAAAGTTTTATTTTTCCTTTTTTAGTTGTGGTACCTACCCCAAACAAATTCGAATACCACAATTATATTATATTATGCAATGATATAATATAATTTTATAATATAATAATAATATTGACAGGAAGTTATTAAAACATCATTCACATATACTAACTGGGAAAAATACGCATTATTGAAGCTTACTCAAAAACTACTCAAGCAAAGAAAAAAAAAAGAATGTTTGAAATCGGTCCATCCGTCTTTGAGTAATCGCGTAACAAACATACAAAAAAAAACAACGGTTGAATTGAGAACCTCCTCCGTTTTTAAGTCGGTTAAAAAAGGTAAAATCACCTCACCCTAACCCTCGAATACAGCCATAATGATATATTATATTAATTTAGATGTAAATAGCAATCATAGTAACATAATGTAGGTCACCGATGTCATACCCAATCTGAGGAGCAAAAAAGCATAACGTGATTAGGCACAAAACAAACTGGCCAAGTGCGTGTCGGACTACGCACAATGAAGGGTTCCGTACTTGGAATGAATGTATCCCAAGAACAAACTTAACATTGTAGTATAAAAGCATGTTCTCTCATACATTCCAAATGCAAATGTAAGTTTGTACGCACAATATTGAGAGATATACCACGTTATTTTAAGACCATAGACTTCTTATAAGTTTCCTGTAATCTATTTTTTGTATTTTTTTTCAAAAATAATTCTAAAACGGTTTATTTTAAAATTATATAAAAATATATATTTGAGATCCATTCATTTGATATGTCACACGGCATAGTTTGCAAAACTTTTTTTTAAATTGTTGTATTTGCCCCCAAAATTGACCCTCATATACATAATTCATTTATTTACGTTACACATCCGTGTTTGGGTCACAGAAATTCTTACGTGTACCAATTTCAACTTAATCGGTCCATTAAATTCGGAGCAAATTGGCTGTGACAGACGGACAGACAGACACACGAGTGATCCTATAAGGGTTCCGTTTTTTCCTTTTGAGATACGAAACCTTAAAAACGTGATTAGTCACAAAAAAATTAAAAATAACTTTTGATTGTATTTTATTCTCTAATTTCAACTTGATGCACTTGACATCACTCATTTCCAGCAAAATCTGTTTGCTCTCTAGTAAAAAGCTAGTACTAGTGCCGTACAAGTATTGTTTTAGTAACAAAAAAGAGAAAAACATGTTTTATTTCTTCTTACTGGTTTTTACATCACAAGCACAAATCACGTTATGTATTTAGGCTCCTCATCTATCTAATGCCGCGGTCCCACGGCCCACTTTCACACAGGCCAGGCTGACAGGCCGCGGGAACTGTCGGCCTGCGGTGGCCTGTCATCACCCGAACGCGGTGGCCGTCAGATCGAATATATTCGTGGAATGCTCGGCATTGGCTCCGACAGGTCTCAACAAGCACGGGCAGGACGGACGAATGCGGCATTACATTATTCTGGACTTTTTCACGTTGTAATCCACTCCGTCACAGTTGCTAGCTCCAACATCTGCAGCCAACAACAGCTATATATTCCACCAGCATAATACAAAGACTGCAGGTGAGACAGACGTTCAAAATATCTGCATTATTCCTCCATTTTCATCTTAGTTATAACAGCAATCAGTCATATAAAATTTGCCTCAAGATGGCTACTAAGAAAAATAATCTGTCATAAATTAAAGAAGCCATTTTAGCCTTGTAGTTAAATTCCCGAGTTACCTTATCTGGAGCCTCGGGCATTTTGTGCTACTACCAAATTGTGATATTTTACGATGTCTTGCGTTATATAGTCTTTGTATTTTAGTGGGTAGTTATCTAATTTTACTTGAGTACTATGGTCAAAGTTTGAAAATTATACTTCTTCTGTCATTTTGCCGGATCTATATGAGAATAGTTTAACCTTTCAAACGTCTGGCGCACACCAAGTGTGCGTAAGAAAAAAAAGATTTGAATTCTTTACATAATAGGTAGAAAAACGTATATCTTAAATATATAGTAAAAAAAAACATCACCTATGGCGACCACGGGCTTACAGTAGTTGTGAACCATGACTTTGACATAATGTATGGGGATATTCAAATGTTGGTGAATGAGCTTGCTGTCTAGGGTGCATTGAATGCGTGCGTTCTTAAGTATTTTTTGCCTCAATTATCAATACTATACATATAAAAAAAAACATTCTAAAGTAATTTAAAAGAAAATGTAAATGAAAACTTTGTTCAATCCCTACAGCCAATGTGATGTGGTGTTTTTCCTTTTGTGATTTGAGTAGCCGTGATCGAGTTTGGATTTGTATACACGATGAAGCTAATAGGCTCGCGGGTATCCATGAGACCTAAACCTAACTGGAGAAAAATACCGTACACCACTATCTCACCCCTTGCAGAATACAGGCATGATGTGTGTCACCATCATTTTAATACCAAATTTTAAGGGCAAGAAGCTTGTATCTTAACCAAAATACTTGGCATTTTACTCGTCTGACAGATGACAGATTAGGAAGACATCACCGCAGGCTACCTCACTGTCGACTGTCAGATGTTTTGCTGGGTTACTGATATCGCGCCCTGTGATATGAAGGATGAGTCTGTTTGTTTACTTTACGGTTACAACTAAATGGTACCTAGATGTTGTTCGAATTTATGTGTTTTAACGTAAAATGTGAGTTCTTAAAATAGCAATGCGAAAGTTTACTTCTGATGTCCCTAATACTATTGTTATAGCATCATTTACGGGTTCACGGGCTATTTGTATTAAGCGACATGTTTAGAACTTTACAGGAGAGCATTTCAAAGTTTCATTATTCGGAAAAAAGTATCAATATTTTTTTACGAAAAAGTGGCCTATCGACAATTAATAATCAATAGTGTCTATATCCGTTTTTTTACTTTTTAATGCAGGTAGATCCTGGCCGATATTGAGTTATTATCATAACAACTCAATATCGGCCAGGATGTCGCTTAATACAAATAACCCGTGAACGCTCGATATGGTTGCCAAACTTCGTGGTGTTTACCTATTTTCAGATTAAGGAGGAAGCGTGAAATTCCAATTTTCTTACGTTTTTTGCAATTTGCAAGTCAGTATTAAGTTGTATGGTACATAAAGTATGATTTGCGGCCGTAACAAATATGTATTTACAGAATTATATACAATAGAATCAGTAATACAACTCCTTAAGTTAGTATAATCCTAAAATGTCAAGATTTCATGAAATAGTCATTTTTTGGGATTACCGAGTTGTATAAAGAGTTGTATTGATCACTTCAATGATTCTAATTATGTAAATAGATACTTGTTACGACCGCAAATTATAATTTGATCAACGTACAATATAATACCGACTTGTAAATTGCAAAAACGTAAGAAAATTTGAATTTCGCGAGCTACTCTGACGCTTCCCCCTTAAGGACAACCTTTAAGCGGGTTAAGTTTATGCATACATTAAACATAACTCATATGCTGTAATGAGTAGAGATGCTATTTAACATGTAAATCGATCAAGTAAAAAAATACTACCAATCCAGCCTACTTTTACAGAAAAACACATTGCACAGTCTCCTATCTATATGAACAAACCACACACCCACTATGGAAATAGTCCATCAATTTCATCCTTAAATAATACGTGAACCAATACAACGTCTCCTTATTTATTTCGTATCATTTTTCGTCACAAACGGAATAGACAGAAAATGTAAGAAATATCGCTTCTGCTCCATACAATATCTTATTCACATTCGTGTGTCATACGGGCTATTTCTCCATGACATGTCTCTTACAGATTTATGTGTTTTGCTACGTGTAGACGTCGCTGTTTTTCAGTGTATTTGTTTGAGATATTTATATACAGATTGGGTTTTTCATAAGTGTATGATGTACTTGATTTGTATGCGATAGCCAATTTGAACATAACGTGAACGCGTGCCTGAATTACTGATAAAGTTAAGTTTTGTTTTGTTCTTAATCAATTTTTTTAAATCATTTTGAAAAAGGAAGAAGATTGATTAGCACGATTAGCTTGATCATGCTAATCATGATGGTGATTTCAAACCATTATGGCCAAGTTTCCTTACGACTGAAACACGGGACTTAGGTATGTCATAACTGGCGCAATGTCATTATTGCAAGCCAATGTTGAATGTGTATAAGGCCTATAGGGTGACTGGTAACTCTCCCATTTCAGGTTTGATCCCATAGTAAAATTTGTTTCCTATTATGAGTACAAAAATTAACAGTCACCCTAGTTTTTTAACTTTATGTCCTCTAGAGGGCGCCATATTCAATTTAATTGATGTCAAACCTATAACCAGCGGACAATCAAGACGCTTCCAACCATATACGAGTATGTTTGTCAAATTATGATAAGCAGTTTAGAAGTTACGAGGGAACCGATGAACATACATACATACATACCGGTCAAAATCATAATCCTCCTTTTTGCTTCACCGTCGGGTAAAAACAGCTGTTCTCTACATTTATGTTCGCATAACTCGTCAAAATATAAGGAACAACTAATATAAAATTTTTCGCGATTTCCGGTTTGGTCCTATAGTAAAAGTTGTTTGTTATCATGAGTAAAATCATGTGTTTAATTACCAATACTGGGAGAAATTTTTAACCGTCTTGAAAAAAATAGGGTATAAAGGTGAACGGAGTAGAAGCCTATGGCATACCTAGTCTTTTTTTTTTAAATAATATCGAAATTCAAATCATATGCACTACGTAGGGTGCGTAGTGCGTATGATTTGAATTTCGATATTTTTTAGCGATCTGTAAAGTTTTTTCAATATTTCTGTTTCTATTGTTCTAGTTTACTTCAAATGTGTAGTGTTTATTGATAGAGCAATTTCTGCCTAAGCTATTGAAAAAACAACAAAAAAAAGACTAGGTATGCCATAAGGCTTCTACTCCGTTCACCTATTGTACGCTTTTTTTTAAAGACGGTATAAAAGTCACCCAGTATAATACTGTTGATGTTCTTTTATTAAGATAAATAAATGTTCTTGTAGGTACATCTCTACCTCCCCTTCATGTATGCAAGCGTGAAATTATGTTATATTATAAGAGTGTTATATTTAAGACTCAAATCCTAACTAATATTACCTATAAGTGCGAAATTAAGTTTGTTTGTTTGTTACCTTTTCACGCTTAAACCACTGAACCGATAATTCTGAAATTTTGCATATACGTTGTCAGATGTACAGACACGGACATAAGGTACCATTCATCCCGAAAAAAAAGTACTGTTCCCGAAGAAAAAACAATAACGTTCTTTATGATAATAGATGGCGCCACGTGTCTTTCGAATCATAATTGTAGTAACTTGAGTAGTGTATTAAGAGTTTTTTTTTGTTTTGTGAGTCTAGGGTATCGATAGACCGGTTATTCATGTTCCTAACTATCCTAACTAAATAAATGCGAAAGTGTTTGTTTGTTTGTTGATTATGCTTTCACGCTAAAACGGCTTAACGGATTTGGATGAAACTTGGCACTTGCGTAGACCATGACCTGGAGAAGGACATAGACTACTATTCTTCCTGGATTGCAAACGAAGTCAAAACACTCATACTACTACTCAAAACTCAATCTTAGATCTTGAAAAAAATATATTATTAAAATGGTCTTCAAGCCAGTACTAGGATTTTCTCGTTCGTATCACTGCAAGCCGCACCAAATTTTGTAGCAGCCACCAAAGGATAGGTTATGTTATGAGGCTCGGATCTCGAGACATATGAGACATGTCTCTGAAGAATTTAATATCCAACGTTGGCCGTACATACCGAGTATCGATTCTCTGAAATTTTTGCTGTACGAGGATTTTTGAAGTTCTTAAAAGACACTTCAAAACTGTTTGTAGTTTTGGTTGAAAAAATTTAGGTACATTTAGGGCTTACTGTAACTGCTTAGTTACAGTAAACACCTTACTGTAAATGCCTTATTGTAACTGCTTAGTTTTCATCAAGGAAATTCGTTTTTATTGCACAGTTATCGTTCGTCGAATCGTTGAGCTCCGTAAGTTCTGAGTTGAGCTGCGCGATTACTGACAAATGCGTGCACTGACTGGACAGTCAGTCATTTGTCAGTAATCGCGCAGCTCTACGGAGCTCAACGCCTACCGACTTGACGCCATCTACCAATGTATTCCAATATTTCAAAACAATACGAAAAAACTTTTTAAAAAGAATTTTCCAAATTGGTCTATCCGTCTTTGAGTAATCGCGTAACAAACATAAAAAAAAAACACAGACGTATTGAGAACCTCCTCCTTTTGAAGTCGGTTAAAAATCGCTAACACGATCAAAACAAACGAACCGCGGTAAGAGGCGTCCTAGACGCATGCAGTGGCATGTATTTTTTTTTGTTTGCATTTAACTTTCGAGACTTTTTAGTACTAGTGGGATTAATGACTTTTATTGCACCCTTATCTAGCGGAAGGTATATCTATACATATATCTAGACCGTAATACCCCACTGCTAACACCTTTCCCTTTTCCACACACATCTGTCCACTGCCATTGCGGGCCAGTCCTTTCGGTAGGAGTCAAGTTCATCCCTCCATCTTCGTCTTGGTCTGCCGCGATGTCGTCTGGCGTCGTCGTATTTCATTTAGGTATGAAATATTTTCATTGATTTATTCATGGAAGTACTTGCACTATGATGGTACTCTACCAGCTTGATGACGTTTTATGAAACGAATTTGAAAATCTCTTATTGTGTCTTAAAACGAGATATGTGCGAAAGGCCTTGAGTGGTTAGCTTGCGTGTTCTGTGTTGAGCTCACGCAACGTGTCGTACGTCCAGTCAGTAATACGACTAGCCCAACAAGGAGCGCTGTTCCAAATTAGACGCATTATTAAGTTATTATACATAAAAACGTATTAAAACACGTATACTGAAAGATAAATAATGAAATTATCTTTAAAATGGTCAAGTTTAATAAAAAACGCTTGGTAATTTTAGTGTGAATCTCAGTTTTTTGTACACTATGTAATATGAACATAATCTAAAATATTCACATATTGAATTATTAAAAAAAAATCTCAAATTTAACAAATATTTTTTTTACAAATCATTAACACTGAGCAGTGTTAATGATTTGGATACAATATTTGTTTAAACATGATCTTCAGTTCAAAATCATTAAAAGTCAGTTATGGTCGCCTTAATCATTAACTTACATAGTAGATTGCGGTCACTGTAATATAAAACCACCTTCTACTGTAAGATGATGAAAAAACCGCAAAAAAAAAATCCCCCTTTTCCCCCTAATAACCAAAACCACTTAACGACAAAGCCACCATCTCCCAAAGACCAATTTCCGTTATTACTTTTTTCTCACCAATTATTTCGAAGATCTAAACCACTTCAGCCATGCAAATCCCTCTGTATGTAATAAATGGCTGGTTGTATTTTATTCGGGACGGTAGTCGTAAATCTGGTGGACCTTGATTGGAACCTCGCAGATGCATTAGGATAAGATACCACACACATTTGTTAGGTATCGAAAAGGAGGACTGATTAGAATCACCTGTTTTGTGGGTTGTGGGCTGTGAGATACAAAAAATATATGAAAAAGCGAAGGTGTGGAGTAACAACGGTTCTACTTACCGAAGTGTATGTGGGAAAATCATCTGTCAAGGCGACGATAAGAGAATTATTTTAAACTAAAGATCACGTCTTAACGAGTAGTGTTAATGATTTGGAAAAAAATATAGGTTTGTTAAATCAGAGCATTTTTTGAATAATTTAATATATGAATATTTTAGATTATATTTATATTACATCGTGTAATTAATTTGTAACGTTATTTCTAACGCGGATTAAAAACTGAGAATCACGCAAAAATTATTAAGCGTATTTTTATGAAACCTTCACCATTTTTAAGGTAGGGTAATTGCTGTAGTAATTGGACACGCTTTAGTAACTGGCCACTCAAGCAAGCTCATGAATGAAAAGGACAAAAAAAAATTGTTTTTGTTCTTTTCATTTATGAGCTTGCTTGCATTACCTTGTTTCTACCTCTTTTTAATGCGTGGCCAATTACTACAGCAATTACGTTAATATTATTAGATTTTTTTTTGGTTACGTGTTTTTTTTATAATATTTTTGTTTTATGTGTAATAAATTAAAAATGCGTCTAATTTGGGACAGTGCTCCTAGATGGGCGAGTCCTATACTGACTGGACGTACGACACGCTGCGTAAGCTCAGTACAGAAACCCAAGCTAACCACTCAATGCCGCTGACACTTATCTGCGTCTTAAGCAAATTGTCACACTTCCTCAATTTGCCGTGTTAAAGCCATTTCATACAACAGTCAATGAATCATAGTTATTGTGATTTTGATTATACGGGACAATAAAATATGGTAAACAAATTGCTAAACAATTATTTTCTCTGAGTTTAGGTTTTATTTTTCGTGATGAAACTGTTGTTTTTTATATTCATCGGGTCAGCTCGATATCTGTAATCCAGTGTAAATACAGAAATACAAAACCGTCAAAGATGATACCATTTAATTTTAGACGCAACATGAAGGTCCGCTGCGAACGACATTTTTAACATTTTTTTACAAGTGACGGCTCCCATCAGCGGCAGAGGACTCGCGCCGCGCGGCGTTCTCGAATGTTACTCGTTTTCTTATAGAACACCAATGAGAACAAATTTTAATGCGTGTGCTGGGAGTGAGCGCGGCGCGAGATTAGTTGTCGCCGCCCTCGGCGGGCTCATCGCCATCGCCCTGCGTGTCTGACGTCCACAGCATCAGGTTGACTCGCAGCAACTGCATGATCAGTGTCGAGTCTTTGTACAGACGCCAGCAAATCAAGCTACTACAATCTGTCAGATTTCTTTAATAGATTTTCGACTTTATTGCCAAAGCATTAGGTTCAAGGTTGGTTGGGAAAATCTGACAGTTTCGGGTAGGTTGACCTGCTGGCGTCTGTACAAGTCTTCATTCAGTGTGTCTAATTCGGCGATCGCGTCATCGAACGCCTGTTTGGCGATCTGACATGAATTGTCTGGTGAATTTAATATCTCATAATAGAAGACGGAGAAATTTAACGCCAGACCCAGCCTTATTGGGCTGCATTTTCGCCTTGCTGATCTCGAAAGCATCTTGGTATGATTTCTGTGAATCCTCTACAACAGAATTTCTGGTTTCTCCTGTGGCCACTTTGCGAGGGACCTATAGTAGTCACCCTACATTTTAAGGTTCATCTTCAACAAAACAAAATTTAATTGCTTGGTTTCGTTTTGAGCAGCATAAATTAATGGTTGAATGACAAAATTCGCTATGAGATATGGAACAAGAAGCGTGCTGTACCAACGGCAAATAAATTGGGATAAGAGCCGGAAGGCCCAGACAGAGACGGCGAGACGACCTGGAGCTACACCGCGAGGACTGGTACGAGGTGGCGCGGGAAAAGAGTTCCTGGTAGAATTTGGGGGAGGCATTTGCCCAATAGTAGGACAGTACTGTAGAGGTTTTAATAATGTGGTTTAGCATACAACCTTCAAGAGGTTAAAGGTTAGATTATGGGTTAAAGTTTGGAATGAAAACGAAAGATATAATTTGACTTTTCAGTTGGTCGGCGACGAGCCGGATAGCTAGATATTAAAAGATGTTTAAACACAAATATATTCGAGTTCTACCTAATTTGCGTCTTATTAAATGGTCCGAAGGAAATGAAGAGGAAAAAAAAATATAGGCTCAGTTCGACTCCGCGGTTTTTACTACGGTTTCCGATACAGCCGTAGCCATTGTATTTGCTTGACACTAGACTGACTAGATAGTAGGCTCACTTTAATTCTTATAAAGAGAGCTTTCACCAATTATGATATTTTTTAGTTCTGAGCAGATTTACGGCCTTTATGAGACAACATTTTAAACTTTTTTGGTAGATGCAACCGATTTTCTTACGGTTTCTGACGCTGCCGTAACTATTGTATTTGCTCGGCACTAGACTTTTTAGGCTCATTGCATTCCTTCTGATTGGGGTTTTTTCATTTCTGAGTAGATTTACAGCCGATACGATATGAGATCGTACATTATTTTGCTATTGTCAAATTCATATAAATTTTAACCTTATTTTGGCAAATATTCCTGTTGTTTCTCTTTATGTCCTGGTAGTGCTTGGTCAACTCTTGGTAAAGACACCAGAATAACTGATGTCATAAAAAATAAATAAATATTAGTATTTTTGCACACATTCTATTTAAGTATCTATTCATACATGACATATAACACAAAGTGTAAAACTGTTTTACGTCCGTCACATCACCATCTCAGGTCCAGTTGAAAACCAGCGTCGGGCACTAGCTGCGCGGCAGTTTGCTGAACTGGGCCTATTTGGCACAGCCGTGAGACACACATTATTGTCACTTTTTTTCCCTGTCTAGTTTTAAGCTTTTTATTGTATAGAGTTAAGTTATTTTTCTTTGTTTTTTTTTTTTATTTTATTATTATTTTTCAATTTGGTTGTTGTATGCACTTATGGCATGTGCCGAATAAACATGTTTTCTTTATTTCTTCTGATGCTAAACACTTTTTTGCGCTATGCGAATTGATCTTTCGACACATAGTCAAAAGGTCGCAGTATGACGTCATACGCAAATTATATCTGGCCTTAAAATTGTTATAAATATGATTTTTCTTTTGAATGCTCAAACATTAGCATTAAAAGTCTCGTAGTTATTAGCGGTTGAAATCTTACATGTTTTTGTCGGTCAGAAATATTGAACTTGCCACCAGTACACCGAGCGAAAAGACGTTTTCATGTCAAATAAAAACTTTTTATTTTTCACTTTTTAGTTGTGGAACCTACCCCACACAAATTCGAATACATAATTGAGCACAATAATTGTAGATATAGCCATGTAAATAACAGTGATAGGAAGTTATTAAAACACCATCACATCATCCACATAAAATAAGTAGGAAATATACGCATTATTGAAGCTAACTCAAAAACTCCCCAAGCAAAGTTAATAAAATTTATATGGGACCACCTCGGAAGCATACCCTATCAAACAAAAAAAGAATTTTCTAAATCGGTCCATCCGTCTTTGAGTAATCGCGTAACAAACGTACAAAAAAAAAAAAAACATACAGACGAATTGATAACCTCCTCCTTTTGGAAGTCGGTTAAAAAGGAGCAGGAGTTTGATGTAAGTGTATCCGCCTTTACGATTAAACTCTGAGTAGATACAAACAATTGTAACATGAGAATTCGATCCTAAAAACAATGCTTTGGTTCACAGTTTCCTCCAAATCGCTGAAAAAAAACACCAATAATATCCCATTAAAATGCAATCGAACGACGAAACCCCTCCATTAACTAGTTCAAGCGAGAACCCAGCCTGATGTATATCAGTTAGCAAAACTTTTTCGGTGCTATTCTTTCGCGGTTCTTTTTCTTTATTTCTTTCTTTCTTTTGAACGGCTGGTGACAGGCCACTAATGGAACGAACGATACTACGGATCCGTTCTGTACTTACGTTCAGAAATGAAATAGTGGGGCTCTTTTGTTTAGCCTTTTTTTGTACTACTTCGAAAACAGTTTTTGTTTACTAGGATACAATATTAGTTGGTTTTTATTGGTGGATAATGGAATGGGAGTTTGTTGTAGTGTATTTAATTGATAGATATATTTTACCCGCGACGGCCACGGAGACGGTACATGCGAGTGGGACGGTAGATGCGTTTCGACGGAAAATTTCGACATGAAAAAACTTTAAACAAAAAATTGCAAAAACCCACGACACACAAAAAATATAAATAATACCACAATATCTATTTTAAAGAATATTATTGTACAGCCGTCGTGAGTAAACTGTGTTGTAGAATGTACATTAATTAACAATAAAGCCACTGGCACAAAATCAATCAATCCGCCTAGCCTTTTCCCAACAATGTTGGGGACGGCTTCCAGTCGAACCGGGTGCAACTGAATACCAGTATTTTTCATGGAGCGACTGCCTATCTGACCTCCACAACCCAGTTACTGGGTAATAAGATACCCCTTGGTAAAACTGATTGTCTTGTGTTGGTTGACTTTCGGGCTTTTGACGACCCGTAACTGACTGTCAAGGTCAATTTATTTAAATTTTATTTTTTATTATTGACATAATCTACTCATTTCAATGTTTATTTTTTTTAAATGTGTGGTATTGCAATATTTGGTTAGCTAGTGACCTCAACAAATGATCATAGTTTTCTTGCGTGAGCAACCGGCAGCAAGTTCGTCATGCTCCCTTATATGTCACTGCTAGCGGGAAGGAGACAACCCGACCCCCGTCGGGTTGTCTCCTTCCCTCAAATATGGCGAAGGGGGTAATGGCTGATCTTTGCGTTATGCTCGTGAACGGGTGCTGCTTGTGGTGACTGGTCGTCTTGCTGACCTTGGTTTTGTTTTGTTATTAGTAATTTAACTCGTTGTTTATTTTACTTCGATGGTCCTAGTTTATTATCTGTGACTTCGAGTTACGACTACACGTACGGCTATATGTAAGTGGGCACGTCCTTTATTACTGGAGGCTTTTATTTAGGTATAAAGTTCTGCTTACGTTTTTAGTTTTGTATTTTGTTTCTGCTTGAGTATAGTTTTAGATTTTTTTTTGGTATCTTGGTGTGTGCTAGCTTACTTATAGCAAATAATTTAATTTAATGTTTTGTGTTGCGTAATGTACCTAAATTATTATGCGCAGTGTTATATAGATTCATTTGTTTTTACTGAACAGACAGCTGTGCTGCTGCAGAGTTTCTTGCGCCACTTCTTCTCTCTTCTTGGTGAAGGGCGGGCGTTTTGGAGGACTGTCTTATGTAATTTTGACATTCAAAAAGTGCTGATTAAATGACTTTTGATTTTGATTTAACGACTGTCAAAGATCCACGAATGACAGCCGGGATCAACGGCTTAACGTGCTTTCCGAGGCAAGGAGGAGTCTCGGTATGTAAAAATCCAAGACCCATCCACGGACCAATCCCGGCAAGTGTAGCTTAACCTGATTGATCGATCCGTGCGGCTGTTATTACTTAGCCACGAGCTCCTATAGCTACTGGCACATATTATTTAATATGTACAGTCTACAATATATGTAGGATATGTTCGACGCCTATTAATAATATTATATATAATAATTATTGTGGTAGTGTGATTATTTATATTATTTGTTTGTCGGGGGATTTTGCATTTTTTTGTTTGCAGTTTTTTTTCATGTCACAATTTTCCGTCGTGGCTTTTAATATTATTTTTGTTTATTACTGAAAACAAGAAAAAGACACCAGCAATTTTTTTTCTTCTCTCTTTTACTTTACTTACTTACTTTAATCCTTAATTATTTTTGTTTTAATATAAGCAATATTTAGGAATCCAAGCTGGCAATAAATCGTATCTTAAAAAAAAAATCTGTTCAAAAAAAATATATTCAATATCAATTACTATTTTTAGAGCTCCGACAATAAAAACAATAGCCCCAAAATTTCGCTATTATATTATAACAAGCAACACGTAGCCAAAATGCAAGATAATCAGTTTGTTTACATAGAAACATTCGGTACAAACAAATCACGTACAACAACATAACTTTACCGAATATGACCGGTTCAAACCAGTAACAACTTCACCTGCCAGTATCCGGTGAACAGAAAAGAAACCATCACTTTAGAACTTTTCATTTCTGGAAATTGCAACTGCAAGACCGTACAGCCAGTCTATGTCCGCCCGCCCTACAGTGCGCACGTTGGCCGGGGACGTACCTAACGTAACGTGACACGTAAACGTTTACGTTTTGATCGCAGTTTGAAATTGACGAGTGTTGTGCTGTTTGTGAACTGACTGTGAGAAGATTTTGAATGTATGTACTTAAAAGCTACTAAGATTTCAGTAGAGATCTGCTTTTGTTTGTTTTTTATGAGTTTTAGAATGTGCAGGAATGATTTAATATTAATATTTTCATCACTCATTGGTCAAAAGTAAGATTTTATGATCATTAATACATATATTTAGCCGATCAATCCTAATTAGTGCCGAATGTCTGAGGAATGAAGTCTAAAAAACATTATAATAAGTAGTAGATTAGATTAGTAGGGTACGGGCAGCATCAAGAGCATCCTGTGTACAAGCTGGGTAGATTGTGTGTTTGTGAACCATTGCTATATACAGTATGTTAACCAACAGAGGGCGTTCCCGTTAACCCGCAATACGAGTAGTATAGCATCCATACATGCTAAAAAAAATATTACCATTCGAAACCAAAATAGTTTTTATTTTTTTTTAGGTAAATAAAAAAAACATAAATTCATGTACCTACCTATCTAAGCCACGTTTCAATAACATTAAAATTAAAATACATAGTATTAGACAGTTAGGCTAGGATTTAAATGATAATGACGTCATTAAACGTTAGCAAGTGAATTTTTTACTTTATGCAGTTGCACGGGAACGCCCTCTGTTGGTTAACATACTGTATATTATAATTATTATCATTACGAAACTATCTATGTCGACTTTTTGTTCGTTTAAACCGACTTTGGACTCATTACAAAGTCTATTGTTCGGTTTTCATATTAAATGACCGTTATAGCTCTCTGATATTTACCTGGTGCAATGCTCAGAAATAGTCATAAGCTGGTATTTTAGGTACCTATTTATTAATAGAATCAAGACTTTCATAGACAAAATGGCTTCAGAGAGAATTATCTTGAACTGTGTGGTCTATTTTTTAATCTCGGAGACTATGGGCCGGTTTTTTGATCCATAGTTAACTCAACCAATGGTTAAACATAGTAACTAATGGTTACATTTTGGCTGAATGTGAAAGGCTAAACATGAATGTATTCATGTTAAAAAATAGTAGCTAATGGCATAACTCATTCATGTTTAGCCTTTCACTATTACCAACATTCAAGCATTAGTTACTATGTTTAACTATTGGTTGAGTTAACTACGGATCAAAAAACCGGCCCTTAATTGACAAATGAAAATGTTATAATGACCTTTATTTAATGTAAGCCAGTTTGACTTTTACTTGTCAATTTAGTCTCGAAGATTAAAAAAATGCACTATAGAGGACTTAATATTCTGTTCAGATAACTACCCACGCAAGGCGATGTCAATGAACTTGTGAAAATTGATCTGCAACTACTTAACATAAAGTTAATATACGTAGTAGAACTTTTTTTCTTTTTTTTTTTGCAGGATTTGTGATTGGAGAGCAATTTAGTGCTTTTTAATACACTCCGGAGCCAGCTGGAGACAGAGTCTGGATTTGTACCCGGCAATAGGCTCCCTATTAAATGGGACTTAAACTGGTGAAATGTGGTGTACTATAAGTACACCTCTGATTATCCCTTCGCGGATAGAGGCGTGGTGTTACGTTATGCAATGTGTTAAAACAATCGTGATTTTCTGAAGTCCTGGTGCCTTTCAAAAACGCAGAGCAATATTTTGCGGAAAAAAGCGTAAAAAAAAACTTGGAAAATCATAACAATATTATAGGTATTCATTGAACTTTTTCCTCAAAATAAAATCTGTTTAGGTAATAATTAATTTTGGCATTGCAAAACCTTTAACACATAAATAAAATTCTCACAGTTTTCCCTCAGATTTTTCTTAAATTCTTTTTGAATATTTTTAGAAATGCCAAGTAAAACCGCGATATACTTGAACGCAATTTATTTTAACTACAGATGAATGCGTAAGTTACTCTTTATATTCAGGGTTTTGAATACCTATACTTCTTGCTAAGTTTACGTACCACAAAGGTTTGTTTTCACACTACGGGAGGTTTGAAATTATTCATAAGAAGTTTTTTTAATAATTCAAAGAATCCACCGATCAATGTGCTGTTAAAAGTTTTTAATTATTTTTTGGATGAAAAATAGACGTTTACGAATAAACATTACACTGTCTGCATTTTTTATTTTCTTTTAGACAGATTTTCCAAAGAACCAAAAACAAAGAGGGCAGAAAAAACAATATAATTTTAATAACTCATCAAAGTTGGTACTTGTTCCAAAATTAAAACGCAAACCGTTTGATGTCAAAGAAACTTGATTGTGTACTAATCAAAATTTCATTATTGTTAATTAGTTACTAATTGAGAGTGTTTGCACAATCTGTCACTAGATGGCAGGGCAATCAACGGTGGCATTTAATTAATTTGAATTTTATTAAATCTTTCCGTCGAGTTATTGAATTATTTGAGATTTTGGTGTATTTTTTCTATTATAACTGTTAAAAGCTCTCCCCCAAGACTTCCAGCTCTTTTCGCTAATGTGGACTACTGGTCGTTTGTTTGCTCCAGCTCGTCTCGCTATCTTCTACTGGGTCTGCATAGTGGTTATTTTGGCACACAGCAGACGTGGCCAGCCCCTTGCCATTTCAGCTTAGCGGCTTTTTGATATCGTCAGTAATCTGTGTTTAGGAGCGCAGTGTGGTGTTGCGGATATGGTCTGTCAATTTGACGCCCAGAATACTGCGCTCCATTGCACGTTGGCTAATCTTCACTTTGGACTTTTGAAGGTTTGTCTTCAGTTTCGAAGGATTCACAATATCTCTAATTCTTCGCTTGAGTGACAAAGGAAGGTTTACTTTCACAAGTTCTTCCAGGCATTTTTGTTCGTCTTACGACTTCCTTGACTTTTCTGGACTGGACAGAGACTAACTGGCCCAAGAAGATGTATTCATGGACATAATACGATTTCCACATCCGTTTGACAGCTTAGTCTTCGACATGTTTGTCATCAGTCCAACCTCAAAGCTTGCATCACTAAGTTGGTTTATTAGCTCCAGTTTTTCCGCCGTAGCGTGGAGGAGAATACGACAATGTCGAAGTGGAGGTTTATTTACCGCACCCCACCAACTTCAATGCAGCATATCTCCCATTTTTTTATTGTTATTGTTTATTTTTAATAAAATTGTGACTCCATACACACTGTACACAAACCAAACACATTGAAATCCATACACACTGTCATCCATTCTTACTTCTACCCGTCCTTACACACATTCAAAGGTGCGAACCAAACCAGACACTCACTCCCATATGCACATACAATACACTTCCACCGCATGCACACTTACACATACACTCATCAACTCACATAATTTCACACACAGACATACAAACACAAATACTTTTTATTACTTTCTTTTTGTAATATGAATTCCTACATATTTTATGGGTGTTTTACCTTGTTCTATACCTAATAAATGAGCTATTTTGACCTATATATATTACCAAATGGCATAAACCTTGGCTGTACTCTAAAATGCTGTTAGATTGGAAATCGAACCCATGGCTGAACGCTGACCCTCAAAACACAGGTCTCCTAATTTCAGGCCTAGTTTGGGGGTTAGGATCAGAATTGTGGCAATACATTCGTGTGCTATTTTATGATGACTGGCTTGTAACATGTATTTCTTAGTATCAAATAAATATTTTAATTTTATTTTAATTGTGACTTTAAACGTTCTTGGTGATTGCAATAATGTGTAAAAATGTAGGTTAAAAACGTCTCAATGACCTACCAAGATACAGTTTTCAATATCTCAACACATTCCCAAGCTATATGAATGCACGTGAATATTGGCAACGATACGAAAGTGCTAATCATCTCGATACTGACGGACGCAGGCAACGTTCGATTTCGAGATGATAGAAAAGCAATACTTTCAATTCATTGCTACAAAATGAGCAATAAAAACTCCTTTAACGCTATTCGCAGCATCTACTTCTCTGCATATCCTTCAAGAATAACCAGCTTAATATTACAACAACTTTGAACATGTAATGACCTACATAATAGCACGTGATATAGATGGAGAAGGAAGTGCGATAATCCCGCGCTGAGTCAGGATAACCTAATTAGAAGAAGCCTTTAAAATACCGGTAATTACGAAAATAGCGGGAAGTTACTACTACTTAGCCTGGGATAGGAAGTTATAGAGATTACAGAAACCTTTGATTAAAGAAAGAAAGAAACATAGGTTTATTTGTCAAGATAGAAAGAAACAGGTTTATTTATCACAGTAACACAGTTTGAAGTAGTTATTTGAAACACGTGCATACAAAAACCGTAAGTTACCTCGGATAATAAACAAAACACCGGTCAAGAGCGTGTCGGACCACGCACAATTAAAGTTTCCTTAGTTGGAATGAATTTATCCCAAGAACAAACTTAACATTGTAGTTGAAAAACATGTTCTCCCATACATTCCAACTACAAATGTCCATAGTTAAACGAAAAGGATCCGCGAGGATTTTTAGGGTTCCGTACCTCAAAAGGAAAAAACGAAACCCTTATAGGATCACTTCTGTGTCTGTCTGTCCGTCCGTCTGTCACAGCCAATTTGCTCCAAATCTAATAGACCGAGTACCAAACATGGACGTGTAACGTAAATAAATGAATGGGGGGCAAATAAGAAAATTAATAAAAAAAACGTTTTGCAATCTGTACGTGTGACATGTCAAATGAAAGCGCTTACTATAAGGGTTTCAAATTATTATTATTTGTTAATAATTTTAAAATATTTTTATTCCTAATATAAATATTTCATTTAAGAAAATATGATGGATGAAAGTTGGATCTCCGAAACTACTCAGCCTAAATTTTTGAAAAAAAAAAACGCAGAACATAGTTACCTACAGATTACAGGAAAATCTCTCAATATTGTGCGTACAAACTTACATTTGCAGTTGGAATGTATGGGAGAATATGTTTTTCAACTTCGAAAATTCATCCCAACTACGGAACCCTTCATTACGCGTAGTCCGACACGCACTTGGCCGGTTTTTTAAGATACCTGTATTTTGATAATGCGTTTATATTTTGGCTTGAGTTGTATTGTAAATGTTTCGAAAGCTCATTAACTAACGATTGAAACAATGTCGCGGGTAAAACTAATTCATTTTTGTTTTACTTCTTGGTTTTTATTAGATAAGATAAGTTAATTTTATTTGTTCAAACATGAGTATACATACAAAAAAAAATTAGCATGCAAGTTGTTCAAAGTATTCTAAACCGGTCGTCATGCTTGCCCTATAAAATGGCATACAAATATTTAAGTAGGTAAAGTATATATAATTAGCAAAAAAAAAAAAAAAAATCTTTTCTTTTTTAAATTAGGTATTAAAAAGATACAGCGAATAAAATTATTTAAATAATAATATAACCACAATTCAATTATTCAAATTAAAATATAATAGTCACCGTACACATAAAATAATAATAATAGGTCTAAAGCAGTAGTCAAAATAAATAGGTCAAAATTATAATAGTCATTCAAAATATTTTTCACATAAAAATTACATTTATTATCTAAAATTACATTTATTATATTTACATTTATCACATTAAATTTATTTTTGTAAAGACTGGGAGGATTTTCCTCACCGAGAGGATTTGAAACAGACTGTTTCAACTCACCTCGCTTAAGTTTTGTATGGGCGATTAGATAATACGGGGAGGTTTGTTTTTTATTTTTTTATTTTTTTGCTAATTTTGTTTCAGTATGCCTACTGATTATAAAATAAAGACTGATAAAGGTATGGCGGGTCGCCGCAACTGACATTAATTAATGAATTTAAAGATGATTGTGTAATTATCTATATAAGTATGTATTAACAAAAAAAAAGTAGTGTATGTAGTATATCAGTTATCTGGTTTCCATAGTACAAGCTCTGCTTAGTTTGGGACCAGATGACCGTGTGTGAAAATGTCCCAGGATATTATTATATTATTATTACTATTATTTAACTTTTAATTTATTTTATAATTTGATTTTATGCACTTGAGTTATTTATTTTTGTTTTATTAGTAACTAAATTAACATCATTTTTAAGTATACCTACTAACGTAAATATGGATCACTGTGTCTGATATAAATAAGTAAATTAAATTGTGTCAGTAAAGTATCCATGATGTAGCTTCGAGTTACGCACAATGTCTCTGTAATATCTCAAAATATCGTTAAATGTGTTGTGTTTTATTTTAGTAACTAGGTACTTTTAAATTATATCGTCGCTTCTATTTTACAATCCTTAATTCTACTCAAATATCAACTGTTTCAACTAACCTCGACAGTTGTTTCAACTTACCTCGGTATGAGAGGTACTCAAGTTCAGTTTTTAGCACAGAATTCATACTAACACCTTCGTTGTGTCAGATATTTGGAAGTGTAAGATATGAACTAACGATTGGCACTAAACTCATTTGATTTGTGTTTGTAAATATTTTTGTATGAAATAAAATGTCAAAACTACTTCAATACCCTCAGCCTCCCCTATACAGAAATCTCGATATTTGTCAAGTACTAAAAGCCGTGTGAAGCAAGGCCGGGTCACTAGTTAAAAATAAAACTCTTATACGTTATATCCTCCATATTTACTTAAATAACCCAATGACACACATCTTCGCTCAAACCTACTTTAGACAAAATTGACAGCACAAGTAAACAGCGGGGTTTATCAGATAACCCGCATGTCTGTCCAGTAACCCAATTACCAACGCCAATGTCCAATGATTGGCCCCACGAGGCTCGTTCGCACTTCCACTGGCCATCTGAATTTCTGACCGAGGAAAATGTTATGAGATTTTCATGGAGATTTCAACCTACGTGGGATATTATTTTCGCGAGAAAAAACGATTTAAACGTTGAATTGAATTGTTTTAAAACAGCCTAAGTTGTAAAATATTTTTGAATGAATTTTATGTAGAAGTTTTAATGCAACAAACATTAAAACTCCCAATAATAGGTATTCAGTTTAAATAACATTCATCCTCTACTGAAGACAGGTGGCAGTCAGCTCTATATTTTATCCTAAGTTTCTGGCCAGATAGAACAGTTTTTCTACTCACGAAAGCGACCTTTGTCTGCCATTTAATAGCTGAAACCTTCACACTGGTGGACTTGTCCCCTACCCTCGCTCGAAACAGCCCGGCCGCTGAGCCTGTAGCTTTAAATTCGTTCTAAAATAATAATAATACGATCCAGCCTGTCCCCAGCTGTCCTCCCTCAGAGTCGCCCTAAGCCGAGGTCCGTACCCCACTGGAGGTGCCCTTAGCGTGTAGTCGCTTAGTTTTTAAGTGTTATGCCCTGGCTGCCTGGAGGCCTTAATTTATTGAGGCACCCACAGGAAAGTCCGGTTAAGCAGCCGACAACCTCATAGATTGACCAGCGAGACGCCATTTCCCAAAAAAAAAAAACAAAAAAGAAACTGGTGGACTTGTCATTTATTGAAAATTAATCTTTAAAATTTCCCTTTTTCAGAGTGTCGCTAAAGCATCACAGAGAGAACAGATTGGATGTTGGTAAGTGTTTTTTTCTTTTCTTTTTCTAAACATACCTTTTTATATTGATCATGTGTACCTTCGCTCTTCACTTCGTCATAAGGATCCCTGTTTCAACTGGAACTAAAATCAACATAGGAAAAAAAACCGTTATTTATAATTTGTTATACAGACGAAAAATTATTTCTTGGAAGGACACAAAAGGTTTTACCAAGGCTGTTTCTGACTTTTCACTAATTGATGTTAAAAATAAAATTGGTACAAACGACATTATTTTTACCTACTTAAAAGTTATTGCGGAAAACGGAATCTCATTAAATAAATATTATTTATAAAAAGGCGGTCAGACCATCGTTATGAAAACCCAAATCTTAAAGCGGTACGTATTCAGTTTCATCAAAATTAATGTAAATAATACTCTCCTATTGACCTAATTTCTCCTATTGACCTAGTTGGAAGTTCCTTGTAAATAATCATCTTACTTTATCAACAATTATATGTTTATTTTGGGGCCGTTTGAGTTAGTGCTTATCTTTCATAAAGATATTGCGAAGTTGCTGTTTGATACTTCCTTATCTATAGGCGCTTCTTCTTCCACACTATAGCCTCATTATAGGAAAACCTTTAGTTTCCTTGGAACGCGGTTCTGACATATTATAATGACGGTCATGAAAATATATCATATTCATCAGTTGAGTCAAAAAACGCTCTGTATTTGGACAGCCGTTATTGTGTGACTGTTCATTTATGAAACCAAAGCTTTACAAAATAATATTTCAAGGTGATAATTTAAAAATCGAAGCACGTGATTGGCTTGTATCTGTAACCTATAAAAAAGTTACCCAATTCGAAGGAACAAACCGCAGTATTCAGTAGCACGTCACAGGATACATGCACCAGTTGTCATGTACCGCCGAATTGGCAGCCGTGTCACACGTCAAACGTGATGTACGAGCCGAATAAAATATAGGCAGAGGGCGTGACGGAAAAGGTGACGTCATTCGTCAATGAACTGTCACTTTTTTGTGGCCGATACCCTAGTTGTTCCACTTTCAAAATTGTTTTTTGAACTGAATACTTTTTCGTTTTATTTTCGTAAAGTGTGCGTGTTATTGGGGAGATATTGGTTTTTGTTGAAAAATTGATGGGCAGGCTGGTTGATGTTGACGTTTAAGTTTTTAAAGTTTATAGGTCAAGGGGTATTATCTTATATAAATAAATAAAAAACGAGCGAGCCTTACAGTAGTCGCATATGATGTGTAACAAACATCTGACATCTGTTTGGGTTGGTACCATCTGACGGCTAACTCTAGCACCGCGCGCGCTCATTGTTACCTCATTAAAAAGCACCGCCGCAAGCCGGCTTCCTGTTACACTTCCGTCCCTTTTCACGAAATTAGTCCCACAGATTGCAAGAAAGCGAGAAGAAAGATGTTACACATCAAAATTCGCAATTCAGCCAGTATCGAAACGGAAAAACCTACCAACCTAAGGCAAAGCGTTTAACAGCTCTGTTCCAAAAAAAATTGGTGTACTTTTACCCTTAACCCGTCTCTGCTGCACGGGGTATAAATAACCCCACCTACAATAAAACGCTAAGCCGACGACTTTAATCACGGTGATAAAAATTTTACAGATATATTTACAGGCTTTATGCGGGCCGTCGTCGTCAAAATGGCAGTATGAAAAATTATTGTTCCTCATTAATAATTAGGGGAACAAATTTTATTACATAACTATAAGCGTAAATTTGCCGCTTGGCTCAGGCAAAGAGCTGTTTACTGGTGCCTGCTTAGCCTTTTCCCAATTACATTTTTTCTTTTGTGATGGGTTTGCTCTTGACTCTAGTCTAGGTCAGAGGTGACAGAGACAAAGTCGACGATGGAGTGAGCTTACCCAGAAAAAGCCTGTTCAATCTCAATTTGAAGAGATTAGGGTTGTATGCGTTCGGAAATGCGGCTAGTTGGTACTTGGCTGATCCATCCCAAAGGTGACTGCAATACTCCATGTAGGATCGGACTTGCGCTTTGTAAAGGGTTAAAAGCTGTCGAGGCGTAAAGTATCGCTTCACCCTGGATGCCCAGTTTTTTGGCCGCAGTTTGGGCCTTGTTTTCGATGGTGGCGCCGAAGTTGAGACCAGATGTCAACCCCTTGCCTAGGAGCTCAAGTCGATCAGTTACAGGAACAGATGTACCCCGAAAAGTAGGAGTTTGGGCGCAACGACTCTTTGACATTTGTTGGGGTCGGCTTCCAGTCTAACCAGTCTCTAGAATTGTAAAGTTTAATTTTCTATTAAAAAACTAGCTATTACGGTTCTAAAGATAGCACCTTCTGACATACAAACGGACAGACGGCGTAGGCTTGGTAATTGAATCCCGTTTTCACCCTTTGGGTACGGAACGAAAACTAAATTAAACTATAGCAAAGACACATGAACGTAAGAAATGACAGAGTTCCCCCGAATCCCCCAGACTTCTTCCTACCGCCCCGATACTAAATAGTAACTACCAAAGTACTGCAAGGGTTAATTTTATTTCATTGCCCTAACTATAACTCTGTTCCCGTGTTAGTTTCCGTGTTCCGATGTTTGTAATTGCTTTATCCCGTATTGTACTTGTGTGTATCTGTTTGTATCGATTTCTTCTTGTATCGACTTCTTTGCGTGTATATCTGGTATTCTGTTAAATATGCAAGGGAGTCCACTGTTCCATGTTAGTTTTAATTCATTTATATACGATAAAATTGACAATGTTAAGCAGGTATCTTGTTTATGTTTCTATGTTAATTCCTGTAATTGGTGTTGTGCCATTTTAATTAATATCAAAAGTGTCTAGGAATCGAGGTATTTAAAAAAAATATTTTATTGCCGAGTTTAAATTTTTTTAAATGTTTTCGTATATGTAGGTCGAAGATCGACGAAGTACTCTCTGCTTTTGCATTAATATAGACTTTGCGATTTTTGCTTATATACGCTGGGTTTTTCACTTCAGTTATTCCTGACTGATAAAATGACTGATAAAACGATAAAAATAAAAGTTTTTTAAGGTTTGTATTGCTTAAAATAAACAAAAGTATTTTCTGTATTTCCGCCGTTAACACAATCGCAGCGATTCGGCTACTCAATATGAGTTCATCCAAATCACGTTGCGGAATGGCCGCCCACGTCCGTTGTAACACGCGAAAAAGATGTTCCGGCGTGTGTACGGCATCCATATTTAGCACAGCTCTTCTTTGAAGCATATCCCATGCGTGCTCAATGGGATTCAAAATCTGGCGATTGAGCAGGCCGTGGTAGGACGTTGAAAGCCGCGCAAGTGTGTTTGCAACGACTCTGGCAGCGTATAGACGTGCATTATCACGCATAAGCAGAAATGAAGCACCAAATTGGGTCCGCAAAGGAATTACAACATCTGATACAATCGTTTCAGCGTAAATCTGTGCATTGAGATTGCCTCTCATTCAAATCAGGTTGGTTCTTCCGCCGATCCAAACACCCTGGGTGGGTGTTTGGATCATGATTGTCCCGCCACGGTTTGCATGGATTTTCTGGCATGATTATAAACATTCTTGACGTCCAGGGGTCCTCCAATACCGAGCCCCTGGCTTCATACCAAAGCGAGATTCGTCAGAAAAACCGTGCGGGTCGGCTTACGCACAATGGAGGGTTCGGTAGTTAGGATGAATTTATCCCAAAAATAAACGTAACATTTAAGTTGAGAAACATGTTCTCCCATACATCGATATACGTCACGGTCAATTCTCCAAAAATGTAAGATTGTAATCGCAAAAATAAATATGTGTTAAAACTACCAATTAACGACTTTCAGCCTTTTTCCTTTACTTGTGCGTAGCTGTAAGATCTTACGCAAATTTCATGATTACAGGGCACCGGGAAGTGGTGCCCGGTCTTGATTTATTTGCGAGCAATAAAATATATCATATAAATGACTGTACTTCTTTTTATTGCGTTCAAAAAATTTCCAATTTCAAAATGTTTATTGTGTCTCAAATGCTACATTCTACACATGAGTTGAGACAGCCGCAGTAAGTAATCAGAAACACTTGTGTTGTGGTTGACTCGCTACTTCCCTTATTTAATACAGTATTGAGACTAAATTATTAGAAAAGAATACAAAAAAAAACAATGCGTTGACTTAGAAGCTTGTTTTTTGAGCTCCAAAGGACCGTAGACCTACGAATTTCATATTCATTTCAACTTGATACCTCCATGAATTCTTGAGAAAAAGGGTCTTGATAGATAAACCGACGGCTCAAATAACGTCTTCTCTCCGTAATAACGTTATTTTGTATTGATTTCACTCAGAAGTATGGCAGAAATACTGATTCAGCCTCAAAACTGTTGCATACGACTTGCTAGAAGATTTTCATTTTCTGACCGTAATTCAAAAACTAAGTCCCTTTTCATATCCATAGGAGTTACAAAAGATATAATTAAAAAAAACAGACTTTTAGTCAAAACTGGCCAAGTGTGAGTCGGACTCGCGCATGAAGGGTTCCGTACCATTATCTATAAAAACGGCAAAAAAATCACGTTTGTGGTATGGGAGCCCAAATTAAATATTTATTTTATTCTGTTTTTTAATATTTGTTGTTAGAGCGGCGACAGAAATACATCATCTGTGATAATTTCAACTGTCTAACTATCACGGTTCATGAGATACAGCCTGGTGACAGACAGACAACGGAGTCTCAGTAATAGGGTCCCGTTTTACCTTAACTAGTAAAAACGTGCTTGACACTTTTGATGTGTGTAAATAAAACATTAATTAACAAAAATGTTCCTACGATAAACGTCAAAGTTTACGGGATGCTAACAATTGTAACATATTTATTTATTTATTTAAGGACAACCAACAAAGCATACACTAAAAATACATGTTTAAATACCCATATTATTTTAACATTTTATAGTGGAGCCTTAATTAAATAGATGTAAGTACTCATGCAAGTGAAAATAATAAAATAGAAAGTACAATATTAGTTTTACAGTTTTATGATAATGCCCTATGCAAGACAGACTTGACTTTATGTAAAGTGTAAGACATATCAATATCTACGCTGGGTGACAGGCGACAAAATTGAATCTGCATTCTGTTAATGGTGGAAAAATGACGAGGATTGTGAAGCTGTAAATTTTCACACAAAAATAGATAACGTTTTTCTCCTCGTAAACATAGTCTAATTTTCATAATTTTTGCCAATGTTGTAGGTATAATAAGAAACTAGGTCCGTATGTTTTTATTACAAAGAAATATTGCATACAATACAAGTTATTAACATCTAAATATCTATATTTTTGACATAAAAACATCCTCGAGCATTTTTATTTTTTTAAGTTAAATTAAATTGAATTACTAAAAACGAAAAACGCACAGACCTAGACTGAAGTGTACTGAATGTAAAAAAAACAAAATTGTCTCATTTTGTAAAGGTTTAGGGGAGTGAAAACGTTATCGCCCGAAACAATATTTATGTAGATAATTGTATGAAATGTAGGTAATTGCCTCCAAAAATCGCGCCGCGTATCGGCACTTCACAATCCTTAGTGCGAAGCAACTGATATGTAGACTTACGAGCAAGTTTGTAAGGCACGTTCCAATTTTGAGTGTTTATTGTTTTGTAACATATACTAGTGTCATTATTTTATTTAAAGTTACAAACAGTACCTACACGTAATTTGCGTCAAACATGCATTTTCGAATCTGTGGACATAGTTGGTAGGCAAGCAAAGTTTCAGAAGATTATTTACCATCAAGAATCTGTAATTATTCAACCCGTTCATGGAAACATTTTGATCTAGTCAAATAATAATAATAATAATAAATGAAGTCACGTATCCACAGTAAACAAAAATGTTTTGCAACTTTGGTTCACCACGAATACGAGGCTTGAATCAGTACAACTTAATCCGCAAAAGTTAATTCAACCAACAATTTACACAGCCACGTTAATCAACTCGTCTACTTTATGAAAAAAATAATCTAAAAATAACTCTATTAAACCGTTTGAAAGCACGCTTCAATTACCGCTCTAGCAGTCGCAGAGTTATCGAAAACATACTCAAATATCGACTTAATTTGTAAAGGTGTAAAGTCTAATGTTGTGTGGGTATTTACGTGTAAAAAGGGGTAAGTAATGAGTCACTTTAGTTTCAAATTGACTCCGGTGGGGAGCGCAATGGTAACGTTCCCCATTTGTTTTTAAAATTGAACGAAAATTTTGATTGGATTTTTTGATTAATTAGTTGAGAGGCGATGTTTTCATAAGAGGATGCTGTGGTTGCAGTGTTAATTAATAATTTAATTTTTCAGGTGTACTTTTCACTTATTCGTTCATACATTAATATTTTTAATTAATTTACCTAAGAATTAAAAAAAGGCAAAGATCCATTTTTTTTAATTATTTGTTAGGGAAAACAAACAGTGACACATTACATTTTGTAGGAAAAAATACAAAAAGATACGGCCCAACAACATTTTCCACGGAATACACATAAAAATAATGTTTACAAACCATGCTATTAAAACCTTAACCTACAAACTACAATAATTCAAGTTAAGAAAAGAAAACATTATACGTAATAGATAGTAAAACAAAAACTTTTTAGCAAAAAATAAAACCGACTTCTAAAACAAAACACTACAAAGTGAAAAATAACTTTAATTTCGGAAGTCGGTGTCTTTCGTTTTGTATTTTCGTTTTTTGCCACCGACTTCCGAAATTATTTTTCATTTAAAAAGTTATTTTTCATTTTGTAGTGTTTTGTTTTAGAAGTCGGTTTTATTTTTTGCTAAAAAGTTTTTATTTTTCACTTTTTAGTTGTGGAACCTACCCCACACAAATTCGAATACATAATTGAGCACAATAATTGTAGATATAGCCATGTAAATAACAGTGATAGGAAGTTATTAAAACATCATCACATCATCCATATAAAATAAGTGGGAAATATATGCATTATTGAAGCTAACTCAAAAACTCCCCAAGCAAAGTTAATAAAATTTATATGGGTGGTCCCCTCGGAGGTACGAACTTTTATACCCTTTCAAAAAAAAAAAAAAAAACAGACGAATTGAGAACCTCCTCCTTTTGGAAGTCGGTTAAAAATAAAAGCGAACAAAGAAAGCAATAAAGGCATGCTAATCTTAATAGTCAAAATTACTAGTGACTAAGTGTTTTGAGTACCATATTTTTGAATCTACCAGCAGAAAGTGCATAAATGTGCTTAAACTAGAAGTAGAATTTATAGATACTATTAAAAGATAAACGTAATAATAATGTAATCAAAATTATTCAGGAAGAACCAATAACCAAATGGAAACTGACAGCAGTAGTAAATTAAACATCAATAAATGCTTTGTTATGCTTTATCAAAAAAACGTACTTATAAAAAACACCTATGACTATGACTACAGACTCTCGAAGGTCATTCATTAGAACGAAAGCACGTAGCCAGAAATATCGACGTGTTGTTTAATGAACAAATCTTTTATTTATTTATAAAGGTACACCAACAGCTTCTGTATTCTTCTGTGTCTGTGACAGGCCAGTTGGCGTGGTTGGTTAAGATACCACCAATCATGCCGCAGGTCGTGGGTTCGATTCCCATCCAGGACAAACATTTGTGTGCATGAACATGTCTGTTTGTTCTGAGTCTGGGTGTAATTATTTATATAAGTATGTATTTACAAAAAAAAAAGTAGTGTATGTAGTATATCAGTTATCTGGTTTCCATAGTACAAGCTCTGCTTAGTTTGGGATCAGATGACCGTGTGTGAATAATGTCGTAAGTTATTATTATTATTATTATACAAAATATCAAATAACAATAGGTATTATAACAGTTTTAGGCTTATACAATTGCCAATAACAGGTGAACCAACATTCACAAATACAGTGATAACCTAAGCTTAAAAGAAATGTATAAAAATTAAGTGGTAACTAAGTATAGAAACAGAAATATAAAATGACACAAGTTATGTTGCAGGGGTTGCTAGAAATACATACTAACACAATGAGTCTTTAGCTTGTGTGGGTTGAGTGCTTAGGGACCATAGAAAAAAAAAATATAATTGTTTATTCTCACCATTAAAAATTACAAAAGGTACATGAAAAGTATTAATGTTAGTTGTGGTGGTAATTACAAGGTGCACAGAGTACTGACCGTAGCCCCTGAACTAGGCGGGAACCTGTATCTCAGGGGATAGTGTTCAGCTATTGGCATTCTAATATTTGTGTGTCACTACTACATAAAATATTACGTCTTAGTACCGATAAGTATAAGATAGTGCGAGGGTTTGTTGGTGAGCTTGAAGTACGAATTTGGGTTTTAAAGATATTTTGAGAACTCAAAATTATGAATTAACTTTAATTTTCGAAGTCGGTGTCTTGGGATTTGAATTTTAGTTTTTTGCCACCGAATTCTGAAATTAAAGTTATTTCATAATTTTGAGTTAATTTCTTTTTAAAGTCGATTTAATTTTTTTTTATTCGTAATTTTTAGTTTATTAATGCTAGTTATAACACCCGAATATCGAAAACTTTTACACTTCTGGTCTTTACAAATAAGACCACATATTACAACCCTATCGTCAGAATGTGTCGACTTTACAATGAGATTTCAAAAGACAATTCAACAAAAGGATTTTTCTAGCATCGGGGTCATTATTCACAAAAATTGAGCACAAATTGTAATATCATAATAATGTAACATGCATTGTATTTCTTCTTTTTGCTAAGAATAAATTATTATTATTATAATAACATAATAATAGTATTGACATCTTCAATAAATTCTCGTGCCGCCTGCTTTCAAAAGACATCAAATCGAAGGGATATGTGTACTCTTTTCTTTTAATCTTTTTTAATAATGTAACTTTGTGTCTAATATGTAGCTTACCTGGTGTGTTTGGTCTCCTACACATTTCTCTGCCTAAGTATTATATATAGAAGTGTGTTGCAGGGCAGACGCACGTACTTTGTAGCTACAATTTTGTTAACTACGCTCTTTACTGGAGCTGTCATCATTGTTTTCGTTGTTGCTAGTCATGTAGTGCGATTACGCTTTGGGTGATGATCAGCCGGTCTATTCTGTAAAAATCTCACCGCGTGAAAACGTAGGTGAAGTGAGCTTGAAGTGAGTTGTCATTCCACCTGATGCAAGAGATTGACACTATTGACAGCTCCACACACCTGTTTTTCCTAACGGAGACGAAGATAACAACCCCGTCGGACGTGGCGTACCTCAACTACCCGGGGTACTCTCTTGAACACAAGTTCAAGAAGCAAGCTGGGGTCTGTGTGTACGTCCGCGATGACATTTGTTGTCGTCGTCTCCGTTGCTTTGAGAAATCGGGTTTCTCTGCCATATGGCTACTTGTGGATACTGGCGTGGAGAAATATCTCTACATCGGCATCTACCGATCGCATAGCGGTGACCAGGAGACAACAGCGCTCTTTAATTTCCTCGTGGAGTCGACTGACGTAGCCCAGCAACGGTACCCAACGGCGAAGCTCATTTTTCTGGGGGACTTCAACGCCCATCATAAAGAATGGTTGTTCCCATACCAGAAAACTGACCATGCTGGGTTGGAGGCGCGCAATTTTGCTTTAACGCTAGATCTAACCCAGATGGTGAATGTGGCAACGCGGGTACCGGATGTTGACGGCCATACACCCAATTGCTTGGACCTTCTGCTGGCATCTGATCCGGACAGTCATTCAGTATCGGTCTCAGCCCCGCTGGGACGTCTGACCACTGTCTGGTGAAATCCATATCAACCTGCTCTCCTCCAGATGAGAGCCCTAGAGGCACGAGGCGAGTATGGCGATACGGGTCAGCAGACTGGGATGAGATGCGGCACTTTTTTGCGTCTTATCCATGGCGGCAAGTGTGCTTTTCCTCGGGTGACCCCTCGCGCTGTGCTGACGCGGTTGCGGACGTGATTCGGCAGGGGATGGAATATTTTATTCCATTCTCCGACATCCCGCTCGGTCACAAATTCCGGCCTTGGTATAATGCAGAATGTGCCCACGCTGAGGCCCGAAAAGAGACTGCCTACCAAGCCTGGGTCAAGGCCCGCGACCGCAAAGTTAGAGCGCGCAGGGTTCGCGCGAAGAAGAGAGCCTTTAATTCTGCCGCCAAGTTCTGCAAGCGGGTTTTGCGTAGGGCACGTTTTGACCATGTCGGACATATCGGGGCCAGGCTGGCTTCGCACCCTCCGGGTAGTAAACAGTTCTGGTCCCTGTCTAAAGCGGTTGAAACGAATTTCTGTCGTCCCACTTTACCTCCTATGATGAAACCTGATGGGTCGCTGGCTCACTCTGCAACTGAGAAGGCAAATTTATTTGCATCTCTCTTCGCAAGCAATTCACGTCTGGACGCTGGCTCAAAGCAACCACCTACTGTACCTCATTGTGACTCCTCGATGCCGGAGATCGCAGTACACATTAAAGAGGTCCGAAGAGTATTGTGCAGTCTAGACGTGAACAAGGCCAGCGGGCCTGACGGCATTCCAGCGAGAGTGTTGAGGCAGTGTGCGCCTGAACTGTCTCCTGTATTGACACGTTTGTTCCGCCTCTCTCTTGAAAAAAGAACGGTGCCGAAATCCTGGAAGCTTGCAAATGTACAACCAGTGCCCAAAAAAGGCGACCGTGCAGACCCTGCCCATTACCGTCCGATCGCCATTACCTCCATTCTGTGCAAAGTTTTGGAAAGGGTACTGAACAATAAGTTGCTGAACTACCTTGAAGACAATGATCTCCTCAGTGACCGTCAATATGGCTTTCGCCGGGGACGGTCAACTGGCGATCTTCTTGTGTATGTCACGCACTGCTTTGGCGAAGCCATCGAGAAACACGGCGAAGCACTGGCTGTATCGCTTGACATCTCGAAGGCCTTTGACAGGGTCTGGCACGCTGCTCTGCTCAGCAAGCTTCCTGCTTATGGAATCCCAGCTGATTTTTGTAGCTGGATATCAGATTTCCTTAGTGAACGGTCGATTAGAGTAGTTGTTGATGGCTGCTCTTCTGACCTTATGGCTATTGATGCCGGAGTTCCTCAGGGGTCTGTTCTCTCTGCAACTCTTTTCCTGCTGCACATCAATGACCTGCTTCGGCCTGGTATTGTTGGGTACGCAGATGACAGTACAGTTTCAGAGAGATACTTGTCCAGCGCAAAAACCAGCGGGGCTGAAGTTCGTTCCTTGAGAGAGGCCATGGTAGAGCGGACAGATTTGACCTTAAGCTTTGTCTCCCAGTGGGGTGATGATAATCTGGTCTCTTTTAACGCCACCAAAACGCAGGCGTGTCTTTTTACCGCTAAAAAGAGTCGTTTCGCCCAAACTCCTACTTTTCTACTTTCCTACTTTCTGTTCCTGTAACTGATCGACTTGAGCTCCTAGGCATGGAGTTGACATCTGGTCTCAACTTCGGCGCCACCATCGAGTACAAGGCCCAAACTGCGGCCAAGAAGCTGGGCATCCTAAATAGGGTGAAGCGATACTTTACGCCTGGACAGCTTTTAACCCTTTACAAAGCGCAAGTCCGATCCTGCATGGAGTATTGCAGTCACCTTTGGGATGGATCAGCTAAGTACCAACTAGCCGCGCTTGACTCGGTGGAACGCAGAGCTAAGAGGCTCATTGGCGACGTAAAACTGGTGGATGCCAAGCTTCATTGCTTGGCTCATCGCCGCAAGGTTGCCTGCTTGTCGGTCTTCTACAGATTGTACTTCGGAGAGTGTGCCCGAGAACTCCACGACCTCATTCCACCGGCCCCCTTCTACCACCGGACATCTAGACGCACTGCCAGTTACCATCCCTACCTGGTTGCTATTCCACCAATTCGCACTAAGCGCTTCCAAATGTCTTTTATAATGCGCACAGCAAAAGAGTGGAACTCACTACCTGCGTCTGTGTTTCCGAACGTATACAACCCTAATCTCTTCAAAGTGAGAGTGAACAGGCTTCTTCTGGGTAAGCTCACTCCATCGTCGACTTTGTCTCTGTCACCTCTGACCTAGACTAGAGTCAAGAGCAAACCCATCACAAATAAAAAAAAAAAAAAAAAGCTCACTCCACGCTCACGTCACCTAAGTTTTCACGGTGAGATTTGTACAGAATAGCACTGCTGGTCGAAACCAATAATGTGAACTTAGTGTTATTGTTACCTGCTGTTGTTACCTAGTTAATAAATAAATAATGAAAAGAGACAATCATTTTAACTATGATTATGTCATTATGAAGAATGAAAAAAACTAAAACAGCCACAACATCCTAATCCTGCGGTTTGAAAAGGCAAAATATTCCTTACTAGCTTTTGTTCGTGGCTTCGCCTGCGCGGTTGTCGGAAATTATCCCACGGGAACGTACTACCAGGATCAAAAGTATCCTATGTCCTAATCCAGATCATAGTCTACCCATGTGCCAAATTTCATCCAAATTCGTTCAGCAGTTTTAGCGTGAAAGTGTCAAATTATGATTCGAAAGACATGTGGCGCCATCTATTATCATAGGAACATTATTGTTGTTTTCCTCGGGAACAGTATTTTTTTTTTAATGAAAGGTACCCTATGTCCGTTTCTGTACACGTGACAACGTATACGCAAAATTTCAGGAAGATTGGTTCTGTGGTTTAGGCGTGAAAAGGTAACAAACAAATAAACAAACTTACTTTCGCATTTATAATATTAGTTAGGATTCTTTTCCAATATCTAATGCCGATCAGCATTCTTAACACACACAACCCACCCAATTATATTTCCAACAACCCCTCAATTACTTACGCACTGCTAAACAAGCACCGCGCACTCAAAACCATCATGTAGGGTTCTAATTTCAAATTCAATCCTTCCATTAACCAACATATTTACAAAGAGCAACCAAAACAAAAGAGGTCCACTTAAACGTACCTCCGGACCCCGTTCAACTTGTCGATTTAAAGGTTCCAGCAACCAGAATAATTTTCGAAAATCTACATAAGATAAAACAAAGGTCCAATGTGAATGATAACGGAAAACGTCTATTTCCTATTAGTAGGAGGGACTGGGCCGCAAAATTTTGAAACGGACCAATTTGCATGTTAACACCGGGCTCGACAATGCGATAATTGAATAGTAGGATACTCGAGTTTTCAATGTAATCTATTCTCGTGTTCCGATCCTTCGTCTGTTTTAAATTTGTTCAGGGTTCTGTATAGATGTGTAGAGAATGTAGGGATACCTTTCGGTGCCTCGGGCGGTGGAATACCGCTATAGTATGAGTACATCGCTACTGATGAGGTTTCTGCTCCGTTTCAGGTAAAAAATACTGCGTCCATTATGCGTGTTACATTTTGTAAGATCTTATATTGGATGATCGTAATATTTCTTATTTCTAGCTGTATCATTTTTGCGTTTTTTGTTTATGAAGGCTAACGGTTTTTCGTTACGTGATGATTTCTACCTTTTCACTCCTACCGCAAGCCGCCTTAAAGAACTTCGTTCGAAAAACGTCTCACGGTTGCAAAAGGTGTTATACGGTATTTACAAGGCAGACCAAATATTATAGTGACCTTATTGGTGATGTTCTTCAGAAAGGTCAGGTGCGTAGTACTCGCAACCGGCGTGCGAGTATGACCAGATGTATGTAAACGAGGCAAAAGGATTAGGTATACAAGGTCTAACTTAAATAACGCACAACCTCTTAAGGGGTCATTGCACTCATCATTATGAACAACTTTTACTATGGGACCGGACCTAAGATCGCGAAAAAAATCAGCTGTTCAGTACATTTGTGTTCGCATAATTCGTCAAAATGTACTGAACAGCTGATTTTTTTTTTGGCGATTTCAGCGGGGCAATTGCGTAACACTCTATCAGTCGGAATCGGTTTCATTTTGACAGTTCAACAAAATTCATTGCGTTATTTACATTGTTGAGCAGACAAATTTTTCAAACATATGAAGTAATGGATTAGCAATTTGCTTCAAAATTATTTAAATTCCGATTGATAGTGTGTTACACAATTAGGGTGCTGGTTTAGTCCTATAGTAAAAGTTGTTCATGATAAGTACAATGACCAGAGGTTGTGCGTTATTTAAGTTACACTTTGTATAAGGATCGTAGCAGGTGGCGTTTTGTAGCCTCTGCCTACCCCAATGGGAAGAATGCAAGTGTTTATGTATTTATGTACTCCTTATTTTTTTTTTTTTTTTTAAACCCCTCAATATAACCTGGACCTAGAACTCCCAGTAGAACAACCATAGCTTTTCATAATACGCACATAACTATAAGCACTTTTCACTCTGCTAATAAGCAGATGTTAGACATAACATTGGATTCGTTAAAACGTTACAATTCGTTGAATTATTACCAAATAAAAGCAGATTAGCATGAATGGTAAACGCTAAGCCCTGTATTAGTTCCAAATATTCTATTGCCCAAAACAATAATTATTCGTGTACAGTTTAGGCTACGTTTCTGTAATTCGATCATTGATGGTATTATTGTCCTATTAGCATTTACACTGCTAATTTATCCGAAGATAATAATGATTGTGTTAGCAGCACTTTATGGCTGCATAACGAGCTAAGCTTTCGATACACTGTTTTTTGGGGTTCCGTACCTCAAAAGGGAAAAACGGAACCCTTAGAGGATCACTCATGTGTCTGTTTGACTGTCTGTCTGTCACAGCCAATTTGCTCCGAAACTAATGGATCGATTAAGTTGAAAGTTGGTACACGTACGTATTTCTGTGACCCCAACGCGGATGTGTAATGTAAATTAATGAATTTTGAATATGGGGGTCAATTTTGGGGGGCAAATAAGAAAATTAAAAATATATTTGCAAACTGTAATGTCCGATAAATCAAATGAAAGGGCTTACTATGAGGGTCTCAAATATATATATATTTTTATAATTTTTAAATAAGACATTTTAAAGGTATTCAAGAAAATAGACGAAAATTGACCATTCCCCCCTTATCTCCAAAAGTACTGAGCCTACAATTTTGAAAAAGAATACATAAAATAGTTCAATACGTACAGATTACAGGAAAACCTATAAGAAGTCTATGGTCTTAAAACAACATGGTAAAGCTCTCAATGTTGTGCGTATCAACTTACATTTGTAGTTGGAATGTATGGGAGAACATGTTTTTCAACTAAAATGTTAAGTTTGTTCTTGGGATAAATGCATCTAACTACGGAACCCTTCATGGTGCGTGGTTCGACACGCACTTACCCGGTTTTTTTTACACAAATCAACTAGCGGTTTCATAGAAAAAAATGGTCAGTATAGGAGGTAGAACAGACTAGTGTAGTTGAACCAACCTAACAAACAACCTGTTCAGACATGAATGCTCAAAAGATAGTCAACTCTCTATAGACAGGCAGGATATAATTAAACTTGTTTTATAAATGTAGCAGTATAATAATATAATATAATATAATATAATATAATATAATATAATATAATATAATATAATATAATATTCAGCATGTACCTATTGTCGCACTGCAGGGCGAAGGCCTCTCTTTCCTTTTTCCACTCAACTCGATCCTGAGCCAATATGAAACAATCCCTTCTATAAGCGTCAAGTTCGTTCCGCCATCTACGCCTGGGTGTTCTGCGATGCCGTGGGAAGTTTACAGGAACCCATGTTGTGGTGGTCTTTTAGCCCAAAATAAATTCCACATACGGCAAACGTGTCCGGCACAGTCCCATTTGAGCTGCTTTTTGGGTGACGTCTGCGATTTTCGTCTTAGAGCGCAGCATCGTGTTGCGTAACCAGTCGCTAAGTCAAACTCTGAGGATACTGGGCTCCATCGCTCGCTGGCAAATCTCGAGCTTGGTCTTTTGAAAAATATTTATTTTCATTTAATAAACAATCTACTTGATTTACTCACCCGATACTATGTTTCTTTCTTTTTTTATTTGTACCTAATAATTTATGACAAGGTGCCGAGATGCGACTAAATCTTGACTTTTGCCCATGCTCTGCAGTCGGGCATGGGACAACTAAAGTCGTCGTATCTAGGTTAAGTACTTAAAAATCGTATACGAGTAGAAAATTCTTCTCCAAGAAAGAAAATAACCTTTCCATATAATCTGCCATAATCAAAGTGAAAACACGTAAACTCAAAATATACTTCTCTAAGTTTGGACGTGTCGAGGAATGTTCACAAGCTGCGCCCTGATTTATTGGCGTTCGCAGACTTTGAGGGGAGGGAGGAGTCTGTTGGGGAAGCAATGTAGCTGGAATTCATTATAAGAAGGTATTTTGGACCACGAATGTGGTTGAATGGAAGTGAATTGACTGTCGATTGCTTTAAGACTAGGGACCTTCGGTGCAGTGCATGTCGAGATGATATGTAGTTTTGAGTTACAATTGGCACTTGGTTGAAAACCGTATGACACTTCATCTATAGTTTAATTCCCTGCCGTTCTTTTCTGTATGAAGTGGTGAATTTGATGTGACCTGCCGATCTATTCTGTAAAATCTCACCGTGAAAACTTAGGTGAAGTGAACTTCAAGTGAGCTGTCAATAATGTCGATCCTTATCATCTGATGGAATGACAGCTCACTTCTTGTTCACTTCACCTAAGTTTTCACGGTGACATTTTACAGAATAGATCGACTGATGCTAGAGATTGTCGCTATTGATAGCTCACTTCACCTCCAGCCTCACAAGTTTTCACGGTGAGATTTTTACAGAATAGATTGACTGATGGTAGAGATTGACGCTATTGACCGCTCACTTCACCTAAGTTTTCACGGTGATAAGTTTACATAATTCACCACTGTCATTCCACGTAATGCACGTAATGCATTCCACGTAATGAAGTGAGCTATCAATAATGTCAATTATCATATGATAATTGACATTATTGATAGCTCACTTCACTAAGTTTTGACAGTGAGATTCTTACAGAATACATCGGCTGGTTTATAGATGTACCGTAAACTTTCAGACTAGTCAGAAAACAATGTTATTCGTGTCAAAGAACTCACGAATAACTATTAAATCTATTCTTAATACGTAATTCGTGTACTTAAAGAAGGCATTAGGATAAATAAAGGAGGTTAGCAGTATTCTCCAGATTGCAAATTTTTAAAGCGGTAGTAACGATTACCTCGTCCATTGTGGGTGAGCGAATGCCAGCTCGAAATATTGATACTTACTCTCAAATTTGTAGTAAAAATATACTAACTGTTTTTATACAATATGTATATTATGTATATAGGGTGATTGGTAATTAGTGACCGATACTTAAACACATGATTGTACTCATGACAACATACAACTTTTACTATGGGACCAAACTTGAAATCGTGAAAAAAAAATCAGCTGCTACATTTTGACGAGTTATACGAACATAAATGTAGGGAACAGCTGATTTATTTTTCGCGATTTCGGGTTTGGTCCCATAGTAAAAGTTGTTTGTTATCATGAGTACAATCATGTGTTTAAGTATCGGTCACTAATTACCAGTCACCCACAATATATTGTTCCGCTGCTGAAAAAGGCCTCTCCCAAATCCTTCCAAGCATTCTTTTCCAGGGCCACCTCGATCCAACCCTTCCGATACGCGTCTAGGTCGTCTCGCCACCTCTTCCTGGGCCGAATTCGGCGGCGTCATCCATCCTCTGGTATCCACCGTGTGGAGACTGTTGCAAGCGGTTGCTATGCGTGTGGCTGCCATGACCTGCCCAATCCCATTTTAGCTTGGCACCCTTTTGCCTACGTCTAGATTCCCCGTTTTGGAGCGCAGCGTGGTATTTCGTATTCTGTCAGTTGGTTTTACGCACAGAATGCAGCGCTCCATTGATTGATTCTTTGGCAAACCCCAAGGCGGAACTTTTGCAAGTCGGTGAGCGACCAAGTCTGAGCCCCGTAGGTTAGGTTAGGACGTTTCACTTCAGGGAGATCGAACTAACTGTTTGTAACAAGTAAAAGTAAACAAAAATGTAAGAATGCATCAGCGTTGAGTTTTATAATAAAAAACTAACACATGTATAAGAAGAACTGTATCTAACATGCTTGTTAAAACTTCACAGTATTTTCAATATGTAAGTAAGTCTTTTACATTAAAAATTTTGTAGTCCTTCCAAGAATGTATTCTTATTAGAATTCTATAGTACAGTCACGAACCGGGATTGTTAAGCCACTAGCTTATCATCTTAACTTGGTTGTGTTACACGAATGTCGCCCGTTTTTGGTTATTGAAATGTCACATGTCAAATTTCACGGGCGGCATTCGTGTAACACAACCAAATTAAGATGATAAGCTAGTGGCTCAACAATCCCGGTTCGTGACTGTACCTACGCTGTGTAGTTACGAAACACATAATAGGTATATGTAATAGGTGTAAATACATAATAGGTATGACGACATCATCTGCCTAACCTATTCCCAACTTCCAGTATTCTACATGGAGCGACTGTCTATCTGACCTCCAGAAAGAAAGAAAGAAAGAAAGAAAAACAGTTTATTCGCATGAAAATGACGCACACAAACTATACAAGAAAAGCGAAACACAAAATAATAAAACATAACAAACCACACAAAACAAAAAACATAAGTACACACAATAAAGTTTTTGGAAATGTGCGTCACTCCACAATTCAGTTACTGGGTAATACGACAATTCTTGGAAAGACTGGTTATCATACTTTCGGGCTTCTGGCGACCCGTAACGACTGTACATAGATCCACGAATGACAGCCGGGACCAAAGGCTTAACGTGATTTTCACACGGAGGTATCTTGGTATGTAAAGATGGTCACCCATCCACTGACTAACCGCGGCAAGAGTAGCTAAACCTGATCGATTGACCCATGCGGCTGTTATCACATAGCCACAAGCTTACTTGAACGATGTTTTCAAAAGCTGCATGCTCTGAATTCTCAGATCGTACTGCATATAACAGGCAGTTCTGATAAGGGTAGTCTTCCAGACTGAATTAAGTTTGAGCAGGTCGTATCTGAAGAATGCATCAGGACAGATGAGCCAGGATGACAGTGGATGCTTGAAGACGGTGTCGTCACCAAGACAGGTCTAGGAAGCGCTGGCGTGACGATTGGGATAAGACATTAAAGAGATAGAGATGTGGAATTGTAGAATTGTTGCCTGGTAATGAGACAGTACCCCTTTTTTTTGGGTTGGAATTCGTCAAATAACTTCTCCCGCTCTTTGTGGAACGGGAAGGCATGTCAGACTTTTACTGACTAAAACCCACCCGTGTTCCTACAATTGCCTGAGCCAGGGCCACGGTAACTCTTTCAAACAACCCGTGACCCTAGGTAGGTAATACTAGGTTGATGAACCTACATTTTATTAACCTATTCATACTCCACCACAAAACAAACAAAAATAAACATCCCTCCACATTCATATCGACTTTACTTAGTAAAGTGTATTCAAATGTTTCCCTGCAAACAAAGTGTTGCCAGTATTTCTCTGTCGCAAATACTGATGGAAAGTATTCGCAACCGCGTCTAGGAGATTTGTTTTGTAGTTGTTGTCTGTGACTGTACCGACGTGTCTTCTTTAACTAGGCACTCGAAAAATGTAACTCATGAGAGGATTCCTTTTAATTTTTCTAAACTAATAATGTAGTAATACGATATAACGGAATTTTTTTCTAGGATTTCGATTTTTAAATAACAAAGCAATGGTCAAGACACAATTTGTTTCGTACTCTATATAAAATTTGAATCACTCCACTATCATCTACCTAGCCTTGAAAGAAAGAAATAAAAAAGGATTTTTATTTGCTCGAACATGTGTATATACATACAGAATTAAGGTAATACATGCATGCAAGATCTTAAAATAAAAGTAGCTTACGACATGTCTGTCATTTCTCATGGCGTGCAAATATCTAGGTACAATTATTATTATTGAGTCAATGATTTTTAACTTTTACACTTATACATTTGATATATCAAAATCAAAATCAAAAGTCATTTATTCAAACTAGGCTGAGAATCAGCACTTTTTGAACATCAAAATTACATAAGACAGTCCCCCAAAACGCCCGCCCTTCACCACTTCCTAGTGCTTTAACTGGGGAGAAGAAGTGGGGGGAACAAACTCCCCAGCAGCACAGCTGTCTGTTCAGTTAAAAAAAAATGATTCTATATAACACTGCGCATAATAGTTTAGGTACATTACGCAACACAAAACATTAAATTAAATTATTTGTTATAAGTAAGCTAGCACACGCCAATATACCAAAAAAATATCATTTACATTATCCAATTATATTATCAAAATTACCATTTACATTACTTTTAACAGGCATTCAATTATATATAATATACGCTTACCTATTAAAGTTCTTCACTACTACATGACCATAATTCCTACATTGTTAGTTATATTTATTTATTTATAATAATCACAATGAGTCGTTTAAAAATTCGGTAATACTATAATATGCTTTTTGTGCCAAAAACAATTTCATTGTTTGTTTAACTTTAGGTATAGTTTGCTCTTTCCAAGTTTTTGGTAATTTGTTGTAGATTATTGGTGCCATGCATAAAACACTTTTGCGCATAAGTGCAGTTTTTGATGTATATGTATGCTATGCTATCATCACGTCTATCTAGCAAACAAATGTGGATTTGTTTTGACGAACATTACTATTTATAATATATAAAATGAAGGTAATGTTAATATATTATATGATATTTAGTGAAATAATTTTTACAGCTATCGGTAGTTTTGAGATTAAACATAGACCTTACGCAGTACTTTTGTCTTTTAAAGATGATATCCCTATCGGTTGAGTTACCCCAGAAGATAACATCATATCTAATGACGGATTCAACTAAACCATAGTAGGCCGTTAATAGCGCTTCCATATTTAGAGTACGTGATAATTTATATAACGCATATGCACCACTACTTATTCTTTTGGCTAGAGCCTCAATATGTGCTTTTCAATTTAAGTTTCTGTCGATTGTTAGGCATAAAAATTTTGTAGTATTAGCTGTCTGTATTTTATTATTATTATATTCGATGTCAAGACTAGAAAATAATGTTGATAGTTGGCTAAAGTGCATAATCAAAGTTTTATTTATATTAATTTTTAAATTATTATTATTCAGCCATGTTACCGCTTCAACCAGTGTATTTTAATGTCCGTTTCATATGTATTCTTATTATGGCATGGTATAGTTATCGTAATTTCATCCACAAACAGTGTCATGGGATGTTTAATAGATTTAGGGAAGTTATTAATATAGAGTCTAAACAGGGGTGGTCCGAGTACACAGCCTTGCGGAACTCCAAGTGGGACGGTACGCTCGCATGACGTGCAAATCTCTTCACGTTTGGAGCTCATATTTATTCTACTAATTTGCGTTATTTTGCCCAACTATGTTGGGGTCGGCTTCCAGTCTAACCGGATGCAGGCGAATACCAGTATTTTACATGGAGCGACTGCTTATCTGACCTCCACAACCCATGTAATTGGATAATACCCCCTTGGTAAAACCCGTAACGACTGTCAAAAGTCCATGAATGACAGCCGATATCAACGGCCTAACGTGCTTTCCGCGGCACGGAGTGGTCTTAGTAATGTATATATGGTCACCCATCCACGGACCAACCGCGGCAAGATCTTAACCTAACCGATCGACCCTTGCGGCTGTTATTACTTAGCTACAAGCGCACATCACCCCACTACTGTTGAGCAAAAGCCTCTCCTGTAACTTCTTATAACTTTTTTCTAACCTGAGTATATTTATTTAATTTTGGCAATTAGTACAGTCAGCAGCAAAATTCGATTAACACTTTATGTTAGCACTTGTGAAACTTTGTGAAGAGAGAAAAATAAAGATTATTATTATTATTACTTAAGTTTTCTAAATCTTAATTTTGAACAAAATGCTTTATTGAATTAGAAGAGGTAAAATGAAAAAAAGAATTGCTCTTAGCCGTTACATGAAATCCTAAAAAGCAGATTGTAGAATCGTTTTATGTCAATTTATATTATGATGTGTAAAAGTAACAGTGTTGATCGTAGAGTCATTACTTAAGCATAACAGCAGCTGTCATTACTTAAGCATGACAGCAGCTGTCATTACTTAAGCATGACAGGAGCTGTCATTACTTAAGCATGACAGCAGCTGTCATTACTTAAGCATGACAGTAGCTGTCATTACTTAAGCATGACAGCAGATCTCATTACTTAAGCATGACAGTAGCTGTCATTACTTAAGCATGACAGTAGCTGTCATTACCATTTCCCTTATTTCTCTTCGTAGGAATTCGAACAAAAAACTATGTAGGTATCGGATTTCATTAATAAAAAATGTTGACGAGACCGATAGATATCAATTTAGGATTTCTGAATCTGGAAATAATAGGAAGTGGGTTAATGACATCTATTGACATGTTAAAATACACTAACTATATACAAACATCTCCATACATTTCCTTTATCATAAAACATTAAACAACCGTACCTATCGTCTCCAACAAATCGTTGAGCAATATCTCCACATACATAAATTAGATAGTGGTGCGAAATCCTAGCACGTCGCTCTACCTGCTCTATGGTAGAGTATAAAAGTCAGTACGTAGAGGGGTCGACGCGCATAATTCTGTCGGGAAGACAAACTACCCCTGTTTAAGGGGAAGCTGGTGTTTGGTTATGGGATAAGTGTGGAAGTTATTGTATTATGGGAGAATTGTTTCATGTGTTGATATTGTTTTGTGCTACATTTGTTCAGTTTGTATTGTACAATCAATTTTGTTTCCTTATTGTTTAAAAAAAAAAATCATGTTATATGCTAACATAACTTGTTTTTTTTAAATAAAATTAATTTAAAGGTAATTATGTTGGACTGTAAGAAACCACGACTTCTCAGTTTGTTTTGTTTGAGGCATGTGGCTAAGTAATAAAAGACGCAGCTATGCTTGCGGTAGTTGGTCCGTGGATGGGTGACCATGTTTACGTACCAAGACCCCCCCCTCCCCCCGTGGCTCGGAAAGCACATTAAGCCGTTGGTCCCGGCTCTCATTCGTGAATCTTTGACAGTCGTTACGGGTCGTGAGAAGCCCGCAAGTCTGACATGGGTCTGGGTATCGTATTACCCAGTAACTGGCTTGTGGAGGTCAGATAGGCAGTTGCTCCATGTAAAATATTCAGCTGCATCCTAGACCTCTAAGCTCGTTTCGCCATTTCTTCTTTGGGATCAGTCAGATAAGAAATTCCGCGCCATCTACTTTTAAAATATTGACGTGTAAAAGTATATTATAAGATCTACATACAGAAATAAACACTTCTTTTCACAACAATAAACTCAAACAAGTTCAAAATAAATTAGTGGGTTGTGAAACATTACAAAATTGTCTCAGAAGAATGATCTTAGTCATCAACTATGTCGGGGTCAGCTCCCAGTCTAACCGGATGCATCTGTATACCAGTATTTTACATGTAGCGACTGCCTATCTGACCTCCACAACCCAGTTACTGGGTAATACGATACCCCTTGTTATGACTGGTCGTCAGACTTTCGGGCTTCTGACGACCCGTAACGGCTGTCAAAGAGCCACGAATGACAGGCGGGTTTAACGGCGACACGGAGGGTACACGAGGGGGACCCATCCACGGGGCAACTGCGGCAAGCGTAGCTTAACCTGATTAATCGACCCGTGCGGCTGTTATTACTTAGCCACAGGCCCCCTTTAAAATGATCTTGGTATGATCTGAATTCTTTTTTATTTGAGATGGGTTTGCTCTTGACTATAGTTTAGGTCAGAGGTGACAGAGACAAAGTCTACGATGGAGTAAGCTTACCCAGAAGAAACCGGTTCACTCCAATTTAGCCAAATAAAGCTTGCCCTTAAGTGAAGAATTTTACCACTTCTAAACTATTCCTTGATAAGGGACAGCTTAGGCTCATTAATTTCATTACACACACTCCAAAGCCTGTTGACGACTTTGGATCGCTACGTGTAATATTAATTGAGGTTCTCCAGGATTCTTCAAGATTCTCCAATCTTCTCCAGCGTTCTCCACAGTAGGAGAGACTGGGGACACTTGATCCCCCCGTTTGTTTTTTGTCCGTACTGTCCTCATTTACTACCGTATTTTAAATGTGTTTGTATTAAAAGACGTGTAATTTAATTTGAAATACTTGGAGCGTGGGACTAAAATATTTTTTCTCGGAAACATAGATTCGTAGTTAGTCGTGTTATTTGTGATTTAATGAGATTTTTATCTACCCACCAAAATAGCTTTTTTAGCAGCTTAGCAAGTTTTTCTTCCAAAGTTTGACTAAGAATTGTATCTTTGATACATTGTATTACCCCGTATGGTCTATTGTTCACAAGCGCGGCTGCGAGCATGAGGTACTGGGTTCGATACCCAGGTCGGACAATAGTAGTCGGAGAGTAGTTACGTAGTAAGTTGTTGTTCCTAGTTAAAGTTTTGGGACGAAGTTCTTTAACGCGGCTTGGGGAGGAAGTAAACTGGTAGTAATCGTCACGTAACGAAAAAGCGTTATGCCCGAAAAATTCAGTTTCAAGGTCTTAAGTTTTAAGTGTCAAAAGTTCTTGTTTTTAATACAGAGCCATCTAGTATTTATTTATTAAAACTTTATGCACAAGTGAAAAAATACTGTACAAAGGCGGACTTAATGCCTGAGGCAAATTCTACCACTCAACCTTTGGGTGATGCAGAGAGAAAACATGGCAGGTGCCACTTACAGGATAGATTGCTCGGTTATAACTATAAAATACAAGAATAAATACTAATACATACATGCATAAATAAATATTATTAAAAAACCGGTCAAGTGCGTGTCGGACCACGCACAATGAAGGGTTCCGTAGTTGGGTTGAATTTATCCCAAGAAAAAACTTAACATTTTACTTGAAAAACATGTTCGCCCATACATTCCAACTACAAATGGCCATAGTTAAACGAAAAGATTACATTAGGTGTAATGTGGGTTGGATCTTTTTCGTTTAACGATGGACAAATGTAAGTTTTTACGCACAATATTGAGTGATTTACCATACTATTTTAAAACCATAGACTTCTTATAGATTTTCCTGTAATCTATAGCTATAAATTTTTTTTCTGATTTTTTTTTTCAAAATTTTAAGGTTAGTAGTTTCGGAGACAAAGGGGGTATTATCTATTTTCGTCTATTTTCTTAAATAACTTTAAAATAGTTTATTTTAAAATTATAAATAAAATATATTTGAGACCCTCACAGTAAGCCCTTTCATTTGATATATCGCACAAAATTGACCCCCAGATTCAAAATTAAATGATATACATTAATCGTCCATGTGTGGGTCACAGAAATACAAATGTGTACCAAATTTCAACTTAATCGGTCCATTAGATTCGGAGCAAAATGGCTGTGACAGACGGACAGACATACAGACACATGATTGATCCTATAAGGGTTCCGTTTTTCCTTTTGAGGTACGGAACCCTAAAAAATAAACTTTTTCAGGAAAAATAACGATCAGTAGAGTAAGTTCTTAGAAGCTTAAAACTTATACTAGATGGCTTTGTATTAATACATAATATACAGCGAAAGGAACTTCGTTCCAACCGGGTGTCGTGAAAAAAATTCATCTTCGAGACGTTGCATTACCCCGTTTGGTATATTGTTCACAATAGCGACTGCCGAGCATAAGGTCCTGGGTTCAATACCCAGTTAGTATTATTGGGTTTTTCAATTATTTCTGTACATTTCTTCAGGTAAGTACCTACCTTTACAAAGCGCAAGTCCGATCCTGCATGGAGTATTGCAGTCACCTTTGGGATGGATCAGCTAAGTACCAACTAGCCGCGCTTGACTCGGTGGAACGCAGAGCTAAGAGGCTCATTGGCGACGTAAAACTGGTGGATGCCAAGCTTCATTGCTTGGCTCATCGCCGCAAGGTTGCCTGCTTGTCGGTCTTCTACAGATTGTACTTCGGAGAGTGTGCCCGAGAACTCCACGACCTCATTCCACCGGCCCCCTTCTACCACCGGACATCTAGACGCACTGCCAGTTACCATCCCTACCTGGTTGCTATTCCACCAATTCGCACTAAGCGCTTCCAAATGTCTTTTATAATGCGCACAGCAAAAGAGTGGAACTCACTACCTGCGTCTGTGTTTCCGAACGTATACAACCCTAATCTCTTCAAAGTGAGAGTGAACAGGCTTCTTCTGGGTAAGCTCACTCCATCGTCGACTTTGTCTCTGTCACCTATGACCTAGACTAGAGTCAAGAGCAAACCCATCTCAAATAAAAAAAAAAAAAAAAAAAAAACTTAAAAAACAATAGGTAACTGGTAGGCCCTTCCTTCTGGGGCAGTTGGGTAAAAATAGTGACTTATTAGTCTATAAATAGGAAGTATATTAGTACAAATACACATAGCCTCACGCTCACACCTTTTTCCCATGTGGGTAGGCAGAAACTACAAAACGCCTCCTGCAGAAAGAAGTATGTAAGGATCGTAATTCTTACATACACATTTTGCTTCCTTTACTTTCGTAAAACTGATCATAAATGCTCGCGGGTTGCGTGTCCTACGCACCTGACCTTTCTGAAGAACATCACCGACAAGGTCCTTCCAGGGTGTCCCCTCCTGGCGTGTCCACTCCTTATTAGTTATATTCGTCCTCTCAAGATGACCAAACCATCGAAGCATACTAATTTCAGAGTTTGTCACTACAAATCTTCTTTTATACCGTAACGTTGCCTTATGATATAATTTCACCATTCTCATCGAGTATTAGTAAATCCACCTTAAGGAGGAAGCGTCAGGGTAGCCAGCGAAATTAAAATTTTCTTACGTTTTTTGCAATTTGCAAGTCAATATTAAGTTGTATGTTAAATAAAGCGGCCGTAACAAATATGTTTTTACAGAATTATATACAATAGAATCAGTAATACAACTCCTTAAGTTAGTATAATCCTAAAATGTCAAGATTTCATGAAATAGTAATTTTTCGGATTACCTGGTCTTAAAGAGTTGTATTGATCACTTTAATGATTCTAATTATGTAAATAGATTCTTGTTACGACCGCAAATTATAATTTGATCAACGTACAATATAATACCGACTTGTAAATTGCAAAAAACATAAGAAAATTTGAATTTCGCGGGCTACCCTGACGCTTCCCCCTTAATACAATTACGTCTTTACGATACAACTATTTCATTCGGCTTTCTTCGTTCAGTATTCGGTGATCGTCGGCACTCGTCCGCGCTAATCCCGGGGGCGGGCGTACTGTATCACTGCAAACCCTGCTGGACCCGGTACTCATTAACATTTAAATTAATTTATTTCATTTTAATATTAACGTTGTTCTCCAGTTAGATATTGTTCAACAGAATACTTTTTTTACTGCTTTTTTACTATTTACTTCTAATTTTTTATGAATATTGTTGGTTGTCACATAAGTGACGCTTCATTAAAATTAGATAGATGTGGGCGAAATAATATATAAAAATGTTGGTTAACCTTTCAACACTGATTATTATTTTTCCAAAATCACAGTCGAATCCAACTTACCATCTAATCTAACCTTATCTTAAAATATACATACGCACGCAAAAAGACCACAATCCGGAAAATTATTGGGAAAAATAAGAAGTTTATCTCATATAATTTAAGGGATAATGCTAATTCGGAGGAAGATAGCGAAACTTTGGTGAATAAAATGAATGAAATATAATAATTTAAGGTTCATTCGCCAATAAAGAAGGAAAGATAGGGCAATAGGACTTCGTTGTACTTCTTCAATTATAATATTTTGTGAGGGACCTGTGTCTAAGCTTTAGCCCCTTTAGGGTCTCGTGGCTCGTAGAGAGAAGCCCGAAAGTCTGTCAATAGTCTTACCAAAGGATATTGTGTTATTTAGTAACTGGTTCTTGGAGTTCAGATAGGTAGTCGCTCCTTGTAAAATACTTGTATTCAGCTGCAGCGGTAAGACTGGAAGCTGACCCCGACATAGTTGGGAAAAGACTATGCAGATGATAACCTGTATCTAAGCAGCATGTAGGTTCCAGCAGTAGCGATTAATCTTTAAACTAAGATAACGAGCCTCTAGATAATCTTTTACCAAATATTAATATAGGAGCTGACAGTAACTGAGATATTGTGTGTGACAGTGAAATATTAAGGGCTTATGGACTCGGAAATCATGTAGATAGATGAAATATTCGGAGAAGGAGAGTATTGAAGGTTGTTTCATGTAATTCCATGTAATTCATGTAATTTGTACCTAATTATTATCTGTGGATTTTTCTTGTAAGTATTTTTGAAACTATAATATCCTAGGACATATCCTAGGACATTGTTCACACACGGTAATCTGATCCCAAACTAAGCAGAGCTTGTACTATGGAAACCAGATAACTGATATACTACATATACTACTTTTTTTTTGTAAATACATACTTATATAGATAATTACACCCAGACTCAGGACAAACAGACATGTTCATGCACACAAATGTTTGTCCTGGATGGGAATCGAACCCACGACCAGCGGCATGGCAGGTGGTATCTTAACCAACCACGCCATCTGGCCTGTCAAAACTGTCGCTAATGTGTTACATTAGTAACTAGATAAAAGCAAAAACCGGTCAAGAGCGAGTCGGACTCACGCACCGAGGGTTCCGTACCATCATATACAGTGTGATTCAAAATACCCCTGTTATACCGAAAACAGTGTATTGTTACACTATTAGTTATTCTGGAAGGTCGCCATGGTCATATCTCAACTTTAAATAATTTCGGTTTTCTCTTACAAAATACAAATAATATTTTAATTTTGCTATGTCGTAGCAACCCTAGATAGGCGGAGCCAAATAAATCAATGACCGCAGGCCGTAGGTATGTAGGTATTGTCGCGTCCTTTGACCTGGCAAGCTGTTGCCTCATCGCGCGAGTGAAATGATCAGTACGGTAATTATTAAGTTTGTACATACCATTTTCCTTTTCAAATCCTGCGCAGCTTTACACACGTAGGTACACGTAAGTACACTCATAGTTTTAGCACATGAACATATTATTCACAATAAGGACAACAAACACAAAAGGTACACAGAACTTAGACAGTTGTCTTGCTGCTGCAAGATTACCGTCAGTCGCACCTACACACATTATCATGTCATAATATTCATTGTTCGCATATTCGGTCCTGATTCCTCGCAAAATTTACTGCAATCCAACGCGAAACTAGACGACATGCATCCAACTCGAAAGAATGAAGTGAACTAGCGAAATAAATGCCTAATTACTTAATTAGCCTACAATAATAAAAATGTACACAATTTTAGGGATCAATAAGATATTAAGTGAATTCCGATAATAAATAGGTACTATTTTTAAAATAAAATATTGTACCTAGTGATAGCAGTGCACCTACATTTTGCTTACGGTATTTCTGTCCCATGATGTGATAAGCGGCCAGTTAAAATTGTATTATCGAGGTTGACTAGTATTTGTAGCATTAATTACAAATCTTAGTGGTTTTATCTATTTTCTGTATTTTTTAAATGATAAAGAAATAAAATACATTGCCATAATTATGAAACAAATCTAATTCCAAAATAATGGAATACAGTATCCAAAAACCCCAAAAAGATTGCCCGGTCTTAGAATAGAATCGCGTTATTATTACACATGTACGGAATCTTTTAGTGATTTTCTTTCCGAGCTGGCGGCGAGCTCAAAGGCCGCGCGCGGCGGCATGGCGGCACGCCAAAAGATTTTTGTAAGCTGAAATGGTTTTGAATCTTATTTTTATGATTAAATAACATTCAAAATCATTTCAGTTTAAAAAATCTTTCGGATTTGAAGCATTCTTCAACCGATGCCGATATCCAATAAGAAAGCCGGAAGCAATGGGCGTGTAGGAAATTGCAAGATATTGGTGGCATTTACTACCAATCGGAGGATTAAAACTGCAATTAATTCTTATAAAAATGTATTTCACCAAAGAGTAACGAAAACAGTTAGGTCGTTCGATATCTTACTTTTGAGGATAGATACCTGTTAAACAAATGGAATTAATTTTCATAGGGAGCTCATATTTTTTTTATTAAACTTTTTACTAGGTATTTGTATTTTATAAAAACCTTGTAGTTGGGTTTAAACTGCAGTTTTATGCAGATGTATGTAGCTACGTCTACTTCTACTCTGCGTAGGTATTTCGCATATCATACTGGTATTCAAGACTTAATTCAATCTTGAAAAAAAATCAACTTGCCTCTCTGATGCAAGAAAATTAAAGGCTTTTTACTATTATGTGTTAAGTGTCTTATCTGACGCATTCATCCCTATATCAAAGAAGAGAGAATAGAGGTCAACCAAATTTAGGGTTGACTCCATCAAAAATATGAAGAAAACTTTGACATGTCGAAAGCATTCAAAAACTTTAATGAACATTGTTGGGGACTTCATCTAATGATTAATAATGCACAACAGAATATGGGGCCGCTGGATCAAAAGAGGTATTCTGAGTCACCCTGTATATATAAAAAAATGTGCTATTTAGAGGCATCATTTTTTTTTCCTGTAATCTTTACATACCTTCTATTACACAGAATAATTTAAAAATTTTTCTATGCAAACTACGGAGATAAGGGGAGGACTATATTTTTTTAAATGTTTCATCAAAAGTCAAAAATTATGCTATCTAAAAAAAAAATGTTTGAGAATGTGCAAACAGCGCTCTTTCATACTATACCCCACATGCCCTACTAGCCCCACTTCGAATTTTAAAGAACCCTTTTCAGTCGCGGTTACAAAAAAAAAAAAAAGATTTTTATATTTTTCTTATTTGCAAAATGGTTGGGCAAACGTCATCTAAAACTTCAAAATTCAAGTTGATAGCATTGAGATAGCAGTTCTTGAGATATCCAGCTGTGACAGACGGACAGACAGACAGACTGAGTCGCACCATAAGGGTTCCTTTTTTACCATTTTGGTACGGAATCCTAAAAACGCGATTTTGTTGAGGAGCGAGTGTTATTTATGTAGATAATTACCTATAGCACATTTTCTCAAGCATTTTCTATTCTATATTCTATTCATTTCTATCTTTACCATAAGACAAGCCTTTTTTTCCGTGGAGAAATGCTCAAGCACTACCAAGGGGAGATAGTGCAGTTATGTGGGACTCCAACCCACTAAAACTCCACGGTGTCCTCCTCTGCCGCTTGTGACGGGAACACGTGCACGCGTTAGCACTCACCGCGAACCCGCCGCGACTGTCTGTCACCGGACCCTCCTCTGGGGAGCACCCCCCATCACCGGCGCTCAAGAACACATTGCGCGCCATGACCACCCCATGGACCAAACCAGCACTTGGGTGCTAGACGACCCCGTATCTAGGCACCCTTGCGACCGGTCAGGTCAGTGGCCCGGCCGCCTACCACTTTTCGGCCGCAGAGGATAGGGAGACTGGCCAACGAAATACCGACACTCCTCCTACCCTGCGGCCCGACCGCGTCCGCCATCAGACGGTGGCGACCCTGCCAAGGCCGCGGAAGGTAGGGAGAGCGGCGCACCGCAATACCGGCACTCCTCTCCCGCCGCGGCCTCCAACCCTCAGCCGCGATGCCTCCCATACGACATTGCGGTCCGCCTCATTGCGCTGTCGCCCAAGCGGCATCGCAACCTACTTGTTGGCCGCTACGTCGTGGACTTCCTGGGAATAGCCCTGACGAGTGGCCCCTCCTCGGGTTCCTCACCGGGGGGGACCATAAGACAAGCCTTCATTTTACAGTTAAAACGTGCTAAAATTATGTATATGTCCTACTTTCTTCTGGTCATAACGCTAAACATTGTTATTTCAGTAAAAAGTTGAACTTTAAAACACAGAGCAGTTGTGGAATAGATACAGTCTATACAAGACCAGTTAATTAGGTCTCCGAAGTTCCTATTATAAGACGCATAGAATCACAAACAGAGATCTAATAACACTGGTGCCAACGAACTTTAAGATACCATCGTCTTTAGAATATGCAAACAATGAACACTTGAGAAACCCGTTCGATAAACTGAAATCTTCTGTTTAGAATGCACTGCTGCTTAAACAGCATCGCTTGAATTATACCTACAATAAATCCGCGCAATGTATTCAAACGAGGTTGAACGAATGAACGAGATAATGATCAGTGATTATACGTGGTGGAGGGTGCAATTGTAAATTTTAAATAATTGGACAATAGTGTGAAATGGCATGTCGCAGCCATTAAAGGAAATCACGCGGTGATTTCATTACGGCTGAAGTACTATTTGAACCATCTCCTTTTGTATAATGCGATAGTTTGAATGGTAGTGAATTGAAATGACTGCTGAATTTTTTGTTAGTTTATTGCGATGTTCGTGTAAAGGCTGCCTAATTTTGGCGAATGCATTGTGAGCTCTAGCGAATAATTAAGCACCAAGTGCTACAGTTTTTTTTTTTAATTGAATAATAATAGTTTATCAAACTGTTGCATAATGAGGGATTTAAACACGAGTGTTTTAATACCTGATTAAGTACCGTTTCATACACTACTTTATCTACACTCATGCAATATGTAGTTTCCTGTTTGAATAATAAACAAAGTTAGAAAAAAGTAAACAAACACAATAATAGCCCTGAAACTATAGTAACGTGGATTACGTTACTACGGTCACGGAGCTATCATAGTTAAACCGCGCATGCGCCCTATATACAAAGATAAAAATCGAAATAAAAACTACTTGGTGTATTCGAAGTGTACTTTAATATAAAAAAAAAGTTATTTTATAACATTACTTTGTTAGGAAATCTGTATCATAATAAAACTTTTAAATTTTATTTGCATATTGTACATGCATAAAGTCTGTCATTATGGTACTATTTTCGAATTCTTATTCAAAACTATATGATATGAGTGTAGATATAAAAGTCTTTTTTGGAATGGTGGACCGTTGGTATCTTTCACCATTATGCACTGATGCAAGTGGTAATTTACCTCTTAGTTATAGGTACTTGTTAACTGCTTCACACTTTTCCTTTTTACATTTTTGTTATTTTTATTTAAATGTAAATTTAATGAACTTGATACATCGATACGCCTTTTTGCCGATAAGATACCGATACCGATGTTCTTTTTGAATTTAAATGAAGATAAAACAAATAAAACATGTAGACTGGAAACCGACCCCAACATAGTTGGAAACAAGCTAGGCAGATTGATTTTTACATGTAATAAACTTTACGAAATCTCTTGGCAGATCTTACGTTCATTTCCCGATCACACTTTCAAAGGTTATCACAATAGGTATTGGTACCCTTCATCTTCGTGATCGAGAGATTCAATTCAATCCAGCATATTTACAATTTGAGAAAAAAAAATACAGATTTAGATTTGAAATGTGGTATTTTATCAATTTTGTGGGAATGAGAATATTTATTGATAATTATTTGGTTTGCAACTTTGGGTGAGTACTTACATGTCATCAGCTTATTACAATTTTTTTTAATGATAATTAGTGCAAAACGTTCCTTGATTGGCTGCGATGACTGCTTGGTGTCCATGTGATCCACCAACCCGAACAGAGCCTGAATGGTGAATGACGACCGCTCAAAGAGAAATGCCTGAGCCGCAATAGTTGGATCGTGGACCATCATTCCATGGTTCCGTTAGTTGGGTAACATACCATCGTTCCTCTTTACGTATACAAGTACGTTCATGCTGAGTACATCGATTTTCCTATAGCGCAATTCCATGAGGGGCCTATAATTTGCTAGGGCGTAACACAAAACCAATTGACCCACTTCTGAAAGCGCTACAAGGCGAGTACGCTGGTAATATTTCACGTTTTTACATACAAGTAGGACGTGAGGAGTATGGCAAGTACCTATTTGCTTAAGTTTTTTTTTTTCAGGGAAATAATGTAGCGTTTTATGCCTACAGTCACAGATTAATACAGATAGGACGCTCCGCAAAATCATTAAAATAAAAAGCGACTCGAATCTTGCTACGACACAATAAAGTGCAATTCAGGTCGCACAACGCTTATTACCTACAGTTATATTCACCTACAAGTTGCCTCTCTTTCTATCGCGTAACTCTTATACCTTCTGACTCGTTAGGGTTGTCTTCGTTTACGACGCGGCGTGTGAGTGAGTATCGAACTGACCGTGCGAGCCGGCCGGTGCGCGGCAGCCCGCACTGAATTGGCCCGACAAGTCGAGCCCGCCGCATACTTGTAGCTTCATACCTAAACTGCGGAGTGTCCCATCTGTATTAATCTGTCCTATAGTATCATTTATAGAGCTCATCGAGTTTCAAAAAAGTGTTGGCTTTGTAAAGCACCATTTCTCTATTCCTATTGTGCATTCTCTCTTACAATAAGCAAATGTGCTATGGGTATCAATGCTTATATAAACATTCTCTGTTTGAGAATATACTTTTGTACACACGGCTACTTATCAACCTATACATTTCCAGTATAAGCTGATCTCGCATTGTATAAGATTTCTGTACAAAGAGAGCTCAGCTTATACTAGAAATGTATAGCTTGATAAGTATCCATGTGTATTACTGGCTGGTATTATTTAGCAGAAAAAAAGTACAGAATCTGGATCTAACTAAACTAGCTACAAAAGTTTATTTATTATAATAGACACAGGAATTGAGGAGCTCGTGGCTAAGTAATAACAGCCGCAGGGGTCGAGATTAAGTTACGCTTGCCGGACTTGGACCGTGGATGGGTGACCATCTTTATATACCAAAACTCCTTCGTGCCTCGGAAAGCACGTTAAGCCGTTGGTCCCGGCTGTCAATGGTGGATCTTTGATAGTGGTTACGGGTCGTCAGAAGCCCGAAAGTCTGACAACCAGTCTTACCAAGGGGTATCGTATTACCCAGTAACTGGATTGTGGAGGTCAGATAGGCAGTCGCTCCATGTAAAACACTGGTATTCAGCTGCATCCGATTAGACTGGAAGCCGAACCCAACATAGTTGAGAAAAGGCTAGGTACATTGATTGGAAATTGTTTTCTCAGAAGAAAAGTACTTGGGTTTGGTTTGAAGACGCACTGAGTTATACCAACATACAAGGTAGTTCAAGACAAATATTAATTCATCATGTTTGTAGAATAACCTATTGAAGAAATAGTTTAAAATAATGAACACATTCCTATCTGATATTGGGTGAACTATAGGTAGGTACATCTCTGCATTACCTTTCAGAGATGCCTAGTCGTGATATCACTTTATGTGTGTTAACTGATATTAAACAGCCAGGCTGAAGTGGGAGTGGGCTGGCCACGTCGCACGAATGCACCCGGAGAGATGGGCAAAGATCGTCACCCACTGGACGCCTCAGGGAGGACATCGCCGTCGAGGTAGACCGCGGCGAAGGTGATGTGACGATCTGATCATGTTTGCAGGGCCAACATGGCCTGAAATCGCACAAGACAGAAAGTTACGGAAGGGAAAAGGGGAGGCCTTTGCCTGAGCTTTAGAAAAAAAAAACTGATATTTTACCACAATCACGTCATCACGAAGCGTTCCTAATATCTCAACAGACGTGCGTCCTCAGCCACGTCTCTTGACGCACTAAACCAGTAAACCCGACCGATGACATTAATGACCATTGAGCCTACCCAGCCATGTCTTCTCTTGTGACGGGTGACACGCACTGACAGTTGCATCGGAAACCAGCTGGGGAATAGTCTGGGGAGCACGGACGTAAGGGCCATAATTGTGTGAGGTGAGTGGGTGAGTGACTCGTTGTCGATTGGTGAGATATTTATGATTGGTCAAAGAATAATGGTTTGATGGATCTCGTTGATGTTTGTAAGTAAGAAATATTATGTGAATTATATAACTTTAAGGTGGTTCCATTGCATTGCCCCATCCAAGGCTATCGTACAACATAATCTCCAGAATTAGAAACTATAATGTTTCCACCAGAGGGGCTTGTGGCTAAGCAATAACAGCCGCACGGGTCGATCGATCAGGTTAAGCTACGCTTGCCGCGGTTGGTATGTGAATGGGTGACCATCTTTACATACCAAAAAGCTTTTCGAGGCACAGAGGCGTCGTGCCTTGGAAAGCACGTTAAGCATTCCCTACGGGTCGTCAGAAGCCCGAAAGTCTGACCACTAGTTATACCAAGGGGTATCGTATTACCTCATGCATCTAAAATACTGGTATTCTGATGCATCCGGTTAGACTGGAAACCGACCCCAACGCAGTTGGGAAAAGGCTGAGCAGATGGTGGAATGTTTCCAATGCTGGAACTCAAGCTTCCTCCAAGCGAGAGGGGCTGGGTTGTAATCCACCAGGCGGGCCCAGTAAGGGATGGTGAATGTCTGTCACTTTCTTTTGTTATAACTTGGACCTGCTGGTTTTCTCACAATGATTCCCTTCACCGTTTTGCACAAAATAAACCGACTTATCGTTTGACCTACAAATTCTCCACAAGCATGTCACTGAACAGCCATTCTTCAAATTACAGTAATTTTCTAAAGTCAAATATTTCGCTAACAACTATAGCCTGTAGGTTTCGTGAAAGCTTGCCCGTAGATCAAACAGACATCGTGTAATCATTGCTCGAAGTAAATCATAGGTGCGGGTTCGAACCGAGTGCGCAATTTATTTCAGAGGCTAGTGTTGTAGTTTTTTTTATGTATAGACATGCCCTATTACATGGGACTTAAGAGCATTGTGAAGCTGTAAATTTTCATACAAAAAGCGATAACCTTTTTCTCCCTGAAAACATAGCCTAATTTTCATAATTTTTGGAAATTTTGTACGTATAATAAAAAACGTTGTAAGTTATTAGCATCTAAATATCTATATTTTTGACAAAAAAACTTCCTCAAGCGTTTTTATGTTTTTAAATTAAATTTAATTGAATCACTAAAAAAGAAAAACGTACAGACCTAGATTAAGGTGTACAAAATGTAATGAGACCAAAATTGTCTCATTTTGTAAAGGTTTAGGGGGGTGAAAACGTTACCGCCCGAAACAATATTTATGTAAATAACTGCATGAAATGTAGGTAATTGCCTGCAAGACTCGCGCCGCGTATCGGCACTTCACAATCCTCTTAAGACCGTTTATCCCGCGTGGGCTGGCTACGTCGCATTTCTACAAATTTTTCGTGATTATTTTAATAAATTTAAGTCAAATTACTACTTTTTTTTCAGCCAACTAAGTATGTTTGCTATTTTTTTACAGTTATTTTGGTATTATAGTCAATAATAGTAATATAGATAATAATGTCATGTTTTATGAGTAAATACCAAACTAATTATCAAAAAATAGCATACATACTTACAATTACCAACGATTTGGTTGGTTAAGGTTGACTGGTAGAAAATGCCTCAGGCATTAAGTCCGCCTTTGTACGGTATTTGTTTTTACTTGTGCATAAAGTTTTAATAAATAAATAAATAAATTTGGTACTTGGCTGAAAAAAAAAATGTAATTTGATTTAAATTTATTAAAATAATCACGAAAAATTTGTAGAAATGCGACGTTGCCATTCCGCGCGGGATAAACGCTCACATAACTGGCGAAATGTGGGTGTATACATACATTAGCTAGGTACTACACCTCTGCCTAACCCTTCGGCAAAAACAGGCGCGATGTTATGTTATGTTACTATGTTTACACACAGGCTGACGTTAATATAGTAGGTACTATCGACAAAACAGGCGCGATGTTATGTATTATATGATATGATTGTATTATATGATATTACTATGTTTATAATTTAAGAAAATGACAGCTCGAAAAAGAGGCATGCGCCCGCCATAGACAAAAGCAATTTATTTGATAATTGCTTATTACTATTGCTTCCTGACCTTACTATCGAGCTTGGCACATGCTAGAACTGTTTACACGATGCTAGGAATTTTTTTTCCCAATAGCATTGCAGTGACTTAGTCGGTAGAGTAAAATTATCTGATTGGATAGTATCTTCGCAGGTCACACCTACACGAGGTTAGTACCTACACAAGCCTGGGTAGTATCAGCGGTGCGGGACGCTACTAGCTCAAAAATAGAACCCCATCCTATTAAAAAAATGAGGATAGTTCTGTAACTATCCTATATACAGACACAAAAAACCGGAGTAACTAGCTGGCTAGCTTACTTGCTATACTTGCAAGAAGAACTAGCCTCGAGTAACCTGGGCATCCCACGTTTGAGCTAGTACCTAACAGGCTAGTGATATATATTTTACTCTACCTGTGTAAACGTGTTGTTTGCGAAAGTTTAGCAACGTTGTAAAGCACGCCACTGACTATACAGGTGGAAGTCGCTGGCCGGCGGTGCGCGGGTGTGGTAAAAGTTACTAGATCAAAGCGATTGCATTTACTGTAACCGAAAGATTTTTTTTTTCAAATTAATGTTTCCGTCTTTTCAGTTTAGGGATCAATCGAAAAACTAAAAGAATGCAATCGTGGATCTTACGTCCTAGCTTTTTCTTTCCACTTCGAGTTTAAGAAAAAGAACTATGAGTGACAGAGGTGACATGTATATTCTATAAAGCTGAACTGTTTCTAATGGCTAGTTAACACAGTGCGAGCTAGCGTGCGAGTCGGCCGAGTAGCTGCAATGCAGCAACTCGCAGTGTTTGGACGTATCATACGAGTTACTCGCACTTGAGAGTTGGACAGTAGCTCGCAGCCGAGTAACTTCAACATTTTGTTTTTCACTGACCTGCTCTCCTCGCTCGTCATGCGAGTGACGGTGGCAGGTCGCACATCACTCGCATTGTTCAGACGCTTTCAGCAGTACCTCGTTAGTAAATCGCAAGAGGATCCTGTATATTCCAAAATCCCAGAGCCGCCAGACCTTACTTATTTTCTGATTAACAAAATATGTGGGATAGAGTAGTGTTAGTATGTACTTTAAACGTACGCATACCTGCTAGCTTGGGCCGGACTTTCAAATTATATACTGACACTACTCTATCTCATAATTTTTTTAAATCAGAAAATAAGTAAGGTCTGGCGGCCCTGGGATCTCATTCTAGTAGATTTTTTTTTACGTTAAATATATTAATAATTTGTTTAATATGTTTTTTTTTAGTATCGATTTATTATTTTAAGTAGTAGCGTAAAAGATTCAAAATCAAAAAATCTAAATCAAAAGCCATTTATTCAAACTAGGCTGAGAATCAGCACTTTTTGGACGACAAAAGTACATAAGACAGTCCCCCAAAACGCCCCTTCACCACTTCCTAGTGCTTTAGCTGGGGAGAAGAAGTGACGCAACAAACTCCCCAGCAGCACAGCTGTCTGTTCAGTTAAAAAAAAAAAATGAATCTATACAACACTACGCATAATAATTTAGGTACATTAAGCAACACAAAACATTAAATTAAATTATTTGCTATACGTAAGCTAGCACACGCCAATATACCAAAAAAAAATCAATAACTATACTCAAGCAGAAATAAAAATACAAAACTAAAAACGTAAGCAGAACTTTATACCTAAATAAAAGCCTCCAGTAATAAAGGATGTGCCTACTTACATATATCCGTATATGAATCCGAAACTCGAAGTCACAAGTGATAAATTAGGACCATTGAAGTAAAATAAACAAAGAGTTAATGACTAATAACAAAACAAAACCAAGGTCAGCAAGATGACCAGTCACGAGCATAACGCAAAGATCAGCCATTATCCTCTCGCTCTATTTAAGGAAAGGAGGCAACCCGACCCCCGACGCTACCATTTGTCGAATGCATTTGGTTTCTTTTTTTAGGCTAGGCAGTCACTCTCATAATGAAAACAGCCAAGGCAAGGCGAGCTACTGACATACGAGTACACAGTGCGAGCAGCTGTCTACTGTCTAGTCAGCAGCTCGCACTGTGTAAACCAGCCATAAAACTTGGTGTGCCATTTAATCTCTGCTTACTGTTTATGTGCGGTTTTAATGTCAAACATATTTGCCTTACCGACCTGTAATAGGGATGATGCCTGGGTAAAAAAAAAAGAAATTCTATTTAGTCCGTCAGTCAGATAATAAAAAAATATTAGATACGTATTTTTTGCTTTATCATATTAATAAAAAATGAGTTAGATAACTCGTATTAAAGTTCGGGAGTGGGGGCTTGCTACGTCACTTCTACGTATAAAATGTACGACGACGTGACGTCATGCCACATTTTAACTCAATGTATCGTCGTAATCTTTTGATTACGTATAAAAAGAAAAAATACGTGTCCAATATATTTTAATAATCTACATGACGGACAAAAAAACATTTTTTAGTCATCATCCCTATTCTGAACGACCAAAGGGGGATTGAGTTTGTATAATAAAGTGGTATATGAAGTTGTGGACGAGAGCCTTATACAGGGTTATTGGTAAAACACCAACAACCTCTTAAGGGGTCGAAAAATAAATCAACGATTCCCTACATTTATGTTCACAAAACTCGTCAAAATGTATGAAACAGCAGATTTTTTCGCGATTTCAGGTTTGGTCCCATAGTAAAAGTTATTCATAATGATGAGTAAAATGACCCCTTAAGAGGTTGTTGGTATTTTACCAATAACCCTGTATATTAAAAATGTAGCCCTATTTAATTTGTTATTTAGTTATATTTTGATTAATCAAAAAAATACATAGCACTTCGGTTTTGCATAACAAAAATAGAATTAAGTATAATATTATACTTTTTTGTCCATGAAAACTACGGCCTAGACGAAAAATATGAACCTACAAAGGTACCTACCTACAAATGTAGGCATCCATAGTTTATGTGGTACCTACACAGGAAGGCGTGTTGCACTGGCATGAATCGACAATAGAAGCGGAAAGTAGCCGACCAGCGAATGCAGTTGTGGCACAAGGTAAAAGCTAACAGCGGGTAATGATATTCATGTATTTGTTTAGTATCCTGCGATCGACCTTAATGCTACATTTTCAAATCCTTTTCACTGTCTGGCTACTATATGCTCACCTAGACCACGCGGTACAACCAGTCCAAACATGGATAATTGAAGTGAGTTCTTATCACCGCCTGCCTACTCCATAAACAGGATTTGTTCATCATCAGATCTGTAAACCTACACGATACATCTCCGTTGAGTTTTTGAGGAATAGGGATGATGACTAAATTTTTTTTTGGGTGCGTCATGTAGATTATTAAAAAAAATATTTGACACGTATTTTTTCATTACGTAATCAAAACATTACGGCGATACATTGAGTTATAACGTGGCATGATGTCACTCCTTGCTAGATTTTATATGATAGCTTGTTACAGTTGTGACAAAGCGAGCGCCCACTCCCCAACATAATGCGTTTTATCGAAGTAATTTTTATTAATATCACTCACTATCACTACCACAAAACATTTAAAAATGGTCTATTACGCATTAGTTGAGTCAAAACTACGATACAGCATTCTTTTCTGGCGAGGAAGATGATTACAATACTCAAAAAGCTTTTGTAATTCAGAAAAGAGCAGTTAGACCAATAGCTAGAATTAAACAGCAAGATTCATGCAAGCCTCATTTTAATGACTTAAAGATTTTGACAGTCCCAAGCTTGTACATTTTGGTCCTACTTAGACACTTATCTAAATATATCTTTGAATATGAGACTGAAGATGAAAGGCAAAAAAGGGAGAGTACAAGAAGAAAAGATCTCCAGATGAAGCAAGTGCCTCACCTGAACGTTGCAAAGCAGAGCGCCTACCACAATTCATTAAAAATGTTCAATAAACTGCCGACAGAAATAAAAAGTCTAGTGTATACAATTGGGTTTCAGAATAATCTAAAACGGTTCTTATTAGATAAGTGTCTTTATTCTATTGATGAATTATAAAATTTATACAATGTAAGTCGAGTATACTAATTTTATTGACTAGAAATGAACATTTTATTAAATTTTATAAATTGACTTGTCACATTAATTTTAATATTTCTTATTCTTTTATTTTGTTTAATTCTTATTTTAATGTAATTTGGATAATTTTAATGATTTAATGCCTAAAATAATACTAAATTGAATGATTTGATGATTAATGATTTAATGACATGCATGATGTCAATGTTAAGCACAGAATTAACACTGGATGGATGAAATGGCGGCAGGTCACGGGAACAATCTGCGACTCCCGCATTCCCCTTAAACTCAAGGGGAAAATTTATAAAACAATGCCTGCTGTCTTGTATGCATCAGAATGTTGGGCCATAAAAAGAATGAATGAAAGGCAATTGCATGCAGCCGAGATGAGAATGCTAAGAGGGATGTGTGGTATTACGCGAATAGATAGAATAAGAAATGAGTATGTAAGAGGAAGTCTGAAAGTGACACCGGTGACTGAAAAGTTGTGTGGAAATAGGTTGTCATGGTATGGGCATGTGATGCGGAGGAATGAGGAAAATGTCGTCAGGAAAGTGTTGAGTATGAACGTGGAGGGCTATACGAGTAAGGGAAGACCAAAGAAACGATGGATGGACTGTGTGAAAGACGATATGGCCAGAAAGGGAGTGATTACCGAGATGACGACTAATAGAGAAGTATGGAAGAAAAAGACATGTTGCGCCGACCCCAAATAAATTGGGACAAGGGCAGGAGAATGATGACATGATGTTACTTATATATTTAGTTATAGATATTCAGACACGATGTGAAAATCGTTATTGAATAAATGAATTGAATTGAATTGAAATATGATAAAACAAAGTCCCCCGCCACGTCTGTCTGTATGTTCGCGATGATCTCAAAACCTACTTAACGGATTTTCATGCGGTTTTCACCAATGCACGGAGTGATTTATGAGGAAGATTTAGGTGTCGTTTCCGAATACCACGCGGGCGAAGCTGCGGGTAAAAGCTAATTATAATAATAATAATAATAATAATTTATTGAAATAGTATGTTTACAAAAAGTGTACATATGTTGCAGTATATAACATTAATCTAGGCCTATAATAGTATTATAATAATCTAGGTAAAAACTATGTTATGAATAATATAAGATTACAGTTGCAAAATAAAATAAATAAATTAATAGAATTCTGAAGGTAGTAGTGCGTTGCCCGAGCTAGGTTTATTTAAACCTGTGTTTCAGGCCATATCGAACGACAGTACTTTTCAAAGAGAGCAGTCATTGAACTTATTTAACATATGAATATTTTCAATATCTAAGCAGTAGCAATATTTTGCGTTACTTTATCTTAAGTTTAAACTAGACGTATAGGATATATATATGTAAGTAAATACAGTTAAGTCGGCTATTTTATTTAAGCACCTCTAGAAGTTTTTCCGTGTCTGAGTAATTAAGTTGTGATAAATAATCGGATAACATTATACTACACCTATTATAACTTACATGGTATATTTTAAGCAATTTGTTAAATTTATTATATAAAAAAGGACGAATTATTACGATAAAGCAGAAAATACGTGTCTAATATTTTTTTATTATCTGACTGACGGACTAAATAGATTTTTTTGTTTTACCCAGGCGTCATCTTTATTGTGTAGTCTAAAGACTGTCCTGGTTGCGCTTTCAGGTCATTGATACTATTTTATTGCACTAAAATCGAAACTTCTAACATCTAGAGCAAACCAGCTCTCTAGTAAGAACAAACGCACTGAAATCGCTCCATCAGTTTGGCAGATAGCCGTCAAAGTTTTTGGTTGTCTAAGCACGCTCTTCTCTCTTACCTTGCACCAAACACCCAAGTAGCCTCCGGACTCCAAGATAACCATTTACCAGTTGCAACGAACCTGCCTATTTTGCTCCTAGACTCTCCATTGTTTCCTCGCTAAAATAATAACCCGGTAAAAATTGTTCGCGCATGCTGCAAACTCAAAAAACAAGGACTTTATGAAACGAATTATGAACTAAGCGAATGTTCTCTTGAAATTGAATGTGTTATTTATTTTAAGTTAGTGTTTTGGTTTTGGAAGCTTTATTTGGAACTAACATGTATTCTTGTTTTATAACATTGTATATAATTACTATTTTGACACAGATTTAGGGCAATCTCTACCGAACTTTTATCTTATCCTTATCCTGTGGATAAATTTTGTGTATTGACAGCTTTTTCTATTATAAAAGTGTCAGACGTAAATTTTTTTTAGTCGAAATAAAAGGTCATGAAAAGAAAACGCGATCATCAGTCCAATTAAACAGACTGGCGTTAAGCGGTCTTAAATAAACATAATGAACGTCATCATGTGAAAAAAAAGAAGAATCAGGGTTCTCTAATAAAAAACAAAACAAAAAATGGAGTTTTGTTTTATTCCATCCAAAGATACTTACTATTAAAAAAACAAAAAGCCAACCTCAGAATAATCTTGACGTCTTGCCGTGAACTTTACAAAGCCAAGCATAATTCTAACTGGGGCCATCGTAACGCAAGGCGCACAATTGAAGTCAATAACTCTAGCTAGAACTCTGCACAACTATCTTCAACTCCGAGCTCACAAAGCCAGCATCGAATACAGTACAAGCATTCTGTGTTCTAGTTCCTGAAACGATTTATTAGCCTAAGTATTCGTGATGTTTTCGCTTTTGTTTTTTGTAATGATGGTTTTAGAAGCAATTTTAGATCTTCCGACTTTATAGTTCCGATGTGGAGACGACAAATTAAGTCGGGATGTGGTTCTGAGTTTAATTTCCAGGTTGAGCTGTTTTTTGTCATTCAAAAGGACATCAAAAATTAAAAGTAAAAAAGCTGTTTTCTTAGCGAAAATAACATTTTGAACATTTTTACTAATGCAATATAAGTCTTTAATTAACCCGCCTGCTGCTATTTGAGGTTGAAAATACCAAAAATCATATTTTTATGTCAAACTAGCTTTTGCCCGCGGCTTCGCTCGCGGTATTTTAGATTTTGACAATCAATTCACACTACTAAACACTCGAAAATTTTATCTTAATTTATCTAAAAAATGACCAGTTGTTATGTCACCATGAATTAATTCTATTTGATATTTTAGTATAATATAATTCATTCATGATTCGAAAAACTCGTAGCGCCATCTATTATCGTAATAACGTTATTGTTGTTTTCCTCGGGAACAGTACTTTTTTTCGGGATGAAAGGTACCCTATGTCCGTTTCTGTACATCTGACAACGTATATGCAAAAATTCAGGATGATAGGTTCAGTGGTTTAGCCGTGAAAAGGTAACAAACAAACAAACAAATTTACTTTCGCATTTATAATATTAGTTAGGCTATTTTAAGCATAACATTTGAAAAAACGTGGCTAAATGATATCAGCCGTACGGTTCGATCGAACATACGCTTGCTGCGGTCGGTTGGGTGACCATCCATTACATATCGTGAGCGTGACCCCTTCGTGCTTCTAGTCCCGGTTGTCATTCGTAGATCTTTAACAAAATCAAAATCAAAATCAAAATCAAAAGTCATTTATTCAAACTAGGCTGAGAATCAGCACTTTTTGAACGTCAAAATTACATAAGACAGTCCCCCAAAACGCCCGCCCTTCACCACTTCCTAGTGCTTTAGCTGGGGAGAAGAAGTGGCGCAACAAACTCCCCAGCAGCACAGCTGTCTGTTCAGTTAAAAAAAAAAAATATTCTATATAACACTGCGCATAATAATTTAGGTACATTACGCAATACAAAACATTAAATTAAATTATTTGCTATAAGTAAGCTAGCACACGCCAATATACAAAAAAAAAAAAAAAATCGAAAACTATACTCAAGCAGAAACAGTTGTTACGGGTAGTTAGAGTCCAAGTCTGACAACCAGTCTTACCAAGGGTTATCATGTTACCCAGTAAGTGGGTTGTGGAGGTCAAATAGGCAGTCGTTCCATGTAAAATTATATATTAGTATTCAGCTGCATCTGGTTAGACTGAAAGCCGACCCCAACATGTTCGGAAAAGGCAAGGCAGATTGAATATAGGCAAGAAAACCGCCGGTTGCTACTTTCATAATGGGTTTGGTTTGTTTTACATGAAATTCATATCTAAGACTACCCGCAATAGTGTTAGAAGGCGTTATTTTAATGACTACTGAAATGTAATGACAAATGTGTTAAAAAAATATGTAATAGAAACATTTCCCTCAGTCTTTTGCGTCGTTATCGACCTTAGAGTAAAACCTAAAGCTCATGTTCAGATCTACCATGGGATAACAGACTTAGAACTAAAATCGAGCGATTCAATAACTGTTTGCGTCTTTAAACAAATATTATTGGCAAAATATAATTTTTGGTAAGTACTCTAAGTTTCAAACTAGAATAGTAGCCAGGGATTATTTGTAGACCTACGTCGTAATATCTTAAAAACGATTCAGGATGTTATATTCAATTAAAAGTCGGTGTTTTTTTTTTAATATTTCAAATAAAAGTATGATTTTTGGTAGTTTCAACCTCAAATAACAGATGGCGGGTTAATTGCAGACTTTCGCTGTAATAGTAAAAAAATTTGAGGGTCTTATTTCTTATCAGAAAATCGTCTTTTTTTTCTGGCCTTACTTTATTTTTTGTGTACAAAATGTTCGTGACCTGAATGATGTACTTTCTCTGTAACAGTTCTAAAGTCTGGATTTGTTCCCAATTAATGTCAATAGGCTTGTAAACATCCACGTCTACCCAACCCATGTATTCTGTGAAAGTTTTAATTGGCTAGCTGTTGGTTTTAAAGATACCAGCACCCTGTAGGCATCCTTTGGGCAAGAAACTCTAAAAATGTACAAAGCTTGCTAATGAATCATTTAAATTATAATATCTGCTTAAAACCACGTTCTCGTTCATATTCAACTGCCCTGTTCTTCAGTCCATTCCTCGATTAAGTGTCCTCGTCTCCCAACAATTTATTCATCCATCTTGTGAGCAGATGTTAAGAGATCTATTTTCCAAGTTTAGACTAGCCTCAGGATTATGTCGAAGTTTCTAGCACCTATCGGACAAGGTTCGTGAACAACGAAGTGCGGAGTGGTTAGATAAAGGGTTTGATCAAATAAAATGGACAGTACTGCTCGGAAATAGTTTGCTGCATTGCTTTAAGAGAAATTCTCTTCACAGTGAAGCGGTCGTGGTTGTATCATTGCGGGTTTGTTAGAACTATGACAGGGATGGCGAACCTCTATACATCTACGTGCCATTTAAAATAATAATAATAATAATAATAATGAATGTGGCCATGACGTGCCATCAAACAATTCTAACTTAGTGAGTACTGGAAAAAAATTATAGAAAGTCTATCTATTTATACACGAAATCTCTTAAGGAGTCATTGTACTCAACATTATGAACAGCTTTTACTATGGTACCAAACCTGAACTCGCGAAAAATATCTGCAGTTCCGTATATTTTCACGAGTTATGCGAACATAAATGTGATTCTTTTGGGGGAACATCTGATTCTTTTTTCGCGAGGTTTGGTCAGGTTTGAGTACAATGACTCCTTAAGAGATTCGTGTTTGAATAGATTCCTAAATTCTTGAAGTCATGCCGTGCCCAAATGATTTTATTACGTGCCACCAATGGCACGCGTGCGATTGGGTCGCCATCCCTGGACTATGACGTGAAATGGCTTGACCTTCAACATCAGCGTATCGTTCTCATTACAAGCATGGCGGATTACGCACCTCTGACAGAGATTATAGGCTGATTATCTTATGATTATGAGCTTACGCGAACACACACCTCAGGAAATCTTGCACGCTATTTTGAGCTCTATTTTAGCTGTGATTTAAATTATTATCAACTAGCTTTGGTCCGGGGCTTAGCCCGCGTGGAGGTCATCGGAAATTACCCCACGGGAACGTATTACCGGGATAAAAAGTATCCTATATCTTAACTATAAAAGCGTAACAAACTCACTTCCACGTTTATCGTAATTAATAATTAGTTAGGATTTATCAATTAACAAAAAATCGAGCATTTTGCTACTCTTTCTGCACTGACTTCACACCTCAGCTTATTGCCCTGAAAAATCGTGCCATCTATTATTCCAAACACCAGTGGGTGTGTAAATAGTGATATATTATAGCGAATTCATAATCTCGCAGGCGTTCGTGAGTTCTGCCTAGATATAGGTCCAACGACTTTGGACTAACATCGTCGGCTGCTTTTGAAAGCGGGAGCACAACCTCTGTATTTAGTTATTTAAACTTGGGTAGTTCGGAGTTTGCCTGTCTTTGCTTTAGCAACGGATATAGCTCTATGTTTTCTATTCGTCTAGTTTGCTACGTTTGGTTTTTACGCTGTAAAAATATGATTAGTCAAATTAGTTCTAGCATAGAGAGTTTCATATATTTTGAGTCGCTGAAAAATACGGAAAAAATCATTCAATAAGCGAAATATTAAGCAATTTTCAAACATACCTCTTTGATGAATGAAAATTACACTTTGAAAAATTTAAATGCGTCCTATTTAAATTTTTCAAAGTTTAATTTTCATTCAAAATGTTGATAGTACAGATGCCAGCACATCAAGCTACTACAATATGTCAAATTTCTTTAATAGATTTTAAACTTTAATGCTAAAGCATTAGGTTCAAGGTTGAATGGGAATATTTTACAGTTTCGGGTAGCTTGATCTGCTGGCGTCTGTACATAGTTGAGAAAATAACAAGGTGCAAGTTAATTAACCTAAAGGTGCTTAACATTTTAATTCCTTGACTGAACAAGTACCTATGCGTTAATATAAGGATGAACTGTATAAACAGTCTGTCATTCAAGTATTGACAGTGATGGCGCTCTATAAAGCCAATTTTTTTTTAAACCTTGATATACACTTATCAGCTGACTAATACGTTAGTGATAATAATTAGTATGTACTTTATAGATTTCGGTATAAAGAAGTAGTAGCGGTACAGTCACGAGCACGAATATGTATACACTTAGGGAAATTCAAAAGCGATTTTCTCGTGAAATTACGATAGCAATGTAGAATGCCTACCTATTTCATAATTCTATGTAATCCAAAACGCTATGTTTGTAACAACATACAATTATAATCAATACAGTAGAAGAAAATCAGTTTTAAAAGTGGCTAAGTGTATACATACTATTGCTCGTGACTGTACATCATATGGGTGGAAGCGACACAGGCGTTAAGATGAGAGATGACGGCGGCTGTGTCGTAATTCATACAGTCTCGATTTATGGCTAATGTCGGGTGACGTATGTGGTTTTGAAATGTGTGGCTCGAAAGTAGGGAGATATGCAAGTACCTGTGGCACTGTTAGGTTCTTGGTTTGCAAACATTTTTGTACTGGTTTCACATTTAAAAACTTAAAAACTAACTTATTCCTACATCTTAGAATTCCATTTCACGCAACATATAAAAACATCTACAAGAATTACACAAACAACTTCAAACTGCTTAGACCAAATATTTACTAACTTCACAAATAGAAATATGATAATTACAACCGTAGAAGAATTAGGTTTTTCGGACCATAGCCAAACAATTGTACATTTACATATACCGTAACAATCAAAGAAAACTATCTGGTACACTAAAAAAAGATTAATACAACACCAAAAATTCAAATCAAAGTAAACAAAACTACAAAGATATAAATGAAAACTGTAAACCCAACTTTCATCGCTCTGGAAGGTGCGATACTGAGTGTATCGGTCTACTCGCTGCTTATACCTATGCATACACTTTCTGCTTCAGGAAGTCGATACGCTCTGTGACATGGGACAGGTCTCAGGACTACCTGAGGGCTGCCATCAGTCCCTAAGAACGCCCGCCTCACAAAGCGCATCACTATGGGGCGAATATTGCCCTCCCTGAAGCAGCTTAGTTTGCCGATGAGCGCTCTGGCCCCACCTATTCTCAATTTTGCATTGCCAACTGCAACACTGCTAGTAAGGCTGGTTTCGTTCGTGCAGCTCCAGAGTCATTTGCAAATTTGACGTGAGCTAGACGACATACCGCTACAGCCGTGTAGTACAGAATCGAATGCGTATCAGTGAGGTCTTGGCAGTAATTAAAATATTATAGTTTGACAACTGCGAATCCAGAGCCACCACCAGCGCCCTATTTTTGTTATGCATGGGCAAAAGAGGTAAGCGTGACCCAAATTCGGGCGACATAAACCGCTATTCCCGAATCACACCCTTTAAAGTACTCCTCAATTCCTCATCGCACTGGGTAGGTAACTTACATTTGTAGCCCTGTCATCACACCCCTCGTCAGCTTGACTTGTGTTGCACTGTGGTGGTACAACAGCAGTCAGCGACAGGGGGCGATAACATGGCTACTCTGCATTTCGCTTCGCAGGCGATCAAGTACAGTGTCATCCAACATATGATTACGCTGGATCACCCGCACCTGATCCGATAGACGTTGTGCCGAAACGTTGACAGCTGGCTCAAGCACCTGAAAAAGAGAGATTGTATCCCCCCTCTGTAGCCCCATAGTATGAACGCATGACGTTCTCTTTAATGGATCGTGTCCATCTCATGCGCTGCACACTTCCGCTGGGAGCTGGGACCCTATCAGAGGCTGGTGGGCCTCGAGGTCCTAAGCCGTCCTCCCCGTCCACGAGCAGGTGCAGGTGGTGGTGACGGCGGTGGGGAAAAATATTCGTCGCTCGAGCTCGACGCAACTACCACGGCCGGTGTTACAGCACTCTCGATGGGGCTGGGTACTGGCGGCGGCGAGACGGAGCTGAGCGACGAGTCCGGAGGTAGTAGGCGTGCGTAGTAATTTGGTACATTTTGGGCTTTTTAAAATTATCTCTGGATTATTATTCTTTCAGTTTTTTTGTATGGTGTCTCAAAAAGTAAAAAAAAACTTCGAGTAAAATGAATAACACTGGAAATGAGTAAGAAAATGAATTTTGAGACTTGCTGACGTTGGTGTTGCCAGCATTATTAATAGCGATTATTATTATTATTAGTAAACGTCATTGAAGACTCGCAAGTAAGCTACTGAAAACTAATGAACTTCGGTAGAACATTTGGTGACCTAATTTGTTGGATTTTAACCTGACTATGTCATTCTTCCAGGAATACGTCAAGTTACCAGTAATCCTGTATATTTTCGATAAATATTTTTAATTGATTCAATAAAAAATTCTAATCAATTAAAATTTTTATTCGAGAATGAATGTGTGAATTTAGGCTGCTCCCCAGGCTGCCCAGCACGCTACTCCCCAGCCTGCTCCCCAGCGTCCTCCCCAGCCTGCTCCTCAGCCGGCTCCCCAGCCTGCTCCCCAGCCGGCTCCCCAGCCTGCTCTTCAGCCGGCTCCCCGGCCTGCTCCCCAGCCTGCTCTTCAGCCTGCTCCTCAGCCGGCTCCCCAGCTTGTTCCTCAGCCTGCTCCCCAGCCGGCTCCCCAGCCTGCTCCCCAGCCGGCTCCACAGCCTGCTCCCCAGCCGGCTCCCCAGCCTGCTCCCCAGCTGGCTCCCCAGCCTGCTCTCCAGCTGTCTCCCCAGCCGTCTCCCCAGGCTGCTCAGCAGGCTGCTCCCCAGCCTGCTCCTCAGGCTGCCCAGCAGGCTGCTCCCCAGGCTGCCCAGCAGGCTGCTCACCAGACTGAACCACAGGCTGCTCAGCAGGCTGCTCCGTAGGCTGATCCGCAGGCTCATCCTTAGGCACGTCCTCAGGCTCATTCTCTACACCTTCGATTGATGTCTCATTGGCAGCTGGCGCTGTTGAATTGACAAAAGTACTATTATAAAATTAATATTTATGTTTATTATTATTTTAATACCTGTGCGACTGAGCTCTCCTCTGATGAAAATAAAGAAACCCCATTTTTTTCCCAGATATGAGACCTAGCTAGATCTATTTTTCACCCCCGTAAACCCCTATATTGCAATTTTCATCGAAATCATATATATACACATATATTATATATTAAAAATACTGTAATGTAAAATACTAGTATTCAGATGCATCCGGTTTGACTGGAAGACGACATATTGCTCATTTAATAGTATAGGATGTTTACCTACTTTGTTTTTGATTAAATAAGTATAATTATTATTATCATATTCAGTAGTACTATTACCAAAGTCAGTGTCATTAACTTTATCCTTGTAATCCGTCATATTTCCTTTAATATCTTCATCCACGGCATTGATTTGGTGCCAGTCCTGCTCCGCAGCTCTAACTGTGAATACGCACGTAGAAACGCATTCGTACTCGTCCTTAAACATATTAATGTTAGGGAGACAGCCACGCCAGAAGCCCACTTCACATCTTGATCCTGTTTTCCAGTAGTATATAACTGGTTGAGGTGGTTTTCCACAGTCCCTCCAATTAAAGTTTGCAAAACATTGTGGGGGTGGAACTGGAGAAAATATTAATTATTAAATATAAAACAAAAGCCATCACTGACTCAACAACGACCATCCCAAACCGAAAGCTGACATTTTCAACTGTGGCTCCTATTATGATGTAGATAAGGAATAAGGGCGGATTTATAGTTTGCGGAGGTGAACTGACCGCTTGCCTCATCGGTTAATCAAATTCAAAAATCTTCATGGGGTTATTAAATTATCGACAAGGTCAATGATGAGGATCAAACTTTTCTAAGAAGATCGGCCAAGTGCATGTAGGACCACGCATAATGAAGGGATTGGGTATCCCATGAACAAACTTAGCATTGTAGTTGAAAAACATAAAACATGTTCTCCCATAAATTCCAACTGCAAATGTTAGTTTGTGCGCACAATTTTGATAGATTTACCATGTTATTTTAGGACCATAGACTTGTTATATTATAAGTTTTTCTGTAATGTATAGGTATAGAACTATTTTTTTTTTTAATTTTAGTTTCAGTAGTTTCGAAGATAATTGACCATTCCCGCAATGGTCAATTTTCGTCTATGTTCTTAAATAAATTAAAAACGATTTATTTTAAAATTATATAGTAACACTCACAGTAAGCCCTTTTATTTTATATGTTACGGTACAGTTTGCAAAACCTTTTTTTAATTTTCTTATTTGCCTTCCAAAATTGACCCCATATTCAAAACTCATTTATAAACGTTACACGTCCATGTTTGGGTCACAGAAATTCATACGTGTACCAAATTTCAACTTAATCGGTTCATTAGATTCGGAGCAAATTGGCTGTGACAGACGGACAGACATGAGTGATATTATAAGGGTTCCGTTCTTTCCTTTTGAGGTACGGAACCCTAAGGAGTCAAAAGCACGGTTAATTATAAATTGAACTTCTAACATACAAGAGCAACTTACTAGTGAAACCAAGTCCTGCATATGTTGCTATGCTTAGGATCGTTGCGAACGCGGCCATCACAACGTTTTCGAACAAAATAAGTACATTTTTGATTAAATAACACTTCATCATTAAGATAAAGCGTTAATTGCTTTGCGCTCGAGTGAAAAATAATGTAAATTTTCGTATATTTGTACAGTTATTTCTTATTGCATCATACTTTTTTGTCATAACGTTTATTTTAACCGACTTCAAAAAGGAGGAGGTTCTCAATTCGTCTGTATGTTTTTTTTTTGTTTGTATGTTTGTTACGCGATTACTCAAAGACGTTTAGACCGATTTGGAAAATTCGTTTTTTTTATCCCTTATAAATTGTGTTAACTTTGCTTGGGTAGTTTTTGAGTTAGCTTCAATAATGCGTTTTGTCTATGCGGATGACGTTTTAATAACTTCCTATCAATGTTATTTACATAGGAGATAGTGGTATTCGAATTTGTGTGGGGTAGGTACCACAACTACAAAGTGAAAAATAACTTTAATTACTGAAGCCAGTGCCAAAAAAAAAATACAAAACCAAAGACACCGAATACCGAAAATTAAAGTTATTTTTCACTTTATAGCGTTTTGTTTTGGAAGTCGGTTTTAGTTTTTGCTAAAAAGTTTTTATCTTCATTATTAGTCTCTTTACTTAAGTAAAGTCAGGGAATTCATTTTGTTTAGCAAAAGGATTACCAACTTAAATGTCAGTATAGTCTTATCACAATACTGTTAATCTTTGACAGTTGTGTGAACATGGCTATAACAGGGAAAATTGAGGTAGTGTACCAATTGGATAAACAATTAATTTCCCTAACCTATATCTATCTACATATCTCTCTATATAAATAAAAATAAAAGTCCTCACTGACTGACTGACTCATCAACGCCCAGCCTAAACCCTTGGACCTAGAAAGCTGAAATTTTGCGCAGAGATTCCTTTTATTGTAGACAAGGAATAATTTAAGGATATTTCGAAGTTCATCTCAAGGAGTAAAATAGGCGATGAAAGTTTGAATGGAAAATCATCATTTTCGTGGTTTTAACCATGTAAATTGGTATTTAGCATTCTGGTTAAAAATTAAAAAACCACGTGCTTGCAGAACCTTGCGTTTCTGGAAAATCATCCATTAAGCGGGTAAAATAGGAGATGAAAGTTTGAATGGAAAATCATCATTTTCGTGGTTTAAACCATGTAAATTGGTATTTAGCATTCCGGTTAAAAATTAAAAAACCACGTGCTTGCAGAACCTTGCGTTTCTGGAAAATCATCCATTAAGCGGGTAAAATAGGAGATGAAAGGAGAATGCCTAAAAAAGGCCATAACTTCATGCAAAATGAATGGACAGAAACTACTAATACTAGTCGTTAATTCTATTTAGAATACAATATGTATAGGGAAATAATCTCAAGTTTGTATACCTAGGCTGAAAATATAATGATCATTAAAATATTTAACTTGATATCCGGCTATTTCATTCTTATTTTTGCTATTGGACGTCATTGTTTATTTGACACGAGTAATCGACATCGAATCGAACCAAACAGGAATCTTCAAAGAGAAGCACACTTTGAAGATTCCTGTTTGGTTCGAATCGAACTATTTTCTAGAATTATTGCACGGTTATCAATAATTCGATATAATTCGACCTACCGTAAATCTAATTTAAAAAAAACTGGTCAAGAGCGCGTAGTTGGGATAAATTGATCCCAAGAACAAACTTAACATTGTAGTTGAAAAACATGTTCTCCCATACATTCAAACTACAAAAATGTAAGTTTGTAAGCACAATATTGAGAGATTTACCATGTTGTTTTAAGACCATCGACTTCTTATAGGTTTTCCTGTAATCTATAGGTATTGAACTATTTTCTATATTTTTTTTTTCATAATTTTAGGCTCTGTACTTTCGGAGATAAAAGGGGGAATGGTCAATTTTCGTCTATTTTCATAAATAACTTTAAAATGGTTTATTTAAAAATTATTAAAAAAAAATACATTTGAGACTCTCGCAGTAAACCCTTTCATTTGATATGTCACATGTTACAGTTTGCAAAACTTTTTTTATAAACTTTCTTATTTGCCCCCCAAATTTGACCCCCATATTCAAAATTTATTTATTTTACACGTCCGTGTTTGGGTCACAGAAATACATACGTGTACCAAATTTCAACTTAATCGGTCCATTAGATTCGGAGCAAATTGGCTATGACAGACGGACAGACAGACAGACAGACAGACACACGAGTGATCCTATAAGAGTTCCGTTTTTTCCTTTTGAGGTACGGAACTCTAAAAATATATATGCTTGTCAATAATAAAAAAATCGAATTATTTTCAAAATAGAAAACGTATCGTAGGCTGTATGAATCACATGCCCTTTGCCTTACTGCAAAGAGTAGAATAACTATATAACCTTACTGACAGTTTGACATAACTGCATTTCATTTTTTCGGTTGTTTATTGATTCATGTTTTCGCGTTTGCAACTTGAGTTACAAATTGCTTTCTAGGATAATTAACAACGACTGCGGCCATTTTTTAAGGATTTTGATTTTACTTCTGCACACGTTACCCATTTTTAAACACGGACTTAGATTGGACCCGCAACGACGACTCGGCTTTTTGACGACTGACCTGGAACCTGTTTTTATACGACGCTACTGTTGTTTTGGATTTGTGCCCCGTGTGTACATTTAAAAATGGATAGAAACCTACACTGTGTTAATTGCTATCTCGATATTGCAACTATGAGACGCCTTAAATGCTTTTTGTTGTTTAATTGTTGCATATTAATTTTTAACCTTTATTTACTTAAGTTCACCGACTTTTAAAACGACCTATATTTTAGAAAAAAATGTTTGGAACTGGCTTCCATCTAGTTTTTTCATAATTATTGAATTTGTAATGGGTTACCTACGACTTGTAGTGCAATTTGGAGTATATTTCATTGTTGTTCATTTCAAGCATTTTTTGTGTGGCTGGGAAATGGAATGATTTTTTATGGGAAACCGGTAAACTTTTAAACCCAAAAAAATTGGTAAAGTCTCTTGGTTTTTAGGAAAATCATCACCTAAGGGGAAAAATTGAGGATGGAAGTTTGTAAGGAAAAAATTGGTATTAAGCTTACGAATGGCGAGTTTTGGCGTTTTTGTAAAATCAACACCTAGGGGTTAAAAATCCTTAAGGCTGTGTTCACCAACATTCAAACTGCCGGTTAGGTATTTAAACAGTTGGTTTATGTCAAACTTCCTAAGGAAAGAATTGATTAAATATCTAAACAACCGTTTAAATATCTGTGAACTCCGTCCTTTATAACTCATCATCGCTCAGCCCGACTTTCGCCATCGCTAAAGACACTTTAGTAAGTCAGAGAACCTTTATTGAAGAAGTTGAACAAAATAACTTTACAAAGGGATCAAATGAGTAATAATATTTAAAGGAGATGGAAAACAGTGGGTCCAAATGTAATAAGTTGAGATATGATGTAAAAAATTTGTCAAATTATTTTATCTTAGAATATCAAAAATCAGCTCTCAATCTGGAAGCGGAGAAATATGGAGAAAGATAGTTTTCGTGAGATTATCGATTAATTGAGTACTCGATTACATTTATTAAAAATAGAATAGAATAGAATGTGCTTCTAGGAATGCTATGGGCAAGCAACGGCTATAAATAACAACGGTGCCCTTAGCCGTACTATCACGTAACGATATACCAAAATAACGAGGAGAGGGAGTCTGTCCTGGAAAGTCAAGTTATTATTTGAACTTAAAACGATTACGTAATAAATTTATTTGAAATTGAAATAGAAAGCTTGTTTCACGTTTAAATCTGTGCTTATACCATCCATATCTTAGACAGGAAGATTAAAATTTCCATGTACATTGTTTCATAAGCAGACCCTCTGCTTAGAGCAGCAGAAGGTATCTGCAGCATCTGTCTTTTGACAAGGGTTCAGGGACAGGAGCGCTTACGGATGCCGTCGTCCTATTTTTTTATAATACAATGTAAATTGTATCACATCTCTAGCATAGTATTTGCTGTCCTTTCTCAATATTTCACCTGCCGTTTTTCCACTGTTAATAGTATATACTAATATAATAAAAAGAGAGAGAGAGCGAATTTTATGAGTTTGTGTTTATGTGGAGGGTAATCTCCGGAACCACAGCTCGTAAGTCAATCAATCAATCTGCATAGCCTTTTCCCAACTATGTTGGGGTCGGCTTCCAGTCTAACCGGATGCAGCTGAATACCAGTATGGAACGACTGCCTATATGACCTCCACAACCCAGTTACTGGGTAATACGATACCCCTTGGTAAGACTGGTTGTCAGACTTTCGGACTTCTGACAACCCGTAACGACTGTCAAAGATCCATGAATGACAGCCGGGACCAACCAACGGCTTAACGTGCTTTCCGAGGCACGGAGGAGTCTTGGTATGAAAAGATGGTCACCCATCCACAGACCAATCCCGGCAAGCTTAGCTTAACCTGATGGATCGACCCGTGCGGCTGTTATTACTTAGCCACGTGCTCCCAGCTTCTATTATTCGAAAAATTCTTTCACCTTTTAAAGGTACATTATTCCAGATGAACATAGGCTATGTATTATGTAAATATATACCAAAAGACTTAATTAAATTCTATTTCCAAGATAATAAAACTAACAGACTTAAAATAATAATAATAATAATAGTATTGTCAAGTAAATAAAAAAGGAGGGAAAATAATCATAGGGCATCAAAAATTCGCCCGCGTCGCTGTCAACAGGAAAAGTGCTCAAAGGGAGGCAGCATTGCCACGTTGTATTGTATGGAATGTTGATTCTTTGGACAAAAAATAGGTCAGCCCTCTGGCCACGTGATCGTTATATCCGAAACGTTATCTCCGATACCACTGAGCCTAAAATTTTAAGAAAAAAAAAAGACAGATAATACTTAGTTCTATACCTATAGATCACAGGAAAATCTATAAGAAGTGTATGATCTTAAAATAACATGGTAAATCTCTCAATATTGTGCGTACAAACTTACATTTGCAGTTGAAATGTATGGGAGAACATGTTTTTCAACTACAATGTTAAGCTTGTTCTTGGGATAAATTCATATTATCTCAATTACGGCACCTTTTATTGTGCGTGGTTCGAAATCCACATGACCGATTTTTTTTACTATATTATTTTTAAGAGCACGCGAAAGTTTTTCCATACTATATTTGATTTTAACCGTATGAACAGTGGTATGCTGACGTATGATCCAAACAGCGCCGTATAAAATGACCGCACTAGGTTGCACCGATGCAGCGATGGAGGTTGTATACCTACATGACAATGTTTTAAGATATTGTATATCAGTGAACGATAGCTCTAGCTGAATATACTGTGTACTTAGGGAGTGTGCACACTGCGTAGTTTAAAGGTGCGTGCACATGTGCAATAATAAATGACATATGCAATAGGCTCAGATCGGTGCTAAGTAAGCTTTACCAATTAAAAAATGTAGTGAACCAACAGACGTTAAGAATGGTGTATTTCGCACTTGCTGATTCGCTAATAAGCTATGTACTCCTTGTGTACGGGCGAACCTTTACTACATATCTAAGAGATATTAAAGACATACAAGTAAGACTAATAAAGTTTCTAGTTAGTAAAAATGTTAAAAATAAATGTAACAAAGAGTATGATAAGTTATTTCCCATCTGTAAAATTTTACCCATAGACAAAAAAGTTGATTATTTGGTAGGTCTGGAATATTATTACAATGATGAATTAAAAGCTAATGTTAAAAACAAGTACAACACACGTAGGGTTAGAGAGAACAAATTGGTACAACCACAGATAATAAATTATTATGGTAAGAGAACATCTAAGTATTTGGTACCTAAAGTATTCAATAAAATAGATTTATTAAGAGAAAAAGTAAAAATTTGTAAAGGATCACTTAAGACCAAATTGAAAAGTATTATACAGGACAGTTAGCAGACATAAATATATTGTATAAGATTAAACCGTATCTAACAGTGTAATTTATGTAAAAGTGGTAGGTATGTACGTAAGTTGGTTTATTGTTGTAAAAGAGCGCCTCTCGCCATCAAACGTAAAAGTTTGGCGAGTTTAGAATTAAGTAACACCTCTGTATTATAATTACATGAAATAAACATATTAAAAAAAAAAAAAAATGTAGGTAACATGTTAGGTAGGTACTTGACTACACAAATAACTTCTCCCACTCTGGGTGGAGCGGGAGGGCGTGTCAGACTTCTACTGACTAAACACCCACCCGTGTTCCTTCAGTTGCATGTGCCAGAGCCACGGTAACTCTTTCGAACAACCCGCAACCCTGGCGGGCATCGGCCCTAGCGGACCCCTTCAACTAGTGCTGACATATATTTGAGGCGCGCGTGGAACACAATGCGCTGTCGACCCGGGCCTGGTCCTTACCGGATGGCGAGATACCCATTGCTCGTCATAACCTCTTTAAAAATAACCAACTTGATACGTCCAATAACATCATAAACAACTACTGACGTCACAAATATTGTAATACATTAGACATGTGTAAGTAATGCGAGTGATGTATTACACGTAATATCACCCGACCGCGTACTGTAGCATCACCCATTCCTCGACAAAATTAAGCATCACGCATAGCATCACGTATCTCACCAACATGACAGTACTGACAGGGCGGTCGGCACGGCGAACGACGTACTTCGGCAATGTTCGGAATCGGTATATGTCGGAAGTTCTATTATACCCAAACATTGCATTACAATATCGCTGTAATACTTATAGCGGGCACATCGCGCGGCATTACGCGTGATGTTTAACACATTCGGTGCGGCAGACACACATGCGCGTTTTCATAACTTTCTTTCACATGCGCGTTTTCATAACTTACTTTCAGAATTCAGCAGAGAATGTGTTAAAGTGATGGTAAAATGTAATATTACTCGGCGCGAAATGTAATGACATATCACATCACTTCGTGATGCACTGTTTTGCGCATGTCTATAATACATGGAACTATCTACCTTGGCAACAAAAATGTCCCGCGGGCTCTGTAGGTACACAAAGTAACAAGTTATAAATAATGGTGTGCGATAGACATCTCGAGGAAATCACGCTGTCGATACATGCGTTTAATGTCCACGACTTCCTCTGTCGTATCGATATCGTGAGGCTAAAGAATCTGATAATGTACAGACGCCAGCACATCAAGCTACTACAATCTGTCAGATTTGTTTAATTGATTTTCGACTTTATTGCTATAGCATTAGGTTGAATGTTGATTGGGAAAATCTGACAGTTTCGGGTAGGTTGACCTGATGGCGTCTGTATAAGTTGTGCTCGAGCTTAAAGGGTGCCGTTGCACAAAACTATATAAAGAAAGGAACATTTAAAATTTTGTGTAAATAAGATGCACATTATAAAATAAACAATGGTTCGACAATGAAAATAATAAAAACGAAAATGAATGAACTTTCACCTTTTAACTTGCCTTGCGTAAAATAAATTGATCATGGAATTGTTTTCAGTGGATTTGCTGGTGTTATTTGTGTTAAAATTTATTTATTTAAGTTATTATTCGTAGCTACTATAGTTTATTTTACACAATAATCACTAGGCTTCGGCCGTTATCGCTTAGCGTTCTTTATTTATTTTATTATTTAAGTATGTGTGCTGTCACACAGTAATATATATATTATATGAGTCAATAGCAATCCCATCTGCTTGCTAGACTCTAGGTCAGAGGCGACAGACACAAAGTCGACGATGGAGTGAGCTTACCCAGAAGAAGCCTGTAATAGAAATACGACATAATCTTTTTCTTCTTCTTCTTTTTGACTTTTTAAGGTTCACTCGTGTATCTGTCTGTCTGTCCGTCTGTCATAGCCAATTTGATCCGAATCTAATGGACCGATTAAGTTGGGTACACATGAATTTATGTGACCCAAACACGGACGTGTAATGAAAAAAAATGAATTTTGAATATGGATCATTTTTAGGGGGCATATAAGAAAATAAAAACGTTTTGTGTGTGATATTTAAAATAAAAGGGCTTACTGTGAGGGGGTCTCAAATAGATTTTATTTAAAATTTTAAAATAAATTATTTTAAAGTTATTTAAGAAAATAAACGATTGATATTGACCATTCCCCCCACCCCTCCCTTATCTCCGAAAATTTAGCCTATCAATTGCGAAAAGATTTTTTCAAATTCGTCTGGTAGTTCCAGATACGAGTATTAGCGTGTTCATACAAACAAACAAACAAAAAACAAACTCTTAAACTTTATTATTAGTAAATATATAGATTTTGAAGATATGCACTAGATCAGAAGTGATAGATAAACAAAGTAACTACGATGAATATTTAGGTGTTGTTGACTATGAAACTACCAACCTGATAATGCATTTCGCACGCTCAAAACCGATAAAACTACAAAGATGAATGGGAAATGACTGCTCTTCCTACCATTTCGCCGACATTCTTCGGCTACCTTAGCTCTCAAAGAAATATTTACGATCGCGAAACATTGCCACTATTTATGGCTCATAAGAAAGAAATCTATGAAAAAGTGATTAAGTTTTAATACCTTTACGAACGTAGGTATAACTAAGCACGAGTTTGCATTTAACCATAAATCTTTATCACTCTGATAAATTAGGGTTAAAACATGTTTTATTTATCGCGAAAGAATTATTGGTGAGTCATTGATTAATAATACGTCTTTTACTGAAATTGCCGATTTTTGATACCGGCTAGTTTGAAGATCAATATCTTTCATTCTATTTAGAATTCCAAATTCCTAATTAATATTATTATTGTATTAGATGACATTAAAAAAAAAAATCGAAATTGCGCGCTATTTTTTTCGAATACGAGTTCCGTCGCGGCACCAACGCAACACAGGCAGCACGCAATATTAACGACGTGTATGGACAAGGTACCGCAACTGAACGTACGGTGCGTTTTTGGTTGAGTTTTGGAAATTTTGATCTCAACAATGAGCCCCGGGGAAAAATTTTCAAATTCTTTAAAGGCGGTGAAAAAGGCCTTTAAAGAATTTATTGATTCCCGTTCCCAGGATATCTATAGCATAGGTAAAGACCTAATATTAAGTTGGGTTCCGTAGCACGAAACTAAGACTATTGCATTTTGTCCATCTATGAGTCCGCGAATCAGGCATGCCCTCAGGCTAGGTAGAGAGACGATCTTCGCAGGGTAGCTAGTAGCAGCTGGAATGGCGTGAAGCTTATGTCCAGCTACGAACTGCTGTACGCTTATGATGATGAGTCCATCTGTCAAAATTTTTTTCTCAAAAACTTATAATCTATACCAGTCTTCATTTCACCCGATTTACCCTAACATCCGATAGAGGAGCTTGTTGCTATATAAGTAATAACAGCCACACGGTTCGATCGATCAGGTTAAGCTATGCTTGCCTCGATTGGTCCGTGGATGGGTGATCATCTTTACATACCGAGACTCCTCCGTGCCTCGGAAAGCACGTTGCCGTTGGTCTCGGTTGTCATTCGTGGATCTTTGACAGTCATTACGGGTCGTCAGAAGCCCGAAAGTCTGACAACCAGTCTAATGACAATCAGTCTAGTGGGTTGTGGAGTCAGATAGGTAGTCGCTCCATGTAAAATACTGGTATTCAGCTGCATCCGGTTTGTCTGGAAGCCGTCCCCAACATAGTTGGGAAAAGGCTAGGCAGATTGATTTTTTACACTTACATTCAGCGCCGTGTTCGATAGCCTGAACGTGAGAAAAGACTTATGGTGTGAGAATAAATATCTCGACAATTTGTAAGATCAAACAAAATAATATTAATTGCTATAATCCAATAACAATTATTGTGAAAAATAATTCATAATATACCTGATTCCAAATAAAATGCGACTTTACGTGAAGTCAAACACAACGATATTAAATTTTCATAAAAGAGCCGTTCATATTTCTACCACATAGTGAGGCAAAGTTTCCACGAAATTGAAAAAGTAAAATAGAAAATTATAGTTTGTCAAATGGAAACGCCTCGAGCCCAATAATTACAGTTTTATGTCTATTTTACCGTATCACTGGTTGAATGGCCTGTTTTATTGTGATGCCTATATTTCCGATTTAAGGGTATGGTTTCACTGTAAGAAAAGTGGAGTGTAGTTCTAGTATACTTTTTGGTCTTTAGATTTTTATTACCGGTACATAAAATGTTTTTAGGGTTCCGTACAAAAATGGTAAAAAGGAAACCCTTATGGTGCAACTCAGTCTGTCTGTCTGTCACAGCTGGATATCGCAAGAACCACTAATGCTATCAACTTGAAATTTGGAATAGTTTTAGATGACGTTTGCCCAACTATTTTGCTAATAAGAAAGAATTTTTTTTTTTGCATCAGGGACTGAAAGGGTGAATTAAAATTTTGAAGTAGTGCATGTGGGGTATCATATGAAAGAACGCTGTTTGCACATTCTCGAACATTTTTTTTTAGGCCGCATAGTTTTCGACTTTTGATAAAAATTTAAAAAAAAATACCGTTCCCTCCCTTATCTCCGAAGTTTGCATAGAGAAAAATCTGAAATTGTTCTGTGTGATAGAAGTTTATGTAAAGATTACAGAAAAAATAAAACAATGTCTCTAAATAGCACAGTTTTTTTTATATGTGATGGTACGGAACCCTCGGTGCGCAAGTCCGACTCGCTCTTGACTGGTTTTTATTTTTTTCTTATTTTTATCGTGAAGAGAGATCTCATCTGGGTTCAAAATAAGAACAACTTTTTTTATTAAACTTACACGCTGTGCTTTAAGTTTATAGCGTCTTAAGACTGCCGGCTGAAGTTAGCGACTTTTCAAAAATCTTTGAATGCTATACTAGTCATACATACTTAATAAAAATAATAAAGGGATGTTTCCTTTCCTTTTAGCATTTCCTATAATCAGTATTTATATTTAAGGTACTTTCTCTCCAGGGACCGTCTTTAATTTCCACCTTTAAGAGGGATGCGGCGGGGTAGCCCTAAAAATTCATTTTTTTACAAGTTTTTTTTTTTGCAATTTGTAAGTCAGTATGAGGATGTATGTTAATTATAGTATATTATGATTCGCGACCGTAATCAATGTTTGTTATAATCCTCAAATGTCAAGATTTCATGAAATATTCATTCAATAGGATTACCTGACCTTAAAGAGATATAATGATGACTTTAATGATTATAATTGTGTAAATGTGTGTAATATGTGTGTAATGTGTGTGTGTGTGTGTACTTGTTATGGTCGCGAATCATATTTTGATCACCATACAACCTAATATTAACTTGCAAATTGCAAAAAATGTAAGAAAAGGATTTCGCGAGCTACCCTGGCGCTTTCGCTTTAATTTGACTTCTTTGATAAAGACAGGTTCCAAAATAGCCCTAGATAGAAAGAAGTGGAAGGAGAATAGATAATTTTTTTTTATTTAAGATGGGTTTGCTCTAGGGTCGGAGGTGACAGAGACAGAGTCTACGATGGAGTGAGCTTACCCAGAAGAAGCCTGTTCACTCTCACTTTGAAGAGATTAGGGTTATATGCGCTCGGAAACACAGACGCAGGTAGTGTGTTTCACTCTTTTGCTGTGCGCATTATATAAGACTTTGGAAACACTTAGTGTGAATTGGTGGAATAGCAACTAGGTAGGGATGGTAACTGGTAGTGCGTCTAGATGTCCGATGGTAAAAGGGGGCCGGCGAAATCAGGTCGTGGATTTCTGGAGCACATTCACCGAAGTACAATCTGTAGAAGACCGACAAGCAGGCAACCTTGCGGCGATCCTCGCTAAGATCTAGGCTAATAATTGAAACAATAACTTGTTACTTGTAAAGATCCTCTTGCACTGTAAACCTACCCTACTCGACTCGAAGTCGACTTTGTGATTAAGTTGTCTTGCCCGACAGATCAGTTAATCACATGTTACATAGAATTGAAGCGATTTTTAATTCGAAATGATTGCAAGTCAACATTTATTACGCTGAAAACGGAATTATTATAAAATAGAAATAATCATACTTTGCTGGATTGCAATTACTAAGACTTGCGACTTTATTATCGGTAGTTAATTGATAATAATTAATACCCTGTAGACTTAGTGGTACCGGCTCTGACTTACGAGTGGTAGATCTTGGGTTCGAATTCAGGCAGGCGCTTTACTTTGTGTAAATCATTTTATCAAAACGGCGAAGGAAACGTTGAAAGAAAAATTTTTCATAAAAAATCGACAACAATGCGGCCTAAAAAAAAAAGGAAAAATGTTTGAGAATGTGCAAACAGCGCTCTTTTATATGATATCCCACATGCCCTAGTAGCCCCACTTCGAATTTTTAAGACCCCCTTTCAGTCCCTGTTGCAATAGAAACATATATATTTTTATTTCTTTCTTATTTGCAAAATAGTTGGGCAAATCTCATCTCAAACTATTCTAAATTTCAAGTTGATAGCATTAGTGATTCTTGAGATATCTAGCAGACAGACTGAGTCGCACCATAAGGGTTCCTTTTTACCATTTTGGTATGGAACCCTAAAAAGCTGTTATTTTGACATTACAGACAGATACTTCAATTTTATTTATTTGAATAGATAATATGTGGATTATACGTAGAAGCACGCTCAAGAGAGATTCCGTGTTCTATACACATTTTTGTTTGTCACTTTCTTTGTTTGTTTATTATATATGTATAGTTGGAATATTCGCAAACTCGGTAACAACAAAACAATAGCTGAAGAGATTGTCTGCTTCTTCGGCTCTTCCGAGAGCCACACTTTTACAGGTATCTCTGAAAACTTGAGTGCTTTCTTTTGTTATAATTCGTGTAGTATTGCAATAGTTTGGATGTTTTAACGGCCATTGCTGGCGGAACTTCAGCGGCATTATTTTGTTCTAAACAGGAGACATTTTAAACAAATAGCTTGATATTTGCATAGGAGATTTGTTGTAGGTATAAAGTTTTGCAGAAAAGTGTGGATTTTTTTAAGTGAAATAGTACATTACAGCCGCGGCCTGCAAAAGGGGCATTGATGAACACGTGAGTATATCAGTACTTTTCTCAAATATTGCGCGGAAATTCAAATTAAGTAAATTAATTATAAACTCCACAATCAATGATGAACAACGATTCTTTTTCACGCGCTAATTATGTTCATTTCTTTCTTTTTGACGAGAATACGTCTTTTCGCTTGGTGTACCTACTGGAGGTAAGATCAATATTTTTGACCGACAAAAACCTGTAAGATTTCAACCGCTAATAACTACGAGACTTTAGTGCTAGAGTCATGGTTGACCATTCAAAAGAGAGGTCATAATATGACTTCTCTTATAAATATTATTTATAACAATTTTAAGGCCGGATATAATAGTGGGTATGACGTCACACTGCGAGTCTATGTATAGAAAAATCAATTCGTATAGCGCAAAAACGTGTTTAGCTAGATCAGTTATTATTGTCTCTTTGTCAAAGGTGGACAAAGTACTACAGAACCTAAAGAAAATCAACAGAAATATTGGCCAAAATAGGGTTAAAAATTAATATGAAATTGACAATAGCAAAATAATACCAGATGTCGTCTCATATCGGCCGTAAATCTGCTCAGAAATGAAAAATACCACAATCGAAGAAAGCTTGTATCAAAAGGAATGCAATGAGCCTAAAAAGTCTGGTGCCGAGCAAATACAATAGCTACGGCAGCGTCAGAAACCGTAAGAAAATCTGTTGCAAATAGCAAAAAAGTTTAAGATGTCCAATATTGGACGTAAATTTGCCCAGAACTGAAAAATATCATAATCGAAGAAACCTTGCTTTATAAGGAATACAATGAGCCTACTAAGTCTAGTGTATAACAAATACAATGGCTACGGCAGTATCGGAAACCGTGGTAAAATTTAAATCTGTTTTCACGAAAACAAACGGCGTGGTCTCGAACTGCGCCTACAAAATTTTATTACTTTAAACAGCTCTATTTGCAACCCAAATCGAAACTTAAATAAAATCTTGGATATCTTACCTCCTTGGTTGCCATGTATCGATCTGTATCGATGTAAAAAGTCCGTTCCATTTTTAAATTACACGACAGATATGAGTTTTAATTGTAATTTATGCGGCCGCTAAACACGACAGATATGGATTTTCATACTAATATTGCCAGCCGCCTGCTCGCATGTATTTAACTAGTACAGCATTTTCGATTTATCTCAAAGAAGGTTGTCAAAATAATGCTCGAATTTCCAAGCATGTTTGAGAAACTTCTTTAGGCATACCTACTTTGCGAACTTCTTCTTCTTCAGTGAACGAAACCGAACCGTCACGCTCGGGTTGGTGACGCTGAATCGGGTATACTCGGCTCCATCCAGTCGGTGACACTGAATCGCGTATAGTCGGCTCCAGTCGTAAGTTTTCACTTCTATCGTGTGGTCTTATAACCACTCCCACTTTTTCACTGCTCTTTTAATTTTGTTTCGTTTGTGGGATTCATGTAATGTAATGACTGATTTACAGTGCGAGCTGCTGACTAGACAGTAGACAGCTCGGCTTGCTTTGGCTGTACTGTGGTAGACCTTCTATGACCTAATACCAATACTAAGCTTCGAATTACAAAATTATTAAAAAAATACATCAAAAAAGAGAGAAACAAAGGATTTGGATTAGAGATTCGACTGACTGGCGAGCAACTGCTGAAAGTGTCCGAACAATGCGAGTGATGTACGAGCTGCTGCCATGCGAGTTCTCGGGGAAGGCGAGCAGGAGGGTGAAAACAAAAAAAATGTTGAAGTCGAGTAGGCTGCGAGCTACTGTCCAACTCGCTAATGCGAGTATGATATGTCCACATAATGCGAGTTGCTGAACTACAGCTATTCGCTAGCCTTGTAAACAAGCCATTAGATTTCCTTGCAGTCGACAACTTAATTAGATACTTATTTTGTTTGAGGTGCTTTGCAAAATAATAGGGTAAACTGACATGTAACTAGCTGGTTCCAAATATTGGGCACTTGAAACTAAAATAAGATTTTTATTATTTTATACATAAAATATCTGAAAGCATTTTTGTTTCAAGGAGAAAGGAGTCAAGTTCCGTTGAAATCAGTCCTCTTAGTGGAATACCCCTTTTCTTTTATCTATAAAACTTATGATTACGATAATGTGAAAATAAAGAAGTGCTTAAGTCGGGTTTCACCAATGAAACTGAACGCGATCAGCACAGATGTGACAGTGTCAATATTCCAAAGAAAATTAATAATGACACTGACAGCTCTTTAACGTAGTTTATGTGCTGATCACGTTCAGTTCCATTGGTGAAATCCGCATAAGTCTTTTTAATTTACTGAGTATTAATTCTTGAAGAAAAAATATCATACTTTACAATAACTGAAAAAGTATTTGAATACACATCGACCCACTTTTCAGCTGCTGTTATCTTTTTCGAATAGAACAAACAACAAAAACAAAACAGAAACAGTATTTACAAAAATTCGTGAACAAGCAAAACGTTTCTGTAAAAGCATACTGTTGTTGTTTTTTAACTAAACCGATTCGAATCGGTTTAACTTGCACAGATTTTTGCGATAACAAATGCTTCGTCAATACATATAGCTGAAACCATTTTTGATGACAAACTGTGTCATTATTTTGGGTTTATTTCTTTATGAAAGGTTTGTAAAACGTGAGAATAATAATACTCACATCGCTTCCATTGATAATAAGTTCCTATAGCAGCTTGATTTCCTAAGACGTATTTGACACTTGCATGATCAGCCTTTATTGTTCCCACAGCTGGGACACCGGCCTCCTCTCTGTGAGAGGGAGTGGGCTGTAATCTACCACGCGGGCCCAGTGCGGGTTGGTAGATGTCACATACATATATTCAGCCTATAATTTTCCCGCAGCTGGGACACCGGCCTCCTCTCTGTGAGAGGGAGTGGGCTGTAATCTACCACGCGGGCCCAGTGCGGGTTGGTAGATGTCACATACATATATTCAGCCTATAATTTTCCCGCAGCTGGGACACCGGCCTCCTCTCTGTGAGAGGGAGTGGGCTGTAATCTACCACGCGGGCCCAGTGCGGGTTGGTAGATGTCACATACATATATTCAGCCTATAATTTTCCCGCAGTTGGGACACCGGCTTCCTCTCTGTGAGAGGGAGTGGGCTGTAATCTACCACGCGGGCCCAGTGCGGGTTGGTAGATGTCACATACATATATTCAGCCTATAATTTTCCCGCAGCTGGGACACCGGCCTCCTCTCTGTGAGAGAGAGTGGGCTGTAATCTACCACGCGGGCCCAGTGCGGGTTGGTAGATGTCACATACATATAATCAGCCTATAATGTTCCCACAGCTGGGACACCGGCCTCCTCTCTGTGAGAGGGAGTGGGCTGTAATCTACCACGCGGGCCCAGTGCGGGTTGGTAGATGTCACATACATATATTCAGCCTATAATGTTCCCACAGCTGGGACACCGGCCTCCTCTCTGTGAGAGGGAGTGGGCTGTAAAGTACCACGCGGGCCCAATGCGGGTTGGTAGATGTCACATACATATAATCAGCCTATAATATTCCCACAGCTGGGACACCGGCCTCCTCTCTGTGAGAGGGAGTGGGCTGTAATCTACCACGCGGGCCCAGTGCGGGTTGGTAGATGTCACATACATATATTCAGCCTATAATGTTCCCACAGCTGGGACACCGGCCTCCTCTCTGTGAGAGGGAGTGGGCTGTAAAGTACCACGCGGGCCCAATGCGGGTTGGTAGATGTCACATACATATAATCAGCCTATAATGTTCCCACAGCTGGGACACCGGCCTCCTCTCTGTGAGAGGGAGTGGGCTGTAAAGTACCACACGGGCCCAATGCGGGTTGGTAAATGTCACATACATATAATCAGCCTATAATGTTCCCACAGCTGGGACACCGGCCTCCTCTCTGTGAGAGGGAGTGGGCTGTAAAGTACCACGCGGGCCCAATGCGGGTTGGTAGATGTTACATACATATATTCAGCCTATAATGTTCCCACAGCTGGGACACCGGCCTCCTCTCTGTGAGAGGGAGTGGGCTGTAATCTACCACGCGGGCCCAATGCGGGTTGGTAGATGTCACATACATATAACCAGCCTATAATGTTCCCACAGCTGGGACACCGGCCTCCTCTCTGTGAGAGGGAGTGGGCTGTAATCTACCACGCGGGCCCAGTGCGGGTTGGTAGATGTCACATACATATAATCAGCCTATAATGTTCCCACAGCTGGGACACCGGCCTCCTCTCTGTGAGAGGGAGTGGGCTGTAATCTACCACGCGGGCCCAATGCGGGTTGGTAGATGTCACATACATATATTCAGCCTATAATGTTCCCACAGCTGGGACACCGGCCTCCTCTCTGTGAGAGGGAGTGGGCTGTAATCTACCACGCGGGCCCAGTGCGGGTTGGTAGATGTCACATACATATAATCAGCCTATAATGTTCCCACAGCTGGGACACCGACCCCTTCTCTGTGAGAGGGAGTGGGCTGTAATCTACCAGGCGGGCCCAGTGCGGGTTGGTAGATGTCACATACATATAATCTACCTATATTGTTCCCACAGCTGGGACACCGGCCTCCTCTCTGTGAGAGGGAGTGGGCTGTAATCTACCACGCGGGCCCAGTGCGGGTTGGTAGATGTCACATACATATAATCTACCTATATTGTTCCCACAGCTGGGACACCGGCCTCCTCTCTGTGAGAGGGAATGGGCTGTAATCTACCAGGCGGGCCCAGTGCGGGTTGGTAGATGTCACATACATATAATCTACCTATATTGTTCCCACAGCTGGGACACCGGCCTCCTCTCTGTGAGAGGGAGTGGGCTGTAATCTACCACGCGGGCCCAGTGCGGGTTGGTAGATGTCACATACATATAATCTACCTATATTGTTCCCACAGCTGGGACACCGGCCTCCTCTCTGTGAGAGGGAGTGGGCTGTAATCTACCACGCGGGCCCAGTGCGGGTTGGTAGATGTCACATACATAATCAGCCTATAATGTTCCCACAGCTGGGACACCGGCCTCCTCTCTGTGAGAGGGAGTGGGCTGTAATCTACCACGCGGGCCCAGTGCGGGTTGGTAGATGTCACATACATATAATCAGCCTATAATGTTCCCACAGCTGGGACACCGGCCTCCTCTCTGTGAGAGGGAGTGGGCTGTAATCTACCACGCGGGCCCAGTGCGGGTTGGTAGATGTCACATACATATAATCAGCCTATAATGTTCCCACAGCTGGGACACCGGCCTCCTCTCTGTGAGAGGGAGTGGGCTGTAATCTACCACGCGGGCCCAGTGCGGGTTGGTAGATGTCACATACATATAATCAGCCTATAATGTTCCCACAGCTGGGACACCGGCCTCCTCTCTGTGAGAAGGAGTGGGCTGTAATCTACAACGCGGGCCCAGTACAGGCTCGTAGAAGTCACATGTCGCCGGTTTCGTCACGATGTTGTCCTTCACTGTTTTGTGAGCAGTGGTGATGAAATAATTTACACAAAGTAAAACGCCAGCCTGGGTTCGATCCCACGACCTCGTAAGTACGCCGTTACAATTGGGCCACTACTGCCTTTTCCCAACTATGTTAGGGTCGGCTGCCAGTCTAACCAGATGCAGTTGGATACCAGTATTTTACATAGAGCGACTGCCTATCTGACCTCCACAACCCAGTTACTGGGTAACACGATACCCCTTGGTAGGACTGCTTGTCAGACTTTTGGGTTTCTGACTACCCTTAACTATACCAAAAGAGTGCTGGATGACCTACGTGTACAATATAATAATATTTTTAGGATGCTGTTGGGACTGCCACGATGGTGCAGCGCTTCTTCTATGTTTGCGGAAAGCAGAACTGACGGCTTCCAAGCCGTCATTCGTAAGAATCCGCGTCGCTGTTGTCAAGGTTGCGGGCGAGTGGCAACAGCATTCTGAAAACTGTGGCGGAGAGTATCGACTCTCCAATTATTATAAGTTTTGTGAGAAGGTCAATCACTAACCGTTAATTGGTGATGTCCTTTTCACAACACTAGTTATTTATTCTGTCTTTTTTGTTGTATTTGAGCTACTAACACTAGTAATAAGTTATAATATTGTTTACTAACACGCTGGATCATTGTTGTCTGATGAATAAAGAATATTATTATTATTATTATTAACGACATGAAGACAACAGTTAAACTCTTAATTGTCAAAACATAAAAGAGCTGAGCAGAATTGATCGAAACATTAAAGAGCGCAATGAGTAAAAAACGCCAGCGTTTCCTCTTTGAGATTCCGGTAATTGTCATTTAATTACCAAGTGAGAGGTGGAGGGGGCTTAAAAAAATAAAGCTTACAGCCTCTTAATGGCCTCCAATTTTCCGGTCTGTGGTCCCGAAACCGTTTTAGTCTGAAACATTGTTTTAGCGAGCATTCGTTAAAAAGTGAAAATAAAAATATTTTTTTGTTCACGCGGATAATTATTTTGCCCAGTGATCGCAAAATATTTTAGCGAAATTTTTTTTTGTATTTTTTTTTACAAAAATTTTGTAACTATGTATTTTCATATTTGCATAACGATTTGTTTTGCTTGCGAGGAGTTCGTGGCTAAGTAATAACAACCGCACGGGTCGATCCATCAGGTTAAGCTACGCTTGCCGGGGTAGGCCCGCAGATGGGTGACCATCTTTACACACCGAGACTCCTCCGTGCCTCGGAAAGCACGTTAAGCCGTTGGTCCCGGCTGTCATTCGTGGATCTTTGGCAGTCGTTACGACTGCCAAAGATCCACGCTGCTGAAAGTTTGACAACTAGTCTTACCAAGGGGTATCGTATTACCCAATAACTGGGTTGTGGAGGTCAGATAGGCAGTCGCTCCATGTAAAATACTGGTATTCAGCTGCATCCGGTTAGACTGGAAGCCGACCCCAACATAGTTGGGAAAAGGCTAGGCAGATTGATTGATTTGTTTTGCTTTCATCTAAAGAAAGTATTACCTAATCTATCAACAGTTTGTCAGTGCGCGAGAACTTTTATTTACTGTTATTGTTTTAAAATGCCAAGGAGAAGACGACCTGACTTAGGTCGTCGAAGTCAATCAAATGTGCGACGAGCTACCTCACGTGCGAACCACACTCACGACTAGCGAGAGACAGATAATGATAACATTCGTAATGATACGGCTGAATTGCGTTCCACAGTGAATAACAATGAAGTAGATAGGCTTAGAATGGAAGGAGTTCGGGCACACCAAACACAACAACAGCGAGCACGACACAATGAAATACAGCGATACCGCAGACGCAGTGTTCCTGTAAACCTGGAACGAGTAGCATTTCAATTGGGGACCACACATTGAAAGTGTAAGTAACAAACTAAGATCTATTAACGCCAAGTTGGCTATCCTTAAACATAAACTACCCTTCCACACTCTACGCATGCTCTATCTTGCTCTGGGGGATTCAGTCATAAGCTATGGGCTAGTTACGGACGTTCCTACAAAACTTATGTAGATAAAATATATAGACTACAACTAAGTATACTCAAGACTATTGTGCCAAAGTATATTAAACATAAATATAAAGATGATGAGTATGGATTATTTAAATATTGTAAAATTGTGTCAGTCTATGATAAATTCAGGTCGGCAATTATCTTGGATAAATTTAATAATATTAGCTCCTTAACTTTAAACCGTAGACCAAAACAGTTACGTGATCTTGATTACTTGCTAACATATAAACTACCTACAACTGTAAGTGTGTATGGCAGGAGAACGTGGGAATATATATTACCTGATGCTCTAAATAAATTTCCTGAAACCGTGCAGTCAAATATTGCCTCTAGTACATATAAAAAATGTAAATCTACCGTAAAAAAAATATTATATTACTGGTGACATCCCATCTCAATTTTTTAAGTAGCTAACATCATTTTAAGTATTTGTTGTGAGCGTGTTTGCTTCCTCCACATTGTCACATAAACCTTTAAAGGTCTTTAGACAAGGTGTTAGACAAGGTGTTAAGATTGTATATAATATTATGTAACTAAAATGTATTGAAAAATAAACAAAAACAAACAAACTACGACCCGGAAATAGATTATTGTGCCGACCAATCCGTAACAATTGGGTTTTTCACAAATATATATAGAGGATACGAAGTTCACTGGGTCATCTAGTCATTAATTGTAATTATCTATATAAGTATGTATTTACAAAAAAAAGTAGTATATGTAGTATATCAGTTATCTGGTTTCCATAGTACAAGCTCTGCTTAGTTTGGGATCAGATGACCGTGTGTGAAAATGTCCCAGGATATTATTATTATTATTTCCTTTATTCAATTGTAATACATATATAAATTATATTTTTAAATATTAGTATAAAAAATATAAAAACATTTAAAAATATAAAAAAAAATAGTAGCCCACCGGTATCAGGAACAGAGTCTAAGCTACCGGCGGTCAGGGCTCCAGAGAGAGGAACCTCCTAACAATGCGAGCCGTGTCCAGAAGTACCGCTTTCTGAATCAAGCCCTTGATCCAGCTGCCCAACGAGAGCCTCCTTAGGTGTTGGTCGAGGCTCTTGGCAATTAAGCCATTGGCTGATACGACTATCGGCACAATGATCGCTGAGTCCACATTATTATTATTATTATTAATAATAAAATTGCAAATATACAAACTGAAAATTGCCGGCAAGTTTTCATTCAAAAAGCTTTTTTGAACCTATGGACTGAATATAACTAACATAAATGTCGCTGCACGTCGGCCTCAGTAGTGATATTCTGTAAAAATCTCACGGTGAAAACCTGATGAAGTGAACCTGTGATTCAACCTCATGCTTGTCATTAACACTACAGACAGCTCACTTCACCTATGTTTTCACTGTGAGATTTTTACAGAATAGCACTACTGCGGGCTTAGCCAAAGTAATTAGCGATGACGCTATTAGAAAAGGCAAAACGTGTATGGGGTTGACATAAGCTATCGAAATGTCATGTGATCATAAATCAGCATTTCCATAGAGATGCAATGCGATTTTACAAATAGAATCGCTCCGAAGCGAATGCTTTTTGGCTAGGCCTACTGCTCCTCAATTTATTGATTCGAACAAATAACTAGAACCACTTAAATTGCATATCCACTTAACAATCACATAAAACAATACGAGCTATATAAAACAACCTAAGTAATAATAATAAAAAACGAAATTAAAAGTTAGTACTGCATAGAGCTTCTCTTAAAATTAAAACATTTCAGTACAGTTTGACGGCCTGTTTTAATGGCTCGCAATCGAGATGAATTGCACAATAAAATAGAAACGATATTGAAAACTATGTGCAGTATTATCTCAATTTATGGGTTTTTGTTTGAGTTTTTATTATTTTTAGGGTCCCGTACCTCAAAGGAAAAAACGGAACCCTTATACTATAAGTAAGTAGTAATCCTATAAGGTTCGTTAAGGGTCGTTGTCCGTCCGTCCGTCCGTCTGTCTTGAACGACATGAACTTTTTTCTCAGGAACGCTGCGGTCCCTTGGAGTTCACAAAAAACCGGCCAAGTACGTGGTGGACCACGCACAATGAACGGTTCCTTAATTTATCCCTAGAAAAAAACATTATAGTGGAACAAAAACATGTTCTCCCATACATTCCAACTGCAAATGTAAGTTTGTACGCACAATATTGAGAGATTTACGAAGTTATTTCAAGACCACAGACTTCTTAGGTTTTCCTGTAATCGTACTTATAAAAGTATTTTCGTCTATTTTTTTAAATAACTTTAAAACAAATTATTTCAAAATTACATTCCCCAAGACTGACCCTCAAATTCAAAATTCATTTATTTACGTTACACGTCCGTGTTTGGCTCACAGAAATACATAAGTGTACCAAATTTCAACTTAATCGGTCCATTAGATTCGGAGCAAATTGGCTGTGACAGACGGACACACGAGTTATCCTATAAGGGTTCAGATTTTTCCTTTTGAGGTACGGAACCCTAAAAAGCATGTTTCTAAGTAAAGCAGCTAAGCAAGGTCACACAACATAAGTAAATAAAAGTCAGAAAATCGTTAATTTGCAATTTTATCACATTTTATTTTGCGATTATAAACTAACATTGGGAGAACATTTTTTCAACTACAAAGTTAAGTTTGTTCTTGGGATACATTCATCCCAACTACGGAATCCTTGATAGTGCGTGGTCTGACACGCATTTGGCCGGTTTTTTCACATAGTAGGTAAGGTAATAAAGTAATACCATACCATAGTACGTAGTGTACCTATAAGAAGAGGTAATAAAATCCTGGGACATTGTTCACACACGGTCATCTGATCCCAAACTAAGCAGAGCTTGTACTATGGAAACCAGATAACTGATAATCTACATACACTACTTTTTTTTTTGTTGTAAATACATACTTATATAGATAATTACACACAGTCTCAGGACAAACAGACATCTTCATGCACACAAATGTTTGTCCTGGATGGGAATCGAACCCACGACCTGCGGCATGATAGGTGGTATCTTAACCAACCACGCCATCTGGCCTGTCTGTAATAGCTGAACAGTTGTGCGGAAAGCTCTCATGGTATGGGCATGTGATGCGGAGGAATGAAGAAAATGTCGTGAGTGTGAATATGGATGGATATAAGAGTAGGTGAAGACCAACGAAACAATGGATGGACTGTGTGAAACATTATATGGCTAGAAAGGGTGTGCCTACTGAGATGTCGATTAGTCTGGAATAGCACATACGATACCTTTTATCCCGGAAAAATACACGGTTCCCGTGGGTTAATTTCCAAAATCCACGCGGGCGAAGCCGCTGGCAAAAGCTAGTATGTTATATAAATAAAGATGTAATCAAAAGGAGTATGTGTGTGTGTGTGTGTGTGTAATATGTGTTGTGGTGCGAGTGTGTGCGTGTATGTGCGTGTTTGGTAGTGTGTGTCCAGAAGTCCAGAAGGTATGGCTCGGTATGAGTGATTATGCGTTGGTGATATAGTCACCCCTCAAGTGTTTTACGTAAAAGATTTTTCTTACGCATGTAACATGCGGTGTACGTAAGAAAAATCTTTATATAATACTCGTAGAAGTATGGAATAAAAACAAATGCTGCGCCGACCCCAAATAAATTGGGATAAAGCTTAACAGCAACAAATTGAGTGTGCGCAGGAACTCCACGACCTTGTCCCACCATCGCCCTTTTACTACCGGACTACCAGACTTACTGGAGGGTACCATCCACACTTGGTTGATATCCCGACCAGTCGTACTCAGCGCTTTTCCTCCACATTTATTATGCGCATAAACAAATTTTGGAACGCTCTGCCAGCGTCTGTGTTCCCTACCATATATAACCCGTCTGCCTTCATAGCAAGAGTGAACAGGCATCTTCTGAGCATGCTCGCTCCATCATAGACCTCATCCATCGCTTTCCATCAGGCATGAACGCAATCAAGAGCAGGCGCAGTCAGCAATAAATAAAATAATAAATTGGGATAAGAGAATGATGATGATGATGAGGTAGTTTCATTTGTAGTAATACGGGCAAGAAAGGCTTATTTTAACCCTAGATCTGCGTCTGATGGGTCGAAACACAAAATAATAAGTTGAAATTGTAAATCGGTGAACAGATGTTTCTGGCAGTAGCTGGGTTCATTTTAAAGCTTTTAATTTTAATCTTGCATTTTGGTCGTAATTGTGTTGCCGTCGAGCATGTAAATTGATTTGATGGTTGGGCACAAAGTTGATGTAGTGTTAAGGTTAGTTTTCATCGTCAAGTTAACTAAAACAACAAATGTGCATTTTAAAGCCATACTTATTATAATGATAACAATAAAATTTCTGCTTGAGCTTTTATATAATCTTGGTTTAAATGACGTTACATAATATCACGCTTATAATCACCCAATCGTCGAACATACACCCGAATGTGCGTAAATATCAAGTGCTCAAAACGTAAGCGGGATAGACATGTGTGCAATAACTACAAAAATAGGTGGGTCATTCAGGTGTCAATGTATACGCTTTTATAATAAACTTCCAAGCCACGTTCAAGATCTGAGTCTTAATAAATTCAAATCATTCATTAAACGCAAGTTGTGTCAGAAAGCTTTTTATACCGTTAAAGATTATATTGAGGACAAAAAGGCTTGGGATTGAACTGCTCCAATTTTATTTTATATTATTTTTATTTTTGCATACTGAATGTTGACATTAATATTTACTTTGTAAGTATTATATTATTTTACTTTATTGTGAATGTGAAGACTATGTAGGTCATTGCTTTTTTTTTGTTTGTTTTATTTTTTCTCTCAGTTATTTTTAATCATGGTCTGGCAGTTTGAGTAATCTATGCGGCCTACCCCAATGTCCTTTCTTTGGTATTGTTCGTCGAATCGTTGAGCTCCTTAAGTTCTGAGTTGAGCTGCGCGATTACTGACAAATGCGTGCACTGACTGGACAGGTCCTCTCAATCTGTGTGGCTCTTTCCTCAAAAGACCATTTCAGACACCAATCTACATGGTCTTCACATGAAGTGACCAAGATTATGTCTGGACTTTATAAGAGACACACCTCTGAGTTTGTTTCGGCCTTTCTTCTCAGAGTAGTCAGATAGGAAACGCCGACCTCATCTAGTTTAAAAAAAAAAATATTGACTTGTAAAAGTGTTTGTACAAACCTACTTACAGAAATAAAAATCATTTATCATTTACACGGCTTCAATTGGACGATGTTATTTTACGTTTATTTGCACTTGCAAAACGATCTGGCTGTATCATTCGACTAATCGACTCATAGTAAACCCTCATTTCGCCAGCTATTATGTTTAATAGCGAAAATACACATGCTTGTAGCTGGTACTAAACTATGTAATTAGCTGGCATGCCATTGTGACATTGACCAATCAGAAGTTGCTATGGCACACGGCATGCCAGCTGCTTGCATAATTCTGCACCAGCTACAGGCATGTGTATTTTCGCCCTAAGTCCCATGTAATAGGGATCTACCCTATTGCTATCAAACGGGCACTAATCTAATCTAATCTAAACCTACTTTAAATTTGAGATTCATGAAAGCATTATCTAAAACTGGATAAAACTCGTAAAAGAATATAGGTAGGTAAAAAAAAAGAAAATACAATACATAAGAATCTAAATCTAAGCGCGTACCTACTTCAAGTACCTACGCGTGCGTGTGAAACAATATGGCGTCCTCAGTGACGCCAGAGACGAGCGCTTGAGCTAATGAGGGGTAAGCAGACAAAGCAGTGTAACACAAAACTCGGCGAGTGTTTACAAATGAGACACTTGTAGTTTTTCAAAGAAAATCCAGAAATGAGTGCACAAAGCTACACAGTTAGTTAACCTGTGATAAAAGTAGAATGAAATTCATGTATGTATTAAGTTTAAAAACGGAATATAGGTTTTTTTTTTTAAATCTCCAAGCCCCCATAGCCATGAACACGCCACAATTGCGGCGATAAGTCCCCTCTTTGAGGAGTGGTTGGAGAGGCGTCATGGCACCCTCACCTTCCGCCTGACGCAGGTCCTCACCGGACACGGTTGCTTCGGGAGGTTCCTGTTCCGGATAAGGCGGGAGGAAACGCCCAGGTGTTACCATTGTGTGAATCGCCCGGAGGACACGGTGGAGCATACGGTGGAGGTCTGCCCGGCTTGGGCAGAGCACCGCCGCGTCCTCGCGGAGGCGATAGGCGGCGGCGATCTCTCACGTCCGGCTCTGATACAGGCCATGGTACGGAGCGAGAGTGCATGGGAAGCCGTCACCTCCTTCTGCGAAGCTGTAATACTCGCGAAGGAGGAGGCTGAAGGAGAGGCAATATTTGCGCTCTCACGACCCTAGTCGCCGCAGGAGACGCCCTGGGCATCGGGAATCGATAGCCGATTCCCGGCCACCGTAGGCGCGGGCTTGCGGATGGCGAGCAACGGGTAGCTCGCCGTCCGGTAAGGACCAGGCCCGGGTCGACGGCGCGTTGTGTTCCACGCGCGCCTCAAAGAGATGTCAGCACTAGCTGAAGGGGTCCGCTAGAGCCGATGCCCGCCAGGGTTGTGGGTTGTTTGAAAGAGTTACCGTGGCCCTGGTACAGGCAACTGAAGGAACACGGGTGGGTTTTAGTCAGTAGAAGTCTGACACGCCCTCCCGCTCCACCAAGAGCGGGAGAAGTTATTTGATGATTTCCAATCCACAAAAAAAAAAGCCCCCATAGCCCCAGGCTAGGTTAGGTTGGTAGGGTAGGTCCTAGTTTAGGACCCCCTGTCCTTTCCTAGTCCTAGTTGCGTATGTTCGTCATTATTCAGGTAAACGATCGCGTATCCAGGTGACAGACGCTTTCGGTTAGGAAGCGGCCGAGTATAATTATGTAAAATGGAATGGGACTATGACTATTAGGGGACGGTGTATTCCCGTTTGTCCCCCTGTCGTATTCCCACAGGTGGCACGAACAGGAATTCAAAAAATAATCTTACATTTATAATTTATTCGTCCCACTGATTTTGTCGGTGGGACGAACGGGAATGAATTTAATATTATTTATTAAATTCCCGTTCGTGTAACCAGTAGGACTACGGTAGGGGAACGAACGGGAATACAACTAGGGGACTATTGGGACTATTTAGTCTTTAATTCAGTAAATGGATAAGACCGCGAAAAATTGGACAGAACATTCATGACATCATAACATAAAGCTTAGCTCTGTCATCACTGTAACACATTTTGAAACACACCGTTACGTTCATGACAAAAAATTCAAAAAAAAAAAAACAAATTTGTAAGAGATAGCTTAAATTTTGTGGAATTATTTAAATCAACACAAACATACCATTCAGTACAACAAATATCATTTATCAAGTAACTTTGAAAAATTGGGGACAAGCAAAAAATAACAAATGTAAAATTTTTGCGTTTTTACTCAAATAGTTTTTTTTTCCTATCGCAGTCCACAGGCCACAGCCGGACAAGAGTCTTTTCCAAGTTGTTCACTAGTCCATTCAGTCTTATTATAAGCTTCCTCTATTAGTATAATACTATTCCTATTATTAGTTCTTTGGTTATCCTGCAAGCTATAGTGATTTTCTTACTAATTATTATACAGGGTGGCGATTTAGTCACTTGCATTCATCAAGGGGGTAATTCTACCCGTCCTTTTGAACAACTTTTCCTACGAAATCCATATCCGATTCACAAAAAAAAAACTTTTTAGCAAAAAATAAAACCGACTTCCAAAACAAAACACTACAAAGTGAAAAATAATTTTAATTTTGGTAGTCGGTGTCTTTGGTTTTGTAATTTCGTTTTTTCCCACCGACTTCAGAAATTAAAGTTATTTTTTTACTTTGTAGTGTTTTGTTTTGGAAGTCGGTTTTATTTTTTGCTTTGCGGTACCTACCCCACACGAATTCGAATACCACTACCTGCTATGTAAATAACAGTGATAGGAAGTTATTAAAATATCATCCGCATAAACTAAGTGGGGAAAATATATTGAAGCTAACTCAAAAATTTTCCAAGCAGAGTTATAAAATTTAAATGGGACCATCTAGGAAGTATTCTTCTTTCTTTCTTCCTTTTCAAACAAAAAAAAAATTCCAAATCGGTCCATCCGTCTTGGAGTGACCGCGTTAAAAACATGCAAAAATACCTCCTTTTTCAAGTCGGTTAAAAAAACAGTTTATACAGAGCGAGAGCAGGTGGCCCAGAACCCCGGCAGGCGCTTTACTTTGTGTAAATAATTTCATCACGATGGCTCTCAAAACGGTGAAGGAAAAGATCGTGAAGAAACCGGCATGTCCTAGAACCAAGCGTGGTGGTTTACGACCCACTCCCTCTCGAAGAGAATAGGCCTTTGTCCCAGCAGTGGGAACAATATAGGCAAGCTGACTGTAGGTTGCGGTGCCGCTGGGCCGACGTCGCAACTGAGGCAGGCCGCGATGTTGTATGGGAGGCATTGTGGCTGAGGGTTGGAAGCCGCGGCGGGAGAGGAGTGCCGGTATTTCGTTGGCCGCTCTCTCTATCCTCTGCGGCAGAAAAGTGGTAGGCGGCCGGGCCACTGACCTGACCGGTCGCAAGGAGAGGAGGGTCCGGTGACGGACAGCCGCGACGGGTTCGCGGTGAGTGCTAACGCGTGCTGCAGTATGCATGAGCATTTCTCCATACGAAAAAAAAAAGAAAAAAATAGGTACGCTGATTTGCCACCGTCTGTTGGTGTAACTGAAAACAAGAAAGCATACAAACAGACGCAAAAGAAAAAGAAATAGTTGGAGGGATCCAACTATTTCAGCATACATCGCTTCCTTATTGCGAGGGGGTTGGCCAGGGAGCTATGAATTTGCCATATGCATCTGATAAATCCAGCTCACAATGTAAGGCGTCCGTGACCAACTGGAAACGATAGGATTAACAATATGCAATAAACTGTACGAGGAATTGATTCAAATTATAGATTGTGGCATCTGTTTTGCTGTGGACTACGTGGTAGGATTAAGTTAGCTATCCTACCTATATAAAGCAGTCGGTTTGGCGGTTTGTCTGTTTGTTTGTTGCTAAGTCATGATGATAATCTAATGCAATTTAGCTTATCTTCGTACTTAAAGTTAAGTGGAAGTGCATCTAAGGGGTATATAAACATTAACTAAAATAAATAAATTCATGTTATTCACGCTTCTGTGGTTAGGACACTCCGCCGTGCTGCCTAATTCTTCTAAGTTCTTTGCAATATGTCCGAAGGCACAGATTAATACAGATGGGACACTCCGCAAAATCATTTAAATAAAAAGCGACTCTTGCTACGACACAATAAAGTGCAATTCAGGTCGCACAAACGCTTATTACCTACAGTTATATTCACCTACAAGTTGCCTCTCTTTCTGTCGCGTAACTCTTATACCTTCTAACTCGTTATGGTTGTCTTCTTTTACGACGCGGCGTGTGAGTGAGTATCGAACTGACCGTGCGAGCCGGCCGGTGCGCGGCAGCCCGCACTGAATTGGCCCGACAAGTCGAGCCCGCCGCGTACTTGTAGCTTCATACCTAAACTGCGGAATGTCCCTTATGTGCCAAAGGTAAGATGTTGGTCGAGGATCCCATCCACCCAGGCGTCTGACTTGCTTCTCCCAAGTGATCGGCTTGCCGAACTTTGCGAGCGGTCTAGATTCTTCCCCGCCTACTCAGTTCGCCAAAATAGAATGGCAGTGTTCACTAAGCGTTGTTTATTTTCCTCAAGTTGTACCGTTTTTCAATCCTTTTTGCGATCACCAATCTATCCGTAATTGCAAGTTGCCACGGCCAGCAATTACGGCAATATCCTCTCTTGCGGTATGCAAGACGATTAGCTGATAGGCACATTAGTGTTCGTCTCATTCTCGATAAGGAAAAATATGTATCTATTAGACAATCCATTCACGACACGATTAGAGTTAAACAATCTATCGTCGGCAATCAACTGAGATGCAAATGCATCACAGTTACACCAGAGACTATTTTGCATCTGCCAAAATTTTCTTAAACTCTTGTTGTTAGAGACATAAGGCTGTAATTCCTTTGTAAACTATTTCACTATCTGCAATCATAACTTGGTTTTAGAATAATCGGACAACAAATGAAGTTCTCCTAAGATAAAAATCCAGAGTCCTTATATCAAACCATATAGGGACTGAATTCATATCTTTAAGAGTTATACGAACGCATGTTAATGTGTGTCTTTTTGTTTGTCCTTAGGGCGAATTAATAGTCGAGTGTTCATAGTGCATGCTTTGAAATAAGACTATCTGGATAGAAAATGTAAATTTCCGTAAGTTTATGCACCGTTGCGTAGGAACTGCTGCAGGCGAACGCTAGCTTGATTACGCTGTGAATTTCCTGAAACCGTCAACTATTTTGTAGATCTAAATCCTATACTATTATATTATATTACATTATCATAGCAATATTCGTGTAAATATATTATTATATACTTATTTGTAACCACGTTCTCGAAAACGGCTCTAACGATTTCTCCGTATTTTCACGTAAAAATATTCAGTTCGTAATTTATTTCGCCGCCGCCTCCGCTATTCATGCTTTTAACCGTGTGGTTGAAAAAAGCAGTTAGTTTAGTGTATTTTTGTTTTCAATTTTAGAATAAATTAAAACCTTTAGAATAAATAAATTAATACGTTTTTTTATAACTTTTAATTTTCATTGGTCTAAAAAAGCTCCAAAATTGTGTAAGTAATAATAATAATAATATAATAATATTCTGGGACATTTCACATACGGTTATCTGATCCCAAACTAAGCAGAGCTTGTACTATGGAAACCAGATAACTGATATACTACATACACTACTTTTTTTTTGTAAATACATACTTATATAGATAATTACACCCAGACTCAGGACAAACAGACATGTTCATGCACACAAATGTTTGTCCTGGATGGGAATCGAACCCACGACCTGCGGCGTGATAGGCGGTATTTTAACCAACCACGCCAACTGGCCTGTCAGTAGTAGTAGTAAGTATTAAATATTTAACATCTCTGACGGGCCAGTTGGCGTGGTTGGTTAAGATACCGCCTATCATGCCGCAGGTCGTGGGCTCGATTCCCATCCAGGACAAACATTTGTGTGCATGAACATGTCTGTTTGTTCTGAGTCTGGGTGTAATTATCTATATAAGTATGTATTCACAAAAAAAAAAGTAGTGTATGTAGTATCAGTTATCTGGTTTCCGTAGTACAAGCTCTGCTTAGTTTGGGATCAGATGACTGTGTGTGAACAATGTCCCAGGATATTATTATTATATTATTATCTCCTTTATTCATTTTTTTTACATATAAGTTATATTTTTAAATATTAGAATTAAAAAAAAAAAACCTTTAAAAATATAAAAAATAGAAATCCACCGGCATGGGGAACAGGGTCCAAGCTACCGGTGGTTAGGGTCCCAGAGACAAGAACCTCCTCACAATACGCGCCGTATCAAGGAGTACTGCCTTCTGAATCAGGCCCTTCACCCAGCCACCCAACGAGAGCCTCTTGAGATGTTGGTCGAGGCTCTTAGCGATAAGGCCATTGACCGTAACGACTATCGGCACAATGATTGCCGAGTCCACATTCCACATAGCGACAACCTCGTGGGCTAAGTCGAGATACTTCAATTGTTTCTCCTTCTCAGCCTTCACGAGGTTCTCGTCATGCGGGATAGTGACATCGATTATCATTGTGCGGCGCACTGATCGATCTATTACCACTATATCAGGCTTATTGGCTACAATAGTCCTGTCAGTGATAATAGATCGATCCCAGTATATCGTGACATGGTCATTCTCGAGAACTGGGTCGGGCACATACCTGTAATACGGTACCTCAGAGTCCACAAGGCCGTATTTCAGAGCAAGTTGCTGATGGATAATCCTGGCTACTTGATTATGCCTGTGCAAATACTCGCCGTTAGCTAAACGAGAACACCCAGAAGTAATATGTCTAATAGACTCACCGGGACAATGGCATGCCCGACATATGTCGATCGTCCCGTCTTTCATTATATACTTCCGGTAGTTATTCGTTAGCATAACTTCATCCATAATCGCACAGACTGAACCTTCGGTTTCCCCAAAGAGGTCACCGAAGCGTAGCCAGGCCACGGACGCTAAGAAATCTACGTCGGGCCCATGAAGGGCCCGGAAAAAGCGTCCGTGAAGCTCCTTGCTTTGCCATACTTCCTTGCGGTCGTTGGTACTAAGCACCACAGGTTTGCGCCAGTTCTCTTTAGCCAAGGACAACGGGGTGAGTCCCTTGTCCACTGCAACCACATCTCGGTGCATACCCACGTCAGCCTTGAGAAAATATTCTCTGAGACTGCACACCTCGCGGTTGTGGAGGGTCTTAGCATTTAAAAAACCTCGACCCCCGCACTTCCGCGGAATGTACAGCCTCATGACAGACGAACGTGGGTGATGCATCCGGTTTGCAGTCAGCAGTGACCGGACTCTCCTATCCAGGGCGTCTAGTTCCGTCTGGGTCCACTTTAGTATGCCAAAGGAGTACATTAGGACCGGCATGACCCAACCGTTAAAGGCACGCACCTTGTTGCCGCCTGACAAAGAACTATTAAGTACCTTTTTCAGGCGACCAAAGAAGCGCTCCTGCAACGATTGTTTCACGTCAGGTCCGTTAATGCCTAACCCCTCTGACATACCCAGGTATTTGTAGGTATCAGTTGCGGAGAGTGATCTCAGGTTTATAGAATCTGAGAGTTGTAGTCCCTCAGATTTCACAATCCCGCCCCGCTTTACATGCATGACTGCACATTTATCTACACCAAATTCCATCCTGATGGAATCACTAAAAGTTTTAGTTACTTTTAGTGACTCCAGCAGTTGCAATTTGTTGGTGGCAAACAGTTTCAAATCATCCATATAAAGCAGGTGGGATATTACCTGACCCCCTCTCCGCAAAGGACAGCCCAGCCCTGTACCCTCCAGCAGAGTGCTAAGAGGGTTCAAGGCTAAACAAAACCACAGTGGACTCAGACTGTCGCCCTGGAATATTCCCCGCTTAATCCTAATAGGTTCGTTGCTCCCCTGAATTTGTCGGCATCCTGGATAGCGAAGAACCGTCCTCCACTTCCCCATACACGTCGTTAGGAAGGTGCTCAGAGTTGTATCAATTTTGTACAACTCTAACACCCTCAAGAGCCATGTATGCGGCACCGAATCAAAGGCCTTCTTATAGTCTATCCAACATGTCGACAAATCCTTTCGGGATCGACGGACCTGTTGGCTTATGGCCATGTCAATGAGGAGTAGCTCCTTGGTGCCGCGGGACTCATTCCTACATCCATTTTGAGAGACAGACATAATAGAATTCTTTTCTAAATGAGAATTAATTTTCTCTCTCAAAATGGATGTAAGGAGTTTATAGACCGTCGGCAAACAAGTGATCGGCCTATAATTTTTGGGTTCCGTGGCATCACCTGACTTATGGAGCAGGTGAGTAACTCCTGTTGTAAAGAGCTGTGGCAGCGACCCAGACTCTAAGGCCGACTGGAATTGCGATGCTAAGCACGTGTGTGAACTTTGCAGCCATTTAAGCCAAAAATTGTGCAGTCCGTCCGGTCCCGGAGATTTCCAGTTCGGTATCAGACGGGCTGCACTGGCTACATCAGAGGAAGTAATTATTACTTCCTCCATCTCCGGTATGGCGTCACACACGCGCTCAACATCCCGCATCCATTCAGCCTCAGTATGGCAAACGGGCACCGACCAGATGTTACGCCAGAATATGCTAGTGGCATCATCATCCGGGCGGCATACGTCTGCCACATTTTGCTCAGGTCGCTCCCATGCTCTATACACCCACCTTAGATCACGCTGGAATATGCGATTCTGGGTATACCGCTCAACCCGTCGCTTATACCTACGGATACGGCTTGCCCATGCACAGACCTTCTGCTTCAGGAAGTCAATGCGCTCTGTGACACGGGACATATATTCTTGAGGACTGATTCCAGTCCCCGAGAACGCCCGCCTCACAAAGCGCATCACTCTAGGGCGAGTATTGCCCTCCCTGAAGCAGTATAGTTTGCCGATGAGCACCCTGGTCCCCTCGATACGCCGCTCGATCCTGCACTGCCAGGCTGGAACAGCGGGTTTTGGTCGTGTAGCTATGTCACAATTTGGAAATTTGACATTGGCTACACGACACGCCGCAATAGCCGCGCAATACAAGATCGAGTGCGTATCTACGAGATCTTCGCTGCTTTCAAAATAAAAACCAAGCAGCGAATCCAAGGCACACACCATCGCCCTATTCGTTCTGTGCATAGGCAAGCGAGGTAAATGTGGTCTAAGTTGGACGGGGGCAGTTCTAAACTCCCGAATCGCATCCTCCAGCGCGCTCCTCAATCGTTCGTTATACTGGCTACTTACCGTAACAATCTCATCGCCCCCCTCCTCATCATTAACATAAGACCGTGGTTGGGTTATGTCACTGACTAGAGGTTGCACCGCGGTCTGTGACGGGACAGGGACGATACGATTGCTCAGTACCTCTGAGCGCAGCCTATCAAGCGCGGCGTCGTCCAATCTGTGATTCCGTTGGATAACCCGCACCTGATCCGAAAGTCGTTGGGCCGAGACGTTGATGGCTGGTTGAAGCGCCTGGAACAGAGACAGCATCCTATCGCGGTACGCAGTGAGGTTAGTTCCCCCCTCTGTAGCCCCGTAATATGCGCGCATGACGTTCTCATTTATTTGTTGAGTCCATTTCATGCGCTGCACACAACCACCGGCAGCGGGGACCCGGCTCGGGGCCGGTTGGCCCCTAGATCCCATGCCGTTCGGTGGCCGGCCTCTTCTCGGCCGACGAACTGGTGGTGGTGTTGTCGGCGGCGAGAAGTATTCGTCGCTCGAGCTCGACGCAACTGCAGCAGCCGGTATCACTGGACTCACGTCTGGAGCAGGTTCCGGCAACTGCGAGGCGGAGCTGAGCGACGAACCCGAAGATGTTGGGCGTGTGTTTCGTCGTGCCCGACTTCTCGTCAGCATTGTTTTTGGTCTTCTATTCTCCGTGTCATAGTTCAATAGTGTAGTACCTAGTAGGTGGTAGTTTTATTCTTGCATCCTAGTTTGGTTTTTATGCCAATTGTGGGTTGGGTGAATTGGTGTAGGAACGCAAAACACCACATTATTGCATTAAAGTTTAAAAATCCAGTAGAAAATACACGGAGAAAAAAATTTTTTCGACCGTCAGCTTGACAGTCGGGCCACAGATTATTATATTATTATATTATTATTATTATTATCTCTAGCACTGGTGGCGCGTAGACGGTGGCGCCACCCCCAAATATTAGCCTTTCTTGCCTAGAAATGAAAGTAAGTCAATGTCCAATTTTTTTCCTACACTGACAATGGTTTACAATTCGGGTCTAGCTAGGTCTCATATTTGGGAAAATTCGTTTCCTCTATTTTCATCCCTGCAGAGCTCGATCGACCAGGTCCTACTTATTCCTGGTATCCTGGGAAGCAAGGATGTAAAAGAGAACTTCAGTGTAAAGGAAGATATTACTTGAAAAATACATTATAACGTTTAGCCTGTATTATCGTCTCTAAAATAAGGCTTGTTTTTCAGAACCATAGGCTCTCAAACTAGAGGCCTTACACCACACACGATACGGATTTTGTCAAATCAGACGGATCTGAAGCCAGCACTAACCATGTGGCTTTTATACAGAAAGTCGCCTGCATACAGGATGAATTTTTCAAGTGGGCGTGGATGGCTAAATTCGAAACTATGAGGAATAGCGAAAAGTACCTACTCAAAGGAGTCTCAGGCTTGATTTTGATGAAAACTAAAACAGTTTCATTGGATTTTTGAAAAATTAATATTTCTAGCCAGTAATCGAACCCGTTGATTTTGAAAAATAAAACACACACACTTTTACACTTATCGATAGTGTCGCTAATAAGAATCGAATTCTAGGAAGTAATGACATACGGCGAACTAAAGGAAAGAGCTCACTTTTAACAAAATACTTTTTTTATTTTTCTAATGTTACCTACCTATTAAACCTTGATATTGATTTTTCAAAAATCCAATGATGCAGTTTTAGTTTTTATCAAAATCGAGGCCGTGACTCCTTTGAGTACTTTTCGCTATTCCTCATAGTTGCGGATTTGGCCATCCACGCCGACTTGAAAAGATCACTCTGTACATGGACATTCCTGACATCGTCATTATCGTGCCTGTGAAGCAGTAAATTTTCATACAAAAAGCGATAACGTTTTTCTCCCGGTAAACATAGTTTTATTTTCATATTTTTTGGAAATATTGTAGGTATAATGAAAACCTAGGTCCGTACGTTTTCATTATAAATAAATATTGCATACGATATATGTTATTAGCATCTAAATATCTATATTTTTGACATAAAAACTTCCGCGATCGTTTTTTTTTTATTATTATTAAATTAAATTGAATTACTAAAAAATAGAAACATACAGATCTAGATTATGATATACTAAATGAAATGAGACCAAAATTGTCTCATTTCGTAAAAGTTTAGGGGGGTGAAAACGTTATCGCCCGAAACAATATTTATGTAAATAATTGCATGAAATGTAGGTGTCTCTAAGACTCGCACCGCCTATCGGCACTTCACAATCCTCTTAAGGGCCAGTTTATTTGGGGTCGGCGCAACATGTCTTTTTCTTCCATACTTCTCTATTAGTCTTTATTGGACTGCCTCATTGATGTAGTGGTGGCAAGCGCTACTGCTGAGCGTGAGATCCTAGATTCGATTCCCAGGTCGGACAAAATCCCCCCCGGGGGTTCCCGCATTGTCGAGGCGGGGGGGCTCAGTAGCCGTGGCTTTGTCACCCACGGTGAAGCAAAGAGGAACCCGAGGAGGGGCCGCTCGTCAGGGCTTTTTCCAGGAAGTCGACGACGTAGCGGCCAGGTAGGTTGCGGTGCCGCTTGGGCGACATCGCAACTGAGGCGGGCCGCGATGTCGTATGGGAGGCATCGCGGCTGAGGGTTGGAGGACGCGGCGGGAGAGGAGTGCCGGTATTGCGGTGCGCCGCTCTCCCTACCGTCCGCGGCCTTGACGGGGTCGCCACCGTCTGATGGCGGACGCGGTGGGGCCGCAGGGTAGGAGGAGTGTCGGTATTTCGTTGGCCGCTCTCCCTATCCTCTGCGGCCGAAAAGTGGTAGGCGGCCGGGCCACTGACCTGACCGGTCGCAGGGGGACCAAGGGTGACTAGACACGGGGTCGTCTGGCGCCCATGTGCTGGTTTGGTCCATGGAGTGGTCACGGTGCACAATGTGTTCTTGTGCGCCAGTGATGGGGGCTGCTCCCCAGAGGAGGGTCCGGTGACAGCCGCGGCGGGTTCGCGGTGAGTGCAAACGCGTGCCCGTGCTCCCGCCACAAGCGGCAGAGGAGGACACCGTGGAGTTTTAGTGGGTTGGAGTCCCACATAACTGCACTATCTCCCCGTGGTAGTGCAGTATGCATGAGCATTTCTCCACTGAAAAAAGAAAAAAAAAAGGTCGGACAAAATGTTATTGGGGTTTTCTATCTGACATTTCTCAGTAACAGCCTGGAGTCTGTATTTGTGCCCTATTGCATGGGACTTACACATAACAGGGGAAATGTGGGTGTACTATAGATACACCTCTGTCTCACCCTTCAGGAATAACAGGCGTGATGTCATATTATGTTCTCTATTAGTCGTCGTTATGGATATTGCCGACACAATCAATATTAAAATAACACTTTTTGATTTTTATTTATGGTGGGTTTGCTCTTGACTCTAGTCTAGGTCAGACGCGACAGAGATAGAGTCGACGAGTGAGCTTACCCAGAAGAAGCCTGTTCACTCTCACTTTGAAGAGATTAGGGTTGTATGCGCTCGGAAACACAGACGCAGGTAGTGAGTTCCACTCTTTTGCTGTGCGCATTATAAAAGTCATTTGGAAGCGCTTAGTGCGAATCGGTGGAATACCAACTAGGTAGGGATGGTAACTGGCAGTGCGTCTAGATGTCCGATGGTAAAAGGGGGTCGGTGGAATGAGGTCGTGGAGTTCTTAAGCACACTCACCGAAGTACAATCTGTAGAAGACCGACAAGCAGGCAACCTTGCGGCGATGAGCCAAGCTATTAAGCTTGGCATCCACCAGTTTTACGTCGCCAATGAGCCTCTTAGCTCTGCGTTCCACCGAGTCAAGCGCGGCTAGTTGGTACTTAGCTGATCCATCCCAAAGGTGGCTGCAATACTCCATGCAGGATCGGACTTGCGCTTTGTAAAGAGTTAATCTAGTAAATCACTAGTACATCTTTATCATTGCGCTGAGCACAAAGTGGTTCTACCAGTCCTGCCTCCGCAGGAAACAGGAGATATCTGCACATCCTCCATTTGAAATTGTGACACATAGCACTGCTTGCACCCGTATTCACGCCTCAGGATACGGATACAGATCTTTATAATTAAATAAATACGATTATTGAATACCTACCCAATATTTAATCACAAGGATTAATCTTCTGTTTCAACGCCAATTTCGAAAAAGGAAAATGATCGGTCAGATGAATATAACAAGGTGTAACTTTAATCACTGTTAACCTCATTACAAACAACTTTTATTATGAGATTAACCTGAAATCGCGAAAAAAGCAGCTTTTCCCTACATTTATGTTCGAATAACTTGTCAAAGTTGTGGGAACAGCAGATTTTTTTTTTTTCACGATTTCGGGTTTGGTCCCATAGTGAAAATTGTTCATAATGATGAGTATAATAACCCCTTAAGAGGATAACGTTGATTAAAATCACAACCTGCATGTACTTAGTCATGAATCTGTAATTTATATAGAAATAATACTTTCCTACTCTTTATAATGAACAACATATCATGTTGTTTATGAATGACAACACAAAGTAAATTTAGGACAAGGGAGACACGGATCCAAACTCTACAGGGTGTATCAGATAGGTGTGGTCAAATTTAAAGGGTATGGTATAGACCATCTCAGAGGAGCTCGTGGCTAATAACAGCCGCACGGGTCGATCCACCAGGTTAAGCTACGCGGGCCGGGGTTGGTCTGTGGATGGGTGACCATCTTTTCATACCGAGACTCCTCCGTGCCTCGGAAAGCACGTTTAACCGTTGGTCCCGGCTGTCATTCGAGGATCTTTGACAGTCGTTACGGGTCGTCAGAAGCCCGAAAGTCTGACAACCAGTCTTACCAAGGGGTATCGTATTACCGAGTAACTGGGTTGTGGAAGTCAGATAGGCAGTCGCTCCAAGTAAAATACTGGTATTCAGCTGCATCCGGGTAGACTGGAAGCCGACCCCAACATAGTTGGGAAAAGGCAGATTGATTGGTACAGACCAAAAAGTTGAAAAAGTGGTTCAATTTGATGCTCTGTACTACACCCTTAAATTTGACTACACCTTTCTGGTACACCCTGTATAGTGATTCTTTTTACCCTCCTCTACTCATGCAGTCTCGGAGTCCCACCTACATACATATTGTACGAATTTTATTCTAACTATAAAATTCACTGAGGAAACGGTAGTTCCAGCGACAATAACGGAAGAACCGTACTATTGTGAGAATCAGTTATAATGGAGCGAGAATGAGTGGGAATCGTGTGAGAATGGAGTGACGTATTTGAAGCTTCTATTATACTCAGAACAGCGATACGAAAATAAATACATAAAATTGCAACTTAAACAAACATCAACTTGAAACTCAAGTAGTCTAAGTTGATTTTTGAATGAAATCGGACCACGCACAATGAAGGGTTCCGTAGTTGCATAAACTACAGAACGCCACCTGCTACGACACTTACATACGCCTTTTGTATCGTTTACGTTCATACACCTGGTCATACAAGTATGCTGATTGCGAGTATAACGCGAACTGAACGAGGGATAATACACGTCTCAAATATTGACTATAGGTTGGCGTGGTTGGTTAAGATACCGCCTATCACGCCGCAGGTCGTGGGTTCGATTCCCATCCAGGACAAATATTTGTGTGCATGAACATGTCTGTTTGTCCTGAGTCTGGGTGTAATTATCTATATAAGTATGTATTTACAAAAAAAAAGTAGTGTATGTAGTATATCAGTTATCTGGTTTCCATAGTACAAGCTCTGCTTAGTTTGGGACCAGACGACCGTGTGTGAAAAATGTCCCAGGATTATTATTTAAATTTATATACAGGGCTATTTTTAAATCATTAGCGAAACTTTCACAGGGTGTTCTATCCATGAATATGAACAACTTTCAATATGGGACCAACTCTGAAATCACAAAAAAATCTGCAGTTTAATACTTTTTGGTAGAGTAGGTATTGAACTTTTGTATGAAACAGCTGATATTTTTTTGTGATTTGGTCCCATACGTTTTTTTGGTTTTGCGAGTTGGTCCCATAGTGAAAGTTGTTCATATTCATGGGTAGAACACCCTGTGAAAGTTTAGCTAAAAATATCCCTGTATAAACAGTACATATTGTACAGTTTATTTTATATTATGTATTTAATTATGTAAATAAAGCATTAATGTACTTTTGTGAAGTATTTTTTATTATTTACCCTTCAGAAAAATCTCATTTAATAAAGTAAGGTATTTATGACCTTGGGCCACCATGCAACGCACCTGACCTTTCTGAAGAACATCACCAATAAGGTAACTCTATCCATCAAATTAATCTGCCTAGCCTTTTCCCAACTATGTTGGGGTCGGCTTCCAGTCCAACCGGATGCAGCTGAATACCAGTATTTTACATGGAGCGACTGCCTATCTGACCTCCACAACCCAGTTACTGGGTAATACGATACCCCTTGTTAAGACTGGTTGTCAGACTTTCGGGCTTCTGACGTCCCGTAACGACTGCCAAAGATCCACGAATGACAGCCGGGACCAATGGCTTAACGTGCTTTCCGAGGCACGGAGGAGTCTCGGTATGTAAAGATGGTCACCCATCTACGGACCAACCCCGGCAAGCGTAGCTTAACCTGATGGATCGACCCGTGCGGCTGTTATTACTTAGCCACGAGCTCCTCCTAGGTAACTCTATCCATATTGACTTTAAGTATAAAATTCAACGCAAACGAATTTATACTTAATGAAATTTAAAAAGTGCTCGATCATCCGCGAGGATTATATCCAAAGTACTTTCTATAAGGTTTATAGATCTCGGTCATAAACCAAAAAAAACCTAATAAACATTTAAAATTATATAAACCCGTAGTAACACTTCAGCAATATTTTAGATATATCATCATTTCGTCTCTAAACTAGATGTTAAGAGCTCACCCCACACCTGCAACACGCTCTCCCGTGAGAATACCACTTGGTACAAATAAATTTAAGAACTTCTATCTATACCGCTACATTTTTAGACCGAAATTTAAGTTCGTTATTGAGCACTGGGAGGCGTTATTTTCTGTATTTCCTGATTTACAGATACTTTTTTTCGTTTTTTTTTTTTCAATATATGGTATTCTTTATTACGTAAAGGGTATCTAATTCTGTTAAAATAGCCTCCATGAGTGGTAATAGCATAAGCATAATTGTCCATAGTTAAACGAAACGAATCCAACCCACATTATGTGTAATGTGGGTTGGATCCTTTTCGTTTAACTATGGACAATTGACCAATAATGCTCCCACAGCTGGGACACCGGCCTCCTCTCTGTGAGAGGGAGTGAGCTGTAATGTACTACGCAGGCCTAGTGCGGTTAGTACATGTCACAAGTCTTCACATGTTTGGGTCTAGGGCATGCCGGTTTCCTCACGATGTTTTTTTTTTCACCGTTTTGAGAGCAGTGGTGATGAAATAATTTACACAAAGTAAAGCGCTTGCCTGGATTCGAACCTACGACCCACAACAACTCGTAAGTCCAGGCGATACTACTGGGCGACCACTGGTCTCATATTGTGGCAATACTTTATATGTAACTCTCTATCGGTAACGCAAAAGAAAAATACTTTTACGATCTCAATGAATATATATTATGTCAGATCGCGATGAATGACATAGTTAACGAGTAGCGAGTAGAAGTAGCAACTGAAAGTAGCGAGTGTCCGAGTGCGACGGATTACTCGCACCACTCGCACAGGGCGGTTAGTCCCACAGGTGTTTCAGTCGAATAAAGCATGTAAATATTCAAACTCATCTCTATTAAAACAGTGATAGTTCTAATAATTGTTCTGAATTCATTATATGTGCACTCAGATCCGCACTCTAGGTTGAAATGATCGCTGGTTGGTCTCTCGGCGGGAGCTCTGACTGCCAAGCGAGCATCGCTGAGCGAGTATTATCTTTGATATCTCTTGTCGCTCAGCGACAAACCGCCGCCAGTGTTAACAGCCAGCGATCAACTATTAATATATGCATCTCTTTTGTTTACACGGAATGTATATATATTGCACGATTCTTGAGCAAGAAAATAGCCGATAGTTAGTCGCTTCCTCGCCGGCGGTGGGGCGACTGCCTGAGCCTACCAATACTATTATTGATTTCAGTTTAATTGTCCGCATTAAAAGAATTATAAGAATTAATTATTGTTCAAAGGAGATGGATAACAGTCCCATACAAGCTTGGCCCAGAAATTAACACAAATAAAACAAAATGTATTTTGAAGCTCTAATATAGTGTTTCATAGGCATGTATATTTTCGTTCGTCATAAAACTTGGTGAAGGGACATAAGACCCTTCCAAAATCTGATGACTTCAAAAAATAAATTCAAACCTGTCGATCGCGGAGTAATCCACTGTCCTCCAACAGAATGAATTTCACTCAAATCTAACGACTGTATCCCAATTCCCAAATGATTCATTTGCTTTGCCCCAGTTTACAGAACTTTGTATCTCCGTTGGAAAGAAGACTATTATTTATTACTTAAGTTTTTTTTTTAAGTTGCTCATATTTATTTATTTAAAAATAAGCACACCAACAGCACAGTCACTTACAATTCCAACCATGCAAATAACAGGTGTGCATGACGTTCATTCATCTAACAATAAAAAGTGTGTCTAGCAAACCTAAGTGTAGAACACTACAAAACGGACCAATTAGAGCTATATTGACGCGCACTCTTCGCTCTGGCTCTGTTTACATAGTGAACAAAGAAAAGGTATGAAGCAAAACTCATGGAGAAAATATCAATAGGGTAATCCGTCGAATTGGACCTTTCGTTATATTGCCTTGCCATGTGGTATTTACGGTGGATGTAGGCAATTCAAAAATACGATGATCACGCTTACTAGGTTGACTAGACCTAAAGTTAAAATAGTTAATAGCTATGTATATTCTTTTGAGAAATACATTTCTTTAAACTGAAATCGAACAAAATCAGAGTGGTACGAAATGTGAGTTATAGGTATTGTTTTATTGTAGCCGAAGATCCACAGTCCAAGAAATGCAGTCACTCAGAAATGCAAAAAAAGATAACCAGAAACACAGCCAATGATATTTTTGAACAAGTTACAAGAAATCACAACAAAACATTAATGATGCTGTCAGAGTTATAAATAAAATAGATATCTATCTATATATATATATATATATATCGACAGGCCAGTTGGCCTGGTTGGTTAAGATACCACCTCTCATGCCGCAGGTCGTGGGTTCGATTCCCATCCAGGACAAACATTTGTGGGCATGAACATGTCTGTATGTCCTATCTCCAAAGAGAGCCGACTGACAAGAAAGATTATGTTTTTGGCGCATGTAGTTGTATGATATATATATACGTATATAGGGCATAACTATATACCATACAACTACATACGCCAAAATCAAAACCCTAAAAAATTATTTAAAAAAATTAAATCGACTTCAAAAAGAAATTAATTCAAAATTATGAAATAACTTTAATTTCGGAAGTCGGTAACAAAAAATTAAAATACAGATCCAAGACAGCGACTTCCAAAATTAAAGTTATTTCATAATTTTGAGTTAATTTATTTTTGAAGTCGATTTATTTTTTTTTTATATTTTTTATGTGTTGTGGTTCAATTCTTTAAATCGACTGGAAGGTTATTGAAAATACATAGTTGGAACCAAAATAATTCTACACCTTCGACCATAATAGTTATTGCAAGTGGGCACCACAAATCTTCGCATGTTATTGCTTGTGCGAGTAATATTGTTTTTAAATTCATCACTACAATACTACTTCATCATTATAATAGTTATGACCTTAGATTATAGAATGTCGTTATGACATTATCAATTACAATTTATAATTATTTATTCAAGGTGTAACATAAATAACACACAACCTCTTAAGGGGTCATTGTACTAATCATTATGAACAACTTTTACTATGGGACCAAACCTGAAATTGCGAAAAAAAAATCAGCTGTTCAGTACATTTTGACGAATTATGCGAACATAAAATGTCGACTTCAGGTTTGGTAAGTAAAAAGTAGTTCATAATGATGAGTAGAGTGACCCCTTAAGAGGTTGTGTGTTATTTATGTTACACCTTGTTTATTCTTAATCTGACATTATATTAAATTTTATCGCTTGAACTGACAGGTATATTTTTGACATCAATTGATTATGATAATTTGTTCCATAAAAATCCTAATGCATGAGCTCTTATTTTTTGCTTCTTTTTTATTTAATTAAAATAATAAGCATTGTGCGGGACAAAATTAATATTTGCACACCATAGTATATTGGTAGAATGTAAAGGGGCCATTATAGTTTTATAAAGTAAACTAGATTGTAGCAATTAAATTAATTTGAATTTGAATCTAGAACTTATTCTAAAGTTCATATTCTGTTATTAGGATTAAGCACATATCGCTAGTCAGGCATATTGCGAGTCCCATGTAAAAAAGGGCGAGCCTATTTCCATCAACAGAATACAAATCAAAACTCCAGGTTCAAGGTTGTTACTGAGAAATATTCCTGAAAGTCTTCAAAACATTTTGCCCGATACAGCTGAGCATGGGTAACTGGGTTGAATCCCCGGGGTCCAACCCATGCTCAGCTGTCACGTTATCGACCACTAGACCGACAGCAGTACTATTCGATACATTAAAAAAAACCGGTCAAGTGCGTGTCGGACCACGCACAATGAAGGGTTCCGTAGTTGGGATGAATTTATCCCAAGAACAAAGTTAACATTGTAGTTGAAAAACGTGTTCTACCATACATTCCAACGACAAATGTCCATAGTTAAACGAAAAGGATCCAACCCACATTACAACTAATGTGGGTTGGATTCTTTTCGTTTAACTATGGACAAATGTAAGTTTGTACGCACAATATTGAGAGATTTACCATGTTTTTTTACGACCATAGACTTCTTATAAGTTTCCTGTAATCTATAGCTATACAATTATTTTCTGTATTTTTTTCAAAATTTTAAGGTTAGTAGTTTCAGAGATAAAGGGGGAATGGTCAATTTTCGCCTATTTTCTTAAATAACTTTAAAACAGTTTATTTTAAAATTATGAAAAAATATATATTTGAGACCCTCATAGTAAGCCCTTTCATTTAATATATCGCACAGTACAGTTTGCAATTTTTTTTTAATTTTCTTTTTTACCCCCAAAATTGACCCCCATATTCAAAATTCATCAATTGACATTACACGTCCGTATTTGGGTCACAGAAATACATACGTGTACCAAATTTCGGAGCAAATTGGATATGACATACGGACAGACAGACAGACACATGCGTGATTCTATACGGGTTCCGTTTTTTTTTCTTTTGAGGTACGGAACCCTAAAAACAGTAAAAATACTTGAACAACCTACATCGACAATACATACCAATTTCAGCGGCGGCTAACGTACTTTGCCAAGTTTCAAATACGTACAAAAAGTGTAATTTGCGACCTGCCAAACCACAGTTACCATCGCCAGCAGCTGCCGCTTCGCCAGTTCTTTTGTGTGAATGTACCAGTGTATTAAACTTCTGTATTAAGTTCTGTGCAACTTTCTGGAGTAATCGAGACGTTGGAAATATAGTGAGGAGCTTGTATCGATGAAATAAATGTAGTTTAGTCGTTTTTAGAGTTCCATAGTCAACAAGGAACACTTATAGTTTCGCCAAGTCCGTTTGTCTGTCCGCGGCTTTGCTCAGAGGCTCTTAGTACTAGAAAGCTGTAATTTGAGATGGGTATACATAATTAATCACTCCGTAAAAAGAGTAAAATTCTTCCACTACCCTGTACGTAGTACAAACGAGACATCTCGCATGCTTAATAATATACTGACTGATTATGGTTCAGGTCCAAAACGAAAAAAAAAAAAGAAAAAAAAAACGCGTACAAAAAAATTCGTTTTAACTAAATATCTTCAAAATATAATTTATGTATCTATAATTAGATCATCAGTCATTCCTACAATACATTGTTTAATTATTATTATGCTTTTTGACTAAGTTATATGCCATTTTGTAAGACAAGTCAGGGATTGTGACTTTTTTTGTTAGTTCAGTCTATTATTAAGCATGCGATCTGCATCTTTACAAAGAAACACATGCATTACTTCAGGCAACATACCGAAGTTGTACCAAAACAAAAAAAGGCTATGTTTCGTAACTTATTATATCATCCATCTGGTCATAAAGATATTTACAAGTAAAACGTGTATAGATATTGATTTATAATAACATACCAAATGAATTAAAATTATTGCAATTTAAAATCAAATTGACAGAGTGGCTACAAAATAGTTGCCTTAAGGAATTTTTAGAACTTATATATACTTAACTAGATTGGTGTTAAATAATGAATTAATTAATATTTATGAGTAATCGGTCAGATAATTGTATATAAGAATATCATCCCAATTTATTTGGGGTCGGCACAACATGTCTTCCTCTTCCATACTTCTATATTAGTCGTCATCATCTCAGTATTCTCAAAAGTCACTTTCTTTCTGGCCATATTATCATCTTTTACACAGTCCATCCATCGTTTGTTTGGTCTTCCCTTACTCGTATAGCCCTCCACGTTCATACTCAACACTTTCCTGACGACATTTTCCTCATTCCTCCGCATCACATGCCCATACCATGGCAATTGTATATAAGAATAACTAACATTAAATAATTAATTGTTTTTTTAAATTTATTTGAATGTGTTTTTAGACTATTGTCATTTTAATTTATTTTATTGTCGTTTTTATTATTATTATCATTTTTAATTCAATTTTTTGTAGATTTTTATAATCTCTCAACGTAAAACATTAAAATTTTAGCTATTGACATGTTTTGTTTTTTAATTTTAATGATTGACATTTAAAATTGTATTGACATTTTTTATTTTATTATTTAAATTTTGTTAATTATTAGATTCGGACAATTTTAAGTATTGAAATGCATCAATGTTATTTTGAATTGAATGTGTGAGTGCGTGTGTGTGAGGGTGTGTGTGTATGAGGGTGTGTGATGTGAACAGGATGATTGTTCAAAATGAGTGAGTAAAGTAGTAGCTTGTCTCTTTTGAAATGTTCAAAATCGCTTCTGTTTCATCATAAGAACGTTTTAGTAGGTATGAAGTTCTGTAGTTTCTTCTTACAATATGTCTTATTAAGTGGATATGTGTTAATCATTTTGTTGATTTAGTCTATAGATAAGGACGAAGGAAGATGAAGTATCTCCTAATAAATGATGTTTTGGGAAAATATGTACGTTTGCATACTGCATGATTTCAACGTTTGCATAAAGTGTTTGGATCGTGCATGAGATCACCATGTTGGTTTATAACTATAGATACTTAAAATAAAAAGTTGACGTACTGTGAGAACTTTGCATGAGTGATACAGCTCCGCTGTACGAGTAGAATATACAGGGTTATTGGTAAAACACCAACAACCTCTTAAGGGGTCATTGTACTCAATGAACAACTTTTACTATGGAACCAAACCTGAAATCGCAAAAAAAATCAGCTGTTCAATACATTTTGACGAATTATGCGAACATAAATGTACTGAACAGCTGTTTTTTTTTCGCGATTTCAAGTTTGGTCCCATAGTAAAAGTTGTTCATAATGATGAGTACAATGACCCCTTAAGAGGTTGTTGGTGTTTTACCAATAACCCTGTAGAATGGGCCGAAAAGTTGGGAAAAAGCTACAAAGATGATGATTACGTCCTTTCGAAAGGTGGTTAGTGGTTTTGTTTGCATCCGATTAGATTGTGTTCCGTTACTGACCCACCGTTGAACAAAGCCCTCTTCTCATACAGAGAAGGCACCAGCATTGATCACCACGCTTGTTCAAGACGGGTTGGCGATTTCAGACTTATATTAACTACAACTCCAGGTTTCCTTACGATGTTTTTCCTTCACCGATGTCAGTTATATCCGAGATAAACTCAGAAATTACATATGAATTTATTTATAGTTCTGTATAAATCGCAATACCGCAAAGTACACACGTGTCGATAATTATGACGTAGGCCAATAAAAGCTGTTTTAAGGTGCATATCCACGTTTATTTGTGGCTCAGTAATAACAGCCGCATTCATCGATCTGCCGCGGGTGGTAAACATGGTCACCCATCTACAGGGATGGGTACCCATCTTTACCACGACCCCTCCGTTCCTCGGAAAGCATGTTAAGCCGTTGGTCCCGGCTGTCATTCGAAGATCTTTGCCAGTCGTTACAGGTCGTCAGAAGCCCGAAAGTCTGAACCAATCTTACCAACGGGTATCATATTACCCAGTAATTGGGTTGTGGAGGTCAGATAGACAGTCGCTCCACGTGAAATACTCGTATTCAGTTGCATCCGGTTATTAGAACAGCTGAGGTGCCGTTCGGTCAAGTGCCGTTGAAATCAGTGCTCTGAGTGGAATATCGAATTTTTGTTACATTAAATTATATAAGAAATAAGTAATGACGATAAAAGTAAACGAAAAGCGGATAAAAACGGATAAACGTTTCCCGCGGGCACTTGTCTTAAACAAAATGCTTGTTGTTCGTCAAAGTGATGGCCCCAGGTCCACAGGCAGTGGTATTAAATCCAGGTTCTTGAAATCCGCTTAGCCAAGCATCTCTACCGTGCCGCAATGGCCAGTCATTAAACACTAAATTCCTTTCCAACGGTTGTGGCCATCATTTTGAAAAACAAAGACACTTTAAAGTAAATACGTGTCAGTCTACGGAAGCAATAATGTTGAAATTAGGTAAACATAAAGTCTATCTATTCATACACGAAATCTCTTAAGGGGTCATAGTATTCATCGTTATGAACTACTTTTACAATGGAACCAAACCTGAAATCACAAAAAAATCAGCTGTTCCCTTTATGTTCACATAACTCGTCAAAATGTGGGGAACAGCTGATCTTTTTTTCGCGATTTCAGGTTTGGTCCCATAGTAAAAGTTGCTCATAATGATGATGATAAGAGATTTCATGTATGAATAGATAGACATTTTATATGTCGTATAAGAGTGACTAAATACCTACACAGTTCGATTTTCGTTTTTTTTTATTTTTTTTTTTTTGAAATTCGTTTAGTCCTCCATTTTGTTCAGAGTAGTTACATTGTACGGTTACTGTCATATAGCTTTGTTATACCTAATTTAACTAGTTATATTATAATTGCACTGAGGTGTTACTTGGCCAGCACACAAGTATGACTGATGCACACATTCAAAACTTTCAATGACAGCATTTTCAAATCAGTGTCGAATCTAGTTTCAGAAATTGTCCGCTGAATTCGCAACTCGGGGTCCCTGTACGCAGGCTGCCACAGAGGGGCCCTTTGAGCCGGGCTCTTGGATGCACTGAATACTCACTATACCTTGAGACTCCTTAAAACGCTCTTATACCAAAACTCTAAGTAATAACTTTGAAATAACTGCTATGTTTTGAAACGGAAAATTCCGGTTGCTAAAATTTTACCGCATTAAAGTTACGGCTTTTTAATGAAACAATCGTATGTTTGAGTTTGTTTTTTTGAGTGGAAAAAGTTTTGCTCGGTGTTTTATTTTTTCTTGGTTTTTCGTTTCATTACTTTGATTAGTTCGGCAGGGTGTACGATACATTTAAGAAGGGTCTTTTGGACTGGAAAAAACTCATAACTCATTTTATTCGTATTATTAAAATTCATGTGAAAGAAAAGCTGCAGTTTTTATGAATATGTTTTGTCTTTGAATGACAAATCGGTATCTATGTGCATGATGAACTGGAAATAACTCAATAAATAAAACAATGAGAACAAGTCAGCGCAGCAACATCATTTTCTGTAACGGAAAACATATGCAATTGTATACTTTTTAATGTACAACAGGTTAGGTTTATTAATAATTCGATACTTTCTAAACAAGCTATAAAACAAAACTCACGGAACCTTACCAAGCAAACAATATATTTCTTACGAAACACAATATACTTCATTGTCACAGCTTCGACATGACGTATCACCTGATAAAAAGGGAAATGAGTATCTTATGTTAAGGGGAAAGCTCCACGTAGCCCGCGAAATTCTTTTTTTTTACGTTTTCTGCAATTTGCAAGTCGGTATTAGGTTGTATGTTGATTAAAGTATGATTCGCGATCGTAACATATGTATTTACAGCATTATAATCATAAGAATCAGTAATACTTACAACTCTTTTAATTAGTATAATCCTAAATGTCGGGAATTCGTGAAATAGTCATTCATTAGGATTATACAATATGAACTTAGAGAGATGTATTGGTGATTTTAACGATTATAATACTATAAATAGAAATTTGTTACGATAGCCAATCATATTCAAATCAACATACAACCTGATACTGACCTGCAAAATGCAAAAAACGTAAGAAAGTAGAATTTCGTGGGCTACCTGGAGCTTTCGCCTTAACCGTTTGAACCTATAGGTACTCGTACAACTGTGTTTTATTGTTAACACCGTAACTGTGACAAATCTGTGTGTGAACTCATCTACCTATGTGTGTAGGTTCTAGAGGTTTCAAACCTGACAAATGCCAGTGTAGGTATATGTCGTACGATGATTTGATAATTTGAATTTTGGCGAAAACCCTAGGGATATTGCGAAAACACGGATAATTAGACAATGGTGAAAACATTTATTTTACTGGAACAAGATAGGGTTTTTGCAAAAAAACGAGTCGCTCCAGTAACATTGAATATCCTTAACTCTGATTGGCTAGATTTTTTGCTTACTGATCAAATCGTATTCTGATTGGTTTCTAGTTTTACCCTGTGAGCTATGAAGTATTGTGTATCATACAATTTTGAAGGGTTAGAAATAACAATATCGATACTATTTTTCACATTCTTACTATTTAATATTATTGTTAAATAGTAAGCAATACTTAAAAAGGTTACTAAGTCCGTGGAAGCAACAACTTTTCCCAAGTACCTAACCATTATCGTGTTGGAAATAAAAAAAACTTTTTAGCAAAAAATAAAACCGACTTCCAAAACAAAACACTACAAAGTGAAAAATAACTTTAATTTCGGAAGTCGGTGTCTTTCGTTTTGTATTTTCGTTTTATGCCACCGACTTCCGAAATTAAAGTTATTTTTCACTTTGTAGTGTTTTGTTTTGGAAGTCGGTTTTATTTTTTGCTAAAAAGTTTTTATTTTTCACTTTTTAGTTGTGGAACCTACCCCACACTAATTCGAATACATAATTGAGCACAATAATTGTAGATATAGCCATGTAAATAACAGTGATAGGAAGTTATTAAAACACCATCACATCATCCACATAAAATAAGTGGGAAATATACGCATTATTGAAGCTAACTCAAAAACTCCCCAAGCAAAGTTAATAAAAATTATATGGGACCACCTCGGAAGTATACCCTATCAAACAAAAAAAGAATTTTCTAAATCGGTCCATACGTCTTTGAGTAATCGCGTAACAAACATACGAAAAATAAACATACAGACGAATTGAGAACCTCCTCCTTTTGGAAGTCGGTTAAAAATAATGTTGATCTTTTCATTCAAAGTGGATATCAGCCGATCGGGTTATTTGGATAAAGAGGTTTGTATCTGTCATTTTGTATCTACTTAATATCTATCACTCCTCCACAACTATTTTTCAAACCACACTTTTAACCACATTTAAAACAAAAGACTGCTGCGTTCTTATTTCATAATAGCTATCATTTCATTTCGCAAAAGAGCGACTCGTGTTTTTGCAAAAACCCTATAGTTTTCCAGTAAGATTGAGAAATGTTTTCACCATTGTCTAATTATCCGTGTTTTCGCAATATCCCTAGGATTTTCGCGAAAATTCGAATTATCAAATCATCCTACGACATATATACCTCTGTCTATCCCTTAGAGGAATACAGGTGCAATGTTACGTTTATATTATGTTAAGTAACTACCAATGTATCTAGATATCTCACTGTACCGATTGATGTCAAACAAAGAAAACAAAAAAGTATCTTTTTCTCTTCGACATCAATTGGTACCAACTCTTCGGTGTCGATACTCTTGCGCCACCCCATCTTCCTGGCACAGCGTGCTGCGCTGCTGCTGCGGCTGCAGAAAACCTCAAGCGGCGGAAGTATAATAACCTTATCGGTAACTATATCTTCGAGCCGTTTGGGATTGAAACCCTCGGACCGTGGGGTCTGAGTGCTCATGGTTTGTTCAACGAAATCTCCAAACGGCTGGTTGACTCTTCCCGTGACCCAAGGGCAGGCGTTTACCTTGGCCAGAGGCTAAGCATTGCCATACAACGTGGCAATACCGCCAATCTCTTGGGTACCTTACCAGTCGACAGCGATGCGGATGAATTTTTCGACGCCATATTTTATTTTATTAATAGTTTTAGTTAGGTTAGGATATTATATTTTTAACTTAATTATCTAATCAATAAAAACCTCTTTTCTTTGTAAGTACCTAATTTAAAATTTATCGTTCAGATCGGTATCAATTAATTATGAAAAGTGTAACTACAGGATGAAATTGAATTCATGGGCATCCGTTTAAGGAGTCATTGCACTCATCATTATGAACAACTTTTACTATGGGACCAATCCTGAGATCGCGAAAAAAAACTGCTGTTCCTACATTTTGACGAGTTATGTGAACAGAAATGTAGAGAACAGCTGATTTTTTTTTCGTTATTTCAGGTTTGGATCCATAGTAAAAGTGGTTCATAATGATGAGTACAATGATCGCTTAAAAGGATGCCCATGAGTTTAATTTCAGTCTGTATAATGAAAAATATCCGAGCAGTTTGTAAGAAATACAATTTAAAATTTAAAAGAAATTCTAAGTGTAGAATTTCTTTACTTTTTAATAAAAATCTGTCTTCTAAATAACTTAGTAATGTAACTGTCAGAGCTTAAACTGTAATGAATACAGAATAATGATTCAAAACAAAAGTCAAGAAGATAAAGCAGAGACATGCAAGAACTGCCGTAAATAACTTAGCAGGCTCGTGAAACTTTTTGAAAATAAATGCAAACAGCACTACGCAGGTAGTAATGCCAGCATTTAGACATTTTACAGACAGGTCCTGATAAAACAAAACATACAACCAATATATTTTATATTTAAACTAACTAACTAACTTACTGACTTTTTTCTTTTTACTCGGCTACTAAGGGTCGTAGCGTAATTTGAAATAATCTATAGCCTTCCTTAAGAAATGGGCTATCAAATGCAAACAGATTTTTTTCAAATCCGACTGGTTGTTCCAGAGATTAACGCATTCAACCAAACAAAAAAAATTCTTTAGCTTTATTATTAAGTTACATTAAGTATCAAAGGCTGAACTTTATTGGGGTGAATATTTGACCTTTTAACCGCCGTCATTACCTTCCGCCAAAAGTTGATGAAGGAGAATATCGTTAATGAAATATTTCATCAATTCCCAGAATCTACTTAAGGACCAGAATCAGGAATTGCTGAAATATTTCATTAAATATATTCTCCTTCATCAACTTTTGGCGGAAGGTAATGACGGGCGGTTAAAAGGTCAAATATTCACCCATTTGGCAGTTGAGAGGATTGTGAAGCTGTAAATTTTCATAGAAAAAGTGATAACTTTTTCTCCCCGTAAAAGTTATGAAAATTAAACTATGTTTACGGGGGTAAACATAGTTTAATTTTCATAATTTTTCGAAATGTAGATATAATGAAAAGATAGGTCCGTACGTTTTTGTTATAAAGAAATATTGCATACGATATACATTATTAACATCTAATTATCTATATTTTCGACGTAAAAACTTCCTCTAGAGGTTTTTTTTTAACTAAATTAAATTGAATTACTAAAAAAAGAAAAACATACAGACCTAGATTAAAGTATACTGAATGCTAAAGCCCAAAATTGTCTCATTTCGTAAAGGTTGAGGGGGGTAAAGGCGTTATCGCCCGAAAAAATATTTATGTAAATAATTGTATGAAATAATAAATAGTAATTGCCTCCAAGACTCGTGCCGCGTATCGCCTTTTACTGTTATGTAATGACTGTGGAAGTCCTAACTTCCACTGGGGGGTATCTAGCTACAAATATAATATATGGTGAAGCAATATATGTTTTATAATTATAATTATAGGATACAATATTTGGAAAAGAACGCGCACTTCTTCAGTCTACACTGCCTAACCCCTAGCTCAGACCGAACTGCGGGCTAAAACAAAAACAAGAACTACCTTTTTTATTTAATTAATAAAAACTTTTTAGCAAAAAATAAAACCGACTTCTAAAACAAAACACTACAAAGTGAAAAATAACTTTAATTTCGGAAGTCGGTGTCTTTGGTTTTGTATTTTCGTTTTTTGCCACCGACTTCCGAAATTAAAGTTATTTTTCACTTTGTAGTGTTTTGTTTTAGAAGTCGGTTTTATTTTTTGCTAAAAAGTTTTTATTTTTCACTTTTTAGTTGTGGAACCTACCCCACACAAATTCGAATACATAATTGAGCACAATAATTGTAGATATAGCCATGTAAATAACAGTGTTAGGAAGTTATTAAAACACCATCACAACATCCATATAAAATAAGTGGGAAATATACGCATTATTGAAGCTAACTCAAAAACTCCTCGAGCAAAGTTAATAAAATTTATATGGGACCACCTCGGAAGTATACCCTTTCAAACAAAAAAAGAATTTTCCAAATCGGTCCATCCGTCTTTGAGTAATCGCGTAACAAACATACAAAAAAAAAAAAAAAAAACATACAGACGAATTGATAACCTCCTCCTTTTGGAAGTCGGTTAAAAAGGTGTTCTATATCTGCGTGAGCGATAGAATATCAGCCATTACTATAAAAAGTTGCCCATTACGTGGAACCTTTACAGTACTTTCAAGTTATTAATCTTTACATATCGAGACTCCTCCGTGCCTCGGGAAGGACGTTCAGCTTTTGGTCCCGGCTGTCATTCATGGATCTTTGACAGTCGTTACGGGTCGTCAGAAGCCCGAAAGTCTGACAACCAGTCTTACCAAGGAGTATCGTATTACCCAGTTACTGAGTTGTGGAGGTCAGATAGGCAGTCGCTCCATGTAAAATACTGGTATTCAGCTGCATCCGGTTAGACTGGAAGCCGACCCCAACGTAGTTGTGAAAAGGCTAGGCAGATTGATTTGATTTTGGTCTGGAAATATAAATCATCTTAAAACTAATATCTGATAGTATACCAAGCATGGTGACCCTAACTCCAACTCATCTTTAAGACAAAAAGGACTCGGATAAAGTTGTTAATTTAAAGCGAAGGAACAAGTGGACGAAAAAAAGTTGCTACAATGGACTGACGTTTATTTTTCCTTTGTCATTTAATTTATAAAAAAAAAATATAGGACATTATCACATAATAATATGTGTTTTGTCCGTTTGCTATAAATTCTCTTATTTTCGGACTATTACATAAATTAAAAAAAAAAACATCGGTATCAAGTGATGCGCTTAAAAACCAACGAAAACGACTAAACTAACGTTTAATTTTTATTTACAAAAAGCTGTTGCCTGCGACCTCGCCCGCGTGGATGTCAATAGGTACTTCCCTATTCAGATTTTATTCACCATTTCATGGCTTTTAATTTTAGCGCGGTACGCTATTTATTGTTCTAAAACAAAAGTAGCCTAAGTTACTCCTCATAACATCAGGTATCTGCCAGTGAAAGTCCCGTCAAAATCGTTCCGGCCGTTTCGGAGATTAGTCGGAATAAACAGACAGATAGACAGACAGACAGACATACAGACAGACATGTGGTATGTATAATTTATAGATGGCATAAGGATGGTCACAGTAATTGGGAGAGTGCACGTTTTCTATATCATATTCGGATCTTTTCTATCCAGTTTACAGAATTAAGTCAGTCATTCAATATTGCCTTTTGTTGCCTGCTTAATTTACAAGAGCGTTTCTATTCTATTTCGTTTTGGCTACCTCGGCCCCGGTCCAGAAGCACCGTTTTTGAGTAAATAGCTACCAAAGCTGATAAAAAAAAAAAAAAAAAACAAATAAAATACACAAGTATTTATCGCCATGTTTATCTACATCCGATAAAAAAGCGTGTCTCTCAAATTTTGAACAAAACAAAGAGATGTTTTTTTTTTATGGAGCCACCCTCGCGACCCGTGGCAGGTAACGGTCGAATGATTTTGAACTAAAAAGCGCTAATTTGTTCAACATTTTGGTTACCTTTTTGTTATCTACGGATTGTTTGAAGGAAGTTTAATAAATATTAAGAATGCTAATAGCTGTTATTATACGTGACTGATGTTTAAATTGGATGCCTTAAGGACCCCCTATTTTTATTTATGTGGGTTAAGTTTTTTTTATGTTTTAAACTTTTGACTACCTACTCTGCCGTCATAAAGAAAAAAGACGTATCTGACATTTTTTTCGAAATTATTTACATATACGGAATCAGCAAAAAAAGACGCACCAGTCCAGACCAGTATTTTTAAATTGGCGTAAACTTAACGAAAACTTAATAATTCTTACTATTATAAGACGCATCTGCCTTTGTATCTTATAGTTTAAACAGGAAAAAATGTTTTTTTTTTTCTCCATGATCAATATTTCAGTAGATACGTCCTTTTTCCTTATAGGAGCTCGTGGCTAAATAATAACAGCCGCACGGGTCGATCCATCAGGTTAAGCTACGCTTGCCGGGGTTAGTCTGTGGATGGGTGACCATCTTTTCATACCGAGACTCCTCCGTGCCTCGGAAAGCACGTTAAGCCGTTGGTCCCGGCTGTCATTCGTGGATCTTTGACAGTCGTTACGGGTCGTCAGAAGCCTGTCTGACAACCAGTCTTACCAAGGGGTATCGTATTACCAAGTAACTGGGTTGTGGAGGTCAGATAGGCAGTCGCTCCATGTAAAATACTGGTATTCAGCTGCATCTGGTTAGATTCGAAGCCGACCCCAACATAGTTGGGAAAAGGCTAGGCAGATTGATTGACGTCCTTTTTTTCCTTATGGCGGCCTTACTGTATTTAATAGTGCATTATTCTGGCTGTATTTATTTATTCTAATTTGAATGCAATTAATAATTCATACAATAAAAACAACGAGTTTGATACACAAAAATTCAAAGAAGATAAAAATAATTGAAAGACGGTCTTGCATTGTTATGATGATAACTTTCGCAGGTGTGTATGCGTCGTCTTTTCGTCTTTGTACAAAATACCTGTAAGTGGTGGGCTACGGAACGGGCGAGTAGATACATTAATATAAACAAGTCGTAACCTAAATAATACACAACCTCATATAGGGTCATTGTACTCATCACGTTTGCTATGGGAATAAACCTGAAATCGCGAAAAAAAATCTGATGTTTCGTACATTATTTTATGTTCGCATAACTCGTCAAAATGTAAGAAACAGCTGTTTTTTCGCGATTCCAGTATTGGTCCCATAGTAAAAGTTGTTCATAATAAAAAATAAAAAAAAAGTTCCTCTGCTAAACTGAAAGCAGTTTGTTGGCAGACATAGCTCCTTTTTTTAACTTTATTACATAATTTACACTGATCCAGCCATAGGTATGTATGCTAAACTAATAAATATCCTACTATCCTGCTAGTCCTACTAATATTATAAATTCGAAAGTTTGTGAGGATGGATGGATGTTTGTTACTCTTTCACGCTAAAACTACTTAACGGATTTTGATGAAATTTGGCACACAAATAGTTTATAACCTGGACTAACACATAGGATACTTTTTATACCTATATACATACGGGTTCGAGACTTATGCGTGTAAAACCGCGGGGGTCTGCTTGTTAATAATAATGATGATAGGAGTATTATGTCTGGTGGGTTTCTATTCTACCCGACGGTTGATGTCGGGATATTGTTTATATGCCAGTCGCGAGGATAACCGTGCTTACACACACAATGCAGGATTTGCGTGAGGTCTTTGTGGCGAAGTCGCATGTGGCGTTGTAGATGCCGCCACCTTTCCTGTACCCCATAATAAATTACCTGTTTTTCCGCTAATATTGGGGACTCTCAACAAATTCAACTGCCGCGATGGTTCAGGTCAGTGGTATCTAGTGTACCTTCTACTGACCGGGTCCTTGGTTCTATCAGACTTAAGTAGCAGCTGAAGTACTCTGTTCTGCCGCCATAAGGAAAAAAGAAGTATCTGACATTTTTTTTTCGAAATAGAGTTATTTACATATTCGGAATCAGCAATAAGAGACGCAAATGCGTCTCTTATTGCTGATTCCGAATACCTGGTAGATACCAGTATTTTTATATTGGCGTAAACTTAACGAAATCCAAATAATTCTTACTATTAAAAGACGCGTCTGCCTTTGTATTTTGTATTTTAAACAGGACAAAATATTTTTTTTCTCTGTTTCGATATTTGTGTGCAATAGGTTTGCCTCTATAACATAACTTGCGAAATATGAGCTATTAACGAGTGGTTTCTTTAGAGGGGATAACTTTAAATTGAAATAAATCACAAAAAAATGTTTTTTAAATACCCATTATACCCCATAAATTGGCTTCATTCGATAGATAATTTTATGGCATTAATGTTTTAACACGATTCTGGGCATGTGGCCGCCGCGGCTAAGACCAACGCCTAGTTTACTGAAGACTTAACTTTTTATTGGCTTAATTTACTGAAGGAAACGTTTGACAAACGACTAATTTCACGAAATATGGCAACCTCGTTCGTGCGATTTGAAGCCATAACTTTATTTTCTCTGGGGATACGTAAAGTCGCATGTCTACTCCGATGAACCAGTAACAATTGAGCACTTGGATGCCAACATTCGATGCACTATTACCGAAATGCAGCCTGATTTACTGCGAAGAGTGTGTGAAAATTTGACCTCCAGATTACGCCATGTACGCGTCAGCAGCGGCGGCCACATGCCCGAAATCATATTCAAACATTAATGCCATAAAATTATCTATCAAATAAAGCCAACTTCATGGACATTAAAAACATTTTTCTGTGTTTTATTTCAAATTAAAGTTCACCCCTCTAAAAAAGAAAACAACCGATATGAGTCTTTGTCTTTTTTACCCCATCGGAGATAAAGGCGTGGTGCCAATGAAGCAATACATAAATTACAAATAATATTTAACAATAACAAGCTGTATGTAATGGCCCCAACCGAAAAGTGTGTCACTCACAGACGCAAAGCCTTTCTGCAAGATTACTTTCGGCGATATCTAGATACTGCGTACACACAGCTAGGCGGTAGGGATGCTTCTTACACACAGCTTTAAATTACTTATTAGAAGGAAAAGGAAGAGTAATGACATAGAAAACAACCAATTAAAATATTTAAAGTTAGAGTGAATAGGCGTCTTCTGGGTAAGCTCACTCCATCGTAGACTTTGTCTCTGTCACCTCTGACCTAGACTATAGTCAAGAGCAAACCCATTTCAAATAAAAACAATAAAAAATTAAAATATTTACCTTCACTTTACAAAAAAGAACTTTACAAAAAAAAAAAAAACAAAAATAAAATGGTTATATCTGGATTGTAAAATCTTGTAACTAACATAATAAGACCATAAGAATAGTGGCTTATACAAGTCTCCATAATATAATGGGCACCTGAAGTTGGACGGCGCCGCCGAGGCAGGCCAAGAAAGAGATGGCGCGATGACCTGGGGCGGCAGTCTCGACATTCGTAACGATAGCTTTGAAATCGCTCGCTAAGTCCTAATGGACCTACCTGTTGGCGGTAGGTTGCAGTGCCGCTTGGGTGACATAGCAACTAAGGCGAGCCGCGATGTCGTATGGGAGGCATCGCGGCTGAGGGTTGGAGGCCGCGGCGGGAGAGGAGTGCCGGTATTGCGGTGCGCCGCTCTCCCTACCTTCCGCGGCCTTGACGGGGTCGCCACCGTCTGATGGCGGACGCGGTAAGGCCGCAGCGGGAGAGGAGTGCCGGTATTTCGTTGGCCGCTCTCCCTATCCTCTGCGGCCGAAAAGTGGTAGGCGGCCGGGCTACTGACCTGACCGGTTGCAGGGGGACCAAGGGTGTCTAGACACGCGGTCGTCTGGCGCCCATATGCTGGTTTGGTCCATGGGGTGGTCACGGTGCGCAATGTGTTCTTGTGCGCCGGTGATGGGGGTGCTCCTCAGAGGAGACTCCGGTGACGGACAGCCGCGGCGGGTTCGCGGTGAGTGCTAACGCGTGCCCGTGTTCCCGCCACAAGCGGCAGAGGAGGACACCGTGGAGTTTTAGTGGGTTGGAGTCCCACATAACTGCACTATCTCCCCGCGGTAGTGCAGTATGCATGAGCATTTCTCCACGAAAAAAAAATATGGACCTGGACAGAGGCCTCTCAGCAGTTGCGTCACGGTTTTCCACCTTTCACATCCAGTCTGCCCCAGGTCCCAGCCACTTTTATAAAGCAGATTAGCTCCGCATAGTTGGTAGCCCTGCATCTAAGGCATATGATGAGTTACCTATAAGCAACCTAAGGGAAAAATGTAAGCGGCGTGGCCCGTACAGATTTTAGTGATATAAGACAAAACGCAGGCAAACGTTTTTTGCCTGATTGAACCCATAGGCTGATGGGGCATAGGCACATAACTTTTTGTGTTTCTAGCTCAATTTTCCCGCTATAAAGGCAGCAAGTAAAGCTGTTGCCCCATGTTGTTTTGTCTCGCGATAGCATTCTAAGTATCTTTAAAGTTTAAAGCCTCTGAAACCTTAGACCTAATTAATTAATTTATACAACAAAATTAATAGAATTTTATATTTTTATCCGCTAACACTACTCGAGTGTAAACTTAAAGTAAAAAAACTGGCTCTTTACTCTTGATTATGAGGATGTAGAGAAAATATTAAATAATTTATTTATTCCCACAAAGGAACACATACATACTTTTCTTACATACACCTACCTATTCATACACGCACATGTACGGGAACCCACCCACACGCACACGTACTCACCTCACACACAGAGCACGATATAATAATTTTAAAATAAATTATATTTTTGATATTTTTTTCATATTTTTCATTTCTGTTATTATTTGGTATTTTATTTTTCTATTTTAAAATTGTATTTTTTAGCTCACACATTTTTTGTCTATTCTTATGTTGACATTAGTATCTAAGCCAAATAAAATGGGAGAGGGCGCTGACTCCTGAGGGAGCAGGAGTCTGAGGCTTCAAACAAGTTTCTGTAACATATATTAGGTCAATAAAGAATTATTATGACAGACCAGTTGGCGTGGTTGGTTAAGATACCACCTATCACGCCGCAGGTCATGGGTTCGATTCCCATCCAGGACAAACATTTGTGTGCATGAACATGTCTGTTTGTCCTGAGTCTGTGTGTAATTATCTATATAAGTATGTATTTACAAAAAAAAAGTAGTATAATATGTAGTATATCAGTTATCTGGTTTCCATAGTACAAGCTCTGCTTAGTTTGGGATCAGGTGGCCGTGTGTGATAAATGTCCCAGGATATTATTATTTATATTATTATTATTATAATTATTACCTAAGGCACAGGTTTCCTCTAGTTTAGGTGGCAGGGTTCCCATAATTCAAGCCACCTATTACAACTAAATGTATCATAACTAAGCTTTTTGTCTCAATAAAGTTATTATACATACATTGTAGTATATGTAGTATATCAGTTATCTGGTTTCCATAGTACAAGCTCTGCTTAGTTTGGGACCAGATGACCGTGTGTGAAAATGTCCCAGGATATTATATTATTATATTATATATTATTATATTGGAACGAAGTTCTTTAACGCGGCTTGCGGTAGGGGTTGACTGGTAGAAATTGTATCGCGCGTTCGTAGATTTTAGTGAGTTTGAAATCTGTTATTACGCCTTCAAATAATGCAAGTAAGATACAAAAAATACATGTGAACCTAAACGCGTACACATCAATCCTAGATGATAACATTTAAGTATTGTAGTAAAATACTACCTATGTGAAATAAATTCAGCACCCTAATTGCGGAACGCACTATCGATCGGATTCTGAATCATTTTCATGCAAATTGCTAATCCATTGCTTCATATCTTCAAAAATGTTGTCTGCTCAACACCGTAAATAACGCAATGAATGTTGTTGAACTGTCAAAATGAAACCGATTCTGATTGATAGTGTAACGTGTTCTAACTTTGAAACTACCTACTTAAAATATTTTCATGATTTTTTTGTATGAACGGACTATTTTATTACCTATCTATAATTTTATCTGCGGCTTTTTTTGGGTTCCGTACCAAAATGGTAAAAAGGAACCCTTATGGTGCGACTCAGTCTGTCTGTCTGTCACAGCTGGATATTTCGAGAACTACTAACGGTATCATCTTGAATTTTGGAATTGTTTTGGATGACGTTTGCCCAACTATTGTGCAAATAAGAAAGAAATAAAAGTATATATATTTTTACAATAGGGACTGAAAAATTCGAAGTAGGGCTACTAGGGCATGTGGGGTATCATATGAAAGAGCGCTGTTTGCACATTTTCAATAATTTTTCATTTATTTTTTAGGCCGAACAGTTTTCGACTTTTGATGAAAAATATAAAAGAAATACCGTTCCCGCCCCTTATCTCCGAAGTTTGCATAAGAGGAAAATCTGAAATTATTCATTATGTAAAGATTACAGGAAAAATAAAACGATGTCTCTAAATAGAACACTTTTTTTTTTGATAGTACGGAACCCACGGTGCGCGAGTCCAACTCGCTCTTTTCGGTCGGTTTTTTATTATAGTTATTATAATTTGGTTGCGCCGACCCAAAATAGATAGGATAAGGGCAGGAGAATGATTGTAATAAGTTATTACAATTTGGTTAAAAGAAAACTAATTCTTTTCTACCACTTATACAAGAAAAAACCTAGTTTTGAAAACAGTTCTCAGCCATAGCTGCATACTCGTACAACTAAGAAAAACGCTCACTTTCGGCAACCTTCAACTACTAAGGTATATCAAATATTCCATAAGGCAAAGTGACTTGATCCTTCCCAATGAAATAGGGTTGCCACAAGCAAAAACGTGTTGGAATCTTGTTACTGCTAATAAAGGCTTCAAGGGCAACTCGTTAGGGGAGCACTGAAGGGTGTGGAAACGCACCTGAGCCCCTAAAGTGACTGTATTGAGAAAACAATGATCTGAGAGGGAATTTTAGTATACACAGGATCCAATATTAATGTAAGTGAAATTTTAAAGATAAGTCGGAAGTATAATAAGGAAAAAAGACGTATCTAGAGAAATATTGAAATGGAGAAAAAAATTATTTTGTAATAGTAAGAATTATTAGGTTTTAGTTAAGTTTTCGCCAATTTAAAAATACTGGTAGATTCGTCTTTTTTTGCTGATTCCGAATTTGTAAATAACTCTGTTTCTAAAAAAATGTCAGATACGTCTTTTTTCCTTATGACGGCAGAATAAAGCTCTTTATTCATGGGCTTGGCACAACATTATTTCGGCAAAATGCTTTTGGTGTTGCAGGAAACATGAAATGTTGCATTGGTGTGCTGGCAATAATTATGTAAGACTCGATCCATTTTCAACCGACTTCAAAAAGGAGGTTCTCTATTCGACCCGTATGTATGTATGTCCGCGATTATCTTAAAAACTAATGAACCAATTTTGATGATTCTTTCACTAACGTAATCTACGTACTCTCAGGAAGGTTTTAGTATATAATACATTAGGTAATTATTCCTATATCCGAAGTTATATGCATAAATGCACTGTATCTCTGGCATTTCTAAGCGGATTTTGATCATTGTTCGTTTCGTCTTGGGCTTATGTAATTTAATCTACTTTGATCCACACATCATTTTCAATAAACACATAATACAGACTTGTCATAAATCCCGAAAAAAACTTGGATTTGTCTTCTTCTGCGTAAGCTCACTCCATCGTCGACTTTGTCTCTGTCACCTCTGACCTAGACTAGAGTCAAGAGCAAACCCATCACAAATAAAAAAAAAGACAAGCAAAAATATTTAACAATAGGCAGGCCATTGCTATACTGTACAACTCTTTCGTCCGTAGTTTGCTGGAAACTAATGGTGTTATTTGGAACCCTCATGAAAAAGCTTACACTCTACTTATTGAACAAGTACAGAAATCATTTGTACGCCATCTCTATTTAAAACTAATATTACCCATATATGTACCCAATACCATTCGTGCTAAGAATGGTTACATTTCAAAGTTTAGAGGTTAGGAGAATTCTTACGCTTGTGAAATATTTTACCCGCCTCGATAGGGAACCACGAATACGTGGTTCCCTATCAAATTCTTCCTTACTTGAATACATCTCCATCAACGTTCCTTTGTCTATCAGGAATACGCTACGCCCTCGCCAGCGTCCTCTATTTTCAGTTCCTCAAGCAGAGTCACAGAACCACTGTGACTCTAAATACCAGTCCTATACACTTAGCTCTTACCCTCATCAATAAAATATTACATTATGATCAACCGCTCGATGCCTGTACAAGCACTGAACTGAGTTTCCTGAAAACTGCTAATGCTTAGCTGGACTCCTAACACTATCTCGTCGTAAATTTGATAAATGATAAATGATTTTTATTTCTGTAAGTAGGTTTGTACAAACACTTTTACAAGTCATCCATGTTTTTTTTTTTTTTTTGAAACTAGATGAGGTCGGCGTTTCCTATCTGACTACTCTGAGAAGAAAGGCCGAAACAAACTCAGAGGTCACAGTCTCTTATAAAGTCCAGACATAATCTTGGTCACTTCATGTGAAGACCATGTAGATTGGTGTCTGAAATGGTCTTTTGAGGAAAGAACCACACAGATTGAGACGACCTGGCCAGTCAGTGCACGCATTTGTAACTCAGAACTTAAGGAGCTCAACGATTCGACGAACAATACCAAAGAAAGGACATTGGGGTAGGCCGCATAAAATGATGCGTGTTTTGGTACGTGTTTGTATGTTCTAATCTTAACTTATTTAAATAAGTTATAATCATGTTGTTAGCTATGAGCACATTGTTATCTTTTGTCTTGTATAAATGTATGTTTTATTAGACCTATAATTTATAACTGATATGTACGTATATATACGACCTACAACTTATATGTGTAGTATTTAATCTGTTACTATTTGTTGGTCAATAAATAAATAAATATTTTATAGGTAAAAAAAAGTAAAAACCGACTTCAAAATCCTAAGACGAATAAAATAAATTTAATAAAAAAACTTAACAGGTTCTGAAGTCGGAGTCTTCAATTCTTTAATGCACCTTAGCTTGGCACCGAGTTCAGAAGCCGTTCAGTTTTTGATTAAAGTTTTAGGTTTTTGAAGTCAGTTTTAACTTTTTTTTAAAGTAAATTTTTAACAAAAGTTTCGCAATAGCAGCAACATTAAAATAATAATAACGTTTAGGGTGTTGTTCTTATCGAACGCAACCTTCTCAATTGTTTAACAATTCAATCAATTCAATTTAATGTTTTTCTCAATTGTTTGTGTTTTGCTTGTATTGTTATCTTTGCCTGTCGTATGAACCCCATAGGCTCAGACACATGCCATTTAAATTGTTTCTGTAATTACGACATGCGACGAGTTAATTAGTCGTTTTATTTTTCTGTAGTTATTGAAAATGGAACTCAACGAATAAAAAAAAAATAAATTGGAATTGAAGCAACCTGTTAGTAGACAGACATCGTGCAGATAGTTTATCTGATAGCCCAATGGACAGTGCAAGTCCGATTGGTTACTCGCGTAACGCTGCCTGACGAGACATACAACCACATATCGGAACTGTTGAATACCACCGGTACCTATTACCCAGAGGAAGCGATATTCGCATTTGACTACTATCCCACGTGCCGGTAAGTGATGATGCAGTCATCAATGATGCTAGCAGACATTTATTTTTGACTTGAAGACTTCTTCCAGTGCGCCTAGACAATGAGGCTTTTTTTATTTGAGACTAGCTATTGCCAGCGGCTTCGCCCGCTTGGATGTTGGAAATTATCCCACGGGAACCGTACATTTTCCGGGATAAAAAGTATCCTATGTTAGCACATAGGATAATCTATCTCTGTGCCAAATTTCATTCAGATCCGTTCAGCCGTTCTGGCGTGATTGAGTAACAAACATCCGTCCATCCATCCAAACTTTCACATTTATAGGTTGGGTTTGCGTGACAGAGACAAAGTCGACGATGGACTGAGCTTACCCAGAAGAAGCATGTTCACTCTCACTTTGAAGAGATTAGGGTTGTATGCACTCAAAAACACAGACGTAGGTAGTGAGTTCCACTCTTTTGATGATTTATAATAAAAGACATTTGGAAGCGTTAGTGAGAATTGGTGGAATAGCACCTAGGTAGGGATGGTAACTGGCAGTGCGTCTAGATGTCCGATGTTAGAAGGGGGCCGGTGGAATCAGGTCGTGGAGTTCTTGGGCACACTCACCGAAATACAATCTATAGAAGACCGACAAGCAGGTAACCTTGCGGCGATGAGCCAAGCTGTGAAGCTTGGCATCCACCAGTTTTACGTCGCCAATGAGCCTCTTAGCTCTGCGTTCCACCGAGTCAAGCGCGGCTCTGGTCCTTAGCTGATCCATCCCAAAGGTGGCTGCAATACTCCATACAGGATCGGACTTGCGCTTTGTAAAGGGTTAAAACCTGTCCAGGCGTAAAGTATCGCTTCACCCTACTTAGGATGCCCAGTTTCTTGGCCGCAGTTTGCTCCAAAAGATCTCAACTTCGGCGCCACCATCGAGTATAACTCGATGGTGGCGCCGAAGTTGAGATCTTTTCTGAAATGACGTTCACTAGGTGGCAGCTCTGAGACGTCATGTCCGTGTACCTGTCAAGTGTTGAAGCGCCTATGCGTCGTGACCGAATGATGAACGAAAGAATGAAACTAGTGATGAACGTCATCATATATTTTATATTCATTGTCGAAATGGAAGACCTCTTGTCAATGTGGCGCCAACGGGTGGCGGGAATCGCTTTCAAAGCGTTTCATGTTTCTTCAACGATTTTGCAGCAGGATTAACATAAGTTTTTCGGTAGCTTATGTGCTTACCTTTTTCCTTTACACCTTCGTCATCGCTGGTAGAATATCACTGTGTCTAAGACCACAAGTCTTAAATAGCTATCGGGTTACACAGACTGGAGCAGGGAGCATACTTATCCGATCATCATCTGGTTAGCCTTTTCCCAACTATGTGGGGTACGCGTCCAGTATAACCGGATGCAGCTGAATACCAGTATTTTACGTGGAGCGACTGCCTACCTGACCTCCACAACCCAGTAACTGGGTAACACGATACCCCTTGGTAATACTGGTTGTCTGACTTTCGTGCTTCTGATGACCCGTAACGACTGACAAAGATCCACGAATGACAGCCGGGACCAACGGCTTTCCGATTCACGGAGGGGTAATGTATGTAAAGATGGTCACCCATCCACGGACCAACCGCCTTATCAGATGAAATGTATTATAATACTTTCCATTTTTTATACGAAACTCGAAAATGGCATTTCAATAAGAACCAAACAGCGAGCCATAAAAGACTGCTGACACATCTCGCTAGATTACGTTCCACGGCGAAAGAAATTTAATGACGTCATTTTTCGTCACCCCGAGCCTGGTTTATCGGCTTATTAAAGCAAAACGCGGCTATTAAATAAATATCGCGCCATCTACTCGTACGGTCGACTGCGTCTGTGTGTGGACGTGCCTTAACATCGTACAGTATGATTATCATGGGGATGGTATGTTGGTGAAAATGCGCATTTTATGGTTTTTCTTTTAAAAGGATTAAGTTTATAAGGTACGGCGATAGAAGGATTAAAGCGGGGTTTAAAAGAGTGGCGTTCTGTAGTTTCTGCGGTCCCGCACAGAAAAAAGGCGGTTCTCGATCTGGGTAACCTACACAACAACCTGCAGTTAAACAGCTATAGGTATTTGTAATAACGAAACTTTATCTGGGTAAGGCATACGATTAAAGGCTCCCGCAGACAGGCGCGACACTGGTAGAACAGTTACCATGAAGTTTTCATTGAAATTGTTGTACAGAATAGCGTCTCGTCGCTCTGTTGCTTCGCGTCTGTCTGCGGGAGCCTTTATACCATGCACCAACCTAGTGTTAACTAGTGATAGACGAGGTAAGTACTTGTAATAGCAAAAATTTAGAGAGTTGTACCCTAATTGCGTAACACACTATCGATCGGAATCTGTTTCATTTTGATAGTTCAACAACATTCATTGCGTTATTTACATTGTTGAGCAGACAAATTTTCCGAACATATGAAGCAATGGATTAGAAATTTAAATCAAAACGATTCAGATTCCGATTGATAGTGCGTTACACAAAGGATGCTGCATTATCTTTATCCAGGAACATTCTAACTTTAGGAACAATAATTTCTAAAACTAGCACATACGAGTACGTATATATTGACATGAAGCCTGCTCTTCAATAGAACCAATTGACTGCGTTCTAATCTGTGTCTAGCACAATCCGTAACAGTATCCAATATGGCGCACAAAGACTATTCATACAAGATTTATGTTCCTTAGATCATCGTAGCTTCTAACACATCTGTTTCTTATACTCGTACCTACGCAATTCACTATCGGTTGATTGATTGACAGATTGTATATAACATTCACATAGGTACGTAATAATATTATTTTTGAATATCTATGTAAAATAACTGGCCTAGTGCGTGTTGGATTTACGCACAATGAAGGGTTCTGTAGTTGGGATGAATTTATCCCAAGAACAAACTTAACATTGTAGTTGTAAAACATGTTCATACATTCCAACTGTAAATTTATGTTTGTACGCACAATATTGAGAGATTTACCATATTATTTTAAGACAATAGACTTCTTATAAGTTTTCCTGTACTTAATCTATAAGTATAGAACTATTTTCTGTTTTTTTTTTTTTTCAAAATTTTAGGCTCAGTAGTTTCGGAGCTAAGGGCGGGAATGGTCAGTTTTCGCCTATTTTCCACCAAAGTTCAACTTAATCGGTTAATTAGAATCGGAGCAAATTGGCTGTGACAGACGAACAGACAGACAGACACACGAGTCATCCTTTAAGGGTTCCGTTTTCTCCTTTGAGGTACGGAATCCTAAAAAGAAGGCTTTATCGTAATAATACATTCGCTATGACATTTTAAACATGCTAATCCACCAACTATCTAATTCATTTATGTAATTCGTTGGTGCCTGAGAAGCGACTAGATATCAACAATTTTTTCGCTCAAGAATTGTACAAAAGAGTGGAGGTCCCGTGTAAGTAAAAGACATACAAATATTTAATAGTTGATTTTTTTTATTTGAGATGGGTTTGCTGACTTTAGTCAAGGTCAGCGGTGATAGAGACCAAGTCCACGATGGAGTGAGCTTACGGGTATGCGTTCGGGAACACAGACGTAGGTAGTGAGTTTCACTCTTTTGCCGTGCGCATCGCTGACTGTTCACACCGCCAGCGAGTAGAAGAAGACTCACGCTCGATATAGTCAGGGAAACGGACGTCTGACCACCGTAAGGATTATTACTGCTTGCAGCGCTTGGCCGCTATAATAACGCTTAGAACGTGACCAAAACAATTAGGCGCATGACAGCTATGCAGTTATTGGAACTAGGGAGGGAACACCGGAACGGTGATTGATATTCTACGTATTATCATTACTGGCGAAAGCGAGTATACGACTGCACGTCACTCTGGGAAGCACGGGGATAGGTGCGGGGTGCGGGCGCCGAAACCATGATAAAACCAAGAAACCAAGTCATGCGCCTAATAGTTTTGGTCAAGTAGTCCCTAGGCTTATCAAGAATAGCATCGCAGCATTAGATTTTTGTTGAGTTTTTCCATTTACAAAAGCAAGGGGCTTTTGTAAATGGAAAAAAATAGCAACTGAACCTGAGAAGTTAGTTGAAACTAAATTTAATATAAACTAATAATAATAAAAACGTTAAAAACTTTCTCTTCCTTGGTCCTTTCTTTTGTGCGTAGTAGAAAAAGGATGGTCAGACATCTGTGATCATTGTAACAGAGATTGTGGCACCCGGGACCACCCCAGGGACCAAACCAGCATATGAGCGCCAGAGGAACCCGTGTCTAGGCACCCTTGGTTCCCCTGGGACCGGTCAGGTCAGTGACCCCGCCGCCTAGCACTTTTCAGCCGCAGAGGATAGGGAGAGCGGGCAATGCCATACCGACACTCCTTTTCTAATGCGACCCCACCACGTCCGCCATCAGACGGTGGCGACCGAAGGCCGCGGAAGGTGGGGAGAGCGGCGCACCGCAATACCAGCCACTCCTCTCTCGCCGCGGCCTCCAGCCCTCCGCCGCGATGCAGCCCGCCTGAGTTGCGATGTCGCCCAAGCGGCACCGCAACCTACTTGTTGGCCGCTACATCGTCGGCTTACCAGCAAAAGCCCTAACGAGCAGCCCCGCCTCAGGTTCCTCTTCACTTTGCCGTGACCAAACCACGGCTACTGAACCCACCGGGAGGGTACCACCTCTACCAAACCTAACCCTTCGTAGAACGGTAATATTTTTAACAAAAATTGTAAACTCAGCCTCCTTAGTGTACGGCCCGAGTGAAAAAGCGTCCAGCGGGGCGGTCAGCGTTGCGTGCAAGCGGTGAAGAGCGTTCACCGAGTGCCGCTCGGCCGTCACTCAGGGCACTCGCGAGTGTTTGCATGTGTTCACACGAACGTCGGACGCCCCGCCCCGCCGGACGCTCGAGTCGAGCGTGCACGGACGTTAGTCTAAACATCTACGACATAGCAACACCAACACTCGCTACATTTCCCCACAAAACCACTGCCAAACTAACACACTTATATAATTAACGACACTTGAAAACTAAGTTTAATGAACCAATTAGGCATTCAGCCGAACGGTGACGAAGGTCGGGTTACTTGCGCATGAGGTGCCGCCGATTGTAAGGAAATTACCTATAAATCATTCCCTTGAATCGGGTCTGAGCTAGACGGTATGGCATAAGAGTAACGTGTCTCCTATTATTATAAGAAGGTAAATATATATTTGCAAGTACTGAAGATATGACCATTTACCCTCTTTCTGCTTCAAATTAGGTCAATGATTTAATAATACATAAAATAATGAGTTGATGAACACACCTATGTCGAGACTGAGACTCCCCCACGTGAGATTGGGTGAGATTCAGCTCGACCCCTCCCTCTAAATGCCTCATGTAATTAGTGACCGCCCTCTAAGGAGATAAAACTACAAACTACCACCACTAAAAGGTACCACAAAAAATCAGGAATTTCGATTATTCAACATATTTATGGAACTATGTTTTGCAATCTTCATTTGTAAGAGAATAAAGGGGCTTGTGGGTAAGTAATAACAGCCGCTCGGGTCGATCGATCAGGTTAAGCTACGCTTGCCGCGGTTGGTCCGTAGATGAGTGACGATCTTTACATACCAAGACCCCTCCGTGGCTCGGAAAGCACGTTAAGCCGTTGGTCCCAGCTGTCATTCGTAGATCTTTGACAGTCGTTACGGGTCGTCAGAAGCCCGAAAGTCTGACAACCAGTCTTACCAAGGTGTATCGTATTACCCAGTAACTGGGTTGTGGAGGTCAGATAGGCAGTCGCTCCATTTTAAATACTGGTATTCAGCTGCATCCGACTAGAATGGGAGCCAACCCCAACATAGTTGGGAAAAGGCTAGAGAGATAATTTGGTAAGAGGATAACAACTTAACTAATTAGAATTACATTAGTTATAACATTGTAATGAATAGGTAACTATTATTGTTCAACCCTTTCGCCATAAACTTATCACCATTCCACTAACTATCACCGAATCCCCATTAACGAAACTGCCCCTAAAATGTGACGATGCATAATGAACGTGAGGTCGATTCGACCCCATAACCGTTCCATGCTTAATGAGGGGTACGAATGACCGGCCAAGTATAAAACATTTACCTAATCTAAGGTCAGTTCAGTATTGTCTGTTGACAGGCAAGTAAGGGAAATGCTGTATGTAGCATAACATAATATTATTCTGTAATAATACAGGGTGTTTGCAAGCTGGGTGCAAAGCCTTAAGGGGGTGATATTTGACACCACTTAAAGCATTTTGAGCCATACATGTCTTGGACGAAGTACTTTTTTTTTAATTTTTAATTGCAAACTTTTAGTAAGAAACAATATAAGTAGCAACTTTAACCGGGGCAAAAGTAAAAAAAACATATTTCGTTTAAGACATGTATGACTCAAAATGCTCTAAAAGGTGTCCACTTCTACCCCCATAAGACTTTTCGCCCAGCTTCCAAACACCCTATAGTATCCCTAATAGCCGGTTTTGGAAAAACTAATCAACATACAATTGGCTAACTAGGCCCGTGGATGGGTAACCATCTTTACATACCCCTCCGTGCCTAGAAAAGCATGTTAAGCCGTTAATACCGGCTTTCATTCGTGAATCTTTGACAGTCGTTACGGGTCGTCAGAAGCCCGAAAGTTTGACAACCAGTCGTACCAAGGGGTATCGTATTACCAAGTAACTGGGTTGTGGAGGTCAGATAGGCAGTCGCTCCATGTAAAATACTGGTATTCAGCTGCACCCGGTTAGACTGGAAGCCGACCTCAACATCGTTGGGAAAATGCTAGATACATGAGGCTAGATAAATGATACAATAGGCTAACCGCTTTCAAGCTCATTTTACTGCTGTGGTTGATTAACTTATCAACAGCCAATCTTTTTCACACTAAGAAAGACGAACATTGATCACCGGCCACGCTTGCTGAATGAGTAGATAGTATTGTCGATTTCAAGCTGTTAGGTTAGGTTAGCGAAATCGCGAAAAACCGATTATTGAGAGTAATTTCTAAAGTTATTATGTTTCAAAACGCCGAACATTGCGACCAAGTGAAGTTTCCCTCCTTATTCCAAAATGCTTTTACTTTTAATTTTTTAAATTTCGAACATTTATTTAATGCAGGTTCAACCAACATTTACAATTTTTTGCGGCCAGCACTTCTTCTAAAGAGTTTTCAAAAATAACTTGATATAGTTGGCTTATTCCCTAGCCTAGACTAAGGCCCACTTGCAAGTTCATGGGTTATCCTAAATAACTCGGAGTAAACAGCTAACTCAGGGTTAATCAAATAATTCATCTTGCTCCACCAAGAGTTAAAGGTCAATTTTTTACCCACGATGTGGACAGTTAAGCCGGTATACTCTGGGTTAGTGCTAGTAATGTCAAAATGACGTTATGAATGTGGTACATGAGGGTACAGCGGATAAATTATTTTGTATTTTATATTGTTCTACGTAAGTGAAAATTCAGCTATATCAGCAGGCAACGAACTCACATAAAAATAAATACAAATTAAAAAAAAAAAAAAACTTAAAATATATTTTTCCTTAGCTGACGTTTTCGTAAATCAATAAAATACATCTCCATGGAAACCACATACAATACGACTAAAATCAAATGTCATGTTATAAAATTCAACGACAAGATAGTACTACGTAGGTACCGTAATGTAGTGTAAAAGAGATGGGTATGACAATTTCGGTTCATTGTTCATTCATTCATTTTTGTCGGATTATATTTTATGTTTCGTTGATAGAACTGCAATGTTCCCAAATCAACACTGATGTCAGGTTAAATAACCCTGTGTTATTTGAAAAATGTAAAAAAATACCGTCTCCCTCCCCCTTATTTCCGAAATTGCATAGAGAAAAATCTGAAATTATTCTGTGTTATAGAAGTTTATGTAAAGATTACAGGAAAAATAAAACGATAAATAATAATAATAATAACCTGGGACATTATTCACACACGGTGTCTCTAAATAGCACACTTACTTTTTTTATGGTACTGAACCCTAGGTGCGCGAGTCCGACTCGATCTTGGCCGGTTTTATTTGGTGGCGCAACGCCTAGTAAGAGGTAAAATGTTAATTACTTAACTCCGAGGTTTCAAACTCTACAATTTATTCATTTAAGGGGACTGTATAGAAAAGAAAGAGAAGCACGATGATACAACGCTGGTAATTGATTGCAAAATATGAAGCAATTATCTATTTACAAAAAATCCATTGATTAGACTAAACATTTAAAACACTGAATTAACAATTAAAACTAAAAGTCGCTTGTAGAATAATATGGCAAAAAATCTGAATGATTGCATGTATGGTTTTTAATCGTTAAAAGAATATTTTAGAGGTATTTTCGTGATTTTTTTCTATAGTATAAAATTATTTTTATTATGTTTTCAACACACTATCTAACTAGTATAATTATCCTGAAGAATACCATATTATTTTTCTGATTTTATTTACTGCAGTAGATCATATAATTTTAGGTATTATAAAACTTGCGTTTAGTTGCGTTTAGGTCATTTAGTCCCTTTAACCCGACTAAACGTGCAAGTGGGCCCTAGTTGAGTAGTGTATTTAATTTTAGCAGTTTTGTCACTCGTCTAAGTCAAAAAGGAAGGCCAAACTTCTAAAATTAAGAAACAGAACACAATTCATGACCATTTAATGATGTCATATGTAATGTTAATGTCATTGTTCAACTTCCTTTAGCAACATTAGCATAGTGAGCATAGCGGTAGGATTAGATTCTATGATAGCTTCTATTAGCCGTACAAATAGACAGACCGATCGATTTCTTTATATAGATAAGACGCAGAAATATGCCAGTGGCCTTGGGTGCTGAACTCACGCAACACGTCGTCGTACGTTGAGCCAGTAATAGGACTCGCCCATCAAGGAGCGCTGTCCCAAATTGGACGCATTATTAATTTATTTATTATACATAAGCAAAATGTATTATATTAAAACTCGTATACTAAAAAATAAATAATCTTTATATAAAACAAAGTCGGGTTTGTTCCAACACTTGTAACTCGAGAACGGCTGGACCGATTTTCATAGTTTTTGATTTGTTGTATTCTTCGTCTCGAATAGCAGAATAATTATTAAAAAATCGAAAAAAATACACGCAAAAATAATATGAAGAAAATTAATTTTCTCATACATGAAATTTGAACAGGACAACGTCTGTCGGGTAAGCTAGTTAGATATAAATAATTCAATTAAAATGGTGAAGAGTTTCATAAAAATTCGCTTGATAGGTTTTGTGTGATTCTTAGTTTTTGTCCGTGTGAGACATTACAAATTAATTACACTGTGTGATATAACAATAATCAAAAATATTCACATATTAAGTTATTAATAAAATGCTCTAATTTAACATATATTTTTTCCAATTCATTAACACCTAGACATATTCTTCAGTTTAAATTCATTCAGTCGGTTATCGTCGCCGCCGGTAGGTATTTGATAGATGTTTGCGAATTGCTTCCGCGTATGTTTTGAATTTGTAATAGGAAGGTATGCACTTTTTAGGGTTCCGTACCTCAAAAGGAAAAAACGGAACCCTTATAGGATCACTCGTGTGTCGGTCTGTCTGTCCGTCTGTCACAGCCAATTTGCTCCGAATCTAATATACCGATTAAGTTGAAAGTTAGTAACGTAAATAAATGAATTTTGAAATTTGCTTCCAAAATTGACCTCCATAGGTCAATTTTGGAAGCAAATAAGAAAATTTAAAAAAAAAAGTTTTGCAAACTGTACCGTGTGACATATCAAATAAAAGGGCTTACTGTGTGGGTCTCAAATATATATTTTTTTATAATTTTAAAATCAGTCGTTTTAAAGTTATTTAAGTAAATAGACGAAAATGGAACATGCATCCCCCTTTATCTACGAAAGTATTGAACTTAAAATTTTGAAAAAAATACAATAAGTAGTTCAATACCTATAGATTACAGGAATACCTATAAGAAGTCTGTGGTCTTAAAACAACATGTAAATCTCTCAATATTGTGCATACAAACATACATTTGCTGTTGGAAGATATGGGAGAACATGTTTTTCAACTACAATGTTAAGTTTGTTCTTGAGATTCATCCCAACTACGGAACCCTTCATGGTGCGTAGTCCGACACGCACTTGGCCGGTTTTTTTAATGTTATTTATTAATTTAGCCAAATGGCAGTTCCTATGACAAAAAATATTGGTTTCTATTTTTATAATTTTGTAGCTCTAAGATAGCTTTGAGATGAGAAATAATAAATTTCAAATCGAATACTTACAATAACAATGCAACCTGCATTGTTATTGTAAGTATTCGTAATGTTGTAATAATAGCTCCCACAGACAGGAGTGACGCGACGAAGCGACGCAGCGACGCGACTCCGGTAGCACAATTTTAATGAAGTTTTCAAAGAAATTGTTCCACCAGAGTCGCGTCGCGCCGTTGCATCGCACCTGTCTGCGGGAGCCTTAATAAACAATGTCGTGGTAAACCATTCATAATAGAGTCAGGTTTAAATTACACAATGCTGACAAAGTATCCGTAAGTCTAAATATGCACTTTTAATGCTGACTACAATTTAATTTAAACCTTATCCTTATAAGATATAAGAATCAATTTCAAATCTGAAACGGATTAATTTACTAACAAAACTATGCAACTTTAATTCTGCAGTCGGTAAATATCACCCGTTAGATCATGGACCTTATATGAAAACAAATAAAGAACTGACTTCTAATATCGTTTGCATTTTAACAGCAAATTAATATTTATAAGGTGGTCATTACAACAGGTGCGTCCGGTGACGGAAGCAGACTAAGTAGGTAACGTGATTCTTTTATTCGCGCAAAGGTATTTCTGTATAAGGTCGCTTTAATACATGGAGAAAATTTTTGCATTAATATAATCATATTAAAATTTCTATGAAAACTTAATTAAAATGGTTTTACCGGAGTCACGTCGCGCCTGTCTGTGGGAGCCTTTTACGTGCTTTCCGAGGCACGGAGGAGTCTCCCATCAACGGACAAACCCCGGCAAGCATAGCTTAAGCTGATGAATCGATCCGTGCGGCTGTTATTACTTAGTCACGAGCTCCTGGGCTGACTGTACCTTCTAATATCTGACTTGCTTATCACTATCCTGAACTGTAGGCATAACAACTCCACGTAACCCTTTACCAAATCGCCGTGACGTACCTACTTACATACTTCATAGGTACCTCACCTCAAAAACTCGACCTCAGAATTCAGTTCGTCCTCTCTTGGGAACGCGAGACGGCACGGTACCCTATCAAAACCGTACGTGTTCCCGTACGGGGCCAGACAGCTCGTAACAAATAGCTTCTCTGTGACTGTTGGCTGCTGTAAAATATTATGCCTTATGACGTGTAGGAGTAATGCTGATCTGGGAAACAGAAAAGAGCTGATTTAATGGTGAATGACCTTGAGAAACGACCGCATACAATCTTACCAGCACCCTAATTGCGTAACACGCCATTTTCATTTTGACAGATCAACAACATTCATTGCGTTATTTACAGTGTTGAGCAGACACATTTTTCGAACATATGAAGCAATGGTTTAGCAATTTGCTTCGAAATTATTCAGATTCTGATTGTGTGTTATGCAATTAGAGTGCAGGAGTCACCAAATGACGGACTGCGGTCCGGATCCGGACCGCCTACCTATTATGTGCGGAGCTTAAGTAAACAGTAAAATTTATAACTAAAACTTAATAATATTAAAATAAAACTGTTGACGATTTTATTTCTGTAAGTAGGTTTCAAACACTTTTACAAGTCAATCATGTTTTTTTTTTTTAAACTAAGTGAAGTCGGCGTTTCCTATCTGACTACTCTGAGAAGAAAGGCTGAAACAAACTCAGAGGTCACAGTCTCTTATAAAGTCCACACATAATCTTGGTCAGTTCATGTGAAGACCATGTAGATTGGTGTCTGAAATGGTCTTTTGAGGAAAGAACCACACAGATTGAGAGGACCTGTCCAGTCAGTGCACGCATTTGTCAGTAATCGCGCAGCTCAACTCAGAACTTAAGGAGCTCAACGATTGGACGAACAATACCAAAGAAAGGACAATTGGCAATAGGCCGCTTGCACCAACTTTACTCCAGACTTCAGACAGATAGTTCAAAGCAAAAAAATAATTTTTCGCATCAATATTAATTACTTACTCTGTTATTTTTGTTCATTATATTTGTTTATAAGTTTATAAAAAAAAAAAATTCGAGTTTCTTTAAATATATATAATGTATACATTTTTTTTTAATCAACCAAGATTTAGCTAGTAATCGTCTACCAAACGGACTGCGACAGTCCTATTATTTTTAAAAACGGACTCCAATGAATTTAATTGGTGATCTGATCCCTGATCTACATTAATGAATGAAATGAAGTTAGAATGTCGATTTGTTTATTTTGATGTCATTCTATCTATAGTCTGTTCCAAATGCATCTGATGAAAGTATAAACAAACCCTGTTCACGTCACTAAAAGTAATTAGTAACACATTCATTTGTATCTAGAAGGATTCTTCTGTATAATTATGTCACCACGTTTCCAACAATTACTGTTTGAATAACATTATTAAATTGCAACTGAAAAATCATCGACGAAAATTGAGGTTATAAAATTAACGTCAAATGTCAAATGAAAAACATCTTTAAGGATTCAAATAATCAAACAAAAGCACTCAATTTGTAAGTGGCACTACAAATCGGCATCCACCGGCACGTGTTCTGATCCAATATAATGCGACACTTTCAGACCAGACTAAAAATTTTAAATGACAGAATTTTCAGCGTAAAAAGACAACATATAAAAATATATTTTATTTACTATTCGTGTGGAAATCGTAAGATAAACAATATACATACTAAAATAACAGCCACTATCTGCCAGTGAAAGTCTCGTCAAAATCGGTCTAGCCGTTTAGGAGATCAGCTGGAACAAACTGACATACAGACAGACAAAAATCTTTATTTTTTTATTTTTTTTAAGTACCCGTATACTTTAATAGGCATTTAGTAAAAAGCTGTTATTTTGTTTTTTTGTTTATTGTTCATAAGTACATATACTTTCATATGCATGGGTTGTGGAGATCAGATAGGCAATCGCTCCATGTAAAATACTGGTTGGTATTCAGCTGCATCCGGTTACTCTGGAAGCCGACCCCAACAAAGTTGAGAAAAGGCTAGGCAGATTGATGCATTTAGTAAAAAGTGTGTTTATTTATTTCTATAGATTATTTTAATCTTCAAATCAAGTCTGAACAACTGCTTGTTTGCAGGTATGGTGGTAATTCGTCCCTAGATAAACTTAGGTACTCACAACTAGCAGACAGGTGTTGCCATGAGTGTGTGATGCGATTAGGGTGCAGGTCAAATCCTATTAAAATGAAGTCGGTTTTCTTAACACGAGCTTCGAGACCTCGTCTAGACAAGTTTTTGTACTCCATTAATGAACTAAAGAAAAACACATTATCGTACGTATGTTTCAGAATTAAACTGTGTAAAAGATTCAGGAGCGAAAGTCTTACCAAATCCATTATAGGTAATGCTGTGACGGTGTGTGGGCTGCATATACATCGGTAGATATACAATATGTAACAAAAACCCTGTTATTCCTTTTAACAAATGATTGTACTCATGATAACAAACAACTTTTACTATGAGACCAAACCGGAATTCACGAGAAAAAATCAGTTGTATGGGCATTCATGTTCGCAGCTGATTTCTTTTCGCGATTTCAGGCTTGGTCCCTTAATAAAAGTTATTTTTTGAGTACAATCATTTGTTAAAAGGAACAACAGGGTTTTTGTTACATATTGTATATCGCATCATGATACACATGAATGAAAGGAACCATTATAAACGATTTCTAGAATTCATTCATTCACCAATTCTAGTATTAATAATAATAATAATAAATCTTTATTCACATAAAAAGTGACAAATTCTTACGAGTTCCCTGATTTCTGCGCTAGGTTCAGAGACCTGTATTACAGAACTCAGTTACCTCTCACATACATAAATGACATAATTTTTTTATGTAAATAAATGCAGTAGCCGGGACGTTTAAATGAGAAGGCAATTCTAGTAGGGAGTATGATTTGGCGTCAGGGAGGGTGTGTATGTGTGAGTGTGTCTGGGAGTGTTTGTGGTGTTGTATGCGTGTGAATTGTGTGTGTTTATACTATGTATGTGTTTCACAAGATTTTATAGTAATAACAATTCAGTTTGTTCATAATCTAGTCCTAATAACCAATTTTTAATAATAAATTTAGCCTCGCGATTCGATAAAGGATGAATATTTTTCAATTTATTAATTTTATTATACAAGAATACTGCTTTATAACCATGTTGCCGCCTAGCAGAGGTTGTTCGGCATAAAACAGTTGGACATACATTTTTACGACACGCTGTTTGCTATACTCCTCCGCATTGTACGGGGTGGTCTTGTGTTGTTGGATAACTAGCTGGTATATATATAGCTGCCTTACTGATAGTACTTGACATTTTTCATACAGTATTTTAGTAGGAAATCTATAAGGACTAAAAGTCATAACCTTTAGGATAGATCTCTGCGCTCTTTCCAAATTTACCATAAAAGTTTTGCAAGCGCCACCCCAGGCTTCTATACAATATCCAATAACTGATTGACCCAGCGCGTAATATATTGTACGGAGGAGTTCTAAATCAGCAACGTGCCTCAGCTTCTTGAAAACCCAAACAAGTTTCCTGGTGCGCGATATTATGACATCTATATGAGAACGCCAGTTCAGCTTGTCGTCCAGAATAACTCCGAGATATTTGACATTCGTGGATTTAGCCAACTCAAGGCATGAACAGGAAGGAACAGAATCGCTTGGGTAGCTGCATACATGAACCTTAAGGTCAATGTTTTCTGGTTTAGATTTTGCCACGGAGAACTGCATGTATGAAGTTTTTGAAATATTTAACGTCAATAGGTTTGCGCCAAGCCATTGGTTGACTTTGTGGAGTCCCATCTGAGCATAATGACGAACCTCGTTCCAAGTCTCTCCGTGAAAAACCAACGCAGTGTCGTCGGCGTAGGTAAACATTTTGCCGTTTATTAAAGATTGTTCACGTAAATCGTTTATATAGATCAGGAAGAGACTTGGGCCGAGGATACTGCCCTGAGGGACGCCACAGACGACCGGTGCATCTGAACTAACGTGTTCACCAATTCGAACTCGTTGTGTGCGGTCGTTCAAGAAATCTTTAAATATCATAAGCGCATTGCCACGAATACCGATGCGTTCTAACTTATACTTGTTCATTAATTTATACTCCTTATCCAACCGCATTGCTTCCACATTGATTCTTCTATGATCTGCGGTTAAAGTTATCAAACAGCCGATTTAACTAACCAGCTATACAGCAAAATTTTACTCAAGTTAAAACCCTCACTATATTTCGCACACCCATCCATCAAAATACATATTATCTTACTCCAATATCAGAGCATCGCATGCAACATGCAACGTGCAACGCTCGCTACAATTTATTGACAACGTAAACACGTTGCAGATTAAATTCCAGAATATATAACTTTCAATCAACGTCTCACGTGCACCCATCAGGCTGAACTTTAAAAATTTTGAAATATTACTCAGCTCTGCGAATCGGGAGGTGGCTCGAGGTATAGGAAATCGCGGAAAGGAAGGAATTAAGATAGGTAGTGGAACTTTTTTTTTTGACGTGAAACGTGATGTCTTCTTTTCGCTCGGTGTGTTGTGGTAAGTTCAATATTTCTGACACACAAAAATATGTAAGATTTAACTATGACTCTTTTAATGCTAGAGCAATGGTTGAGCATTCAAAAGAGAGGTCATATTTATAACAATTGTAAGGCTGGATATAATTTGCCTATGACGTTCACACTGCGAATGCACGCGTATGCGCGCGAACGCTCTACTTTTCACTATGTGTCGAAATATCAATTCATATAGCGCGAAAACGTGTTTAGTTAACCCGTTAATCTGGTACAAAGCACTACCAGGACCTAAAGAGAAACAAAAAAATCTCAAGCTCAGAAATGAACAAAGCGCAATCTAAGAAAGCTTGCATTAAAAGGAATGCAATGAGCCTAAAAAGTTTAGAGCCGAGCAAATCAATACAATAGCTGCCGCTGTGTCAGAAACCGTAAGATAATCTGTTGCAAATAGTAAGAAAGTTTAAGATGTCATCTCATATTGGCCGTAAATCTACTCAGAACTAAAAAGTATCATAATCGGTGAAAGCTTACTTTATAAGGAATGCAATGAGCCTACTAAGTCTAGTGTCGAGCAAATACAATGGCTACGGCAGTATCGGAAACCGTAGTAAAATTTTAATCTGTTTTCAGGAAACAAACGGCGCGGACTCGAACTGCGCCTACAACATTTTTTTTTTTTTTTTTTTGTTAGGTTGGCACTACTTTTGCGCTTAATAGAGAGACACCAAAGAGATCTGTTTCTTTCGATTTTCCAAGACTACTCGGCACTTAACATTTTTTTCATAGGTACGTTCATGAGCACTAATATGTATACATATGTTACGGTAAGTGTGATTAATTGAAAATGATTAATAATTATCCATCATTATTAATAATTACCTCACGATTTGGTAAATGTGAAAATTAAATTGAAATTCATCACTTTTAGCAGTTTAGCAATTCACTACTCTCGTCGGTAAAAGTAATAAAATAAAATTAGACTAAGTTATTTGTCCAGTAGGTATTTATTAATAATACCACAGTATTTACAAATACATAACTAAAAAGAAACTTACATGCAATATCGTTTATTCTTTGGATTTCCTTAAATCAAATAAGAACAGATTTTTTGTTTTTTTTTGAGATGGATTTGCTCTTGACTCTAGTCTAGGTCGGAGGCGACATACAGGTTGGTCCCAATAGTGACGTCATAAAAAAAATCTGAATTCCTCATACCCAGGGGTATTCGGAAGTACCTTATGTATATTCCGCGATTTTTGTAGTTTTCGAGTTATTTTTGTTTTTGTAATTATTTACAGTTTTCTGCCGGTGGTGGAGCTTCAAAAATTCTTATCTTTATTTGTAGTGTGTATTTTTCAGATTATTTTTTGTGACATGATCGTCTTGAATCGTCTTGATCGTATTTCATGTCACAAAAAATCTGAAAATACACAGTACAAAAAAATATGAATTTTTGATGCTCCACCGGAAGAAAACTCTAAATAATTGCAAAAACAAAAATAACTCGAAAACTAAAAAAAATCGCGGAACATAGGCGCGGCTGAATAGGAGGAATTTTCTTTTCTTTTTGAGGATTTTTTCTTATTGAGTGAATAAAAAAAATGTACATATGAAAAAGCTCGGTAACCTCATTACTAACACGGCCGTAAAAATCTTGTAGTGAATAAATGAGGCGTATTTTTTATAAAGCGCTTAGTATAAATTCATGCTTTCGTATAATTACCAGATCAACTGAATTAGGCTAAAGAAATAAAATAAAAACCAAATCTAATAATGTGGAGTTTTTTTTTTCCAAAAAAAAGAATACAGTTGTTCTTCACATGCCAATTTTAAAAGAAAAATTTTGTACCTTTTAATAATCGAACTAATACAGATTTCTTTAATACTTCTTCTTTACTTGGAAAACGATAACTGTACATGAAAAACTTTTTTATTTATTTAGAAACGTTGTAATAAATGAGAAAATTTAAGTAAAAATGATGTCTTCGTATTTCGTTTCTTTGTGTGACGAAATTATGTGTCCTAATTATACAGTTTGTCAACGCATCCGTATTTTATTACATCTGGCAACATTGGATTTACTACCAACCTTAAAAAACGAAACGTCAGCCATCTTACTTTTGACGTATAAGTGTCGAAACCTGTTTACCGTTTTGTTGCTTTATAAAATATATACTTGTGTGACGCAAAATTTCACATAAGTTTAATTATTTTATTACAGACATATTATTATTAGACATAATAAGTAAATCGTGCAATTGACAAGAATTATGAAATTCTTTTATTTTGTTTGATGCGCGTGGTTGCTTGTTTTGCTGGGTTATATTTTGCTTCCATTATATGACATTCGGTGACGTCAAACAATAAATAGGGTGCATACTCATTGGTTATTTTTTTATTTTGAATTAATGTTCGTAATAGTGCAAATTATGTTTTCTGGAAAAAAAAATGGAAGGTTTCCGAATATATATTCCTTTGTTACGGTATTGTAATATTCCATTGCGTTCCTTTTTTGTAATGTACAATTTTTTTTGATATTCACTCTTTTGCGGTCACTATTTGCTCCACCCTGTATGTCTCACTCACCTAATGATAAGCGATGATGCACTCGACGATGATGATTCATATCATATGAAAGAAGAAGCAATGGTTATAATTATATGAGTATATGAAACACAGACAACCAATCATGCATGTACAGACGCCAGCACATAAAGCTACCCGAAACTGTAAAATTTTCCCAATCAACCTTGAACCTAATGCTTTAGCGCTAAAGTTGAAAATCTAAAAAAAAATTGACAGATTGTAGTAGCTTGATGTGCTGGCGTCTGTACTTCATAATAGGCATGAGCTTATTTATATATTATCCTATAAAGCGAGTGATTATTTCCACGGCTGAATCAATAAGCATACTGCAATGTGAAAAACCAACATAGATCAGACTATTTCTATCTCGCTTTTCGTCTCTTACACCTTCCACCAAGCCGTAAACCCGTTGCGGGAATCTCTCATATCGGGCCGAAGCATCGATGGACTCGGATCATCCCGGGTTTTACGAGCGTCCGAAGTAGGATATAGAACGAAAAAACCCGAAAATATTCTGGAATAATATCGGGAAATACGAGCAGTAACCGATGAATTAAACCCGCGGTGGTACGGATGTCGAAAGTGGACGTTTTTATTTTTATTTGGTTTCGCTTATGTTCATTTTCAGGCCAGAGGTGATTCTTGGTAAACCGTAAATGTGCTTGATTAAAGTCTATTGTAGTTAGCTTACTGACTAATTATTTGTATAGCGTAAGGTCTATACAGAGATGATATTATAGCAGTCAGAGTTTTTGTTAATTTGTTCAAACGCATTCCTGACACAGGAGAAATCCTAAATCCTAGCATAAAAAATTTAGGTAATTTTTACTCCTTATGAATCGATTTTCATAACGGGCCCCGGTATGGAAAAAATATGAGGAGTGAAATACAAGCGAAGCGTTGTCACGTGTTTGTGTTTGAATTATTTTTGGCCAGTCTTCATTGTACCGGTCAATCTATTCATTATATTCAAAGAAGAAGGATTGTTGAGCCACTAGCATATCATCTTATCTTGGTTGTGTTACACGAATACCGCCCGTGAAATTTGACATCATGTGACATTTCAATAATGAAAATCGGGCGGCATTCGTGTAACACAACCAAGTTAAGATGTGACTGTACATAAAGAGTAAACTCCAGTCGTGCGTCGGAGCTGACACACACTTTTTTCTTAAATATTGTTATTGGTAACTCGATCAATTTATGATAAGGTGATGAATAAGAAGTACTTTGAAATAATTAATGTGTAGTTTACAAAAACCAAATCAGTAACAGTTCTTAAAAGTCACGTTTGCATTCCCATTATTTATCTCGCCATGATGAAATCTTTTCAAGAACTCTTTTCTTCACACGCTGTTTCACCTTTATTTCTTTTCCAGGTATAGTGAGCATAACAGTCATCCGTTCCACATTAAGATCGGCAAAAAAGGTCAGAAATGCAAATTCCTGTTTTTAGTACTATTACAAAAGGTTTTGGACACATAAAGATAATATTTTGCATGCGTTTCGTCACTATTATTTAACGCAAAGCGATGTCGTAAGGACATACATGTCACGGACAGAGTTGTAATTTGAACATTTGTCCATAGTTAAACGAATAGGATCCAACCCACATTACACTTAATGTAGGTTGGATCCTTTTCGTTTAGCTATGGACATTTGATACAGTGGTTTTAGTAAAGTTCTTCTTCGCTTACGTCAACGTTCTTTTTAATGTGAGTGTGTACACCGTGCTCTAAAAATAATGTTAACATGATAATTTAATCAATTTTCGTTTTTTTTTTATGTTATTGACTGACTTGGGACCAATTAGGATCACAATTCATTTGTGCTACCAATAAATGACTATGATATTTCATAAAACAAAGAATGTATAGCCACTGTGGTGAACCGCTGTGCTCAACCGCGCGCGGGGAAAACCGTTGAGCGCCCAACCCGCGGTACGTAATCTTGTAAACAAAACCGATTTGCATCGTAGCTTCTTGGAATTTTGTGACCGTTGAATGTTTCTTAGAATACTAGTGAGTAGGGCTTTATAGTAATGTACAGACGCCAGCACATCAAACTACTACAATCTGTCAGATTTCTTTAATAGATTTTCGACTTTATTGCTAAAGCATTAGGTTCAAGGTTGATTGGGAAAATCTGACAGTTTCGGGTAGGTTGACCTGCTGGCGTCTGTACGTTTCGTTTGAAAATATGGCTTGGTTTCATTTTCAATTCAAACCAAAAGCAGATTTGCGTGGGATGACTTTACTCCCACGAACCACTACTTAAATAAAAAAATGGGATGAATTTCATCCCATGTGTAATTAGCGGATAGTTAGGCAACGCTTAGGGCGATTTCAACCATTGTTATTTATAAAAATTCTTCAACCCATTTTCGCGCCGTACCTACCTACTAGAGTTACTAGACAAAATAAAAACCGCTCCATTTTCATTACTCCCGCAACAAACAACGTTATTCAGATAAACAATTTCATTGCAAAGTGTTCAGTTTTTCCGGTTGAGCGTCGTTTTTTACCGAGAGCCTACAATATTCGCGTTTTTTCATACAAACGTAATAGCAATTCAATTCGGCTCGCGAAAAAACTTCGCTTTAAGTTGCATAAAAATCGAGTTCTGGCTTTTATGTCCCCGGGTCGGTGTAATTGGGGCAATGTTGTATAGTTGTGTTTTGTTCTTTTTTATAGTCGATATGTCAGTACCTATCGGATTGCAAAATAAATACAATTAATAACTCTTTTATCCCCGCAGGTGGATTGGACGAGTAGTTTATCATGTCCTTCATGCGTATTGTTTTCATTATGCAATGATTTGTTATAAAAGTGCCCATTGATTCGTAATTGAAGTGCTCAACACGCATGTCCTGAAGAAGACTATTTTTTTTTTTGTTGACGTGAAAACGACTTTTCGCTCGATGTACTGGTGGTAAGTTCAATATTTCTGACCGACAAAAACATGTAAGATATCAACCGCTAATAACTACGAGACTTATAATGCTAGAGTAATGGTTGACAATTCAAAAGATAGGTCATATTTATAACAATTTTAAAGCCGGATATAATTTGCTAATGACGCCATACTGCGAGTGCAGGCGCATGCGCGCTGCCCTCTACTTTCAAATATCAATTCATATAGCGCAAAAACGTGTTATGGTAGATCAGTGGTTCTGGTGTTAAGTATGTCAAGGGTTGACAAAGCACACCTAGGACTTAAAAAGAAACAACAGAAATATTGGCTAAAATAGGGTTAAAAAATAATATGAACTTGACAATAGCTAAATAATGTCAGATGTCGTCTCATATCAGCCGTAAATCAGCTCAGAATAGAAAAAAATCCCAAAAGAAGAAAGCTTGCATCAAAAAGAATGCAATGAGCCTAAAAAGTCTAGTGCCGAGCAAATACAATAGCTGCGGCAGCGTCAGAAACCGTAAGAAAATCTGTTGCAAATAGCAAACATGTTTAAGATGTCGTCTCTTACCGGCTGTAACTCTACTCAGATCTGAAAAATATCATAATCTGTGAAAGCATAATTTCTAAGGAATGCAATGAGCCTACTAAGTCTAGTACCGAGCAAATACAATGGCTACGGCAGTATCGGAAACCGTAAGAAAATCTGTTGCAAATAGCAAAAAAGTTTGGGATGTCGTTTCATATCGGCCGTAAATCTGCTCAGAACTGAAAATATTATATACGGTGAAAGCTTACTTTATAAGGAATGCAATGAGCCTACTAAGTCTAGTGTTGAGCAAATATAATGGCTACGGCAGTATCGGAAACCGTAGTAAAATTTCAGTCAGTTTTTACGAAACAAACGGCGCGGACTTGAACTGCGCGTACTAAAATTTTTTTTTTTTAATAGCAGATGGCATAATAGCGAAGAGTCTCGACCAACACCTGAGGAGGCTCTCGTTAGGCAGCTGGATCAAGGGCTTGATCCAGAAAGCGGTACTCCTGTTCTTCTGTTAGGAGGCTCCTCCCACAGGAGCCCTGACCACCGGCAGCTTGGACCACCCTGTTCCCGATACCGGTGGGCTACTATTTTCGTCCTCCCTTTAAGGGCGATTTCGACCAGACTTTTATATCTAGTATTATAATTTAAGCCTTATCCAGCGAATAAATCTAACATTTTCCCCTTAATTGCTTCCAACTAAAGTCCTATTTGTCACGTTTTATTTATAGTCTACCAAGTACCACACCAATTCATATACCTTGCTATGTAAACAACAGTGTCAGGAACTTAGAAAGTACTATAACATCATAAAGATACTTAAAGTGGATTAAATACGTATTATCGAAGCTAACTCAAACACTACCAAAGCAAAGTTAATATAATTGATATGAGACCACCGCGCTAGCTTCCTCTACCAAATGAAAAAATAATGTTATATCTGCTCCTTTTTGAATTCCGTTAAAAATCAAAATTTTTCCAAGAAATCCTGCGTTTAATTTTTGACAGTGTTCCCAGAAAAAACTGTCAGATGTCAGTTTTATTCCGCGTATAAAAGATATGCCTTTGCTTAAATCAGTACTTAATAAAATAAGGTATCAGATTTATATGCCTTAGTTCCGTTGAGATACAACAAAAAAAATATATATATTAGTCAGACACATTATATTTTGCAATTGCTAAAACACAGAATAGTCTTACCCCTTAGTCTTGTCTTATACAAGGTGTAATTTAAACAACACACCACCTCTTAAGGGGTCATTATACTTATCATTATGAACAACTTTTGCTTTGGGAACAAACCAGGGCCTGCAGTCTCGACATATATAGCGATTGCATTACGACCGAATTCGGTCGCAAAGTCCTAGTGGGCTACCTAGACGGTCAAAATTGCTTGACAAGCAATTTGATTTTTTCGTGTTTGTCATGCAATTTTGACCGTCTAGGGAAGCAACTAGGACTTTGCGACCGAATTCGCTATCTATGTCGAGACTGCAGCCCCTGAAATGCCCCCTGCCCCCCCTTCCCCTTTGATTTACCTATATACAACGTGGAGACGGCAGCACGTCCATAATAAATACTGGCAATACTGAAGCATAGGAGTATTTTGAATATCGAATTTAAAAGTGATTTTTTCAAACAAACTAAATAGTACCTCTGGGTTTTGCCGATCAGCCGACTAGTTATGACTACATTGGATATATTTGGTTGAATTTTTACGTGCAGGCTGGGAACGCCATTAGGTATACGAAGTTTAATTTATTGTTGTATTGTCGTCTCCATCTTGTGTAGCAAAGGCGCGACTGCTTCATTCGTTAGAAAAGTTTACTGGTACAATTAGACATTTTTCATTGGACCAGTCTAAAACTCCATGTCCAGACCAGACCAAGACAGTTAACAAGAGATTGCGTTCATTCTTTCATTTGTAAATATTACGGCTATTTACGACGTCCTGTTTGTAAATAGAAACGGAACTTAGCATGATCGATGTGGTCTTCTGTAGTGTAGTGTTCTTCAATGGCACTCAATTATTGTGAATGTGAAGACTATGTAGGTCACTGCTTTTTTTGTTTGTTTTATTTTTTCTTTCAGTTATTTTTAATCATGGTCTGGCAGTTTAAGTAATTTATGCGGCCTACCCAAACGTCCTTTCTTTGGTATTGCTCGTCGAATCGTTGAGCTCCTTAAGTTCTAAGTTGAGCTGCGCGATTACTGACAAATGCGTGCACTGACTGGACAGGTCCTCTCAATCTGTGTGGTTCTTTCCTCAAAAGACCATTTCAGACACTAATCTACATGGTCTTCACATGAAGTGACCAAGATTATGTCTGGACTTTATAAGAGACTGTGACCTCTGAGTTTGTTTCGGCCTTTCTTCTCAGAGTAGTCAGATAGGAAACGCCGACCTCATCTAGTTAACAAAAAAAAAAACATGATTGACTTGTAAAAGTGTTTGTACAAACCTACTTACAGAAATAAAATCATTTATCACTGCTGTAGGTCATCCTCATCTGCCTAGCATTTTTCCCAACTATGTTGGGGTCGGCTTCCAGTCTAACCAGATGCAGCTGAATACCAGTATTTTACATGGAGCGACTGCCTATCTGACCTCCACAACCCAGTTACTGGGTAATAGGTACGATATTCCTTGGTAAGACTGGTTGTCAGTTTCGGGCTTCTGACTGTCAAAGATCCAGGAATGACAGCCGGGACCAACCGCTTAACGTGCTTTGCGAGGCACAGACGGGTCTTGGTATGTAAAGATGGTCACCCATCCACGGACCAACCGCGGCAAGCGTAGCTTAACCTGGCTCGATCGACCCATGCGGCTGTTATTAGTTAGCCACGAGCCCCTCCGGCACTGTTGTAGGTAAGCTTATGAAATATAGCACTTCCGATCAATTTAAAACAACCATGAGAAAATAAACAAATCATCATAATAATATTTTGTTACCGGAGAATCCTCCAAATCTACGAGACTACGTCAAGATGATATTTGTCAAACGTACACATAAAACGGAAACAGACCAACCTTATTGCACGCTAATAAGGTTTAAATTACAACGAATAATCAAATAACAACACTGCAACTGTGTCGAGCAATTGACACCTTAAAAGCCCATGGGATTCGGCCATGCAAGAAACCAGCGTAACTTTGCGGCCGCCAAACTGATCAATGACACTTATGTCAGGGTGACAAGAGTGATATCTCAGTGGGTTTTGAGTTAGTGATGTCATGTGTATGTTGGTAGGTATCTGCATGAATTTAACTTTGACAAGTTTAACCTCCTCAGTTGATACATGGAGTGGGTTCATAAGTAGACCTGACCCACTTTGCTAGGAATGCCGGTGGGAAATTTTAGTGTTTAAAGTAAGAAGCAAGATATTCGTACTCTGTTAGTGACTTGGCTAAATGTACTAAGAATTCTTGAATGTAGATGGCTATACGAGTAGGGGACGACCAAAGAAACGATAATGGACTGTATGAAAGAAGATATGGCTAGAAAGGGAGTGACTACCGAAATGACGAGTAATAGAGAAGTATGGAAGAAAAAATCTTTTTAGCAAAAAATAAAACCGACTTCCAAAACAAAACTTTACAAAGTGAAAAATAACTTTAATTTCGGTAGTCGGTGTCTTTGGTTTATGTATTTTCGTTTTATGCCACCGACTTCCGAAATTAAAGTTATTTTTCACTTTGTAGGGTGTTGTTTTGGAAGTCAGTTTTTCATTTTTTAGTTGTGGTACCTACCCCACACAAATTCGAATACCTGCTATGTAAATAACAGTGATAGGAAGTTATTAAAACATCATCCACATAAACTAAGTGGTAAAAATACGCATGATTGAAACTAACTCAAAAACTACCCAAGCAAAGTTAATAACATTTATATGGGACCACCTTGAAAGTATACCCTGTCAAACAAAAAAAGAATTTTCCAAATCGGTTCATCCGTCTTTGAGTAATCGCGTAGCAAAGAAAAAAAAACAGACGAATTGAGAACCTCCTCCTTTTTGAAGTCGGTTAAAAAGAAATGTTGCGCCGACCTCAAATAAATTGGGACAAGGACAGGAGAGTGATGATTAAGAATTCTTGAAAGTCTAGGAACTAATTATTAACGTATCCTAACATAATAATAATGTTATAAATGCGAAAGTAAGTTTGTTTGTTTGTTTATTTGTTACCTTTTCATGCCTAAACCACTGAACCGATCATCCTGAAATTTTGTATATAAGTTGTGACGTGTACAGACACGGACATAGGATATCTTTCATCCCGAAAAAAGTACTGTTCCTGAGGAAAACAACAATAACTTTCTTATGATAATAGATGGCGCCACGTGCCTTTCGAATCATGATTAAATTATATTAATATAGAACCTTTAGTAGTGTGTTAAGTTTTATTATTATTATTGTACTTAATACATTTTGTGAGTCTAGAGTGTCGAAAGACCGGTTTTTCATCCTCCTAACTATCCTAACTAATATTATACTTGAGAAAGTGTGCTTGTTTGTTTATTGATTATGTTTTCACACTAAAACCGCTGCACAGATTTGGATGAAATTTAGCACCATGACTTGAGAGAAGGAGATAGACTACTATTCATCCTGGGTCGCAGACGAAGTCGGGGGCAACAGCTGGTTTACTATAAAAAAAAATCCACTTCTAATAATCCAATACATTGCATAGGTACTTGCTATATCCAATACATTCAGAAACCAAACATTTTGAACACACTCAATTAAATTACTTGAGGCAAAGAAATAATTTATTTATACAGGTAGAAAGTAATCCCACAAACCACAGCTTCTATTGCACAGTCTAGTAAAAAGGATAATTATAGTCCCATCACAGAATCAATCTTAGGGCCCTACTTTTGAATGGCAGAACAAAAGAGAACCCTACTTTTGAAAGACAAAACAAAAGAAGTCACACTATTGTCAAAGAGTTAAAACAAATATTACTTACTTAGGTACCTACATAATATTTAATAATAATCAATCCTATAAACACTAACTCCTCTAACTTTTTAAAACCACTGACCTCCAACTAGAAATCGTCCAATAAGCGCGCTCGGTAGTTTTCCTTGAAAAACTTAAATTGCCTGTTAGTTGCTTTTATCTTCAGAAGTTAAAACTTACGCCGATCAGCAACGATGCAGTCGCTCAACTTGATCGTAGTATTTACTGATTGGATAAGCTTGTTGATTCGTCAGGTCGGTTTTTGGAACGAGATCTACAATTTATTGCTGAATTATTAATTTAAAGTTATTGTATAAGTAAGCTATCACTGTCTGTTTGGGTCGGTGTACCAGTAAATTCAATTCTTAAGCCGACCACATACAGTCGGAATTCCGTTTCGAAATATCGATTCGGAATTTTCAAACGTAGCAAATCCATACAAAGTCTATCACACACGTACTTCTCCGTTCGAAAGGTAGTCTGTAAGTGATTTTGTATGAATTTGTTGCCTTTGAAATTCCGAATCGATATTTCGAAACGGAATTCCGACTGTATGTGGCAGGCCTTATTTGCGACAAAGTTATCAAAATACGGTAGCACGTTTTGCACGTTTTTAGTGATATTCATTGTTTTTTCACTGACCGCTGAAACTCTTGAGCTGAGATATCTTTTTTCGTGGCTAATACTTTAAGGTTTCTATATAAACTTATCCAAAACCCATAACACGATTCCCTTAAATAGTAACCCTTAAACAATAAAATCATTCGTTTTAATTGCACGGAGCATTAACGACACATTGCAATACCGCCTGTGACTCGTTAAAAGAGAATTCAGTAAAGTATTCAAATTAAAGCGATTCCCAATTAAATATCCGGCTAGACTACAAAGAATTCCCTTCAGTTAATTCACCATACAATTAAAACACATAACAGACCAAAATATAGTGCATAACCGAAATTAATGAAATATGAAAACGCCGATTGCGGTTGGGACATATTTAAATTGATTCTCCTATATTAATTCGCGCAGCTGATATACATCTGATGTGCCATTTAACTAGAGACCGCACTTGTTTGAGATTTCAATTAATATTGTTTACCGAATCTGTTTGTTATTCAGTGTGACGCTCATACCTATACACATTACGACCACGAGTACAAACGGCCATCTTTCTAATATTAGCTGTTTAACGGAGAGCCAATTTTTGTTACGAAGTTCTTGCGGTTCGAATAACGAACAAACTCTTTTGTGGACTTGGGCAAAATGGAAATCCAAGATGGCGGCTGTGAAAATTTTCAAATTTTTCATCATGGGTGTCGTTTTCATAGTTTTCGAGGGTGTCTTAACACCCTAGGCTTTTTAAGGCCTATCACAAAATTGCGTTCTGATAGATTAGGTATATTGAAGTATGGCGACGCAACGCATTATATAACACTTTGGCAGTTGTAAGTATGTAGGTTTATTTGGAGTCTTATCATTTTTTTTTTTAATTAAATCATTTTAATTTTTTATGAACATACATATAAGGAGAAATTTACAGTTAATCCTGAGCGTCTTTAGTAGTTTTATGGTTTTAAATGGGACTTTTTTATAGATATACCTACATATTTCAAAATTCTGCGGCCGATATCAAATAAAGCCCTATTTAAGAGATATTATTATATATTTTTAATTTCATTTGCTTATGTACAGTAGTTTAAGCCTCGAAAATAATGCAGTCGCGCATTTTATGAAAAACTTGCTTCGTAATTTTGGCTTTATATAAATAAATAAATGCGATTAGCGAGGCCGCTAAAACTATACTAAGCCGATGAGGTCAAAATATAAATCCAAGATGGCGGCTGCGAAAATTGTGTTTTTGTTTTAAATCATACCTGAGAAGGAATTTCGTTTCTGACGGGGGTCCCCCGACCGCACAAGTTTTTTTTTTTTTTTTAAAAAGGACTATAATAGGCATCAGTCATCCTACGGCTATAAACAAACAAGTGGCATTAACAAAGAATTCCACTGCTAGGTTCTGAAACCTAGTAGTGAAATTCTTTGTTAATTAAAGTCAGTATTCTTTGTTAAGTACCTAAGTAAGTAGTCGTGTTATAAAGGAACAGCGGCCAGAGCAGACGGATACTGCCGACATATCTATTTCTGCATACGAGGAACAGGGTGTAAGCTCCTCTATAGAAAAGGGAGTATCCTCGGACCTGACGGGTATTATGTCTGGTGGGCTGCTGCCCAACGGTTGATGTCGGGATGTGGTATACAACGTGCCGCTGCAATGACGACATTAATTTGACACTCGTATATGGTAACGCGTTATCGTTTTATTAAGATATTTTAACTTCATTAAACGTTATTATTTATTGATTTTTTTTACAATTTTCTAAAATAGCATCTTGGAGCAACCTGAAGCGCAGAGATAAAACTGAAGCGAACGAGAAAAACGGCCACGCCACTCGAGTTTTTTTTCCATGAACCTACTTACCCAATAGACAAACGATGAACAAAAAAAAGGTTTTGGTCAACGGCCTTTTACCAGCTGGCATAGAACAATAGCTTCATGAATGAGCCTTTAGACAGGCCAGTTGTCGTGGTTGGTTAAGATACCACCTATCATGCCGCAGGTTGTGAGTTGGATTCCCATCCATGACAAACATTTGTGTGCATGAACATGTCTGTTTGTTCTGAGTCTGGGTGTAATTATGTAATAGTAAAATATATAAGTATGTATTTACAACAGTCCCTGTTGCAAAAAAAAAAATATCTGTATTTTTATTTCTTTCTTATTTGCAAAATAGTTGGGCAAACGTCATTTAAAACTATTCCGAAATTCAAGCTGATAGCTTTAGTAGTTCTTGAGATATCCAGCTGTGACAGATAGACAGACAGACTGAGTGGCACCATAAGGGTTCCTTTTTACCATTTTGGTACGGAACCCTAAAAACATGATTGACACGTAAAAGTGTTTGTACAAATCTACTTACAGAAATAAAATCATTTATCAATCATTTACCCCTGTACAAACTCAGAGCTTCCACATAATTGGACTCTGACCTTCTACAGTGCCTACGGAAGTATACCAGGTTCATTGCCTAAGTCCCACACGTACTCCGTCTGACCCTGCCAGTATATCTGGCTAACTTGGCGCTGTTCGGTTATGACAAGCGAATTTATATCCTCCACCATTTTATATGGACTTATTTCGAGTTTCAAATAGTCTTGAAGTTTGTTCGAATTGTGAGTTATTGGGATTCGACGTGGTTTGGGAGAGTTGAAGGTTTGTTTTGGAAGATTATTTCTGAAGTTTGAAATCAAGGTTAGCTTGTTAATAATGTAAAAATATGGAAAAGGTATGGAAACAGGATAGGTACTGTAAGGGTGGGTTATTTTGACCTAGGGCATAACTGAGGCCCAAAGCGAGACAATTGCTTAAACTACCCGAAGGCCACAAATTCGGAATGGCGGCGCGTGCAGCGGAGCGTTCCAGCGTGCATTGTCGCGTGCAGCGTCGCGTTCAACGTGCTCGCAACTAGTTTTCGCTAGAGCGCGCGTACAAGCGAGGCGTCTCCTAAAGAATCTCTTTGTTCATTTACTATTTCTTTCATTAAATAATTCATATCTCAAAAATCAGTTTTCTTCTAATAATACGGCAATATCTTCCCATTCCATAGTTTATTTATAAACACACGCTAAAAACGCTGCTACTAATACACAAAGACAAAAGTCCATACGCTCAGTAGTCGAGCGTGCACGCACGCACAGTGAGCGTGCGGGCGTTGTTTTGAGCGCGCACGCTCAAAACAACGCCCAGCTGCACGCGCCGCCGCCGCTGTTCCGAATTTGCGGCCTAATAGATGGCGATATAGACGTGTATTTGCGGAAATTTCTATGGATTTATTAACACTAAACATCTGTCTTGATTTAGGCCAAAGTTATCACTAGAGTGAAAGCAACCCGCCCTTCTGTAGGTATGCATTTTGTTGTTTTTTTTTTTTTTTTGTAATTGTGTAAATGTAACGTGGATAAAACAAAGCTCAAAATACATACATTTCTACGCAACATCAAATCAAAACCGTAATTAGTGTTGTGTGCAATCAAAACGGCTATTTATATATTTTCATTTACGTAATCCCTTAATTGCTCACAAAATTATCGTCCTCAGTACTCTACTGAGATATTTTTAGCCCCAATGATATACGTAATTAAAGGTCTATTTTAACTGAGGTATTTAAATACTGAGCTATTATATTGGACGTCAAATTAACAGCCAAAAATAAACACGTTCATTTTAGCCTTTTCTTAACATTGAACAACGCAATTACATTATATGTTAATTACTAATTTAGGAAGTCGAAAATCGCTACTGTTTAATCACTCTGGATCTAGCACAATCCAGTATTATTATTTTTTTATAATTAAACTTGCGACAATGTACCTATTTCAAATGAGATTAAAATGTATTAAGTAAGTATGGTTCAAAACATCAACAAAATCAACCATTAACAAATCCTGCGAAGACCGATCAAATCGAAACCAAATCTCGTAAACACGCACTCGTCTCCAGACCAAAATTCTAAAAAAAGCAACATCGTATATCATACCTACATGGTGTCTCAAACGTAGTGGTCCAAAGGCAAATGGGGCAAAGCGGCGGCCACCTATCATTAAAAAAAATTAAAGATGGGATATTGTCAATAGTTCAGAAAATTTCGCAAATTTAATCATTATCAAGAAATTTTACACGTTCACTTGGATTTTTCTACCCTGTGAACTTTTGACATAGCGAATTCTAAAATGACTGGAAGATGTCTTCATAGTTTCTATTTACGTTCAAGCGGGTTGCAGACCAAAAACTAAGCTAAGTTAGTTAAGGTTAGCTCACATAGCTGGCGCAGTTTTTCATACTTGTGTGCAGACCGCAAACTAAGCATAGTTATTGGTGTGCACGCGACAAATTTCTAGTTTATTTAATAGCTGGCTTATGTTAGAGTTTTAGTTTAGCTTCGGCATTGCTTAGTTTTTGGTCTGCAACCCACTTCAGTGTGACTCTGCAACGCTTCAGATTTTATTTTACTTGTCTTTTCTAACTTTTTGTTAAACTTTAGCGAAACTTTAAATGATAGGTGGCCACCTCAGCTTATTTGCCTTTGAACCGCTGCATTTGAGACTCCCTGTATAACTTTATAAATTCAATCGAGAATCCAAAGCCAGACGATCATGCAGGTGCTCTGGGAAATGAAAAGCAAACTGCGGAGCACATCTCATTATCACTAGCTAATCTTGCAGACGAGAGTGTAAAATATTCATTTATTCGAAGCACAGATATCACAGAAATAGATACGTCAGAATTGATTTTGAAGTTTTAAATAGGATAGTTTTGGCTAAAATCGATTGCGTGGTTGCATTTGAGTTGGACGGAATTATAAAAGTTGAATTAGCTTGTCTTGCTCTTGGATTGAATTTTCCCATCTTCTGGTGACATTGTAGTACCAACTGAAGAAGCACCCAAATATTTGATTAGACAGTATTCATGGATGTTTTTATTATGTTCAGAGAACAAACACAGGCATACAGACACACAGCTTTCTTTTCTTAATTCAAAGCCTACCAAAAGAGCATAACATTTCCTGAGAAATAAAATAGTGTACCTACATAAAAAGATATAGACATTAAAGTTCCAACTGCTACATGCTACATAAAACATCATCACTGAAATCCTCGGCAAAGACTTCAAGACTGCTGCGCTCGATACCGCATAAAGTTTAATTACAATTTCACCGCAATTAATACTAGTGCAATTCAATAATAGAAACTTCCCATGTTGCTTCCAAACTCCCTCTGCAATTTATAAATCTTAGGCGAATTCAACTTCTTGGGTCTGGGAAGTCTGGGGATACTGGAAACTGGGAATATTTATCCCATTCACCCCCGACTCGATTGTATTGCTAATGAAGATGTGATTCTCCCGACGTTTTATGCACAAATTGAAAATGTTCAGAATCGCTTGCTCAGAACTCGATTAATAAGATTAATTTAACTGGATTATTCGATTTGTCTGCACCTTTTTTATATAATTTTCGTGATTTTATGATTCGGTTTTAAATGCAACGTTTGCATTGATTATTATTTATTTTCTGAATAAAATACTTCGCCATGATGGGCTGATTGTGTGAATGTTGTATTGATAAGTTAAGTATAGGTGTACGGCGAGCAATGGGTAGCTCGCCGTAGGGACCAGGCCCGGGTCGACAGCGCGTTGTGTTCCACGCGCGCCTTAGAGATGTCAGCACCTACGAATAATACTTTTATTATTCGTAGGTCAGCACTAACTGATGGGGTCGCTAGAGCCGAGGCCTGCCAGGGTCGCGGGTTGTTTGTAAGAGTTACCGTGGCCCTGGCACAGGCAACTGAAGGAACACGGGAGGGTTTTAGTCAGAAAAGTCGGACATGCTCTCCCGCTCTGAGCAGAGCGGCAAGTTATTTGATGATTTCCCACAAAAAAAAAAGTATAGGTGTGAATTTACAAAATAAGAGGACGATGGGCACAAGATGAAAGTCTGCCGCTTTCGCTTCCTAGTTTCGAGTTAGAACCTACAAAATAATACCGTTTACTACACCATAAGGAAAATATAAGCAGTTTCATAACAGCACTCAATCTAAGTTTTAAACATGAAATCGTAGCTCACGACTATCAAGTATTCCCTGGGGCGACCGACGGAATTAGTTTCGATGTTGCATAAATCTCATAGTTTTGTGACTAGCAGTTTTCGAGATGTGGTGTCGTGATGAACAAATGCGCGACTACAAGGGACGATGCAGGGCGTTATTGGGGCTACACGATCGCCGCGGGCTTGAACGAGAGATGGGAAACTGTATCCATTGTGTTCAGATAAAATACAGGCATCAAAAGAAAACAGGTATAGGTACCTTGAGATCAATCAAAACCAGGCACAAGATAATTTCACGCCTTTATTATTTAAGGTGTAGGCACAGTGTAATCCCACATTCCATTTTTAAATGATTTTTTATACTGTTGTTTTATTTTTTGTGACAGTTTGTGTTAAAAACTGTTGAAGTGAGAAATTGGAGGGAAAAAGCCAGAAATAGGTGACGTTGGAGAAATGTACTTGACCAGGCTAAGGCCCACCCGCGGCTGTAAAGCCTCAGATGATGATGATGATAGTTTGTGTTATCATTCTTGCGAATTCCATTATATACTTTTTCTGTCTTGTAATAGAGGCCAAGCCCGTTAACCTAGCTTAATTCCAGACCTAGGTACTGCTAGGTAAGTACTCAGAAATTCGTGAAAGACAAATCTAATTACACTTTTTGCCACCTGGTAATCGAATCCAGAACCTCACGAGGCTCCATTGTACTTTATGAACCACGCGTGAGAAGCTTTAGTTTTTTTTTGCGTATAGAGAGATGTCTTCATGTATAACGCTTTTACAAAATGACACAGATAGCAAACGCATAGTTTGCGAGAAAAGAAAATCCTAATGTTTCCAAAAATTCAAATTACTAATAATAAAATTGAGATTTTACCACAGATAATATACGAATTTCACTCCTAAGTTGTTCCGTTTTACGTTCAGACAAAGTGACAGCGGATTTTAATGGTTTTCAGTACAAATATTTAGTTAGTAATATTAGTTTTTAACTTTGATTCATTTTTAAATAGTTGCTGCCGCAATGAACTCAATATGAAGCAAATAATATAAATTGAAATTATAAGTAATAACTTTTTATCTGTACTCTTAAAAGATCGCAGCAACACGTAGTCACATGTAAGTGACCGTGACGCTAACGTTTGACAGCTGTTCTCACTCATCATTTATGTATGTGGGTGTGTGCAAAAGGCATTGTTACTACTATTACTAGCAGAACTTAGGATGCAAGAGCGAGCGAAGCCAGCTCGGGACTTGGGACACCTCGACTCGGACAGGTAGGTTCAGGTGACGGTTCAGTTTAGATCACTGTTCAGTAAGAGCGTATAGTGCGCTTAAAAAAGATTTCACTATAGTATCCTATACTTATTACACTACAAAAATGTATGCGTCTCTGTCACTCATGCCTATGTGAGGACTGTCTCTTTCTAAAGCTCAATTTGTCATAAATCGCCTGGATAGGATACCGTACGTTATTGGACACACGCGCTACCCATAGCGGGTAGCGTCACATCGCATTGTCGCCGGCGGCGGAACCCGCGTCCTGGGGCCGGCACGCCTGCCCTATGCAAATATGCGACCCCTAAATTGATGATAATCCTGCCCGTAGAATATTGTGACCTTTCGCTTTTGATGTAGGGAAAAACCTAATATTTGATACCTAGATATACCTAGATTAGATTATGGCTGGATTTTATATGGTATTAATGATCTACGCCATTTATTTGACGCCCTACTGCAGGTCCATAATTGGTTCACTGCTAATAATTTAGAATTAAATGGAAAAAGAAAGCAAAAAACTAAATTCGTCGATAAAACTGTTTTTCTGGGGATCACGCTCGACTCAAGGCTGCAATGGGGTCCTCATTTAACAACTCTTGCAGGACGGCTAAGTTCAGCAGCATATGCTGTGAGAAAAATCCTTCAATTTACTGATGTAGATACCGCGGGGCTAGTCTTTTTCAGTTACTTTTATTGTATCATGTCTTACGGTATTTTAGTACGGGATTTTTTTTTTAAGGGAACTGTTATCATGACGGTACTTTGTCAATATATCCACAAAAACATCATCTTTGTAAGGAAAAATCTAAATATTTTCTCTAAAAGAGGTGAAGGACACAATTATAGAATTACAGAACTAGAAATAGGGACCAATTAGTTCAAACAGGTATCAGACTGGCTAAAGTAGACTCATCCTTCATGGGGTATGTACTGTTTAAAATCTATATCTATAGGTACATATAATAAAACAGTAGAATCTGGTGTATCTGTACATTGAACAAAAGTAATAAAAATAGAAAGGAGGTAACTAAAGAGGAGTAATAGAAATAATCCAGCGATTTTCAGAATTATTTTCTGTCTGTTTGTTTGTTCGCGCACATCTCCGGAACCACTGAACGAATTTTCATATAGTTTTCACAAGTAGACAGACATTATTTGGGCATTTCAAGTGACTACACTAACTGCGGTAGATGATCCAAAAAAAAACACCTAATTAATTATTTTTTTGTTTGATCATGTTTAGACATCGATACCTTTTTCATATGTATTTCGTGTGCGTCACTTTCACGTGAATAAACAGTTTTTCTTTCTTTCTTTCTTCTTTTCTTTAATACCCATCATATCTGCGGAGTTTCGCTAGCTAATTTAATTTGACCCTTTATATGGAAATTTTACTACACCTTGTTAGGTATCTTGTGAACATCATGAACTAATTTTCTAGGTTTTCACTTGAGTCCGTGAATAAGAATAGAGGCTTCAATTTCCGCAAATAAAACAAATATCACAAAAACTTCCCAGATATTGTACATACGATGACGTTTAGAATTTGAGAACTTTTTTTATTTATTTTTTTATTATCCTTTATGTTCTCACTGCAGGGCAAAGGCCTTCCTACTCTCTTTCCACCTGTCTCTGTCCTGAACTACCAAGAACCAATCAAAGGAGTCCAAATAAAGTAGTCCAGCTCATCCCGTCATCATCTAGGCCTGCCGCGATGTCATCCACTGGGTCGTAAGTTTGGCCGATTGATGTCCAGCGCAATTCCATTACTTTGCACATGTTACAAAAAAATCGTAAATTTCCTTGTATAAACAAGAAAAATAAATTTAAAACGCCTCTTTAAGTTAATGCAAACTCGTAACCTTTTTTAGAGTTTAGAGCCTTTCAAACAGCTCACAATGTAAAGAAAACCTAGCACATACCCTCATAAAAGCTAAAATGTAGTTTATGTAGCAGTATTATCTCAACTATGTAAGTATTGTTAACTTGAAGACGCGTTTTAAAATGTTTAAGGGATAGGTAACTCATTCAAGGCATTCAAAAATATGTTTTAAAATAATAGGTTTAGGCTTTACCTATGAAATCGCCGATTTTTGATACCGGCTAGTATGAAGTTCAATATATTTTATTCTATTTAGGATTCCAAATTCAAATTAATTTTATAAAATAGCATGACATTTAAAAAAATCTTTTGTTCATTTGTTTTCCTGCCATTCGATTTTTCTTTGATATCGATGTGTCTGTAACCATGGAAAAATCGAAATTGCGCGCTATTTTCGAATACGAGTTCCGTCGCGGTACCAACCCGACACAGACAGCACGCAATATTAACGACGTGTATGGAGAAGGTACTGCAAGTGAACGCATGGTGCGTTTTTCGTTGGATCGCTTCCGTTCTGGAAATTTTGATCTCAACAATGAGCCCCGGGGAAAAATTTCAAATCCATCGAGGCGGTAAAAAACGCCTTTAAAGAATTTATCGTTTCCCGGTCCCAGGATATCTATAGCAGAGGCATCAACGAACTTTCACTAAAATGGCAGAAGTGCATCGACAATATTTCTTTTTAAAAAAATGTTTGATTTTTTCTACGTAAATCGGCAACTTCATAGATAAAGACCTAATATAAATTTTTACTTGAGTCATCATTTATATCCTGCTCTTGACCCAATCTATTTGGGGTCGGCGCAATATGTCCCTTTTTTTCCATACTTCTCTATTAGTCGTCAACTCGGTAGTCACCCCCTTTCTAGACATATCATCTTTCACACTGTCCATCCATCGTTTCTTTGGTCTTCCCTTACTCTTATAACCATCGACATACATACTCAAAACTTTTCTCACGACATTTTCCTCATTCCTCCGCATCACATGCCCATACTATGACAACCGACTTCCGCACAAATTTTACTCGAGTATAAGTTATTATTTAAATATTATATGTACATGACTAGACAGACATATTATACGTAGATAGTTAAGTTAGTTACATTGTCAATGTACGAAGTTTAAAAATGGGAGACTGGAGTCTATATTAAGTAAAACTTGCGTCACTGATTTAAAAATCAATTGTAGCACCAAATTACAGGTGAGAACAGTAGGTACGTTTTTTCAAAATAATCTGAATCGTGGATGTTTTGGTCAATACTAAATTACAGAACAAAAAGTAAAGTAACTACCTACAGAATTATACCCAGGTAAAACTAATAAAAAGTCACGTGCTACAAAACTTACACGTTAATTTCTGAAGACATTCTAATAAACGATAATAATAACGCAAATGTTAATTTACGCAAAAACACTGTTTTTTATTTGAGATGGGTTTGCTCTTGACTATAGTCTAGGTCAGAGGTGACAGAGACGAAGTCGACGATGGAGTGAGCTTACCCAGAAGACGACTGTTCAATCTAACTTTGAAAAGATTCGGGTTGTATGCGTTAGGGAACACAGACGCAGGTAGTGAGTCTCTTTAGTTAGACACTTAAAATCAACGAAGATTTAGTATTTAATAAAAATATAATATCTAACCCTCATTTCTAAGAAAGCGTTCCCCTTAAACAGTTGCGTTTTAAAATCGTCAATACGGGCGAAACTGTTAACTTGATCACTCGGATTACCTTTACAATAAAATTCTTCTAATAATTTGAACTAAAGTGTACAACGAAAGTTTCCTAAAGAGATTGATTAGAACAATGGACTCTTTATTTCTTGGCGCAGGTTTCCAAGTGTATTGGTTTAAACTTTTATGTTTCCAACAGTAACTGTTATGTTCAGAGTTTCGCTATATTTCATACAGTGCCGACTGCTGTGTGGATTTAATATTGTGTTGATACATCAGGCATAATACATTATACCTCTTTTACTCTAATCACCATCTACAACATCTTACTTTGTCATCATCATCTTAGTTATTGGCGCGGGGTGCCGATTCTCTTGTTCAATAAGTAAACTAAAATTAGAGAATCTTTATCTTTTTACTAACAGGCAGCGTGAGAAAAAGACGACTATAGCTATGAACTGAGTTAGAGATGTCAAACTAGTTTACGACTTGCGCTTCACCTTGTTTTTAGTCGACATGTTTTTACGTGTCGTCTATATTTTTATGGAAATAGTAGTTCAACTAAATTTTACAGCTCTAATTTACGTCCGTCTCTTTCTTGTAAGAAAAGTTAGCAATAGCCTAAATTAAGTTTAGTTGGTCCACAACAGAATCGGTACCATTATCAAAGATATGCACATCTAAACCAGGGTCTTATTCGATGAATGAGTGTTCACATCTATTGCCAGGTCTAAAATTACCATCCTTTGAAAACTTCGTAGTGGTTTCTGCCATTGTACTATTCCGGAGCCATTCTGAGAATTTGAAGGTTGAACAACCTTCAAATTCGGTATGGATGTCTGAATGAACATTCAGACATCCATACCGAATTCTGATATCACAGATTTCTAATTCGAATATATAAATCTTAGTGATGAGTAAATCCATTGGACACTAGAAAGTATGAAATACTAAGCCAGCTTCTAATACATTGCTGCATTTTCAATTCACGTAATGGTCTAATATGCGTTCTCTATTTTTATTATCAATATATTCTCAGTAAAATCTCAATAATTTTCTAGCCAACTAAAATTTTTAAACAGAAACAATTCCGTTCGTCGTATAACTAATATTATAAGAAATGTAAATCTACTACCGCTCCCACAATCTGTTCCAAGCTCAACCGAGAAAGATGCTCAATGATTCATACAAAATATACGAAGGGAATTCACGCGATTTTTCTGTTTCAATCCGACCCGGTTGTAAACCAGGCGAGCAGTAATTTCTTTCCCGTATGTAATTCTTGGTTTTAGCCGAACATTTTCCGGGTTAACAATTTTGGGGAGGGTCTAATAACATTATTATCAACATGTTCTTCATTATTAGACTGCATCTTCCCGACCCTTTAATAGTTATTTATGCAACTGTTGTATAATAAGGGATATTAAAACACGAATGAGGGTTTGCCGAGTGTGATAATAGTATCACATGCGTGTTTTAATACGTAATCATATACAGTTGCATACAAGACTTTATCTACACTCATGATATGAATCCTCTATAGGAGGTTCTGAAACCATAGGGTGTGGTACAGTGTTGTAAGAACTCTATATAAATTCATGGAAAGTTTAGTTGCTGACTACAAACAATGTATATTTTTTTTTTTAAATTACGTGACAATGTTCTTTTTGAAATTCATAAAGATACCACGAATTGAGTAGTAAGTTTGTGGCTATTTGATGAGTAAGGAAGGGATAGAAAAAGCAAAGTAGTTACATAATGAAATTTAGTACAACATATAACACTCGTTTGGATGAAATTATGTTTACTACGACGCTGGTTGTTTTAATGTTGGCATTAAGCTAACTCTTTCAGAAACTTTTATATGTAGAGAATTTGTAGCATGGGTGTAGATAAAAGGAAAAAGTGTTGTCGAATGATGTAGAAGTACATCAAACCCTTCAATGTAACATCTACTAAGTGCAATAAAATCATTATCAACATCCACAGCCCAACTCCATCCTTTGCTGGGCATAAGCCTCTCTATTCTTTCTCATCCAGGTTCTACCAGCAATGGCAACAATATGGTCTGCAAATCTCGCCGCCGGACGACCGATACTTCGTCTTCCAGTCCTTCTCATAAGCTGATGCAAATTACTGACGGTTTAGCAGCCAATGTGTTACTGATGAAATTCTCCAGAATTCAGCTCATGATCTCGCAACATTTCTAAAGTCTATCTTATCTCTAGCCAATCACATTGTCAGAAATAAATCAGTCACTTCAATTTAAATCTCATACTAGATACCTTTTACCATTAAATACTTTAGTTCGGTAAATCGGCAAATCAATGCCATTCTTTTGAAACTCTCAGGTAGCTGTTTTTTGTTAGATGACAATTCTATTTTTTCTCGTCCCGGTCTACAGGAGTTTTATAACACGCTTTGAATTAGTCAAAAGAGTATCAGTAGAGATGTTATCGGGGTATTAGAGGATGGCTTTCACAGTTTCACACTGTTCGCTTTAGTGATGATAAGGAAGGTGTGAATATCTAACAGGATTTTCTTTTGAGTTTGATGAAAGGTGATTAGAATTCAGTTTGTATTATCTTGATTGTTTATGAATTGGAAATGTTTATCCGATTCTTTAAACCGACTAAGTAAACTGATATTTGATTTATAATGTTACGTAGGTATTTGTTTCTTCGTCACGGTATCATATTCTCACTAAAGTTTTGCTGCTGAAATTAAATAATTAGACAATCATAGAACTCTTGAGAATTACCTTTCATGCTGGAGCCACACCAACGGGAAACGCCGTTGATTATCGCGATGATGGATGTTGATTATGCGATATGAATGAAATTCATTCGCAATAATCAACGCCGTTACCCGTCGGTGTGGCCCCAGCATCAGAAAATTTTCAAATTCGTGTTTAATGTTGATGTTAAACACGATTCGATTGTTACATTCCCTTCAATCTGCCTAGCCTTTTGCCAACTATGTTGGGGTCGGCTTCCAGTCTATCCGGATGCAGCTGAATACCAGCATTTTACATGGAGCGACTGCATATCTGACCTCCACAACTCAGTTACTGGGTAATACAATACCCCTTGGTAAGACTGGTTGTCAGACTTTCGGGCTTCTGACGACCCGTAACGACTGTCAAAGATCCTCGAATGAAAGCCGGAACCAACGGCTTAACGTGCTTTCCGAGGCACGGAGGAGTCTCGGTATGAAAAGATGGTCACCCATCCACAGACCAACCCCAGCAAGCGTAGCTTAACCTGATGGATCGACCCGTGCGGCTGTAATTACTTAGCCACGAGCTCCTCTTACATTACATTCCCTTGATAAGGTAATTAATCAACACCATTTTTTTTATTTTTTGGGAGGGAAATCATCAAAAAACTTCTCCCGCTCTGGGCGGAGTGGGAGGGACCCGTGTTCCTTCAGTTGCCTGTGCCAGGGCCACGGTAACTTTTTCAGACAACCCGCAACCCTGGCAGACATCGGCCCTAGCGAGCCCCATCACTTAGTGCTGACTTCTCCTTGAAGCGCGCGTCGATCACAACGCGCCGTCTACCCGGGCCTGGTCCTTACCGGACGGCGAGCTACCCATTGCACGCCGCGCCGTCCGCAAGCCCGCGCCTACTATCAACACCCCTTATAGGAGAAACATGTCTTTCTTTATCGTAAACGCGCCGTCTACCCGGGCCTGGTCCTTATAACTCACCTGATTCTATTTAGACTGAGTTTTCCGGCTACATACCGGAATACGCACAACAGATAAGTGCAACTAACTAAACAAGCAGGCACCTGTAAACTTCCTGATAACAACACAATCCTTATCAATAGCTAAGTTCTTAAATGAATGTCTATTTTGTACACGTGTTCCTTTATGTTAGGAAGAGGAAGAGGCTAAAAGGCACCATTGTTCCATACTCGTACACAGGTAAGGAAGCCTGTTTGTTCGAATTTCTAATATGGTGTTTTTTTTTTTTTGTTGCTTAGTAACGGTACGATGGCGGGCGCGGCGGTCGTTTTGTAGGATTCGTGTTTGGGAATTCCCGACTTTGATTTAGAATTTCAGGGATGTGGATTCCCCTCCCGGTGGGTTCCCGCATTGTCGAGGCGGGGGGGCTCAGTAGCCGTGGCTTGGTCACCCACGGTGAAGCGAAGAGGAACCCGAGGAGGGGCCGCTCGTCAGGGCTTTTCCCAGGATGTCGACGACGTAGCGGCGACAGGTAGGTTCCGATGCCGCTTGGGTGACATCGCAACTGAGGCGTGCTGCGATATCATATGGGAGGCATCGCGGCTGAGGGTTAGAGGCCGCGGGCAGCGGGAGAGGAGTGCCGGTATTACGGAGCACCGCTCTCCCTACCTTCCGTGGCCTTGATGGGGTCAAATCTGATGGCGGACGCGGTGGGGCCGCAGGGGAGGAGTGTCGGTATTTCGTTGGCCGCTCTCGCCATCCTCTGCGGCCGAAAAGTGGTAGGCGGCCGGGCCACTGACCTGACCAGTCGCAGGAGGACCAAGGGTGCCTAGACACGGGGCGTCTAGCACCCATGTGCTGGTTTAGTCCATGCGGCGGTCACGGCGCGCAATGTGTTCTTGTGCGCCGGTGATGGGGGGTGCTCCCCAGAGGAGAGTCCGGTGACGGACAGCCGCGGCGGGTTCGCGGTGAGTGCTAACGCGTGCCCGTGTTCCCGCCACAAGCGGCAGAAAAAAACGGGATGTGGATTGTTTTGATAGGTTTATAGGATTGATTTATGATAGAATGTTGTTAATGAAATCAAAATTAGTAGCATTTCTGATTTCAACATCATGATGATACAACAAAGGTTTGGTTAAAGTGGATATAGGTATGCGTAACTTAATTGTAGGTAAGCAGTAAGTGGCAAAGCCTCTACAGCAAATCGTGATCTCTGGTGGGAGCTGATTAAACCCCCTGACAGTATTATCGAGCCATCGGAGAACTGTCCACCTGGGCACGCGATACCGTGGCCGAATTGGAAATCCCTAGACAATGTATGTACCTACCCGTGCCGTAGCAAAGAAAATTTCCACAGATGGGGGCTTATGTACGATTCAGACAGTCGGACCTCAAGTGTATGCAGCGTCTCTCCGCAGACAATAGCCGCGAAACCGTGAAATAGCGAAACCGCATGATGTTCCGCTGATGTTCCGCGGATGTTCCGCTATTCGAGTAGCGGAACATCATGGGAGTCACTTGAATCGAACTACTGCGGTTTCGCTGCTATGGTTTCCCGGCGGAGGTGTGCTAAGGGCCTTAATCTTGCACAGCATGTCGCCTATGCACTTGAGGGTTTTATGACTGCGTCAGTGAACGGAGTTCGAGTGACAGAATTTTGGGCTAAAGATAATAATTTAAATTTTCACAACATTTTTATTAACACGCTAAGGAGAAGAATCGATGAAGATTTCCGCCATAATTGTAATCACGGAATAGAAATAAACTTTTCTTCAAAATTGAATTTGATGTTCATACAAAATTAAGACTTATTACAACTGGCGAAGGTTGTTATTATTTTACATATTTTTCCGCATAATTGTGACACGCGCCGGATATCTATCTGCGTGGGCACTTCCACTTGTTTTTTCTATACCCTACTTCCGTGATTATAATAATGGGCGAGTGAGATTCTGAATACTGATTCTGATAGACGCAAATTAAATATTACAAGGCAATTTCAACAATCTTTATTCCTAAATTAAATTAGTTTATGATACGGAAAAAACCATCGATTTTAACCTGAGAACCCAACAAAATAATGCTTATCTAAGAAGTTTCTAGGGTTAACAAAGGAATGCTAAAATGGTGTTAAAATATGCACATTTACACTTACAAACTCAATGTTATCGTTGTTTATGGTTGCCGCCGCAGGTAGTAGAAAAGCAGTTATTTTTGACAATAGTTTTAAATTGTGGGAGATTTCATACAACTTGGTTTCTCAGAATGTTTTGTAGATTGATCTCCGAGTACCATAATGAACCTTTTTTTTTACAAAGTTTTATAATTTCACACTGGTTGTTGCCATGCCTTTTGCCATAGGTGAAGATTTAAGGTAGATGAAGTTTTGTACTTTGACATAACAAACAAAAAAAAAAAAACTTCCTGTAAGTCAAAATGATCCTACAGCCAAAGACACTCATTACAAAGACTTTCCGCCAATATCCAAATTGTTTACATACAGAACTTCATCAATATAACATAACCATTTAAAAGAAAGCCTGACATTACCCCCATATAAATTGAAGTATGAAAGGAATGACGTAATCACGCAAGATTGCGCCCTACATAGCGATAATGAGAGCATTCAAGCACTGCCTCCATTAATGTCACATTCTTGCTACAAAAGAAAACTTGTACGTACTTGTACTTGCACTCATTTGTACGAAGGTTTTGAAATAAGGCTTCGTTAGAAGAAACCATTTTTATAATTTCCGATTCTAATTCGGAAATTATAAAAATGTTTTCGTCATGTATCCTTCTTCATCATAATATTATAAATGAGAAAGTTTGAATGTTTGGATGTTTGTTACCCCATCACGCAAAAACGGCAGAACGGATTTGGATAAAATTTGCCACACCGATAGCCACCTCTTAAAGCAGTATTATTTTAATCTTATTTGAGTTTGGGAAAGTGATGGAGCTAGACGTCCTGTATAGCTCCATCTCGTTCTCACACTGAAGTAATATTAAAATAATGCTGTTTCAAGAGGTGGTTGGCCCACAGGATACTATCACATAGGATACGTTTTTATCCCCGTTGTACAGACGCCAGCAGGTCAACCTACCCGAAACTGTCAGATTTTCCCAATCAACCTTGAACCTAATGCTTTAGCAATAAAGTCCAAAATCTATTAAAGAAATCTGACAGATTGTAGTAGCTTGATGTGCTGGCGTCTGTACGTAACGTTTCTGTGGGGTAATTTCCGACATCCACGTGGGCGAAGCTGCTGGCAAGAACTAGTACGGATGTTTGCGTTTACTTTCCAATTACTCGTACTATGCGTGCCAAATAAGAATAGGACTGTCAAGACGCCATTTTGTTTAGCAATACTCCTGAACTTCATTACCAAGGCGTAAGGTGTGCAAAAAAAAATTATACTCGGTTCAAAGTGAAATTGCGCAAAGTTCATTAGCACGTATTTTTTTCGTTTTCAAAGTACTTGTGCAGATTAAAATCAAATTCTCGTGCTCTACGATGGAGCACTAAGGTCTCATCAAACTCATATTGAGTTGAAAGTTCACTCTAACGCAGCTTTGAAAAAGCATTGCTTCTTTAATATTGGCAAAGATAACAATCTCCTTCTTCGTGATCTTTATAGTCCAAAACTTCGCCACTATCACGGCGTCGTCGGTGGTAGCGATGAGGCCTCTTCGAACCGTCTCCGGACCCAAGTAGGAAGATGTTATTCCAACCTGGTAACGTTGGGCTACTTCGACGGAACGGCAGCAGGGTGTGGATGTGGAGCTATGTCGCAAACTATGCTCCATCTCCTATCCTCCCCTCTGTGTCCCAAACAACCACTCAAAGACAAAAATTGTAGTAGTTTCTCACTCTTTGAAATAACTACATTGTAAATCTAGTTAGACTTGTATGGATCAGAATGTTGGGCCACAAAAAGAATGAATGAAAGGCATGCAGCTGAGATGAGAATACTAAGAAGGATGTGTGGTGTTTCGGGAATGGATAGAATAAGAAATGAGTATATAAGAGGAAGTCTGATAGTGACACCGGTGACTGAAAAGTTGTGTGGAAATCAGTTGTCATGGTATAGGCATGTGATGCGGAGGAATGAAAAAAATGGCGTTAGGAAAGTTTTGAATATGAATGTAGATGACTATACGAGTAGGGGAAGACCAAAGAAACGATGGATGGACTGTGTGAAAAATGATACCTATGGCTAGAAAGGGAGTGACTACCGAGATGACGAATAATAGAGAAGTATGGAAGAAAAAGACATGTGTCGCCGACCGCAAATAAATTGAGTCTCAAGTAATAAAATTTTTAAATACACAGAGTGGCTGTTATGTTTTCATCAGCATCATCACTTTAAAGCCATCTGGAAATGATAATTGTTTCCATTCAACCCAGAAAACTGGATCTTCGTCAATCAGCCGGAGCAAACTATTCTTTCCCGACACCGCAAACTACTACTCGTAAATTATGTATGTTAAGATACCACATCGCATGAATAACCTAAACACGACTATTTGCATAGTAATACATATGTACTACTAGGAATACACACGGACTCATTACTCATACATATGTAATTATTATCTCATTGTCAGTTTGTGTACTTATATCTTTATGTAAATGGCCCTGAGGCTTGTTAGTAGGTATCGTTTAATCATTTTCTGTAAATAGATAGAAGAGATTTCAGATGATTTAGGTGAGTTGCAGATGCTGAAAAATCGGGTTCACCCGCGTAAGTCTTGAAACCATAGGAATATAGGGAGAAAAGTATCCTTCCTATGTGTTAATCCAGGTTATAAACTATCTGTGTGCCAAATTTCATCAAAATCCGTTCAGTAGTTATTGCGTGAAAGACAAAATCCGTTAAATTGCGTGAAAGAGTAACAAACATACAAACACACACACTTACAAACTTTCGCCTTTATAATAATTTATGTGATGATTTGTAGAGCAGGAACAAAAAGTACAGATTTTCAATGTTCTTGCATGAAGACACCCTGATTTTTAGGGTTCCGTAACTCAAAAGGAAAACCGAACCCTTATAGGATCACACATGTGTCTGTCTGTCTGTCCGTCTATCACAGCCAATTTACTCCGAATCTAATGGATCGATTAAGTTGAAATTTGGTACACGTATGTATTCCTGTGACCCGAACACGGACGTGTATCGTAAATAAATGAATTACGAATATGGGGGTCAATTTTGGGGGGCAAATAAGAATGTAAAATAAAAGTTTTGAAAACTGTACCGTGTAACATCAAATGAAAGAGCTTAGGTACTGCAAGGGTCTCAAATATATTGTTTCTACAATGTTAAGTTTGTTTTTGGAATAAATTCATCCCAACCACGGAACCCTTCATTTTGCGTGGTCCGACACGCACTTGACCGGTTTTTTAGCCGAATAGTTTTTGACTGGGTGAAAAATGTAAAAAAATACCGTCCCCCCACCTTCCCTTATCTCCGAAGTTTGCATTGAGAAAAATCTGAAATTATTCTGTGTGATAGAAGTTTAGAGACATCGTTTTATTTTTCCTGTAATCTAGAAAGATTAGAGATTACAAGAAAAATAAAACGATGTCTCTAAATAGCACACTTTCTTTATCCCTTTAAGACCGGGAAAAAAAAGTCTTGCGTAGCTTGTTTTCGATCTTATATTCTAAGTACCCATGTCCAAAGTCATCCTAGAAAAATAATTTTAAAAATCCCGCCCCCTCCCCCGATAGTGCGATATCGACGCGAAAATATTTTTGTAAAGTTGAACGCACGATCGTATAAGAGCGTCGTTAAAGGATTATGGTAAGGAACCCTCGGTGCGCGAGTCCGAATGGTAATAGATTAACGCTGAACTTAAACTGTTTATTAACAACAACAAAAAGATAAACTGCCCAAACACAACTACGTCTAAACTTCGCCTATCAGACCACAAAATGAATAGCTCTGAAGAAAAACAACATAAATCATAGCCCGGTACTTCGGTACTTTCCACTACAGGTACCGATAACCAGTTTAATGCACAATTCCGCATTGTTCTGCCTACAAGTTTGTTTGTTCGTTAGTGCTTTGTGCAATCTGGGTAGGTCTAGGTGGGTACTCTACTCTGGTTCATTATCTGATTACAGAATGTCAACGTTTATGAGGAGCTCAAGAGAGGTTGTGATGGAAACCTACCTAAGGCAGCTAAACTCTTGTGATGGTGCTTATTAATGGGTTTTTTTTTCAGTCAGAAGTCGACTAGCAATCTCACAAAACTATGGCATAGCAATATTAGTTGTAGCTATGACCTTCTTCTATAATAACGTTTGACAATACTACACATTGGCAAATTTGGCAGCCCGTATAGCGCAGGCGATAATGGTCATTGCGGTGTAAGTGGACTTCTAGACGTTTGGTTGACTGTACCTTAACATCATTCACTGCCTTTTCCATCATAATAACAGCATCCGTCGCACAATTCTTCCATATTTTCTTTGTTCTCCTAGTTTTACTGTTAAACTAGACATCATTATTAAGGTAAATGCAATTCTTTGCAGAAAGATGCACCCACAACTCCCACCCACTTCATCGATTTGGATATTTTCGCTCACACACTTTAAGTTTAGAAAGATGGCTATTGAATCTTTAAAATAGCCATCTTATAACTATTATTCCAAAGTACGTACTAGTACTTCTTGAGGAGCCTGTGGCTATGTAATAACAGCCGCACGGGTCAATCCATCAGGTTAAGCTACGCTTGCCGAGGTTGGTCCGTAGATGGGTGACCATCTTTACATACCGAGACTCCTCCGTGCCTCGGAAAGCACGTTAAGCCGTTGGTCCCGGTTGTCATTCGTTGGTCTTTGACATTATTTTCGGGTGGTCAGAAGTCCAAAAGTCTGACAACCAGTCTTACGAAGGGGTATCGTATTACCCAATAACTGGGTTGTGAAGGTTAGATAGGCAGTCGCTCCATGTAAAATACTGGTATTCAGGTGCATTCGGTTAGACTAGAAGCCAACCCCAACATAGTTGGGAAAGGCTAGGCAGATTGATTGACGTAGGTACTAGTACTTCTTAAATTGTCTGTAAAATCAACGCATGCTTTGAATGCTCATCTTTATACTATTATTTCGCGGACATTGGTGTGGGTCACACGTTTACCTAGTTTTTAATTTATTCAGTCACACTTAAATTGTAATGTGTAACTGTTTTATGTCCCAATAAAGTAAAATAAAATAAATTAAAAAGCTTTTGATTATACACCGATTGTATTTTCAAAATTGACTAACTTTAACATTGTCAAGCATAGCCCTCATTACCAAGCTGTACAAATATTTAATAGGCTGCCGGCGGATTTGAAAATTTTGTTGAACACTGGCTCTTTTAAGGCTAAGCTCAGAGAATATCTGTTGGAAAAAAAAAATGTACTCAGTGGACGAACTGTAATTTAATATAAATATTCAAATTTTCTATATAATTTTAATGCTATTTATTATTGTTGTTTTTTATTAATCATGTTTTTTTGTTTTTTTATTTTATTTTATTTATATTGCTGCATGTTAACTTTTAGAATATAATAACGAATATTGAATACTGTAATATATCAAACACAATATAAATTGTTCCTGATAAATAAATAAAGACTGATAATGGAATATTTTGATTCATCACTTTTAAAAAGCCTTACATTTCAACTCAATAACAACGTCGAAATTCCCCAAATCTCACAGAATCTCCACATATTTTTACCTCATAAAAACTCTCAAACAACAGAGAAGTGGACAACTTAACAGCAACAACAGAAGGAGTTTCGGACATCTAATCTCAGAGAGAGATCAACAAGCAATTCATCATTTCACGATCTTTCATAATAACAAAACCGAAACGAAGCGAGTTTCCTTCAGCCATACTTAAAAAAATACAAATAATAGACGCAAAATCGCGGCGGCCTAATGGATTCCCCGGATGATGTTCCATGTTTTATTTTCGTATTTTTACTATAGTTATCCAAAGTGGAATGGGTTTCATGTTTCTGCAAAGGGTGGTGGTTGAAATTTTTTTGTAAGCACTGTGAAATCCAACGTTATGCCATTCTAAAACGTTCAGCATTACTTTCTTTCTTAGGTTACGTTGGTAGTAGGATAAGCCGATTCCCTATATCCCGTCTGCGAACATCCAACAACCTCGAGTAGACAAAAGAGCCGACCAAACACTAATACTGAGAATAGAGTTTTGGGAAACACAGTAACCGCCACCACGCCACTCGTCTAGCTCCAGGAGCACCTGTGACCTGGACTTGACCTGCAGTGTCCTATATGGAAAGCAATCGATCTACTGCGGATGGTAGCAAGTAGCGTCAATAATCCCCCATAATCAATAGACACACAATGTGAATGAAGTGCTCAAACCATGTCTCAAATGTTAGTGTACAAAGTGTCCATACAACCTGCACGTCTGAAGACCACAAAAACGCCACTGATGCTGCGATTGACGTGGCATTCTACTGGCCCCAACTCATCTAAGATAATAAAATATTTTTCTTTTGCCATTGACTTGAAAGTATGGAGAAGCAGGATAATATACGTATAATATGAAACAATACATTTAATAATGATGCCGTGAGTTATCTAAAAACATATAATTTACAGAAAGGATTACGGCTAAAGCATCAACCATCCTGCGAAATAGGTACATAAGACTAATCTAGGCACTCAGTAAAAGGAAAAATAAAAAGCCTTAAATAAGAGAAGATGATCTCTCAAATCCTAAAAGCAAAATTGACAAACTACTTAACCAACAAGAAAGAATCAAAGAAGCAGCTAAATATAACTCAGTAGCTCTTTACAATTCAACTCAGTGTTATATCTAAAAGCCGTAGTGAAACTGTAAAGAAAAAAAAAATCTGCTTAACCTTTTCCCAACTATGTTGGGGTCGACTTCCAGTGTAACCGGATGCAGCTGAATACCAGTATTTTACATGGAGCGACTGCATATCGGACCTCCACAACCCAGTTACTGGGTAATACGATACCCCTTGGTGAGACTGGTTGTCAGACTTTCTGGCTTCTGACGACCCGTAACGACTGTCAAAGATCCACCAATGACAGCCGGGACCAATGGTTAACGTGCTTGCCGAGGCACGGAGGAGTCTCAGTATGGCATGTGTAGCTTAACCTGATGGAGCGACCCGTGCGGCTGTTATTACTTAGCCACGAATCGTAAAGAAAGAGAGGAGGAATTAAAAATAAATTAAAAAACATAATCAGCGTTTCTAAGCAAGTGTAAGCATTTAAAAGCTGCTGCAATATGCAATAAATTATATATTTTTATAGCTTCCGCTCTTTGATTAGGTAACATCTACTTACAACATATTATGAGTAACCTACGATAACGTATTAACTTTCAAAGTAATTGCTTCTACCTTAGTAAAAACACCTCATAAAATTCTCTAACACATATGATATAGAAATATACTCGGAATTATTTCAGACTCTGATTTCTCGAATATCGTTCTGATAACACAGCTTAGTGGCAAAATAAAGCAAATCGAAATTCCACGATAAATCTATTTCGCACGCAAAAGAATTCGAGAGAGCTTTAAAATGTAAAAGAAGCTAACAACGTTCAGTCAGATCGAATAAAATGAAATCTATAAAACTTTAGGAAATCCTCTCAATGGTAATTGTCTTGAAGGCATCTTCCAGCCATCTTGCTGGCACGTCCTTGAAGTTGAGTGTCGTGTACAAAGGACGACAAATTAATAGCACGCTAAAGACGCACTGGAACTTAGTGGAATCCTTTCTTAAACTCCGAATGAGTGAAATGTACTATTGAAATAAATTTTCACAAGGGAACCAAGAACAGAATGAAATTGTGCGATTCTCTTTTTTGAGAATAAAAACTGGTGTCTCGCTGCTCTTTTGTGGAGACTACATACGGCAGTTTAGTGTGGCGGACATAAAGCTGGTCAGTGGTAATTGAAATCTTTATTACCTAGTTTAATCATCAGTTTACTCGGCCATACATAAGCGATTCCTAAAAAGGGAGGCAATGGCTGTAGTCATTTGACCTGGGAATTGGTTTAGCGTCCGTAGACCCCGTCTTAGCACTTAGGGGTATTTGAGCTGGGACGTTAAATAGCCATTATGCCAACTATCTGGTGACCTCAAGCTGGGGTTCGCTGTTGTTATATACTTAACTACCTTCTGCCCGCGTCTTCGTCCACGTGAAATTTATTGTTTTAACACATATAAAGCCTATGACACTCGGCAATACTGTAGCTTCCCAATAGGAAAGAATTTTCAGAATCGGATAGTTTCCAAGATTACCCCCTACATAAAAACTTACAAACAAATTTTACCTCTCTATTATTTGTATAGTTGTTGATATTATGCAGATGTTGTAACTCCTGCTATTACTGCAGATAATAAGCACGGTCCTTTTTGCAAGTGTACTTTTTTGGCAAAGAAGAACCTGACAAACGCTAACTAATCAATTGACGAAGACAACGTACGCCAGTGTCCATTAGTTGCCATTATCAATCCGTCTGCCAACTGAAGTGATTATGTAAATACAAAGAGAAGTCATTCGGAGGTCAATATTCACTATTAAAGTTTTACAGCCTCAAAGAATGTTGCTGCGGCCATTTGATACAATATTTTACGCACATTAGTCACACAGGTTATAAATACATTTTCTCGTTACGCGGCATACTGTAACAATTGTTACTGGAGTACTGGCGCCGTGCCACGGAAAATATTGAGTAGTTTGTGTTTAATATTAATTTATTATGTTCTCTCTACATTTGCTGGAAATACGCACAGTTAAATAAAGGAGTGCCAACATAAGGGCCTGTTACGTGGTGGATTAATACTCTCCACTTTAATAGATATATTCAGGAATGTAAAGAATATTGTATGAAATTATCTGTTAAAGAAGGCTGAACAGGCGATACAGAAGTCTTAAGTGGTCCTTTATGTAACTGTAATATTTTAATTACAGTTAACAAAACTAGATTCAGATTAGAATGGTAATATACCGATAAAGAAATACAGTATTACTTTGATAAATAGTATCAATGAAGTAAATCCTAGAATTGATAAGGGCCTTTTTTCGAGTAGAGATTATATCGAAGCCCTATATCGACAGTAAAGCAATATCGATATAGCTTATTCTTTTGAACATAATATCTAATTATATACATATAATAGTAAGTATGCTCAAGAGATCGTTAAATGTTCATCGTTCTGGTTCACCGAACGCTCAGCTGGTATATCTCATGCATAATAGCGGTTTTCTCATCTCGATATTCATCTGCCTTTCCTTTTATATCAGCGTTCTGTTTCGATTTTACGAGTTCCATCCGAGAGCCGCGCGGCGTCAATGAGCGGGATGTAAACTGTTCGGGTACCCATAAAAAATTAGAGCCAGATAATATTAAACCTTATCGTAAAGCAGCAGAGATTGTTATGATAAATTGAGGTGATGTTAGAAGTTGGTCGATCGACAATAAGTCTTGTTTTGGCATTAAACCGCGATTTTGACTCAAAAGGGTCGCTGAATGGTTCGTTCCCTTTGATTTTGACATCCGGTGCACGTGAACGATTATTCCTTCGTAGCCTTCAAATAGCAATAAAAATATTGAATTTTCAAATGCAGGGAGCCAGATTAATATCGTCTGGGTTATTGTCTTGAAGGGTCTTTCGATTTATAGAAAGTTTACTTTTTATTTTTAATGTGTTTCGTTTGTTTGCTCCCGAAGATTGATCGTGTTTCAAACGAGGAAGCTATTTCGAGTTTCAATTGCTTATTTACGTATCAAGTTTGTTTAATAGAATCTATTAACTTCTGTGTAATTGGAATGCAAATTGATTTACAGGAAAGTTTTTACCATTGCCATCAAGTGTGTGAGTTAACGAGAATTTTCAACGGTAAACGGCACAACATTAATACGGCGAGCATCAATCATTTAACAACAATTATAAATACATAGCAATCAAATATTTATAATGGCAGAAATATTATAGTTTCCACTTACGAGCTGGGTGTTCAATTAAATCATGGTCCATGTATTGACGATGGGACTGTTAAGCAGGAATATCTACTGATGTTGAATGTGTGACACAAGAAAAATCAATGGGCATTGCTTAACAAACATGACATATATTCCACGAAGTCTAAAGAATTTCGTATAACAAATCAATGGGCATTTTTCGGGGCCAAAGATTTACCTGCAACAAATAATCTAGCTGCAAGCTAAACTTAGAATAATAGTCGGAAACACAATGCTGAGGCCCAAACAGTAACAATTTGTTAGATTTATATCAGATCGTCACGCCCATGCCCCAAGTCATAAACCTTACAATCACGTGAACCATAGTGCACTTACAGATTACTGGTAAAGGCTTTAGATTTGAAAATGATTCAAGTAGGTATGTTACTATTTGTCAGGAACAGATCTGGTTCTGGACCGGGTAAATCGAACTTGTTCACTGTGCAGTACTATCTTTTGTTAGAGGAAATCATTTTAAACAACTTAAAGAAGAGTCTCTCTTTAGCCGTTATTTTTTTATCAGTACGATTGTTTAATCAGTTGCCGCTTCCAAATTCTGGGAATGTTAAACACCCACATTCCAAAATTTCTCTTTCACCTGCTAAATAAAAACAACAAAATAATTAGCATAACAAATCGATCACCGCTTCGTTCCTAACGACATTTTTTGTAGCAGCAAATGATTTAGGAGTAAGCGAAACAGTAAAAACAATACAACTTCTTTAGCTCAGATCAAAAGTAAAAGCAATCGAACTAGCCTCGAAAGAAATTGAAAGAGAAAGTATATTACACGAGCGAACAGAAATTGTTCTCTTTGATTAAAATACTTTTACAGTAACAGTGAGCGGAGACTCCTTATCAATCGGAACGAATATGTAAAAAAAGATGGCTGAAAACCGGTCAAGTACTATTGAAAGTCGGTTTGAAATAGAATTGCTCCGTGGTAGAAAAATTAGTACTTACTGAAGTGATTTTAAAAGGTTTTATGATAACAAGTACGATCCATAGTAAATCTTACTACTTTTAGAGATACTTTACCAAAATCACTATCAAAATATAATCGTATCCAATAGACCAATGATTCATCTAAAATTATCTTTCTCCTAATCGATTTAAACCTACAGAAATAAGTAAGTTTGATTCATACATCCCGTTATTACTCAAACATACTAACATTACAACACATTAACCCCGCAAGCTTACATATAATTAGCAATACGATATTTCGTAAGTAATTCATGCCACATTATCAACCCACTTGTAATTTAAAGAGCAGCATTAAAAGATTAATTTTCTTTAATTCGTACGAAATCAATCAAGTTGCATTAACCGATAAAGTTTAACCAGTAACTCGAACTTACGCTTAACGATAATCAAAACCGCTGTCCTAGATACGTCACTGGCTTTCTGAATCAACTTATTTATTACAAACAGGCGCTTGGTCAATCAGCAAGTGGTTATTGTAAAAAATCTGTATGCAAATATCGCTTTTATGTTTTGGCCTGTAGAGGTTATTTTCTGTTATGTTTATATTGACGACATCATGATCTGTGCGGGCATACAAAAGCATTTTTCTGATGTAGCATTATTATTGATCTTTATCTCAGTATACGGGGCCCAACAATTCGACATGCATTATTTATGCTCGAAGGGAGGCCGTTTATTGAAATCGTACGACACAAATGTAAGTATGACGCTTTCCTCGCTATCGCCACTGATCTAAACATTTCCGTAATGTCCCATTAAAATGTTCAGAACTACGATGCGGGCTTTGATTATGTAGGCAAATTGTTCTTTGTTTGAGAATGCTTGATTTTCAATTTTATAATTTAACCTCATTTTTTACTGTTCCATTGAATTGTTTTATGGGTTCAACAGTAAAACCAATGAGTTTAAAAATTCGTATTCTAAGAATGTGACTTTTATCGGGCTTGGTTATTATAAAAAACTATCGTTATTATTATAATAATATTTTGTTACATTTTATAAGTTAACCACATTTCCAAAAGAAATTAAAGTTCTCTCCTAGAAAAAGGTCGGACCATGTTTTGTGAAAAAAGAGCCTTTGGTCACTCAAAAATAAAATTTATTAACGTTTTAAAAGTTTATCAAAACCCTATATTAAAGCCAATCAAACGGAATGGAGTCATTGAGCTGTGTTCTTTCTATTCAGCGGCGGATTCACTTAGGGTAGGTAGAAGCTTAAAATTATAGAATCAAATACCTAGTAAAAAGGACTGTTATTAGTTGTGTATGAAGGAAAAATATTTATGGCAATGTTAGAGGTCAGTCTAAGCTTGGCGCTATCCCAAAATTATATTAATGATGTACTCTCTACAATTCATGTTTTCGAACCATTTGGGGATGCAACTTTCGGGCCCGAATTCTCATGGTTTGTTCAACGAAATCTCCAAAGGGCTGGTTGACACTTTCTGTGACCCAAGGGTTGTCTTTTACCTTGGCCAGAGTTTATGCATTGGCCATATAACGTGTCAATGCCGCCAGTATCTTGGGTACATTACAAGTTGATAGCAACGTGGGGGAATTTTTTGACGCCATATTTTAGTTTGTTAGTAGTTTCAGTTAGGTTAGGATGCAAAAATTTTATTTTAATATTTTGTTAGTTAATTTTAACCAGAGTATTATTATTATCGTACTAATAAAGTACTACTTTAACTCTTTTAGATTCAAATACAAACGCTATATTTTGATATATGTATTTTGAACTTTATCAAGAGATTCTGTAACACATCGAACCGTGAGCACTCAAGTAAAGACAACACGAACTATATCAGTTGCATAACATCTTACACAAAATGTTATGGGTCAGCTCAGAAAAATGGGTCACGTCATGCTCGTATACGATATACCAAGTGCTCACAAAATATAATATACATATATACCATCGCAGTCTTCGAATTTAATACCATAACTTGATAAGACTTCATATTGATATCATCTCACTGTACTCTCAGGGCAAGATATGGACGATAGGTAATTACAGAGAGATGGGCCAAAACGAAATGTATTTAATTTTGTTGTTAATTCTAGAAGAGTAGGACGGATAGTATTGGTGCTGGTGTAATTAAAGGCACATAGAATATTACAAGCATGGTCTTGGTCTCGTCATTGAATATTATAAGGCCGGAAGTGCATCTGCAATGCTTCAAGTGTTAGATGGAGGTGCCACTAACCATAAGATGAGCCGTCTACTTGTTTTCCACCCAATAACATAAAAACAGATGTCAGAAAACCTAATTATCAAGGATAACTCATCGTACGCAACGATCTCTCAAAATAAAGCCGTGCCCGCCAGAAATTCAAACCGAAACTGTTGTAAAAGAACAAATCGCTCCAAGTCGTGTGTTTGGCATAATAATTCCATCGAACGATAACCTGGGGATTCGTAGTGCCGCGAAAAATGAACGTTTTTATGGTGAACGCGAATTAACTTGTTACGGATATAGGGCATGTGAGATCTGATACAGATTGCTATGATATATTTTTGATGGTACATATAAAAGTTAACATAAAGGTATATGCTGATACAGCGCTCTCTTTTATCGTGTCTTTGGTGGATGACGTTGTTAGTTTGAATGTTTTGCCATTTACTGTTATGGTTTCTCTTTCATGAAACAACAAAGGTTTATAATTGGTTCGTTTGAAAGCGACCTTTATCATTATTTTTTAGATATCATCAAATGGATGAACATAGTCATTCACTGTAACGTTTCTTATTTGCTATTTGTTCTGGTGTGGTCGCTTAAATTGCAATTCATGAATTGTCGACGTCTTACTCATAGTTGAGAACTCAAAATATGCCAGCACTGTCTTCATCTCAGCTTCACTGAATATTCATATCAAAATTACTAGTTCTATAGCTATTAAAGCTTGCACTCGCGCAGTTTGAGATTAACTCTGGATAGTGAACCGAAGCAAAAACCTGATTCAGGCGTTATTACGTGCATTTTGTTCATGTTATTAGTAAAATCTGCGTTTAATATCATTCGTGTTGAGTGAATCAGATGCTGAAAGTTGTTAGTGACTCATCAAAAACGTAGAAAGAAGTGCATTAGCAAATAATTGCACGGCCCTTCCAAAAATTTGCAGCGGCTTTTCATGATTGTTTTTAAATGACTCAAAAGAAACAAAAATGCCTAGCAAAAAGCAACAGCGTTAATTTCATAATAATTATTTTTGTCTTCGAAGAGTTTCGTCTCGAGTATCTGCAATCTCTTTCGTATTACCAGAAATGTGAGCTATTTTATTTATTTTTATATTTAGCTGTAATATGAAATCATATGTTTACACAAGCAACATAATGTGTTTATTGGTACCTACACAATCCGAGTCGTATTTGATTTGTGCGGGCGCCAATCCCCGATACAGGGATTTGTAGTGTGAAGCGATTACTGACCAAACGATCCCAGCGACCAAACAAAAAAAAAAAAATATTTCATAAAAAAATCCAGCCACGATTTCTGATATATCGAAAAGCAAATGTGTTGTGTTTGTAAATATAATATGACGTGAACAACAATGGCTGCCAATAAATCACTCACGGTGCTGTGGACACAATCGCGATCGGAAGATGCCGGAACTACACTGATGAATTCCAAACCTCACCACTGCCATGCCATTGTTGGGAGTTGGGAAAATATAATAGTATACACGAGGTGTCTGGATCATACAAATTTTAGCACCGTAGTGTATGGTGTTGTTATTGTATATGGGGGAACTGGAACCAATCGGACAGATATAGTGCACAGGGATATGGTGAATTGCAAGCGTGTCCGACAGAAATGTCAAAGATAGATTGAAATGGAGGCGAAATATGAGGTAAACAGACTCCATAGCGTAGGGAAAAGAGAGAGGATTTATTAAACACTGTTCAAAATAATATTTTGAACAAATAATAAATCCTCTCTCTTTATGTGTCCTCACTTCCCAACTGAGGCGCACTATGGGTTCTAAAATTACACATTCATTTGTAACTTGGCTTTTTTAGCATCTCGGTCATCATCATCTCTCAGTATCATTTGACATAGTTTAAGCATAATGTGATTAATTACAGTTTACGATTAAAAATGATTTAAACCTTACTATTACCATAATCAGCCACACTTAAAATAATAAATAGGACTTATGCACATAGCGTATTGTCAACTGTAGTTCCCTATCAAAGTCATTCAAACTATTATTTCAATTCCGTGTTACAGCGTCGTTGAACCTGAAATCCATTTCACGGTCGATGACAAACAATATGGTACCTAAGTTCACCCTGACCTAACCTAATCTAAATGTAACTAACCTGGCCAAATTTACACAAGGCGTTTATGAATTTCAATTCTAGTCTGGAGTCCACAGTCCACACCGGTCCAGAGGGACCGGTGTGGCAATAGTACCTAGCAGACTGATATTGACTCAATTTTGGTAACATTTAATTATTTCAATTCTGTAGATAGGTCCTCTCGTCAAATAATTGCAAAGATGTCTAAGGTATACCTTCATTAAATCAATTTCATTCATATTTCAATTACATATTTATTTCGGGTTTTTCGTTTACCTTCGAATTGAAAGGACGCTCTTCGTCAGCTCCATCATGCGGCAAAGTTCCACTAGCAAGTGGAACCCAGCTAATTTTTTTTTTTTTTATGTTGTCTGCTTCTAGTTCTTCTTTGCCTACGTGCCTCCACAAACCCAATACCACTTCCTTTCATCCTTCACCAATTAATAGTTTTCCTTCCAAACCATCTTCCTTTCTGCATTAGCCCATTCCATATCATCAGCAATTCCAGCATTGTGGTCCAACAGAGATGAATCTGTAAGCCATTTCACGCTTGGTGACAAATTGCCACTGTACCTTTTATTGAAACGTGCATAATAAAAATTGGTTGAGTGCGCCCGCTCGCAATCTTGATGTGGACATATCCGGTGGACAAAAAAGTTTTGGGGACAATGGAGAAAGGATGGATGTAATAAATTAATCATAAAATATGGACAAAAGTTTATTGATGGGGGCTAAATGTGTATTGTTGAACAACAGACTAGTTTTGACGAAGGGTTTGGTGTCGTTATAAAAGCAATAAAATGACAACGTGGTTGTTAATTAATATGAGACGTGCACATCGAGTGTCATCCCTGTCTAGTATTATCTGTGTGAGTCTCATTCTCAAACTTCATTTGCCATTACTAACGTCCGGATACTGTGCTCTAGTTGGCGAATAAGTATCGGACTATCCGACTATACCCACTAAACACGCTGCTTTTTTATTGGCTAGAGAGCTGCCACGATAGTGTTGTACTGATCATTATGAACAACTTTTACTATGGGACCAAACAAAATTGGTGAAAAAAAAATCAAGTTTTCCCTACATTTATATTTGCATTACTCGTCAAAATGTAGAGAACAGCAGATTTTGTTTCGCGATTTCTGGTTTGGTCCCATAGTAAAAGTTGTTCATATTGATGAGTAAGTGTTGTACAACACTGGCAGCTGCCTAGGCAATAAAAGTAATAACAGCCGCATAGCTTGCCGCGATTGGTCCGTGGATGGGTGACCGTCTTTACTTACCAAGACCCCTCCGTGCCTCGAAAAGCACGTTAAGCCGTCGGTCGCTGTCATTCGTGGATCTTTGACAGCCGTTACGTGGCATTGGAAGCCCAAAAGTCAGACAACCAGTCTTACCAAGGGTTATTGTATTACCTAGTAACTGTGTTGTGGAGGTCAGATAGACAGTCGCTCCTTGTAAAATACTGGTATTCAGCTGCATCGGGTTAGACTGGAAGTCGACCTCTACATAGTTGGGAAAAGGCTAGGCAGAACATGATGACCTAATTAAACTATATTCCCATCAAGTTTCGCTCTTTTATTCAACCGTCCAAACACAAACATTTTAAAGGTCTTCAACACACCAAAGTGAACAAAAGACTTCAGAAAAATAAAAATTCGATTACTAAAAAAAGGTGAGCAAGAATAACAAGCGATCATTTCTCACTTTCGTATCGTGATACTACTTTACACGACCATACATCAAAACGACGTACTTACAAATATTGATAAATGAATCGTGAAAAATAAATAACGGCTCACTTGATCAACTTGATTCAAGACAAGAGTTTCACTGATATTGTATGAACATTATCGTATTTACGATATTCACTTGTTTTGGAAATTGGTATTAATGGGTGTTCATTTGTTTCAAATGGTACGGAGGATGCAGTTATTTTTTTTTTTTGGAAACTGATGTCAAAGTAACCTGTTCAGAATTTATTTTGGAGCCACCATGTTTTTGGTGATTTACATTTTATTCATCATTTTTATCCTTGTATAGTTTGTTCCTATTTCTTTTCTATACTTTCTTGAAATTCGTGTGGTGGCAAGAAATAATCATCGAACCTTCCATTTTAACAGTATGACATGACCTAGTTCCATGCCGCTTGCAGTACTGCTTACCCCATAATCTTACGTAGCCCGTGATCGTAAAACCAGGCCGACCGTAAAATATGGCTTCGGGCAAATATCGTTTCTCAACATTCAGTGTAAAATTGCAATTTTCAGACGAAATCTATTTTGATACCCTTGCAGAAAATAAGCTGATTTTAATCAAATAGCAACACTGATAACATAAATAATACTATTTTGTTCTGCAACTTCTACAAACTCGACAACTCTATTGCCACAACGGTTGGGTTTCAAAATGTTGTTAATTTAAATACCCACGCAAGTTCTAAGCTTTTATCAACTGCAGTTTTAAATAAATAAGTATATACCGCTTTGATGTCATCCCACCATTAGAACATAACAAAGAGTCCCTTCAAATAGTCAGTGGTCTTGCCGACAGCAGGTAAGAATACACCCAAGTCGGTAAACCAGGTAAATTCGAAATTCTCCAATCGTTTGCTGTTGTACTATACTTAAGGCGCTACCCCGACCAAACGACCTTGAGCGTTTGGTCCTTCTCTGTCCCACCGCTCAGTCTCGCTCTGTCCCGCTCCCTACCCCATTTAAATATAGATAGAATTCACAACTTTATGGGAATAATTAATTAAAAATAAAACTAGCGATCTTTTGTAATAAAATAGTGTAAACCTCGAATGATTAAAACGTCACCTTTAGCAAAAGATGCATACAATCAATAATTTTAGTCACTTTTTTACAAGGAGATTTAAAATGTATTTATAATACATAAACACAAACAAAAAACGTGCAATGGGATGACAGCATAATGGAACATTCATAATATGCTTTAAAATGTAGTTTATTAATGAATTGAATGAAGAAACAGGACCGATTTCAATGCAAAAATAAAACCAAAAACAGCAGCAGCGTGATTAATAACACTTATTTCGGGCTACGAGAGGGTTTGCCAGGATCACGCCGCGCCTCGCCGGTTCGACTCGGATGCGCCCTATGCGTTCGCTCAAGCTAGGCGGCCATTCGTTCACCGCTCGTCTCCCGTACGTACAATACCCTACCATTCCCTCAGTCGGTCGACCGCCTGCGTCGCGAGCGGACGTATTGAGCGCTACGAATTCCTCTCCACACGTAATCGTCGTAATAACCAACAAAAAATAAAATAAACTGTGACTGGTATGTGTTCACGTAACGTTCTCTCGTAAAGGGAAATACGGCATTAGCTAACTGGATACACGTCGGTTTTACAACGTTTATTGTTTTTAGTTGGCAAGTGCAAAATGTGATGTTATGTGTGTTCAACGAGCGTACCGTCCTGTGTAACGTTGCCTCAAAGTGAACTACATGGATGTAATGTGCTTTTAAAATTGGAAACTCATAATCTCCGTACTTCGCAACCGGATTTTTTAATTGAGGTTGGTAAAAACATTCAAGCAACACTTACTTCGCTCCGCTATGTTCAGATAAGATTATAGTGTAGGTGTTTGTGCAAAGAGTGACTAATAAAGTCAAGGTGACGTATACAAACACGAATTCGTTCTAAAATCTAATGTACATTTTGGTAAATATCAGCGCGAATCAACGGAGGCGAATACAGTAATAAGATTAGACCGGTTCTGAGAACATTCAAATTCGTAGAGCAAACAAGCTGGACGATAATACAAATGATTTCAGAGAAATGAGGAAATGTAAAAATTGCTTCGGGCAAACTAAATGAACCAATGTTGAAAGACAACAAAGAAAAATCTCGCAAAGAATTGATATCGTGCTCCATTTCACAAATAAAGGTCAATTGCATCGTGGACTGCTCATCGAAATGGCCAATAAGAATTGAAATATGAAATAAATAACGATATATACATTCTGATTTCCATCGTTTTGGCTCAGACCCAACCATTGGAGGTCAGATAATACTTCTAGACTTCCATGCTTAAGAGTTTGCTAATGATAAGAGATCACACTCATTGCATCGTCAAGATTTCAAAATTGTTAAGCTTCCTCGGGTACCCGTATTAATTACATTCTCTTTTATCTCAAGTAATTTAAATTGTTGGCCATTTCACTTTACGAAGAAAATAAGATTTTGGACAATGATAAACTTTACTGAATTTATTTTTGTTTCTTCTTTTTAAAGAGCGATATCGTTAGCAATGTGATTACTTTTATCGATGCTTAATACTGTAGCATTTATTTCGTCAGTTTTATTTTTCTTTTCTACAAGCTTATTTACAATATCACTTTATGTTTATTTGAACTCTCAATCTCCATCATTAACTAAGAAACATTTTGGCAATAATACAATATATAATATTTCTTTCGTCAATGTATCGATGCGTGGACCGAGCGTATTTGATAAAACTAACAATCGGGAACGTTTCGTTTCTCTTAAAGAGTTTATCTGTGTGCTGTGGACATTTAGTAGAAAATATTGTGTAAACATTTGTAATAGTACACCGGTTGGTTCGTATGTTTGTTTATCATACTGTTTCTAAGAACGCAGTGTCAATGTGACCGGGCGGGGTATTCATTAACTGAAACGCGATAAATGTAAACATTGCCACACTTGCGCAATTGTCCTAAGCCTCGTTTGAGACGGGATTATAAATGTGTGAATTGTGGTGTGCTATGTATGAATAATGTATTTCAATGCCTCAGCATTGTCAAACCTATGTCTTCATATTTTCTTCACATAACATATCTGAGTGATATGTTTAGCAAGTATAAATAAAACTGTAAACGGTGAAGTTGGTTTTTATTACACTTTGAAAAATCGATGATCTTTAAACGACACTGGTTTTTATCTTTCATTTATTCGGATTGTTTTATTATTAAATATTATTGCCAATAATTTTATGTCCTGACTGCACAAAATTTCGAAGATATTAGATTTCTTTTCAAAATGGCGTGTAGAATTATTTACCTTAAAATAGCCCTAACCACAAAATAAAGGTAGGTAGTACCGAGTTATCTAAAAATAAATAAAAAGAACTCACGCGTCCTCCATTAAAGGTTCTGCTATTGTAGGTAAGAGTTAATGAAATCTACCATTGCATGCCCAGTGCTCAGTTGATTTAAGCGTAAAACCATGAGGTTTTTTTAAGAGACTACAATTTTCGGTCTTTGAGTTTTCATTTGGGCTTAAAATATTAATCCATTTTTATAATCCAAAAAGTTTCTCTCAACGGGGCTTAGAAAGAGTTGTGAATTAATATTCGAATTTCTTACTAAAAATGCTTTCATATTTTCAAAGCTCATTGTGATCAACGTCATTGCTACGGATTTATTTAGCGGGCTTTGACCTTTTCTTAAATTCAACGCCAAGATAATTAAGATTTGAATAAACCTCTTCATAAGCTGGCCTTAAGAATATTTCAATACCAAAAAGAAGCAGAACATAAGACTAAAAATTATCTCCATTCTAATGTTGCTAACTGAAATTAGTTATTTCTATTCTAAACTTTAATATCATTACCCCGAATTAACATTTGTACCTATTGAAGCAGTGAACAACAAGAACACAAAAGCAATATACCTACCGAGTTAGATATATAAACCAGCCTAGATTCTAGTCTAGTCTTCGGTGACCCAAATTCAATTACACAATTACCTCGTTTGTGCATTTGCAGAATCCATTCAATTTCTAGTTGGAGGACAAACAAACTAATGGCAACTAATGTAGTTTTGTTGGTATGTATGCTTTAAAACATCACGTCTGCATTCTGTATTCCCTTACCTACTGTACGCACACATTTCTGCAGTCACATGCAATAGTTGGTAACACTATTGACATTCACAAGGATTTCAAATTTCAATACGATATTACCGAAAATTTGGTTATTATGAAATCTAATATACTGTCATACGAGGGATTTAAAACAAGGTCACAATTGGAAAAAAACAAGAGCAGGATAAATTGATGAATTTCCATCTAGCTAGTAAATCCTGTTGAAGTCTATTTGATCAAAAGACTGAGGATAAGCGAGTGGATAAAGAAACTAAAATATTCGCAGATGTATCAAATCTCACAAATTCCAATATTTTAGTTTTTGAGAACAAAAAAATCAACATTCTTTCCATATTTTGCTTTCATAGAAAGCTTGCTTTTTTATTAAAAAAAAAAGTATCGTTAAAAGTAATCCCTTTGATAGGTACCTAGTAATAACTGGTATAAAATTGTTTCCTAGAAATACTGACGCGATCCGAGAAAGTTCCCGAAGAACACATTTTACAAAGACCTACGAAGTACATTTTTTATTATACCGATTGCCGACGTTCTTCTTATATCTTTTAATGATTATCCAATGGTACGAGTATTACAGTAAGATGGTTGAAACCGTGATGAGTTATATCCCTAATTTATTTCTATTAAAGCGGTTCATAATTGTCTTACTAGGAAAAGTAGGAATATAGCTAAGATACGAGCATGATCTAGTAATATAATCTAGTAAAATGTAACTATTAGGGCACTCCGACCTAATAGGTTAGAACTGTGACCAACTACGCCCGAGCCGAGCGAGCGGCTGCGTCGGAATAGATCGCAGTAACATATTTAAGACTAAATCGCAAAAAAAATAAATCAGCTGTTCAGTACATTTTGACAAATTATGCGAACATAAATGTACTGAACAGCTGATTTTTTTTTCGCGATTTCAGGTTTGGTCCCATAGTAAAAGTTGTTCATAATAATGAGTACAATGACCCCTTAAGAGGTTGCTGGTGTTTTACAAATAACCCTGTATAAGCTTTACTCTTACAGCCAAAAACATTTCAGTTTTGCAGAACACTGAATCATCATCATTATCAAGTGCCTCATTCAGAATTGAGTCACTTCTACCAAGCGCAATATTTTTGGTAAACATTGTGAATGGTTTCGATCAAATAGTAGGTCGATTAACGCTAATTTTAGATTTCTATGGAAACTTGATTTGATACGATATTGAAATAAGAAAGGTGATCTGTGTAATGATATTCCCGTTCATATTTCATTTGGCAAATATTCTTTTGAAGCCATAAAAATTATATCCACTTGGTATAATAAAACCAAATGTACTGTGATATTTAAACTTGTGTGGGTTTGGGATCCGATAGCAGCAATTATTTTAGCTATACGAATGATAAACTTTTTTGAGATGATTTCTGCTACGCTGATTATAATTATAACCCACACTAACTACCGAAAGCTGAAAATCCAATATTGCGCTTTTATTTAGGGATTCAAAATCAAAAGTCATTTATTAAAATTATGCTGAGAATTAGCACTTTTTGAGCTTCAAAATTACACGCTCTCAAAACGCCCGCCTTTCACCACTTCCTAGGCTTGGAAGAAGAGGCACAACAATCTCCCCAGCAGCACAGCTAGCAGCTGGAAAATATTAATTTACGGGTCGCCTCGTATTAGTAAAAACGTACATGACTATCATAAATATAAGTGTGTTAATAAAGTTTATTTATCATGTCTCAACCGCGCTTTGTCATAAACATAAAAATGACTAAAGACTCAAACATCAGTTGTTCAAGGTTGTGTTACATCTTCTCATGAAATATGCGAGACGTGTACTTTGCACAGATTACACAACGCCTTCATTACTTTTATTCCACTTGTTTTTATGTTCACTTACTTGAAACAATCTTGTGTAGTTTTATTTCGTTGCTCTGATATTTTATTTTGGATAATGCTGTATCATTGGTTTAATATGGATAATCCTATTTGAACTGATTTTATTTTTAATCTAATCTAAAGTCTGTCAGTAAAAATATTGGCTGAATATATACATATAAATTCTAGGAGCTTGTTGGAGATAATAATTCTAGGTACGATTAAAACACGAAAAGCTTACGTCGTCGTAAAGAAACCACTGATTTTGATAATCCTAACAGGTTCCAACTTGGAATAATTACATTTAAGACTATAACTATTATTACGAAAGATAAACTAAGAAGATAAGATATAAAACTGCCGCTCTATCCATTAATAAGACAATGACTCGAGTCTTTGAGTGCACTTCGCATTAATTTGACTCGCATCAAAGTTACTAAATGTTTATGTTAGTTTTAAGTTTTAAAGTTGACTTAAACAGACGCTGACTTAACAAGATTCTCTGGAATCTAAGTTTTTATTGCATTTACAGTTTCCACTCATTCAGTCTCTAAACTTAAGACATTTTACACTTAATCAAATTTTGAGTTAATAAGATTCTTTTCTGATTGGATTTATGGAAAAAATCTCATTGACTTTAACAAAATAATGATTTGAGGATGTTACAAAATGTAGTTGTTAATGATAATATTTGAGCAATCATTACTCTAAGTTAGCCTGCTGAGATGTATATTCCGAAACTGGGGCAGGTCATCTCAGGTCAATGTATGTATTTTTATGGATCATGTGTTCTGTAATACTTGAAGTTTTTATTTGTTTTATAATCAATCTGCCGAAATACATATGATAGGGTCGGCTCCAGACTAACCGGATGCAGCTGAATACCAGTATTTTACATGGAGCGACTGCCTATCTGACCTCGACAACACAGTTAATGGTTAACACGATACCCCTAGGTAAGACAACCAGTCAGACTTTTTGACTTCTGACCACCCGAAACTACTGTCAAGGATCCTAATGACAATCGGTACTTTCCTGTTACTGTTCTAATAACAGCCAATTGAGGCGGATCTATTTAAACTACCGCTAATCCCCAACCAAGCCTGCCGGTCTATTCTGTAAAAAATTCACCGTGAAAACGTAGGTGAAGTGAGCTTGAAGAGAGCTGTCATTCCTCCTGATGCCCCTAGCATCAGAAACTATTGACAGCTCACTCCACGCTCACCTCATCTAAGTTTTATCGGTGAGATTTATACAGAATAGCGCTGCAGATCCTTTAACTTTTATTTTATCAATATCAAACTCAATATCAAACTCAAACTCATTATCAATATCAAGCCTATAGCTATAAATACACCTCTTAAACATTATCATAATATGAGACCAAGGTTGTGCCTATTTAAGTGTTAATGTCACAAGTCACAACCGTTCTATCTTAGCTCTAAACTCTCACGTGTATAGGCTAGTTGACAGTTTTTAGGAAACCGATTAAAAATGTTCCTTGTGGCCTGTTCTCCTTAAAACATGAATATTTCATCAAAATATTAATAATTCTTCATTAATAAAACTCAATTTAATTTTCATAGTCAAAACGGGGCACACAGTAATGGCGGCTCGAGTGATGTCATCATCTGTATAGGCCTGTGTTCACCAACATTTAAACCACTGTTGCACCGGTTAGGTATTTAAATAATCGATTATTTATTTGTATGGTTTTTTTTTACTAATTAATAAATTAAAATAAAAAAAATCGATATCATCGATGATATGATATTACTGTCGAATCACATCGATTAATTGCGATTTCAAAATAAAGAAGTGATGACATTGATTTAAATATCTAAAACGTAAGCGCAACGGACACTCAATAGCTCGTTTTTCAAAAAGCATCTGAACTATTTGTTTTGATATTTCTTAAAATCAAACGTTTCAATCGTATTTTGTTCTGAATATTTCTTAACATGCGAATACTATTTACTTTTTCTAAAAAAATCCCTTAATTTAGGGGGACATATATCCTGAGGTAGTAACCCTGAAACAATGTTATTTTGTCAAAATGACATGACTGAAAATGTGACGTGTTGCGCTCTGATTCGCGTTCAAATGTCACGTGACCAATTGCTATATTTTTACGTAATAGATATTTTATTATCTTTTACAAAAATAAGTTGAATTTTGATACTTTTAGCTCACAACCATTCTACATAATAAATAATAATAATAATAATATCCTGGGACATTATTCACACACGGTCATCTGATCCCAAACTAAGCAGAGCTTGTACTATGGAAACCAGATAACTGATATACTACATATACTACTTTTTTTTTTGTAAATACATACTTATATAGATAATTACACCCAGACTCAGAACAAACAGACATGTTCATGCACACAAATGTTTGTCCTGGATGGGAATCGAACCCACGACCTGCGGCATGATAGGTATCTTAACCAACCACGCCAACTGGCCTGTCGGTATAAAAAAATAATAAAATAAAATAAAATAAAATATACCATAAAATCCATACGGTATTTTTCTTATTGTCTATTAGCACATTTCGTCTTCAAGCTTTACACTTTATATTTTTACATTTTAAAATAACTTGGTTAAGATTTTGACGTTTGTTGTTGGAATCATGCATCGTCTTCTAAGGAGAAAAAACCATAATTATTCAAGTCAAAGAGATGACTGATGATGATGATGATAAATATACTAAGACTCTTAAAAATAAATTAAAGAATGTTGTAACTAACATAAAACTCGTTAACCTTAACTTTAAAATACGTACAGACAACTAAATAAAAATAGATGCATTTGTAAACAATCTACGTATTCTTAGGCCACTGATTCAAAACAGAGCAACAGAAGACGATGACATTGAACATAGGAATCTCGGAAGGAGCCGAAAGCAACTTCCAAACTCTGCAGTATCCCTAGGGATCCAAGATGAAATATTACTCAATCGGATCTCAGTGGATATAGCATAATTGAGTTTGAACTTGAATGCATGTGCTTGGATCGTGAAATATCGATCTTGGGAGATGGCAAAGGAAATCGGCATATTTTTGTCATTACAAATTTTTTGATATTGTCACTTAGGAACACGCTATGAACTTACACCACGCCACTTCAGTGATATTTAAAAGGGTAAAATAGGTTCGGTCTATCTGGTATGTTTTGACGGGTAAGCCTAAAAAAAGACTTTACGGGCTCATTGGACATTTCAGGGCTCATGGCTAAGTAATAACAGCCAAATGGGTCGATCAACCAGGTTAAGCTGCGCATGCCACGGTTGGTCTGTGCATGGGTTACCATCTTTACCAAGACGAGGGGTCTTCCGTGCTTCCGTAGCCATTGGTCCCAGCTGGCATTCGTGGATCTTGACAGTCGTTAGACTAGTTGTCAGACTTTCGGGTTTCTGATCACCCCATCAGAAACCCGAAAGTCTGACAACCAGTCTTATCAAGGTATATCGTATTACCCGGTAACTGGGTTGTGGAGATCAGATAAGTAGTGGCTCCATGTAAAATACTGGTATTCAGCTGCATCCATTCGGTTAGACTAGAAGCCGATCACAGCTTGGCTGGAAAAAGGCAGGCAAATGACATGGAACATTTTAGCTTTATCTCTGGAATGACAACGCATCTGCGATGTCTATGGTGTTGCAGATGTCCATAAGCGCCGGTGACCACTTGCCGTCAGGTCATCAGGTAGGCCGTCAGCAATAAAATAAGCAAATAAAGAAAAAAAAGAAATAAATTATGTAAGCTTCTTCATTAAGCTCAAGCTTTTACGAGTATCATTTATAAATTATGCTTAAAGTTAAGTAATGATTATCGTCTGCTCATCTATTATTGACCAAACATTTTTTAATGTTTAAACAACGTCTCTTAACTATAAGCAGCATTTATAACTAAACTAGCTTTTGCCCGTGGCTTCGCCCGCGTGGTTGTCAGAAAAAACTCTTAACACACTACTCAAGTTTCTATAATAATAATAATATAATTCAATCATGATTCGAAAGACACGTGGCACCATCTATTATCATAAGAACGTTATTGTTGTTTTCCTCGGGATGAAAGATACCCTATGTCCGTTTTTGTACACGTGATAACGTATATGCAACATTTCGGGATGATCGGTTCAGTGGTTTAGGCGTGAAAAGGTAACAAACAAACAGACCAACAAACTTTCTTTCGCATGTATAATAATAATACCATTTATTTCAGGCGACATAGACCCATAGAAAAATACCTTAACCAAAACATACATATTTTTATAAACAAAATCTTGTTTGTGTTAATAAATAAGGCTTAAGACTATATTTAGTAGCACTTCACTTTGCACTGGCTTGACTTGGTGCTGTCCTGTGGAACTTGTCCGCGGAAGCGACGAAACACCACGTCCTGCGGCCAAAAGTCTTCTTCCATGACGAGGGGCAGATAACAGTTCGGTACACGCACGACGAACGCCTTGAAGTTGACGTTCCGGCTTGATTCCAGTAACTGCACCCTCGGCGTGTACTCTCGTCTTTTCGTCGTATTAGTTACGATTTTGTTTGTAATTCTGGATGTCCTAAAGATATCCTTATAAAAAGTATTAGATTTATCGGTTTAGACATTAGTCTATACCGGTAGAAATCCTCTTTCTATTTTATTTATGGATTCGAATTAGAATTTCCAAACATTGCACTTTTTCACGTTGGGACTAAATAACGTCACCAACGTACTATACATGTCATGCTCTATGTTGATAAACTATGCATCTACAAACAGCACAAACGGACTAGCATGCACATTGCACAGTAAAATCTGAAAAAAAAGCGTGTCTTTTTTACATTTTTTTTTTTTATTTAAAATTTACATGCATGCTTTATAAGCCCTTATTCATTCCCCACACTTATTAGAATCGACGACGGTTTCTCTTCAATCTATTATTAGCTTCATTACAGCAATAACGTGGCTATAAAAAATTAACGAGCGAATATGAACAACATGTTTCTCACACACTGTGTTATGGGGACTGATAGGTTAGAGGCTCATCAAAATTACATCAGTCAAACATCAATAGTGATGTTTGACTGATGTAATTTTTTTATTTAATTATTTATGTACACACAATTATCGGATTTTCTTTTTTAAATATCGATAATTGTGTGTGATAAATATTTGTATTCTTCTGGTTTCTGAAGTATTCTTAACCGGAGTAAGTCTATTCGATAGTGTTCAATCAATCTATCACAGTCCGCAGCTAGACATACTCGTAGGCCTCTTCCAGGCTGCGCTACAACACCCTGGCCTTCGCCTGCCGCATCCAGGCGGCATCCCATTCGAGAGTGTTATTGGCTCGATATAGTGTTTCTGAACACCTTTCCTTGGTTACTTTGTCGAATTGAACAACCTATTTGATAGATAGATAATATTTATTTGCTTGACTTAAACTTGACAGCTGATTATAAAAGTTAGTAAACATTTAAATATACCTGCGAAGGCCAATATTGGTCAACTGTTATGCAAAAGCCTCGAAAGAATATGTTTATTCATGATGAATTAATTATAGCCTAACATTGAAATAGACTTTTTATGGCTTTTTGTTTGAAGTTTTATAAGTAGTAATATTTGTACGTAGTTTTGTTGAATGAATTTAAAATGGATTCTTAAGAGCAAAATAGCCTGAATGACTATTGATACGTCGTAAAAAACTCAATAGTTTATTATTATTGTATTAATTTATAAGGAGAGCTGATTATTAAAATGAAAAAAAGAACATTTTTGTTAATGACTCTTCAAAGCAAGTTTTCCGATTTTAATTGAAAGTTTTAAAGACTTTTTGTGACTTTAATTTGAAGAAGAACATTTTGTCCGATTATTGCGTATTTTGACAAAACACTATCAGCTATCCTAATTTATGGGCCACAAAAAACCGAAGGTGGATTCATTATCTGAGTAGCTTCAAGTGGCGACGACTTAGAAACTTATAATGAGACAATTTCTGACAGAGATACCGCAGCGTTTGTAGAGGTAGAATGCAGTAACTTTTAGTTCTTCGAATATTACGAGTATCTTAGCATCTCTGCTCTACCAATCCAATACACTGTACTTTTGAAAACCACATGTGATTTTTTTTGATGTATTTGATAAATAATTGCTTTGAACTTGAACGATAGTGTTTTGTAGCTTGCAAAATATACATTAAAATGAAAAAAATGGTGGTCAGAGGTACTAAACAGACTTAAAGAAACCGACTGGGCGTTACTGAGCTAAAAAAACTAAAAAAAACTGCGTATAAAAAACTAAGTTGAGTTAGTCTTTTGGATTGGCACGGCAGATCTTTGATGAGATATGAATATGGATGGCTATACGAGTAGGGTAAGGATATATGAACTGTGTAAAAGATGATATGGCTAGAAAGGGAGTGACTACCGAGATGACGACTAATAGAAAAGTATTGATGAAAACACATGTTACGCCGACCTAGAATAAATTGGAACAAGGGCAGGAAAATGGTGATGATCTTTGATGAGATATCCAGCTAACATAGGTAAACTGTAAGCCCAGAATATCTTGGGAAGCAAGATAGGAAAATATGCTTTATGCCGTTATAAATAAAAACTGCCAAAATAGATGTATGAATTCTTGTGGATGCATATCTACATCGTTCTCAGGCTGTACCTGCAGGTACTATCATCATCTGCCTAGCCTTTTCCCAAGTATGTTGGGGTCGGCTTCCTGTCTAACCAAATGCATCTGAATACCAGTATTTTACATGGAGCGACTGCCTATCTGACCTCCATAACCCAGTGGGTAGTACGATACCCCTTGGTAAGACTGGTTGTCAGGCTTTCGGGCTTCTGACGACATGTAACGACTGTCAAAGTCCCACGAATGACAGCCGGACCAACGGCTCAACGTGCTTTCCGAGGCACGGAGTGGTCTCGGTATGTAAAGATAGTCTCCCATCCACGGACTAACCGCGGCAAGCGTAGCTTAACCTGATTGATTGACCCGTGCGGTTGTTATACTTATTATTTAGCCACGAGCCCCTCTGCGATACTAATGATACTATATAAATATGGGCTACTTCTCGCTTAATTGTGACAACTACATCAATTATGAGAACAGCTTATATCTAAACTCATAAAAGCAGTAGTCACCCGCTCATGATTGATGGGGGAACAATTAAACAATTAGTCATAAAATTCCCGCATAATATTGTAAGTAACTTGTTTAAGGCGAAACCTATTTACACGTTTAAATTAAAAAAAAAATCATTTCATATCATCATAAAAATATACCAAATTCACGATTTTGTCAAACCCTCAATCATTTTTGACTGATAGAAAATTGTATAGATTCTAATAGAAGATAAATAATATGTTATCTGTCTTCTTTCTTAACTCCTCGAGTGTTTTACGTACATAAGGTTTACGTAAAAAAAAAAATCTTTATACATATAATATGTATACAAACTAAAAAAAAAAAGCTTCATCCAATGGCGACCGCGGGCTTACAGTTTTTGTGAACCTAGCGGATTTGGTTGACATTCCAGCATACATTGAGCGGTTTTTATGTATATAAAGAACAGTTGACGGGGTGTCTTATTCCCTTAATTTTATTTTTAAATATATACGGAATCAATTAATAGTCGATGCAAGTAGTGATTTGTTGGTGGCTTATCTAATGCATTTCGTAATTTTTGCCGGTTTCCTGAAGTGGTAGGTTATTTGGTCGTAGTTCACATTTCAATATCATCATTCTCCTGCCCTTGTCCCAATTTATTTGGGGTCGGCGCAACATGTCTTTTTCTTCCATACTTCTCTATTAGTCGTCATCTCGGTAGTCACTCCCTTTCTGGCCATATCATCTTTCACACAGTCCATCCATCGTTTCTTTGGTCTTCCCTTACTCGTATAGCCCTCCACGTTCATACTCAACACTTTCCTGATGACATTTTCCTCATTCCTCCGCATCACATGCCCATACCATGACAACTGATTTCCACACCACTTTTCAGTCACCGGTGTCACTTTCAGACTTCCTCTTACATACTCATTTCTTATTCCATCCATTCGCGTAATACCACACATCCCTCTTAGCATTCTCATCTCGGCTGCATGCAATTGCCTTTCAACCATTCTTTTTATGGCCCAACATTCTAATCCATACAAGACAGCAGGTCTAACCATTGTTTTATGAATCTTCCCCTTGAGTTTAAGGGGAATGCGGGACTCGCAGATTGTTCCCATGACCTGCCGCCATTTCATCCATCCAGTGTTAATTCTGTGCTCAAATGTAACAAAATCAAATCAGTGTAAAACATGGTTTCCTAGCTGCCATACTAAATGTTATTCGTGATTGCAATCTCGAAATATAATACATTTGATAAGCAATGCCCTAAGTGCTGTTAACGCCCTCGGTGTCACTTTCATCTGTTTACCCTGGGAATGGAAGCGTGAGCAATATGAACAAAATATGTGACTAGCAACGAAGAAATACATGAAAAAATACGATATTGTGATTGAATAGTGCACTATTAAAGCAACAAACACTTGATCAGTTGTGGTCCAATGGCCGTGACCCCGAGTTCAGAGTAGGCTCGAACCCAGGCAGGCATTTTGTGTAAATTATTTCATCACTACTGCTCTCAAAATAGTGAAGGACAACATCGTAAGGAAACTGGCATGTCCTAGAACCAAAAATTCGAAGAATTGTGACATCCACCGAGTCGCACTGGGACCGCATGGTGGATTACGGACCGATCCGTCTCACAGAGAGGAGGCCTGCGTATCAGCAGGCAGTGGGAACATTATAGGCTGATTAATGATTATGCTTGTCTGCTGCAAACAGCCGCGATGCGACAGCGCTACGCGACTTGTAGAAAAATTTCTATGAAAATTTATGGAAATTGTTCTACCTGGTTATACCAGAATCGCTTCGCACCGTTGCGTCGCGCCTGTCTGCGGGTGCCTCTAGTCGTATTTGACTATCCTACAAGATTAAAACAGATGGTGGGTGAATTATTTCGAAAACAAACGTTACAAAATACATATGTTTTATTGAGTGCATAACTCCTCAGTCTCATCAATGATCAATAAAAAATGTGTACCCACCATAATTTAAATACAGGAAACGAGTCACAAAAAACAACAAAACCCTGTGGGTACGGAACCGTGTAACATACGGACGGCTACCTTTACCTAATGTTTTTTTAACAATCGTTAATATTTAAAAAATAAAACATTTTATTACAATTTTATCGATGCTAACCGTCTAACGGCAGGTGCTCAAGATAAACATTAAAACCACAACAGAGACTTCAAATTGAGCGTCACGAGAGACTTTTTCTTTTTTTTTTTGTCTTGCTCGGGTTTTTTTATAGTTTTTTTGTATTAACACGTGCTAGGTGAGGGTAAACATTGGCGGCCATGGGTTTAAACTTTAAAGGTGTTTCCAAATACAGCTGACGGTAATAGAGCGGCTTGAAATATACGAGCGACTGTTTTGAAGTAATGTGAATGCTCTTAGCGTGTTTGGCTTGCTTTTAAGGGTTTTTGAATAAAAAAGTAGGGAAGCGGCTTTCGTTGAAGGGAAGTCTTATAGTTGCACACTGTCTTGTATAGTTAATAATATTCAGAAATAAATTGTATCGTTCTTCTGTAAACTAAAGATTTTTAATTGTTATAAACTCAAATAAGTCCCTAAAGTTGGCCAAAGTAAGAGAAAAAAAATCTGTAAATACAAAAATCAAGTGTAAAAAATAAAATAAAATTCGTAAAATTTATGATCATAATAATAACGCAGGTAGGTAATATAAAAACACGGATAAAATGAATTTATCTCACTTTATGAACACTTTCCAATCCCAAAATGTCGCCCCGAACGAACGGCTCCGCTGGTTACGTCATCCATTACCATCGAACACACCCTAATCTATTTCATGCTCAATTTATTACTTATCGATACACGACGGTAGCCTAACAAACAAATTAACAGTCCGTAACTAAACACACGTAACATAATTATTATTAAAAAAAAAACAATATTACATTGTACAACATTGTTAATCAATTTCAACGCTTCATTTGCTGTTACACGCGCTTTTTCAACAGTAATGGCGGCCAGACAGCTGTCATGGCGGTGTCAGTTCTAAATTTAAAATAAGCATTACATTTTTATTATTAATTTTACGAGTTGGTTATGTTAGGTTAGGTTTTAATGTTGGTAGTTTATTTAAATGTCGTTTTGAATTTGAACCGTAAAGAACTTTTTAGGGTTCATAGAATTGTCCCATTTTTTCGTCTATTAAGTAATTTATAATACATAGGACGGTAATGGACGGATTTAATTGTTGAATATCTACCTAACACAAGCTTTTACTTACCATTCTTTCTTTTTACAGCCCAATCCTCTAAGAGACAGCATGACAAACCCTATCTTGCGAATACTCAAATCATGATCACTACAAAAGCTTTTGAAATCCCTTCAGCATTTCTTTAGCGACACGTACGTTTTACACGTCACTCAAATAGTATTAAAGACGTCTTTTAGGCTGTATTGTACCTTAAAAACTTTCTCTCTAGGGCCGTTCGAAGCCTATCAGTGGGATTCGGGGCTTCAACTGCCATTCTCTCGCGGATACGGCTTTGGATACCACGTAAGTCTAGAATAAAGAATAAGTAAGACTGATGTTTTGTTACATACGAAATTGTTTGTTTGTTTTAATTAACAGAAGGCTTATTTAATCATTTCTTCAAAAATGGAGAGGTTATCATTTCGAGTTTTTTTTTTTTGTCTACGATGTTAGACCTGTAGACGAATTAAAAAGGAAAGCGGCCAAGTGCTTGTCGGACCAAGCACAATGAAGGGTTTCGTAGTTGGGATGAATTTATTGCAAGAACAAACTTAACATTGTAGTTCAAAAACATGTTCTCCCATACATTCCAACTGCAAATGTAAGTTTGTACACACAATATTGAGAGATTTACCATGCTATTTTGACCATAGATTTCTTATAGGTTTTCCTGTAATCTTATAATAATAATTATTATTCTTTAAAAATACTTAATTTAACATATACTTAATAATACCTAACTTTTTGCTTTTTATTTAAATAATTTTGTGGAGTGTCCCATTGTATTAATCTGTGGTTACGGGTAATTCACCCCATCTCCTCACATAACACAACCGTTCCATTTACAAATCAACTTTCTAAATACATTTACCAACTTAACGATTCACATCCTTGCTTCCAATCAATGGCACAAAGAGACCCGTTAAATGTCACACCTCAATCATGTCTTCATGCCAAACACACCTGCAGGACACCTCCGTCTCTCTCATTACCATAGTGTTAGACAGAGAGGGAGGGGTGTTAAGAGTAATGTCACATGAAGACGCTAATTCAAAGAACTGATTGATGTAAATATCGGTTATTAGATACCGAAGTACTTGTGTTACGAGTCGAATCTTGATATTGGGTGTTAGATTGTAAATGCATTGGAAATTACTTCGGGTAAGTAACATGTAAACACTTTGAAGATGTATCATCATCAATAAATTAATCAAGCCAACGTACTAGGACACCATTTGCTTTGACAAAATAAATAGTAAAATTATTAACAAACAAGCTGACCCGACAGACGTAGTCCTGTGAAAATTTCAATTTCGATTTTTCGGCTGTTCCTTTGGGTTTTTCCTAATTTTCTTTTTTTCTACACCACTCCAGTAATAAGGCGTAAAAAAAACAAAGAAACATGTTAAATATCCGAGTTTAATGCACGGCAATTGATTTTTAGATATCGTCATTCCGACTTGAAGACCTCTTATGGTCTTGAAGTCTAGTCGCAATGATGATATACAGGGTGCTTTTTAAAACATGCGACAAAATTTAAGGGGGTGTTCTACCCATCAATATGAACAACTTTTACTATGGGACCAACTCGGAATTCGCAAAAAAATTTCGACCTTTTTATACAAAATGGTCCAATCGGGTATGTGCTTTTACATGGGAAGGTATTTTTTTTTTTGCGAATTCTTAGTTGGTCCCATAGTAAAAGTTGTTCATATTGATGGGTAGAACACCCCCTTAAATTTTGTCGCATGTTTTAAAAATCACCCTGTATAGATTCTAGCGCTTAGCCACATCAATATTAACAGAGCTGGGTTGGCTGTAGTCACCCATAGTGCCTAAAACACAGAACAAAGGCATGTTCATTACTACAGTTCACTTACTTACTGTATGATTTCCTTCCCTTCACTTCACTGTTGCCATCCGAAAAATCTTGCTATCTAAAATTAAAATTGATCAACAGCGCGTATCACATTTCCAATACCTACGAAACTCAAACAAAACGCACCTTAAAAATTTTCAGTCCCAATCAATCTACACAGCCTTTTCCCAACTATGTTGGGGTCGGCTTCCAGTCTAACCGAATGCAGCTGTATTTTACATGGAGCAACTGTCTATCTGACGTCCACAACCCAGTAACTTACCCCTACCCCTTGGTAAGACTGGTTGTCAGACTTTCGTGCTACTGACCACCTGAAACGACTGTCAAAGATCCACGAATGACAGCCAGTACCATCTTAAAGTGCTTTCCGAGGCACGGAGCAGTCTCGGTATGTAAAGATGGTCATCCATCCCGGACCAACCTCGGCGAGTGTAGCTTAACCTGATGGATCGACCCGTGCGGCTGTTATTACTTAGCCACAAGCCCCTTTTATGGTAACATTTTGTTATCTAGACCTCAATGCTATCTGTTCTTGGTCCTTCTACCAAGCGGTAGATTGCTAAGGGCCGGTTTTTTGGTCCGTAGTTAACTCAACCAATGGTTAAACATAGTAACTAATGGTTGAATTTTGGCTAAATGTGAAAGGCTAAACATGAATGTATTCATATTAGCTCATTCGTATTAAAAAATGGTATCTAATGGCATAACTTATTCATGTTAGCTCATTCACATTTAGCCAAAATTCAACCATCAGTTGATGTTATGTTTAACCATTGGTTACGGATCAAAAAACCGGTCCTTAGTTAACTAATAACAGCCACACGGGTTGATCTATCAGGTTATGCTACGCTTCAATCCCCAAAACTTATAAAAGAAAGAACGGCTACACTTACACACTTCCAAGTTCCAATACGCGTATCACCCAACATTCACACGCCAAAATTCACAGTAGGAAAAAAAAAAACTGGGGAGAACTCTTCCAACTCCATATGCGAAGGAACAAGGAGCAAAAGTAGGCACTAATCGAAGTCGGGCCATGCAAATATCGGGCACACGTTGCGACAACTTATCAATATGGTGCACGTGACCTGTATTATAAAAGAAGATGGCGGAAAAAAAGCGGGAATTGAGGTGTGACCTTGCTGGAGGCCGGAGTGTTTTGATTGTGGCCATTGATATGAGAGAGAAAAGTGTCATGAACGACTTTTTAAACTTACTGCAGCAGGTTTTGAAGAATTTAAAAAACACCTTGCTTAGTAGAGCCAGAATATCATATTATTTCATAGATTACTTATTTGATATTGGAATCATATTTATTAAACTGAGAGATAGAATCCTACTGACTCTCAATTTATTAAATTCGATTTCATCCTTATAAAGAATAATATCACTCACAAATAACATAATGAAAACAAATGAACTGTATTATTCATTGAGTAATAATAATCTAAGAATTAAAAGACCGAATGGAATGAGGACAAGATTTGCATAAGGACCGCATGACGTTAAAATTCATTACAATAAGTTCTTTAAGTTCATTCACTAGGACACGAGGTAATTGCATTCATTCATGAATGAAAGAACATGTTCTTTTCCCTCGGTTTTTACTGCATTTTATAGACGACAAGCTGAGATGGTTATTTTATACCATATTGTACGATTTGTAGGGAATAAGGATAATAAAATTTTGTATTATGTAGAAGAATTTTAGGAGACCAATCCTAGAATTTTTTTTCTTGCGTGTGTAGTGAAAATCGCGATCTGTGTTGAATTGTTGAATGAAAAAGCCGTTGATATTAAATTATGTAATTTCTATTTCTTCATTTGTTTAATGATTTTTTTTTTGCTTTTAGGTAAAATACCTAAGCCTTTTGGCTCGCCTAGGCCTTCGCCTGAAATAGGATGGTTAAAACTGAGTAAAACTTCAAACAGTAGTTTTAAGAAGCTCCTTTGAAATAGGTAAGTACCTACTTGGAAAATTTAATTTTGCTTTTAGCAAAGTAAAAGCTACAATTAACTTATACCTTTTACATATTTTTTTTACTTCGTAGAATTTGGTTTACCCTTCTTTCTTTACTAATATAACATTATAGAGGTTAAAGGAGATGTTCCAAAATGTATGGACCTCGGGCCAGGTACGTGTACACTATACACAGAAATAGGGAAATACATTTAAAACAGTTCTCAACTGTCAAATTACTTTAAAATGGCTTTGTTTGCTGGTAAACCACAATTGAAATTAAAAAAAAAACACTTGAAGTTGCAACACACAACAAAAACCCGTCATGGCGGTAAGCTGTCATTTTGATTGATTAATGACGTTTGACATATTTAATACTCAAGAAGAAGACTGAAGTGACGTTGTTGTGACAGCTGACAGTCCTCTTTCTATGATCAGTGGTCGATCTATGGTTTACTGTCATTGTTTTTATGCACAGAGTAACTAAATCGGTGAGACGCCATGTTGAAAGTCTGTAAAAATAATTGATAAATATCAATTCCCTACCACAGCATTTAAATTAATTATCTGTATTTTTTCCGAATTCTACGGATTTTGTCTGTTTTTTTTTGAGGTAGTGTACACAGACCTGGCCCGTTTTGAAACATATCCTTTGTGAGGTTGTATGTAGGGGGTAATCTTTGGAACTACTGATCCGATTCTGAAAATTCTTTCACTAATGGGAAGCTACATTATCTCTAAGTGCTAAAGGGTATGTTTTGTGTAACAACGGGAAACTTCACGCAAACAAAATTACGGGCTGAAGCTGATGAAAAAAAATACTTGGAACTCTCTCATATGTATAACCTAAACTCATTGATACCTATAATATTACTAGATCAATATCTCCCCAAATAGATATAACTTGGCTTCCAAACCTTCACATCTCGACAATGACGTATAAAATATATATTGGCTCGAAAGTGTCGAATCTCCCCCACTGAAGCTTATAATTTCAATCGAGTATTGGAAAAGGATACGACTGAGAGGCTCAGAAGCCGTATTTACTCGCCTATTTCTCGATATTCAAGTAATGTTGACAGTAAAAGGATTAAACGCTCCTTTTGTACTGATGGGTGAAGTTCTTTGCTTTTTACGGTTGATATGTACGAAAATAGACATAAAAATGTATTGTCTTCCCATGTGATGGAAAAATCCTTAATTTTTTTTGTCTTTCCCCTCCTTTTTATATACTTTTACATATTATTATATATTATGTACTTATGTGAAAAATGAAAAAAAAAAACGCACAGTTAAATTCAACTTTTTTTTTTTACTTAATTTTAGAGAAGTATTTCTTTGTTGAAATGGCAAAAAAATGTAATTCTCTGGCGCATTTAAATAATTCTCAAAAGACTTGAGTAAGATCAAGGATAAAACTATTTTTACAGTAGAACCACTGTAAGTCGAACTTCAAGGGAGCCGCCAAAAATTTTGAGTTATAGAGTTTTCGACTTATCGGCAACAAAAGACTTGCTTCGCTAAAGTTCAAATGAAATCAATAACAATAGTAGTAGACAAATTCCTTTATTATTTCATTGAATTGGTTACAGTTTTCATGGAGTTGGCAGCCTATTTATTATATACTCTGACATTGTTTTCTAAGAAACAATGCCGTAGGTGCATTGTCGGCAAATACTTAAAGAAGACGGTCACTTTTTTTTCTAGCTAGGGGTAAATAGTTTCAAATAATCGAATTGTAATTGTTGTAAAATCAAAGGTCCAATTTATATTTTCGAGTTTTGGAAGGAAAATATGTACCGAAATGGCTTGTAGGGCTCACTAATTATTTCGAGTAATGGAGGTTATGGGACTTGGAGGAAGGGAACATACTCTTTTTCGAGTTTTGGAGGAAAAAATTTACCGAAATGGCTTGTAGGGGCTCACTTATTATTTCGAGTAATGGAGGTTTTGTGACTTGGAGGAAGGGAACATACTCTTTTTCGAGTTTTGGAGGGTTGGGATTTATTGAAGTTAGACTGAAGTTTCTTTAAAAAGCTTACAGAAAAATAAAAATAAAATAAAGAATACATTTGAATATGTATAACTGTAGCTAAGAAGTACAAAACAATACATCAAACCGTTATCCACATATATCCGTCAGTGTAATTAATAAGTGCGATAACTGTCGAATAATAATTAGCTTCCTAATTACTTTTAATAAAACAGCACTTAATTAATATTCCATTCGTATAATTAGCTCCCTTAATCTGTGAAAGAGAGAAACGCATTAGAACTGTCAAGCTGTTATCGTTCCATTTCTTTTAGGTCGGTTGACAGATTATGTAATGGCGCTAGTTGAAAATCTTGTTTCGACTTCTAATTAAATTTTACTAAGTTTTAATGAGCTTCTCTAAACAGGGTGTAAGTGTAAACAGTGTCGACCTTTTAAGGGGTCATTGTACTCATCATTATTAACAACTTTTACTACGGGACCAAACCTGATATCGCGAAAAAAATCATTTTGACGAATTATGCGAAGTTAAATATACTGAACAGCTGGTTTTCTTTCGCGATTTCTGGTTTGGTTCCATATTAAAAGTAGTTCATAATGATGACTACAATGAACCCTTCAAAGGTTGTCACTGTTTACACTTACACCCTGTATATTTAATGTCGTTACTAATAACAGATACTGATAAGAGTGAGCTGATACATTTTTGATTTAGATTTAAAACTAATGTCGACGAAAATAGCTTAAGGATACCTACATTTTATTTTCGCTTTTCTGAGACAGGCTAGGTACAGGACATTGCTGTCAAAGATTTAAATCGTTAGATTTGCCCTCACCGTACGATAATCACACTCACAGAATAATAATGACAATCTAGGTCTCTGCCATATTGTGTGTCAGATGTGTCAAAACGAAACGCGACCATCTTTTGACACGGTAAAGGGCGAATTGACGATTTAAATCTTTGATTGTTGTACACAAAATCTATTTTACCACTTTCAGCAACAATAAATAAATTATCTCTATCAAGACCTCAAACCTGATTCTACAATTGACTCCAGTAACCTTTCTTTTACAAGTGACACTGACAACTGAAACAATTACTTACTAGATCGTCTGCCCAAAGATTTACATTTATAGATACAACACCACTATTTAAACTGTCATTCGAAACAGACTCGCACGTACTGACAGCATGATGAATGCGTACGATAGATAGCTCCCAAAATATAATTAACATAATTATTTCTATAGTTTTATTACTGGCGCAGTTAAATTTTAATTATAACTGGTTTTATCTCCGATTCGTTAGTCCAAGTTGGGTAATAAGTAATAAGGGCTTTTCCGGTGGGAGTTTGCGGCTGCCATGTTCCCAGGTCGAGGTGTTATTACGAGTGAGGTTTTATAGTGAGCTATGGTGAAAGAGGCGGGGAATTATGTATATAAGGTGACTGGTAATTAGTGACCGATACTTACACATGACTGCACTCATAATAACAAACGCGAAAAAAATCGGCTGTTCCCTATATTTATGTTCGCAAAACTCGTCAAAATGTAGGGAACAGCAAATGTTTTTCGCGATTGCAGGTTTGGTCCCATAGTAAAAGTTGTTCATAATGATGAGTACAAATGACCTCTTAGAGGATAACGGCAATTAAAATTACATTCAGTATAGAGTAACAGCATTAAAAAAAAAATATGTCTTTTATGAGGAAATGTTGGAAGAAAGAGAGTTAAAGAAACACAAAGGCACAAAGTCGGTTCAGGAAGGTAAGTGACCTATCAGTTTAATTGGATAACAATCATAATAGATTTAGAAAAAGATCAAACCAAACCCCTTTTTTTTAATAATTGTAGATTCCATATTCTCTTCTCCCTATCTCTGGCTTGCCACGGAAAATTTTATTCCCCAACTCGGCATGAAAATTAATTTTAAAGTATCCAACTATCTTTTAATCACAAAGTTGAAAGTCACTGCCAATAAAACGACGGTTCTGATGAAGATTAATTACTGAAGAAATTTTAACATCGATTTTAGGAGCTTTAATAATTACAGGTTTAATGAAATTAAGGATTCTGTGGACCCTAGCTTAGTCAAGATTATGGGGCAGATTTTCAAATGAAATTGGCTATTCTTTAGGCGGGTCGCAATTCCGTAATCTTTAGCGATGTTTCATTTAGGAATTTGACGTTGAGTAAAGCCTTCTTCTTTTGAAATTCTGGAAGTAAATACTTATTAGATAGCAGTAAATTTCCACTTACGACCGATTTTGTGCTCTATAGTTAACTCAACCAATGGTTAAATTGTGTAAGTAATGAGTTATTCATGTTAAAATATAGTAACTAATGGCATTTTCGCAAACGCATTTAGTCAAAATTCAGCCCTTAGTTACTATGTTTAACCATTGGTTGAGTTAACTACGGATCAAAAAACCGGCAGTTAGGTATGTGTGGATATTGGAAAGACTTGTGAGTGAAAGTGATGATATACTTCAAGTGCTTTTAAAGATTGCTTGGAAGGCCAAGCTATCAACATTAAGAAGAAGAAGGAGATGCAACATCAAAATACCGACACTGAATATCGGCTTACTTCACACACACACACACACACACACACACACACACACACACACACACACCACACTACATCATAATACACACTCACACCACACCTACATCACAAAACTCACCCCACACACATACACACTTCACACTCATACACTAGTATAAGTTAACATAAGTTTGCACCTTATAGTCCTAAGCAGTCTCAAAAATGTTGTATTCCTTCTGTGGGAACCTGGGCTGGCGAACCTTAATACAGGTTACCATGTAACCTAGCTAGGACGCCAGATCTCTGTTAATCTCTTTGTATCCCTAAATTGCAAAATTATATTTATGTAACAGACTGTGCTTACCACAACTTTTTTGAAGATTTTTTTTAAACGTAGACGTAGGTAAGTATTGCCAACATAAAATAAATTTGCCTGCATCTTTCAAAGTCCGCCCACAATTTTATTCCGGTTTTACTTTCAGTACAAAATATATCATAAAAAAGTGTCTTTACGCTACCTCCCATCATCTGAACCTATCAACCTTCCTCTGTAATGAATCAAAAGTCATTCACACCGGTTGAAATCTTAATCATCCGCATTCAACATTCCCGATTGTATTATAAAATAATTATTTAGTAGCGAGACTTCGGGAAAAGATAAAAGTTGATTATAATACCGTCTGATAACTTTTAATTAAGTTTACACCCAGTATCCGAATAATGTTTATATATTTCAACAATTAATTATTACGTAACGTTAAAAGCTTTGAAAGCTTCTGTTCTCACATTAGTGTTAATTTTTGTTATGGACTTCTTTATCTATAAGTATTGAATTCATTTACATTTTTCGTTCTATTAAGTCGAAGAATTTAATTTCAAATTGATATCTTTTGAAAACGTATCATTCTGGATATTAAATTAGGTTATTATCATTGGAATTGTTTCACTTTAGATAAACTTCTACTATAAATCTTTATTTAATTTAGGTGGCATGCATGTGTTGCAAGAAGTATATGTAGGTATGTATATTGAATAAAAACACAAGATAATCTGATAATCCAATCTTTACATATTTCAATATTAAATTCACTTAACCAAATCCTAATCGGTAAAAAAACATGGCCGCATCGAATGGTCAATTAAAAACAACGTTCGAAATCCGTTAAGAAAACAAAACATTCCATTCCATATTCAAAAAGGAGTGAACAAAGAGCTGTCAGTCAAACGTAGAATGGACACGCCCAGGGAAGGTTCAATCAGAGGCCTCTTACTTCGTAATTACTCATGATTCTTGGTCAGTTCCGGCGTAATGACAGGGTACGATTTGATGATGCATTCTCTAAGGTCATAGAATAAAAAGAGATGACGTAAGTGTATGATTAGGATGATAGTATTCATTACTTTTTAATTTAGTTCGGACATCGACGGCGCGCGGCGTTTCTTCGTATTATCATGGCGGACGAACACGAAGCATTCCGAGCTTAATATACTTTAGATAGTTTGTAATATTCTCTTTAAGTTTCTCTTAGTTTTCTCATAATAAAACACTCGCCTTCCTAGCAGCTAATTATTTTTTCAAAAACGTCTTTAAGTATTAACTGAGTTACTTCAACTTACATTAAATCTTGAGAAATGCAGTTTTCTTGTTGACTCGAGAAAGTACTTCGCGTATTTGTTGTTTTTAAAAGTCGTTATACAGTTCTCGTGTATGAGGTCTAATAAAACTTGATATTGAAAATTAAATGCGAAAATTGGATTTAAAGGCACGAAACTACTAATAGCCGTAATTGGCTTACTTCAATTAATACAGAATTAACCTCACTGCATAGTGCATAAACGGCAATGATTCAGTGCTTTTAGCACCTCTACGCTATTGATCTATGCGTCAGCGGAGGAAGCGATAATTCGTAGGTACAGTACGCGCAAAACTATGAGCCCTCTGAACGTAGGCCCGAGTACGAAATCGCGCATGGTATAATGAGTGTACAATCATTATTTTAAGATGTCAAACATGTTTATAGTACCTACCTATATGCCTACCTACAGCATTGATTTGTTCATTACAAAAATAATAGCTATTATTAATAATACTTTGCGGCCACTCGCGTGCAACTTCAGAGGGCTTGTAAAGTTTAGCGCAAACTGTAGCAGGTATACTGCGTTCGCGATTTAATTTCCAAACATGTGAACAAGTGTTTATGGGATTACAATTTTAATACCCATACATAAAGCTCAGTTTGCGCTTCAACTTCAAGGAATAAAGTTGGTATTCCGTTTTAAAAATAAATAAAATCAATTGGAAATATAAGGATTTCGATAGACTGTACATAGAAACAAACGTACGAATCTGTGATAATCGCGTTGTGAGCGGTACAATGCTGGCCGCAGCGGGGAGCGCTGCGTCGCCATTGAATATTTAATTGAATGTAGAACGCACATGGCGAGGTGAACGACCAAGTTACTTGACCGGATGGTGATAAGGTATATTTCGTTGGGGCACCCCCCAGTGCAGTAGTGAAAAGATTGGGTCGCTATACATATTCCAATGTTAGAAGGTAGTGTACGTGTATCTAACTAAAATCAATCTGCCTAGCCTTTTCCCAACTGTTGGGGTCGGCTTCCGTAGTGTTTTACATGGATCTCCACAACCCAGTTACTGGATAATACGATACCCCTTGGTAAGACTGGTTGTCAGACTTGTTGACTTTCGGGCTTCTGACGACCCGTAACGACTGTCAAAGATCCACGAATGACAGCCGGCGCCAATGGCTTAACGTGCTTTTCCGAGGCACGGAGGAGTCTCGGTGTGTAAAGATGGTCACCCATCTACGGACCAATCTCAGCAAGCGTAGCTTAACCTGATGGCTCAACCCGTGCAGCTGTTATTACTTAGCCACGAGCTCCTAAATATAACTAATAAAATATAATAATATAACTAAATATAACACAAAATCGGCAAAATTTCGCGGTTCATTAAATAATAATGATCTAATTAACTAATTGACCCGTCAGACGTTGTCCTGACAAAATTTCAATTTTGATTTTTCGACTGTTTCTTTGAGTTTTTCTTAATTTTCATTTTTTTCTAAACCAACCCAGTAAAAAAGAAAAAAAAATCTTTCGAGCGATTTTCGAGTTTTTGTGAGACTGATTGATTTTTTTTGACGGCAATTGGGTTTTAACCGACTTCAAAAAAGGAGGTCCTCTATTCGACCCGTATACAGTATCTATGTATGTTTGTATGTCCACGATTTTCTCAAAAACTAATGAACCAATTTTGATGATTCTTTCACTAACTTGATCTACATACTTTCAGAAAGTTTTTAGTATACAGGGTTATTGGTAAAACACCAACAACCTCTTAAGAGGTCATTGTACTCATCATTATGAACAACTTTTACTATGGGACCAAACCTGAGATCGGGAAAAAGCAACAGCTGTTCAGTACATATACATATGTTAGCATAATTCGTCAAAATGAAAATGAACAGCTGATTTTTATTCGCGATTTCAGGTTTGGTCCCATAGTAAAAGAAGTTCATAATGATGAGTACAATGACCTCTTAAGAGGTTGTTGGTGTTTTACCAATAACCCTGTATATACATATAAGTATATAAGTTAGATAAGTAGTTACTTAGTTTAGTACCTACCTAACCAATTTATAAATGTGACGTAACCTCTTAAAAATCATTCATATTTAACGTTACATTAACGTCATCCAAATGAAACATCTTTAGAAAAATAATAATTTATTTACAAATTATTTATTATAAACCATGAGGGGCACGATATGATTATCACGCCTTAATATAAAAAAAATAGTCTAACAGGAATCTAAATTCAATAAACAAATTCAAATTACAGGTACCCCAAACACTGCACATTAAGATCGTTATGTAAATTATAGTAATTCGTACGTCATTATTAACCCTCCCGTACGCGCGCGGTCTCGGAGACCCATTGCAATATTCGACGCAGAATCTGTCACAGAGACATAGACGCGTCAGCTGCTCCTACACAATACTGTGATCCAATTTTAACGTACATCTGCCGCAAATGTCAAAGCTTATAGAATAATCGCAATTTTGCTGACTTGCAATTTGATTATTTTTGATTTTTAGTTAAAATATTTTGTGTTGTCAGTCAGATTTGGTTTTGAAGTCCATACTAATATTATATTCATGCAAACGTAACTGTCACATTTTTACTGCCTTAACGGTTTTCGATAAAATTTGGCACAAAGGTAGACCATGACCTCGGTTAGGACATAGGATACTTCATATCCCGGTTTTACGTTCCCGTGGGATAATTTTCTAAGCTTAATATCATAATTTTAAAACCAAACATAATTTAAACTCCTAAAAAAAGTAAATTTAAAAAAATCAAAAACCCGACTGCTTAAAAAGTGAACTTTAAAAAAGATGGCAACAAAATGACCTATTTCTGTCTCCAATCCCAGTCCTACCTAATACTATAAAACAATCTCAGGCAGTCGGAAGCATCTTCCTCATCCATATAGTGTTCACTTTTTACGCAGTCGGGTGTTTGATTTTATAATGTTACTTTTTTTTATTAATCTAATTTGGCGTTTAAATCATGTTTGGTTTTAAAAGATGTTTTTAGTTTACTTTTTTTTTATTTTACACTTTTTATTTAGGATTATTGTTTTCTCACTGTATTAAGTAACGGTCGTTAAAATTATCTTTCAAAACGGCAAAATTCTGGGCTTCTCTCTCGATTTTAAGAATTATATTGATTTTATAATAATTAGGTAACTCTTGTGCGTACAATACCCACTTACAATCGGGTGATAACGGCCTCTTGCTCACTCACTCCAAAAGTTCGGGATGGTTTTTTATCATTTCTCATTACAAGTTACATTTAAACATATAATTTGTATATTTTTGTAATCACATTTTAAAACCCTTCATTTTTCATTTTGAGATTTGGGTGATTTTATTTTTTAAACATACGTTTTAGCGCCAAAAACCGCCATTTTGATGTTTTATATTTTTAATATAGGTATTCAGCGATAATTGCGCAATAAACACGAATCTAACAACATAATATCAATCATCAAACGATTTTGATCGTTAAATTCTTCTTTAATGCGCGAGTGAAAAAGTTTATTGAACTAATGTTCAGCCGTTTAGAAGTTATGTGGGAACATAACTTCTAAACGGCTAGGGACGGACATACATACATCATACATACAGGTCAAACATATAAATAACCCTCCTTTTTTAGCTTCGCCGCAGTCGGATGAAAATAAAATAATTAGACTAAAAAAAACCGTAACTGTGAAAAATAAGAGGTTCGATGGAATCCAACGTTTGTGACAGTTTCAGTACAACATTGAAAATAACAAGAGTTTCCAATAAAAATTGGGACGGTCTAGTTTATTTTCTTTACTTTACTCATAAAACAAAGGTTTCGTTAATTGGGATACCATGTTTTTGGTTTGGTTGCCAAAACGGATTTTAATTTCATTCAAAAAAGCAAAGCAAAGATAATCGAACGAAAATCGAGATTTTTTAAGGCCAGCGCTTTGAATTAACGAACGCCGGATTAAAGATAAAACAACACCAAAGATGGATGGAATACAGCTATGCCGTGCAAATATGCAAGAGAAGTATCAGCATACTCCTCTTGCATTTTTACACTCTCTCGTCGTATATCTTTGTACTTCAACTATTGCAAGTAAATTCTTAAGTTGGCACACAGCGCAGCGAATAATTCCAATGAATTCAAACCAAACTCGAAAGTCACCCTTCTCATATCAAGTAAGAAGCACTACAGGAAAATCACCATTTTAATATTTACACACACGAACACACTCACAACACACACACGCGCTCACACAAACACACACAATATATATTAATTACATCTCTAATAGTGGTCACTCATTAATAAATTGTACCAACTTACTCGCCGCGGGAGGAAGACCTGGAGTCCTGAAATACAGGGCTGCCCTAGTTTAGGCTCCAGTCCACTCCATTTATTTTAATAATATCTGTACTGTTTGAATTAGTGTGGAAAATAAATGAATTTTTACTTTACTTTACTTTACTTTTATTTAACACTCTCAGCGCCATGTGGTCCGCCGGCCGCCCACAAGGCCTGCTTCTCTAGAAAATGCGGCGCTGAGAGTGTTAAAAAAGTATTTCGTCCATTATGACTTTCTATTATGTTATAGCTCCCCCTGGACCAAGGCCTACTGTCCTAACACGGCGGGTGTCCCGAAAATGGCGACAAAATCTAACGCGCGTGAATAATTTTGTCACACAAATGCAACCGTTGTTGACTTTACTCTCCCCATTATTACTTTTTACGGTTTAACAAGCTCGTATTTTTACTTATCTCGTTGTGTGAATTGTTATTATACATTTTTTCTACAAAGGGTGACAACCCTAGTTTCGTATCAGTAGGGCTGATGCTATTGTGGTCGCTTATACCAACGACGTATATTGTGACGCTTTTAAACGCGAAACTTTTTTATTAGATGTCTTTTTACAACTCTGCGTAGTTTTTATGAGTTTGATGAGCGATGTCGGCCCGAAAATTTAGAGGCGATCGTCACGATCTTAATAACCGAGAAAGTTTTGACGAGCGCTAAAAATATGTACAACATATTTATTGCGAGGAGCTTGTGGCTAAGTAATAACAGCCGCATGGGTCGATCGATCAGGTTCCAGGGACCCAGTAACTGGGTTGTGGAGGTCCGATAGGCAGTTGCTCCATGTAAAATACTGATATTCAGCTGCGTCCGGTTTGGCTGGAAGGTGACCCCAACGTAGTTGGGAAAAGGCTAGGCAGATTGATTGATTTTTATCGCGAGTCGTGAAGTTTTAATTTCAAACTCCCGGAGGAAATCAGTTTAAAACATGATTTTGCAGAATTTGTTTTGCTTATTCGCATTACAACACAATTATAATCGAATTGACATTGCAGCATGATTAAAATAACGCTAACATAACATATTTGCATTTAAAATTAGATCGACACATTTACTTTACCACTTTGCGTTCGAAAACTAAACGCAACACGAATCCTATTAAAAATACATCAACATTAATTATAAGCCTCATTGGGACAAGGATAGGCCGCGGCAGTTATACAAAAACAATTATATCAAAACACGCTGGAACTCCAACAGCTGACAACACAACCAATCCGATCAACCCGTACGATGCAGCCTAAACAGAAAACAATACAGCGACCTTTCAATAATAGAACATCGGATATGAACACGATACCAATTACCTACGAGTATGTTACGTCGATACTGGAAATTTCAAATTGATATCGAATTATATTAAAAGTTTATTAGGTGTTGCGCTAGGGGTAATTGTGATTTTTGTTTGAGCTGGTATCGAATTGGTATCGATTTTTCTAATGTTACGAACACCGAAGGTAAATCTAAGTCATTTATTGATACGATCGGTTTACAGGAACAGAAAATTGTTATACTGTAATTTTGATACTGTGTGGCTTTGGTAATAGTAAATTAAGTAAGTACCTATTACAAATAATTTTACTTAGGTATAATAATAGGCGTAGTAATAGGTGTATCGTATTAGGCTGCTAACAGACGGACTGCAAAGCAGCAACCGCACGCAGTCGATATAATTTGTTGTGTGCACTTATGGCATGTGCCGAATAAACATGTTGTCTTTCTATCTTTCTGTATATTTAACTGCATGCAGTTGTACTTACGTTTGACTGCATACAGCTTCACGCGGGTGATCGCTAACCGTATACAGATAGTGTGCAGCCGACCGCGTGAAGTTGATATCACGACTGTACGAAGTCGAACGTACAACTGCATGCAGTTGAATATATCCAATGCGTGCGGTTGTTGCAGAGCAGTCCGTCTGTTGGCAGAATTACCCAGTAACTGGGTTGTGGAGGTCAGATAGGCTAGCTCCTTGTAAAATACTGGTATTCAGCTGCATCCGGTTAGACTGGAAGCCGACCCCAACATAGTTGGGAAAAGGCTAGGAGGTTGATTGAATAATAGGCGTAGTATGTAAACATTTTGTCGTAATGGTACAAATAGAATGTCATGAACATTCCTCGTTATCTTGGGGGCATAAAGAACTCATAGACTAATTAAACCGAAGTGTCAATCAAACAAAAACAGACTTTCCGATATGTACTAGTTTTTACCTACATGATCATTGCCTACATAATGAAAACAATGAACCAATTCCCATGTTGTTTTATTAATAAGTACATAAGTGTATCTACTTATAATAACTAGTCGGACATGTCTTCCAATGAGCTGTCGCCACCGTAGGAATCCTTTTGTGGTCTTCTGACTATATGATAGTGTACATATGACATTTCGTAGTGTTCCAATTCAAAACAGACAACTGTCACATGTTTCTGACTATGTCAAAAACAATGTGAATAAAGTTTTTATTTCTTATGTTCATAAAGCACGTCTCTGAGAGGCACTACAGTTGAAAATAGCCGTATATGTCACGTATTCTTTGTTTTGCCCCGAAGTTAACGAGGTCTGGTCATGAATACATCGCCATATTACTAAAGTCAAAAACTTCGCTCTAGTAGCTTTCAATACGAGCGGCAGTCACAAAATTCACAGAATTTTCATCGTACGACAAACTATCAGAATAGCTAACATGAAAGCAATATTCGTTCGGTTTTTTTAAGCACTGTAACGGAACTATTAACCTGTGTCAGGCAAAGGACAAAGCGTCGGTTCGAGTGACCACGTTTTAACAACAATTTCACCGTACAAAGACCAATTACGAAACCTCGGGTCAATCAAACGGGTATCCGTGAAAAATGGGTATCGTTTCGATCGGCGAGCAGCGGAAGGGTTGGTCCGTTTGAAAGAAATTCTGCCGCGTGGTCGATGTTTTCGTGGAATTTTTTCCGGATAAAATATCTGTGTACTTAAATAGCAGAATTAGGTGATGCCGTTTGATATGGTCATATGTATATTTGGAGAATGTATTTTTTTATTTTAGTTCACACTGTTGCACTGCCGAGCAAAGGCCTTCTGCAAATCCTTCCAAGCATTCTTTTCCAGGGCCACCTCGTACCAACTCTTGCGGTAGTAGTAGGTAGTATAGTAGGTACTATTATCTAAATACGTATCTCAATAAAACAAGCAAAATAAGGATATTTTCAGCTAGTTTATGTAAACACAAAAAAAAAATCTCCAAAAAACTTTTTAGCAAAAAATAAAACCGACTTCCAAAACAAAACACTACAAAGTGAAAAATAACTTTAATTTCGGTAGTCGGTGTCTGGGGTTTCGTATTTTCGTTTTTTGCCACCGACTTCCGAAATTAAAGTTATTTTTCACTTTGTAGTGTTTTGTTTTGGAAGTCGGTTTTATTTTTTGCTAAAAAGTTTTTATTTTTCACTTTTTAGTTGTGGAACCTACCCCACACTAATTCGAATACATAATTGAGCACAATAATTGTAGATATAGCCATGTAAATAACAGTGATATGAAGTTATTAAAACACCATCACATCATCCACATAAAATAAGTGGGAAATATACGCATTATTGAAGCTAACTCAAAAACTTCCCAAGCAAAGTTAATAAAATTTATATGGGACCACCTCGGAAGTATACCCTATCAAACAAAAAAAGAATTTTCTAAATCGGTCCATCCGTCTTTGAGTAATCGCGTAACAAACATACAAAAAAAATTTGAGAACCTCCTCCTTTTGGAAGTCGGTTAAAAAATATATAAAATTCGACATAAAAATGAGTACGAAAAATGTCTATAATATTTCTACTAACAAACATCACTTGAATTATGAAATCAAAGACATTTGCCTGGTGGCAGGTACTTGTGAGGGGTACTTCCAGCTTATTATTAGATATTCGCAAAATATTCCGATCACGAAACTGTATTCCGGGAGAATAAATTTAATTTATTCTACTCCACCCGTTACCGTTTTTCATAACCTGATATATAAAGAATTCCAATTTTATCGTCGAAATTGTTATGTTCTATATATTAGCTGTATTATTTTTATCGCTTTTTCACTCTTTATTTAGTACCTGTAATAACACTTATTTACGAAATATCGGGTGTTGATAATGTACGTACACAAATTTTGGAAAAGGCAGTCTGGTTTTGGTCTAAAACGCTTGTTGACTTGAGAGGATAGCCTTGTTGACTCTGCCAATCAATTGAAGTCTTTATACAAAGAGATTTTGTCTCTCTATAAACTAACCTTGTGTAAGGTCGATAAGTCTACAGGGTTATTGGTGTTTTACCTTACTTGTGTTTTACTTTACTCATCATTATGATCAACTTTTACTATGGGACCAAACCTGAAATCGCGAAAAAAATCAGTTGTTCAGTATATTTTGACGGATTTTGCGAACATAAATGTACTGAACAGCTGTTTTTTTTTTCGCGATTTCAGGTTTAGTCCCATAGTAAAAGTTGTTCATAATGATGAGTACAATTACCCCTTAAGAGGTTGTTGGTGTTTTACCAATAAGTAACCCTGTATGTCTATCAACTACTCTACATACATTCCAACGTTACGTTTTATTTTAAAATAGTACCACTTGTTTCAAATTAATCTCGTTTCTCTCTCTCTTCAGACACTTAGTATTATTTCACAATACAAAAAGAATGGCTCTCTCTAAAAAGCAGCAATTGAAGTGGAAATTCTAGTAAGAGAGGAAATAAAAATAAAAGGAAAAGGAACGCCGACTGTTTATCATCTAGCATAAGTTGCAACAACATCTTACAGAAGCGCTTTCTTCCGAGATGTTTGCAATCTCTCACAAGTTTTGCTGTGGTTCTATTTTTAAATTCAACCTGTTTTGTGTCTATGGTAGGTAGGTGTAGTAGGTGCAAAAATAAGTTTCGATTTTGTAAACAAATATGGTGGTGACTGATGATGACACATAGACAAAGTAGAATATTAAGTTAAACATGATCAACATTACATGCTTAATTTTACAAAAAAAAGCATAATTAGATGCAAATATCAAACGAAATCAAAGTTTGGACAAAGCGGTTTGTCCTTCTAAAGTAAAAATGAAATGGCATAAAATGATTTCATCGTCTTCTACGATCTTTTATTTAATAGATGATGACTCACACTAAGCTAATATATAATTAATAATTTTAATAAACAGGAAATCACCAGATAACCTTTATTTGATACATAGGCAAGTTGACACAACACTCTTGAACTTCATGGCCCCAATTTCCCTCCACAATACAAATTAATGAAGTAATAATATTACAACAGATTGCAACTGACACATATTCCACGTCCTATATAGGTACCGATACGTCTGATATCACATTTGTCACTCGATCCATTTGTCGTAAATTACAAGGAATAACTACTTTATATAGACCAAGTCATAAAATAGACAAGCTACTGCAATATAACATTAGAAATATATAATGTGTGTCTCTCTACTAAACATCATATGGGTTAGAAAGAGCCCTATTGATTTCTCTTGCTTTTTAAAATAATAAATGATTTTATTTCTGTAAGTAGGTTTGTACAAACACTTTTACAAGTCAATTATGTTTTTTTTTTTTTAACTAGATGAGGTCGGCGTTTCCTATCTGAATACTCTGAGAAGAAAGGCCGAAATAAACTCGGAGGTCACAGTCTCTTATAAAGTCCAGACATAATCTTGGTCAGTTCATGTGAAGACCATGTAGATTGGTGTCTGAAATGGTCTTTTGAGGAAAGAACCACACAGATTGAGAGGACCTGTCCAGTCAGTGCACGCATTTGTCAGTAATCAGGTTAACTCAGAACTTAAGGAGCTTAACGATTCGACGAACATAAAATACCAAAGAAAGGACATTGGGGTAGGCCGCATAGATTACTTAAACTGCCAGACCATAATTAAAAATAACTGAGAGAAAAAGTAAAACAAATAAAAAAGCAATGACCTACATAGTCTTCACATTCACAATAATTAAAATAATATAATAATTTACAAAGTAAATATTCATGTCAATATTCAGTATGCAAAACTAAAAAGAGAAAAATGAAAATTGGGAGCAGGTCAAACCCAAGCCTTTCTGTCCTCAATATAATCTTTAACGGTATAAAAAGCTTTCTGACACAACTTGCGTTTAATGAATGATTTGAATTTATTAGGTAAGGCTTAGATCTTGAACGTGGAGTGGAAGTTTATTATAAAAGCGTATACATTGACACCTGAATGAGCCACCTATTTTCTTGAGCCTTGTTGGAGGTACAACAAATTTGTGTTTGTTCCTAGTATTCATATTGTGGATATCACTGTATTTTTTAAACAATTTAATATTTTTAGAAACATTAGTTACCGGGGACACAAACAAATTCTCTTATATTTAGATGATTTTAGTACAGTGATCTGAGGGACAATTCATATATGTATAAAAAACCTTTAATTTATGAGCGCAAGTACTAGTGAGGTATGTGAGCGGTGAGACGGGGGAGGTAGACTAACGTCAAGCTAACTCAATCTGCCAGTCTTGAAAATCGCGCCCTCTCACTCTCACTGCTCATATACCTCAGGCGGTGACTAGCACTTGCGCCCACATTATATATAAACTTTTAACAAGTTTTTAACAATGATTGTCGCTGAGATGAGATAGCGAATTGTTGAATTTAAACGCTTTTTAAGTACGAGAAAGTGGTCTTCAGCCGAACTGTTCTGTTGGCTTTCAGCTGCACTATTCTGTAAAAATCTCGTCGTGAAAACTTAGGTGAAGTGAGCTAGAAGTGAGCTAGGATCAAGTGGAATGAAAGCTCACTTCACCTAAGCAGCTAAGTTTACACGGTGAGATTTTTATAGAATAGATCAGCTGGTTATCAACGTGTCTATACACAAGCATATACGGCCTCTATACTAGTTATAAACTCTGTGTGTAAATAACTGGAAGAATCTCAACTCATCGCTAATTATTAGAGCGGCCATCTGTCGACTAACTTATGATCGATATTGAGGGGCGCCGATTGTGATTGTGAATCGAGTTTATTTGATTTACGATTTTTTTTTTTGTTGTTCGTTCTTGCGTGTGGAGGGTAAGCTGAGCATTAAATGAGAATTGGGGTTTCAATTACTTTTTAAAAATGTTGCTTGTTTTTAGTCGAAAGTGTTACCTACAGACCCTACGCATAAGAAACCGAAAACACAGATTAGTTAGAAAATTTGCCAAATAACTTTAAACAAAATACCGAACTTTCACAAAAATGCCATTCTTAAAATTCCGGAATTCCGTAACGACGCAAATTCCTAATAACACCCAACAATAATCGAGTTACATGCGGATAAAGCCAATTATAACTGGATATAACCAGTTATTGGAGGATGTTGGAAATTTTACGTGTACCAATAACGAGTGGCGATGTGCATCTGACATAAGCCATGTTCGCCTAAATTGGACACTATGCCAGCATCAGGCTTCGGATTGGTGATAAAAATTGAGTTTTCCATTGGACTCTTAGGCAGTTTTCACTATGGAATATTGTTGTTTTAAGTAATGCAGCCAGAACGTTTTCGGTGACATTACGAGCCAAGTTGTTTAAATTAAAATTACACATTTCCGATGTAAAAAAAGGTACTACGAAGTTATTTAATTATTATCACTTTTTATTTCTTTATCAAAATCAGTTACCACTTAAAAAGATTATTGCTATACTTAAAATCACTATGCCCTTGAAATATTTAGGAACCTTAAAATAGACAGTTTTCACAACTTCCGTTGACAAAGTGATGGATCCTACATATTTAATAAGTCTCACAAAAGCCTTTACAAAAGCTCCAGCATATTTGATATAACAAATTTAGTCAAACATAAAATCTATGACGAATAAAATAAATAATTTCCTTGAAAAGATTTATGCACAGTACTTTCTGCGCGCGTTGCATGTATACACTTGCATACAATGCAACACAAAGCTGTCTGTAAAGCAGTATTATCGGCATTTTATAGAGAATGCATTGCCTTTGAGCACGACTAGGAGCAGGTTTTATTTAAAGTAACTTAGTTGTTAAAATCGTCGCTTTTTGACGCCGAAACTTTCGACTTTTGTGTCGTTTTTGAGCTTATAATGGAGTTAGTGTAGTGTCATTTGATAGGAGTTTGTTCGAAGAGTTCGCGTTTGTTTTTATTTGGTTTTGTTTATTGATTTATTAGGTAGCTATTTTTTTTTTAGTTTGATTTTGGAAGATTTAACTTTTCGTCCAAGTCTTCTTTTCCATTATTGTCTTTTATTTCTTTTTTATACATATATAAATTATATTTTTAAATATTAGAATAAAAATATATAAAAACATTTAAAAATATAAAAAAAATAGTAGCCCACCGGTATCGGGAACAGGGTCCAAGCTACCAGCGGTCAGGGCTCCAGGGCTAACAATGCGTGCCGTGTCCAGATGTACCGCTTTCTGAATCAAGCCCTTGAACCAGCTGCCCAACGTGAGCCTCCTCAGGTGTTGGTCGAGACTCTTGGAAATTAAGCCATTGGCTGATACGACTGTCGGCACAATGATTGCTGATTCCACATCCCACATGTCGACAATCTCGCGAGCCAAGTCAAGATACTTGATTTGTTTATCTTTCTCGGCTTTCACGAGGTTCCCGTCATGCGGGACCATTATGTCCATTATTGTTATTATTACCCTTGATACTTGCTTCTGCTATTCTAGCCATTGCAAGTTATGAGGCGTATGCACAAAATTGCGTTTTGACCGATCTGGCAATTGTAATTACGTTTATTTTGAGTTTTATGTTTTTTTTTTGTTTAAAATATGAAATTTTAATTTCTTAGGAACTAACGTTTATTTTGATATAAACTTTACGTAATAATAGATATTCCATACCTATTTCAAAATTCTGAGGCCACTTTAAGCTAAACCACTATTATTAAGAGATATTGTTACATATTTTTCATTTCATTTGCTTATGTAAGTACATAGTTCATTCCACGAGCTCGAAAATATGTCGTCGCGCATTTCATGAAAAACTTGTTTTGTAATTTTGACTGTATACTTATAGGGTGACTGGTAATTAGTGACCGATACTTAAACGCATGATTGTACTCATAATAACAAACAACTTTTACTATGGGACCAAACCTGAAATCGCGAAAAAAAAAATCAGCTGCTCCCTACATTTTGACTAGTTATGCGAACATAAATCAGTGCGAACAGTGTTCTTCTTTCCAATTTAGTCCTGTGAGTGAAAATGAGGTCAAAAAAGCTATTTCTGCTATTTCCTCGTCTGCAGTTGGTAATGATAATCTTTGCTCAAGAATGATTTCTCCTATCCTCCCCACATTACTCCCCATCTTGACCCACATTTTCAATTTCTCCTTGTTTTCTTCTACAGTTCCTGAGGCCTGGAAACAAGCCCATATTATCCCCTTGCCCAAAATTTCTAGCCCGGACTCACCGTCCGATTTCCGACCCATTTCTATCCTCCCTTATCTCTCTAAAGTTCTTGAGCACATTGTTCATCAGCAACTTTCTGCCTTTCTAGCTGCGAATGACCTTCTCAGTACTTTTCAATCTGGTTTTCGACCCGGTCATAGCACGGTCACTGCTCTTTTGAAGGTTACTGATGACATCCGCTGGGCTATGGACCGCAAATCTCTTACCTTACTTGTACTTCTTGACTTTAGCAGTGCCTTTAACTCTGTTGATTTCGACATCCTTCTAGGGATCCTTAAGTCTTTCAATTTCTCTTCTAGTACTATCGGTTGGTTCGACTCCTATCTCAAAGGCCGGTCGCAGCGGGTTTGTCTCGACGGGTCTTTTTCTGATTGGTGCTCTCTTACTGCAGGGGTGCCTCAGGGTGGCGTCCTCTCTCCTCTTCTCTTTTCCATTTTTATCAACTCTGTCACCAGTGTCATCTCTTCCTACTTCCATCTCTATGCTGACGATCTGCAGCTGTACAGCCATTTCTTAAGGGAAGATGCGGAAGCCACTGTGTGTGCCATGAACAGAGACCTGGATTTGATTAGCGAATGGTCGCGGTCCTTCGGACTGCAAATCAACCCTAGGAAATCCCAGGCTATAATTATTGGCGGCAGATATATGCGGAATAGGCTCGATGTTGCGTCGCTGTCTCCACTCTGTCTGAATGGAGTTCAGATTGAATACGCAAATACGGTTAAAAACCTGGGGGTGACCTTGGACTCCTATTTATCGTGGACTGACCACGTTGCTCAAGTCAGTCGTAAAGTGCACTACACTTTTCATTCTTTGAAAAGCCTCCAGTGCTTCTTACCCCTGAACACCAAAATCTCCCTTGCTCAAACTCTCATTCAGCCTATTATTGACTACGCAGATGCCTGTTATTTGGATGCCACCGAGGAGCTTTTGAATAAACTTGAGCGTTTACAAAATATCTGTATTCGTTTTGTTTTTAACCTTAAAAAGTATGACCACGTTTCTAACTTTCGCAAGACTCTCAAGTGGCTCCCTATTCGACTTCGCAGGAACTCTCGCATATTGTGTCTGCTATTTAACATCCTTCACAACCCTAAAACACCTTCCTATTTGCGGGAACGCTTTTCTTATGCCCGTCCTTTTGATGCGCTTTGCAGGTCGCATCTTAGAAACCTCCTAAAATTTCCTTCCCATTCCACTGACTTCTACTCCTACTCCTTCACTGTGCACGCGGTTCGGTTGTGGAATTCACTACCACCTGACATTAGGGACTGCCAAACTGTTGCAGTATTTAAAAGAAGAGTGAAAGAACACTATCTTTCCATTTCGTCATAGTTATTTTAGTGATATTTATTCTAGAAGTATGTATGTATTTAAGTATTTGTTATATGTTTTGTTAGCTTAGTGAATTGTTTTTTAGATTTTATGTATTTTTATTTTCTCTCTTATTCTTACACACGGTGTCTACATCTCTTTTTATCCCCTGTCCTATCGCAGGTATGCTGGAAGAGATTTCTTTAGAAATAAGCATCACCTTTGTACGTAATTTTCTGTTCCTTTATTCTTGTCTGTTTATTTGTGTGTACATAAATGGTTAAATAAATAAATAAATAAAAATAAATGTATGGGACAGTTGATTTTTTTTTCGCGAATTCATGTTTGGTCCCATAGTAAAAGTTGTTTGTTATCATGAGTACAATCATGCGTTTAAGTATCGGTCACTAATTACCAGTCATCCTATTATAAATAGATAAGAAAAAAAAGCTAATAGAAAAGTTTTCGAAGTCTTTCAGTTTTTCAGAATAAGAACGCCAAAGTTGGCCATTTAACATAAAGAACACAGTCGATGTCTCTTAAGAATTCGCTTCAGGAATACAAAAAAAAAAAAAAAAATGCCATGAAAGAAAGACCGTGACTCATTTTCCCATAGGGCAGGAAATCGGAACTTTGCTGCTGTTAAATATATGTTTCACCTCTTGCTACATCAAAATGATAATATTCAAATAAAGTAATCTAATGACGCATCACTATCGCTTCATCAAAGCACAGCACACACTGTACACACGACAATATTTAACGGTCGTATCTAACTGGCACAAATCGTAGACGTCGTCGACCGATATGTTCCGATAATGGCCGATAACTGACGGTATCGGTGAACACACAATGAGTGTCAGTGTTGCGAAAGTTTACGTTACTAAAAGTACTGTATTATCGACTGGTTCTAGACACTTCTAGGATTCTAAAAGCTTGATTGATAAGCCTGTTTGCATTTGTAGCGTTAGTGAGTTGGTTCTTGTAACTGATTCTGGTTTAAGAATAATTCTGTAGGTGAAAGCTAAAGGACCTTAAGTCACATTTTATAAATTATTCAGTAGAGCTCATTAAAGATGTCTATAGGTACCCGAAATTAGATATTAAAATCGACCGTGTATAAAAAGTAAATAGTGTATCGTTGTAGAAAAAAAATATGATTATGAAGGTTTATTAAGCGTATTATTATTGTGATATTTTTTTGACAAATATTGTTCCTTAAGGCTGTAAAAATAAAAATGGACTTAAGGTCCTTTAGCTTTCACCTACAGAATTATTGTCAATAAGGATTTAATTCCTTTGAAATGTGTCATCATTATTTTGTAGTGTTCAACTGTTGCCGTTGATATTGGCAGCTGCTCATGACGATGACGAAAAGTATATCAAATAGGCATACTAAAACTAACTTTATAGAATAGTAAAAGCTTTCCAATCTATCGTATTTCTACGACATTGAAAAAACGGATTTATTCAAAATACTCCGCAGCTTTCATTCCCAAAACACATCTTTATTTATCAAAATAGTCTATTTACATTCAAAACAGACTCAAATCAAAACAGACATTGATGGCACTTAATTCTTGAAAATATCTATTTTAATAAAATGTTAAGGTGAATACACTTGGGAGCCGTAATATAATGGTTAATGGTATTATCTTGGGGTCGCGCAGGGAATCACAATAAGCAATTAGGACGTGAGAATAACAAAATAACAAGGTACAGAACGCTAACTCCTAACTCGCGATAAGAGATTCAGAATTGTCGGTACGGAAGATGGTAGGTATCTTGTTTTCTGTGAATCTGATGGTTCTGAGGAGTATAAATTAAGTTCGGCGGTAGCTTTGCAGTAAGATAGTATATTTTTTCACGAATTATCGATATTCCATCACGTTTTGGTTACGTAGATGTAGCTATACTCTTACACCCGGGTTCTTTTGTCAAACTCTAGCATAACTTAAGGCGAAATGGATCGTAACGGGGTGTCATGGTCTCGAACCTATCGAAAAATCGGTAGGTTCGAGACTAAAAAAATATCCCTAAAAATATCCCAGATCGGTAGAACGATATGGGATAATTTTTGGGATATTTTTTTACCTACCTACCTGTTTTGTTTGCAAATATACCGATATTTGTGGGCAACTCAACCGATTTGGCCTTGTGACGTTCGAGACCATACGACTCGTATGGTGCATTCGTGCATTTATTGGGACGGTTTTTATAAATATATATTTTTTTTTAATTTTACATAAAAATAAACCCATAATCCCCTAATGTCTTTCATGGTGAACTTGTAGACTAAATTTTATTTAATCTTATTATAATCGAATAAAACAGTTTTATTTCTAATAATGGACGTATAAAAATGTAAATTTTGTGGTGAGTGCGATTTTTTTTTGTATCGAGCTACGTTGTGTCAATCCTGTAATCCTGCATACGATGCACAAATTCACAAAACCAATTAATCTGCGTATACTTTCGGAGTCACCAGTTGTTGCGTGTATTTAAGATTCTGATTAATGGAAATGGATTAAACTCACTGAATATACTAATTGTTTATTCTACAATATGTTCTATAAACTTGGTAAATACTACAGTAACTATGCCGTGGCCAGGCGGAGGTAAGTAAGCGTTCCGTTTCTATATCTAAAATGCAATTCAGCAAATCGCATCGCCTGTAAGTAGTATATGATTGGGCATTCTGGACCACTTTTCGCTCGGCGAAACAAGTTCGCCATCGCTCCGATGGTCCAGAATGCCCAATCGTGAACGGTCGACTCGGTTTAGTAGTTAGTAATGCAAAATAGATAGTGGGAGTGGTACGGTTTATAAATATTAATCTAAAATAATATTTGTCATTGTTAATTGAACTGTTTCACACAATAATCATGAAATTTGTAAAACAACCACAATCGTTGAATGTCAACATAATATGTGATGAAATTTGTAAAACTGATTTCCGTCATAGTGAACTATTACCTAATTCAGTACGCTGTATAATTTGCGGACCGTCAAATTGTGGAAAAACTAATTTACTCATTAGTCTTCTTATGCACGAAAATGGTTTAAGATTTCGAAATGTTTATATTTATTCAAAAACCCTGTACCAACCCAAGTACATATTTTTAGAAAAAGTTTTGCAACGAGTACCAGGTATTTCGTTTCAGAAATATCAGGAAAATGAAGAAATACTAAGAGTTCAGGACGCAAAACCCGACTCTGTGATTATATTTGATGATGTTGCTTGTGAAAATCAAAACAATATGCGTGATTACTTTGCAATGGGAAGACACAAGTATATCGATTGTTTTTATTTAAATCAAACGTATAGTAAAATTCCTAAACAATTAATAAGAGACAACGCGAACTTAATCATACTTTTTAAACAAGACGAAATTAATTTGAAGCACATATACGAAGAACATGTCAACACAGATATGTCATGGGTTCAATTTCGTGAAATGTGTTCAAAAATATGGAACGATCCCTTCAGTTTTGTCGTGATTAATAAAGATTGCCCTAAAAATAAAGGCTGTTATAGAAATAAATTTGACACTTTTGTAGTTTTTGATTAAATCATTGTTATTTAAATCCGTTACCTTAGCTTTTCTAATTATTCTACTTACGATACTTAATCCATCACCATCTACTTCATCAACATGGAAAAATCTTTGAAAAGACAAATCATTGAAGCGACAGAAGCCGTGAAGAAAAAAGTACGAAAAATGAAGGATATTGAAATAAATAATAAAGAAGCGCTGGAATCAGTTTTCAAGCCTGTGACAGAACCCTTAAACTTAATTGCCAATGTCAGTAAACAATCTGCTTCACAAAATATCAAAGATGAAGAAATTGAAGTTCCATTTGTTGATAAAACTTTGCAGAAAGAAGTTCTCAGTGACAAAGAAAGCAATGATACAGACGATTCTGAGGTCGATAGTGACTCCTCCTATAAATCATTAGGCGAAAAGAAACAAGATTGTAACTCATCATCCTGGTCAGTTTCTCCAGAAGCGTTAGCAGATATTTCATTTGGTGTCAGATACGAACGTGGAAAGTTGATGTTGGGATCTGCTCGCATAATTGTCAATGACGAATATATCACAGTGGCAGATCGCAAGTACCGAAGTACGCCTGGATTAAAACAGTTGCTACTGAAAAAGAATGTAGATTTGAGTTTGGTCACAGATAGTGATATGCAACATTATAAATTAATGCTACTTGATACTAATGCACATCGTCGAGATTATGATCCAAGTAAACCGATAAAAAGTAATAAGAGTGTAAAATATGTACAAATTATTAAACCGCTTTTTACACAATCCAAAGGGAAAGGACTACCCTTAACAAAAATGTGGAAGAAGAATGTAGATTTTATATATTGGGATGATCCTAATGAATTGGTAGAACGGCTAAAATTGTTAATTGCATCTCAAGATGCTGGTAACACAGGGGTAAACAACGAAATTATATCTATAATAGAGGAATTGCGTGAAAGTAATATAATAAATACATAAATCATCTGTATTTCATTTTACTGTCAACCTTTCAAAACAATACATCTTAAAGATGAATGTAGACAAATTCGGTCATTTTATCCACAAGAGATTGCGTTTTTCAGATTTATTTGAATTTAATGATAACGCATTGTTAAAATCAGAAAGCGGGGATTTTGATTTGAAAGGATCAAGACTGAGGGGAATCCAATCTCCCGTAGATGGAGACGATGCCGTGAACAAGGATTACGTAGATCGAATAAGTGCTAATACGATACACGAATTAAATAAACTAATTGGTGCATTACGTTCTCAGCTCGCGTTAGATGCACAAAAGACAGTTCAAGCTACTTTAAAAGCAAAGATACCTGAGGCTTTGAATCATTTGGAAGATAAATTTTATACTAAAGCAGATGTTGATAAATTGCTTAAAAAACTGTAAATTATGTCAAAACAGCAAATTGTAAATGAAATACACAAAACTGCACGAAGAAATTTCCTTCGACGTTCTGTTGTTCTAAAAAGTATTGACGACTTGTGGCAAGCTGATCTTATGGACATGCACAATCTAAGGAAATATAACAAAGGCTACAATTACATTTTAATAGTGATCGATTGCTTCTCAAAATATGCTTGGACGCAGCCGCTAATATCTAAAAATAGACTTGATGTCACTCATGCATTTGAACGAATATTACTTAACACTCATCGAAAACCTGATAATTTACAAACTGATATGGGGACAGAGTTTTATAATAACACATTTCAAGCGCTCATGAAAACATACAAAATTAACCATTACTCATCGTTTTCTACCAAAAAAGCATCAATTGTTGAGCGACTAATTAAAACCATAAAAAATAAATTGTACAAATATTTTAGCCTTAATGGAAACTATAAGTGGCTGGGTAAACCATTAGAAGTTGTACTGGAATCGTATAACAATACAAAACATCGAACTATTAAGTTAAAACCAATCGATGTAAACAAGTCTAATGAGCAAGTAATAAAAGAAAATATTTTGAAAGCATATAAACATGTATCTATTCCATGTAAACCTAAGTTTAAAATTGGTGATTATGTTCGTATCAGCAAATACAAACACAATTTTGAGAAAGGTTATACTCCTAATTGGTCAACAGAACTTTTTACTGTAAAGAAGATTAATAATACAATACCAGTGACATACCATATACAAGATCAACGAAAGCAAGCTATATTAGGAACCTTTTATGAACAAGAACTTCAAAAATCCAACTATCCTGGTGTTTATTTGATAGAGAAAGTTTTAAAAAAGAAAGGAACAAAACTTTACGTGAAATGGTTGGGTCTTAGCAATAATGAAAATAGTTGGATTGACAAAGCTGCATTAGTGGATTGACTTAATAAGTATATAATCAATTTTTTTGGAATATTTTTCCATTGCGGTTTGTACAATGCAAGGTGGTGGACTAGTTAATAGTATAATAGAAAATCTACCGTTCGAGCTTCATTTGCCTGGATATAATTATTGCGGACCAGGAACTAAACTCCAGAAACGTTTATTACGCGGTGACCGAGGTATCAATAAGTTGGATGAAGCTTGTATGCACCACGACATTGCATACGCTAAGCACACAGACTTATCACATCGTCACAAAGCTGATTTACAACTAATGAATATGGCAAAACAAAGACTTAAATCAAAGGATGCTGGAAAAGGTGAAAAACTTAGCTCATGGCTAGTGAGCAAAGTGATGAAATCCAAACTAAAGTCAGGTGCCGGAGTTAAAACGTTTCGAAACTTTGTATCAAAAATAAAATCAAAAATTAAGAAAATTAAACACAAAGATAGTAAAGCTTTAATTAATGCTGCTTACTTAACAGCAAAAAAGATATTTCCAAAAATTCAGAAAATTCGGGTACCGCGAATCATACCTATACCAAAGACTGGAGGTATTTTGCCTTTAATTCCAATTTTTGCTGGCTTATCAGCTTTAGGCACTTTGGCTGGTGGTGCAGCGGGTATTGCAAAAACCGTTAATGATTATAAAGCAGCTCAACAAAATTTGCGAGAAACAGAACGTCATAATAAGACTATGGAAGCTTTAGCTTTGGGTAAGGGTTTATACATTAGACCGCATAAAAATGGTAAAGGATTATTCATAGAACATCCAAAAAACTGATAAAGAAGCTACCTAATCGTCCTCTGACTAACATCGACATCCAAGAACATGCACGAGACATTCCATACTTTCGAGGAATATATATGAAGGATCAATTGCCAAGAAAGCCAAAACGGATTGAATGTGGAATTGTTAACTTAGACGATTCTAAAAATGAAGGAACGCATTGGGTAGCTTATGTTAAAGTATCCGACTATTGTGAATACTTTGATAGTTATGGAGACTTGAAACCTCCAATGGAATTAATGCGATATTTTAAGAATTGTATTGTTTATTACAACTACACAAGATATCAAAAGTTTAATACAGTAAATTGTGGTCATCTATGTTTAGAATATCTGTGGAAATTTTGGAATAAACATGTATAAAATTAATGTGTTTCTTTCATTTCAATCATTTGCAAGATGTCATTCACTTTATCGATAACCGGGAACTCGTCCACCTTATCCACGTACTATCCTAATACGTTACAACTAAATGGACAATATGAGTGTGCATTATTGCATTTCTCAACATTTAATTCTATTCCAAACATTGATGAAACGAATAACAAGTTTTACTATGGCTCCGAAACCATTGAAATACCGGAGGGAACCTATGAATTGCAAGATATCAGTGATTATTTAAAATCTGAGATAAAAGGTGCATCAATTAAACTAGATTGCAATAACAATACTTTAAAAACTACTATGTTCTGTACGAAAGATGTCAATTTTGAAAAAGAAAACACCTTTAGACGTTTGCTAGGGTTTGATAAGCAGATATTAAAAGGTAATAAATGGCATGTGTCACAGTTTCCCGTCAACATTTTACCTACGACCGTGGTCAGAATTGAATGTGATATTATAAGCGGATCGTACATAAACGGAGAACCGAGTCACATTATCCACGAATTTGCACTCAACGTGCCTCCTGGATATAGGATCATAGAAATCCCGAAGAACGCAATATACTTTCCAATCAATCAAAACAACATAAGCTGTATACATATCAGACTGTTAGATTTTAACAATCGTCTAATAAATTTACGTGGTGAAGAAGTACAGGTATATTTACATCTTAGACGAAAAAATGATTGACTACAATAAATATGAGCATCCCCAGGTCAAAAATATCAGTGCCAATTTAGCAACCAAGAAAATAAGAGCTCGCTCTAATAAAAAAATAAAATTAACCGATAATAATAAGGCATTCCTGAAAGCTATCGGTTTGTTAAAATGAATATTTTAGACGTTTTATCCGCTCCGACTTACGACAACACAGTTGAAGGCATCGAATTTCACTCCTACAAGCCCTACGTGACAAGTTTTAATAGAAACGATGAAATTCGCATTCCCATCAACCAACAGGACCTATATGTACTACCATCAGCCAGCACTCTGTATTTGGAAGGAACTGTAATTGTTAGCAAAAAGGACTCAAAAGACAAGGCTTCTAGCGTTCATTTTACGAATAATGCTCTCCTTTACTTGTTCCAAGATATAAGGTACGAGTTAAATGGAGTAGAGATTGATAAAATAAAAAATGCTGGCGTTACTACCACCATGAAGTCATTAATTTCGATGAATGAGAGTGAATCAAAGATATCTAATGCTTGGGGCTGGAACATTAAAGGTACAAAGAATATTAATGGAGGTAACTTTTCCGCATCCATACCTCTTTGTAATATCATGGGTTTTGCTGAAGATTTTAAGAAAGTGGTGATAAACAGTAAGCACGAACTAATATTATTGCGAAGTAACACAAACCTAAATGCTGTAAAACTCAACACCGGAGAGATTGTAGATGACGTGCAAATCAATAAAATTATATGGCGCGTACCACACGTTAAAGTATCTGACAAAGAAAAGATACATTTATTAAAACTGTTAGAAAAAGATCGTCCGCTCCAAATGATATTTAGAAATTGGGATCTATACGAATATCCAGCTTTACCTAAAACTACAAAACATACCTGGTCTATTAAAACTTCGTCGCAAATAGAGAAACCAAGATATATAATTATTGGTTTACAAACAAATAGAAAAAACAATGCAAGTTCTGACATGTCCCAGTTCGATCACTGTTATATTCGTGACGTTAGAGTGTATCTCAATTCAACTTACTTTCCATATGAAAATCTAAACGCTAGTTTTGCAAATAATAAAATTGCTCTAATATACGAGCAATACACTCGATTTCAACAGTCGTATTATGGCAGGCGCTCGGAACCCTTACTAAGTGAGAAACAATTTAAGGACCTAGCGCCGCTATTTGTAGTTGATTGTTCTAGACAAGCAGATAACCTCAAAACTGGTCCTGTGGTGGATGTGAGAGTGGAAATCGAGAGTGAATTGGACATACCAGATCAAACCTCTGCATACTGTCTTATATTAAATGATTGTATAATTGAGTATAAACCTTTGAGTAATATTGTAAGGAAAATATCATGAATCCCAATACCATCATATTAGATGTACAAGGATTTAAAGATCTCTGCAATAATTTTATAGTAAAGGAGTTAGCTTTTGCCACACGTGAATATACACAAACGTTTTTAATTAAACCACCGTACCAGTTCACATACTTAACAAGAGATGAAAAGAGACAAGTCGAGTGGTTGGAAAAAAATATGGGCCTACGTTGGAGCGAAGGCTATATTGATTATAGAGAATTCCAACGCATGATCGTACCATACCTAGAAAATATGAATATATATGTAAAAGGTTCAGAGAAAGTGAAGTGGATAAAAGAAATGTGTGTGAACTGTAATGTATTAGAACTTCATGAAGAAAATTGTCCCAAACTATCTGTGTTAGCTAAAAAGTACTGTGATACAAAAACTACTTTTAATTGTAATCATCATCTAAAACATTGTGCTCTTAGAAATGTGCTATGTATAAAAAAGTTTTTAAACTGGTAATTTTATAAGTTTGTAAGTTTGCTATGTGTGTATGTAATAAGGGTTTAAAAAAATAAAACAATTTTTATACAGAAAACATGCTTTTAATTTCTTAGAATTTTTATAACACCTGTATACAAAACAATAAGCACTAAAATCTGAATATTTACACAAGACTTTTAAATATCACTATCAATTAATGATTTGGATATTTTCTTAACTAACGACTCTGTTTCGTCCATAATAAAGTCAACCGCGTCTTTAACTATGTATTGCGCTTGGATAATAACATTATTACTATTACTGTCACTATCACTGTCTGGAGAATTGTTACACATATCGATCACTGAAATTTTTATTAGTTTACTGCCTCGCCGATGATGCCTACTCATGACGAAAGATTGAGTCGAATTATGTTTCTTAGATTTGACCCTGCGTCGAGACGTAGACTTCTTTTCTTTCGGAACCTGACTGCTAGCCTCGCGATCGCATCGGATCATCTCATTAAAATCTTCTAAAGGATCCTGAGCGTACTGACTAAACATAACATCAGATCCCGCTATCTGAAACAAAGATTAAACAGAAAATTAAATAGAGGTATGACAAAAAATAACTGGGTTATTCCCGATCTCCTCCATTCCATTGTTTAGCAAACTTTTAATCCACAACACTCAGCAGAGTACAAAGCGATGCAGTGATCATTTACATCCTTACGGTATATCTCTAATCACAAGATTCAATACATAAAATACGTACATATTTTTAACTAATGTTTAAATTTATTAATATTATTTACTTACCGAAGACATGTTTAGAATATGATGTGGCACGCAGTACGAGTATCTAAACTGAATAATATTTGTCAAATATCAAAATTATTGTAAATATCGTTAACAAACTAGCAGACACAAGTGAAGAAATTAGTGTATATTTAATAAATAATTTAATAATCAACGAGTGATAAAATGTAGGTTGCATTGTGACACCTAAATATTATGTAAACCATGCATTTTTGCTCGATGCTGAGGACAATGAACTTGATGATATGCAGTTTCGTATTACATTTGAGCTACAAGTACGAGTATTAACTTATTATAACATGAAACATGATTATTTACTAGTACCTCAGATAAGCCTAGTGGTGAAACTAACGAACTTCTATGCAGAAGGTCTCGGGTTCGAATTCCTACAAGCTTCTTTTTAGGGTTCCGTAGCCGAATGACAAAAAACGGAATTCTTAGATTCATCATGTCTGTCTGTCTGTCCGTCCGATCGTATGTCACAGCCACTTTTTTCCGAAACCATAATAGCTGTACTGTTGAAACTTATAAAACACTATGATAAACAAAGTTATTTTGCTGATGAAAAATGTTGTTATTTTTGTAGGTAATTGGCAGATACTGTCCCTGATCTATGCTTGCTCCTACGGAATCCTTCGTGTGTGAGTCCTACACGCACTTGTACGATTTTTTCAATTTTTTCATCTTCATTTCAAATATTAATAAATGCTAGCAAACAAAGTTGTTTTCACATTTTTAAAGTGAATAAAGGTTTTTTATCTGTTAAACAAATAAAACAAGTAAATTGATATAATAGACACATTTATTACAATATTAAAAATCTTTATTTATTTCTAAAAACTAAAGCTAAATAATATAATGCTAATTAACACTAATACATTTATTTACTTAACTAAGAAAGTTATAATATAGGACAACTCTTTATTTTATCAATACCTTATAGTAATCATTCCAAGATATAACGTGTTTCATTATTGTTTACCTAATATATATGAATGACCCCAGGCTTTCGTTGCTATTTTGTCTTTCAAAATAATTCGTTTATCATCGTTATTAGATAAGGTAATTTTATTAACACTTTGTGTAAAAATTTCATGTTTCAATGATTTAAACATTATATTTTTTCTTCTAATAACTCCACCATCCAATAAAATGCTTTCGTAGTCTGTGATATCTAAATCTCGGAGCACATATGGTTTAATTCCCTTGGCTTTTTTGATAACTGTATTTGAAGTTTTTAAAGAATAGAGCTTTGACCTCAACCCAACAAAATCAGAGATATATTTACCACCCATTTCATCTTTAAAAAGACCTGGAATTTTTTTATTGATTAGAGGTATTGCAAATTCGTTCTCATTATCATAGTTACTACTATCGAAGTATTGCAAGAAATGGTACTTCAGATCATTATAAAAATCGTTAGTATATATTTCATACACAAAAGAATCGGTATCTGTATAACATAAGCGTACTCGATCATGATAAAAAGGTTTAATAACATTGTAATGAAAATTATACATATGGGACTTAGAAAGATCTAAAACTGTGAATCCTATGTAAATAGGTTTATCTAAGATTATTTGATCTGGTTTCATTTGTATAGCAACTAAATTTTCAGTCAATATTGTTGCACTATGAAAATAAGGATTAGCTATAAGCCTCTCAGCGGATATTGATTTGTTGGTTTTATTTGTTTTATCACTCCATTGATTAACTAAATATACGGTGACTCTCTTTTCAGTATTTTCCAACGTTTTACCAAAGACACTGTTGTTTAATAATTTAAAAAAGTCTTGCTCGAATGTACTTTTTGCTTTCTGACGTAATTGAGTGTTTAATTCTATGTATTCTTTTAAATAGGGTCTTTGTTTGAAAGTAATGACTCTGTGAATCTTTCGTAATATTAAACCATGCTCTAGACACTTTTTTAAATGAACGTAGTGTATAACATAATTGTACTTATTGTATAAATTTGCGATAAGTTTTTGTGTTTTACCACCTGGAGGAATGCACTTTTCAGGACAAAAAGGCAAGTCATTATGGTAATTGTGTAAGTGATCAGGATATAAAAGATCAACTTCTAATATATATCCCCAGTCAGCATTATCTTCGATATTTTGAACGCGTAAATTAATTAATTCGTTTTCATTAAGAAACCGAAAACTAGAATATGGCAAATACTGACACATACTATAACCATATAAATTATTACAGTCTAGATACGCTATGAAACAATCTGGCTTTACAGCATTATATTCGAGCATATATTTATGATTGGCTCTTGCATACCGATGCGAGCACATACACAAACCTCCTCTAATACCATCCTGAATCATTTTAACAATCGCCAAATCTGTCACCAGTTCTAATTGAACGCCTGTTTTAAGTAGCATTGCATCGAAAGATAGACTAGGGGTCGTTATATAAAATGCAGGGTCAAGTTTATAATATTGTTTACAAGTTTTTCTAAAATTTTGAAATATATCAGTTAGTAAGAGTACATCTGTTTTTAAGTACAGATCAGTGTATTCTCCTAAATTATTTATATTAAAACAATTCCAGACAGTTTTAGCATGATTATAATCGTCATCGCTGACGTCTTCGTTTGTCAAAGAATTGTGAAAGTAACACTTTAGCGGTAGCGCCTGTTGCTCGTAACATTTCCAATTTGTCATATAATCGTATGGATAAACACCTTTTCGTGTCAGCAAACTAAAATGTTTATTATCAGAAAAATGAGATCGAAGATTAAGAAAATCTTCTATCTGCATTGTTTTAGCTAGTTTGTCTAAACTGGTTCCTAAAAAATTATAAGAATCTAAAAATCTTAATTGTACATATTCATTATCTGCAACGGGTATAAACTTTGAAAATGATATATATTTTTCTTTGGTCTTGGGTATAATTTTTATTTGACCAGGTATTTCACCTAATTTTTTCACAAATAAATGACAATCATATCCTGACAAGTTATGAAAAAATATTGGTATGAATTTTGGTACTTTATGTTGGAGGTTACAATGTCGATGAGCTGCGCCACGGTACTTACCTGTGATGTGACAGTGATCTCTAACTCTGTCAGACCACAGCAAGTTTTCACATATATGACACTTAATTGCATTTCTAAAATCCTCATCATCTTTATCAGTAAATATCATAGGGTTGTTTTTAGTTAGTATTTTATATATTTCAATTACATCCTGAGTAAGAAACTCTATAAACTTTGTAACACAATCCTCACCGCGATAACTTCTATACCTTTTATTATCATTATCATTGAAAGAAGATACTATGTTATAAGCAAAAGCGGCTGGCGCGTGTCGCTGGGTGTATGTTGTATTAGCAGTATCAAATTCATCGTTGGAAATCGGTATTAACAGTGTTTCAAAATCGGCATAAATTACGAATGGAATGTCTTGTTTTCTTTGAAAGTTCTTAAACTTTAGCACTGATCCACTATCGGGCAAAATTGTGACAACCCCTCCACACAGATGTGTTTCAAGTTGACTAAGAGTAGGAAAAAACAATAAACAAGATTCGCAATAATATAATTTACCATGATGCTTAGAAATTTGAGTTCGAACTAAACGGGGTAAATTCTTAATAAGACAGTAATGGGAATTTGTATCATTTTCTAAATACAATAAGTGAATGCTCCTACATTTTTTATTAATTGTTTTATATAATGGTCCGATAATGGTTTTATTATTTTTCAATCCATATACAAAAATATTAATATTGGGATTATTTTTTTCAAAATTGGCTATGTCCGTGAATGTGATGGGAAATGATAAATCATTAATATTTAAAACATCCTGAAAACGAGGATATGATGTAACTCTGTCGGTATGTTGGGTTGCGGGATACAAGGCTGCCACAACACACCATAGAAAGCAGTACTTGTCGTTGTTCTTAATGTTCAAGCAAGCTTTTTTATTTTTTATAAAATTTGGTAAAGGAATATATTTGGATCCACTGAGCGGCTGATATTTATTAATATTTATTTCAAAATAGGAGTTATTCAAAAATGTCCAACCGCTATCTCTTTCCTGAAACTCTTCTATTTTTTTGAGAAGTAATGAAATTGTTGATTTAAAAATTGTATCGAAATTGTAATTTAAATTAATAATAAAGTTTTTTGTAGCAAACGATTTAATTTCTTGGTGATCGTTTTTAAACAAAAGAAAGATCAAAAATAGTTCAAAGTTAACTTTAACAGATGTGTGCCTTTTTAGTGAGTAGTCTATCAGATCCTTGACTTGTTCTCGGATTTTTATTAGAAAACTCTCTGGAAATGTATGAACTAACTCCTCAGTTGCGATAATCCTATAACTTACAATACGTCCTTTGAATGAGGAATTGATTATTTTTACATTACTACTAAAAGGAGCTACGCTATTGTTTTTATGTGTATTACTACGTAAATGACCAGACCACTGACGATTATCTACAGATACATGACATACTGTGCAGTAAGGCATTGTTATTGAATACACGAATTAGTATTGATAGACAAGGATTAATAGTTATTTCAGCGTTTAGACACAAGTATCAATATTAAATCTTGTATTATAATATGTTGTGCTTAAATATAATATATATACCTTTCATACAGATTTACAGCTTCGAAAATGCATTAGAACCACTATAAATAAAAATCTTGATCAGTTGTAGCTCCCGTTCCTCATTTGTTGTTTTATCTGTTTTGATCATATTGTATACAGCCTTATTCTGGAAATAAGATGCAAAGATTTATTAGATATGTACTTAGATTAATAATTCAACAAAAACTTAAAGTTAAGGGCACATAATATATATTTACCTGAGAATTATTTGATCTTACGCACTTGTAGAAATTATCAGATAAAAATTATGTACTTCTAAATATTTTCCTTAAGAATAAATCTTCAATCTCATCGTCTTTGTACAATTGTAAATTGTAATGCATGTGTAGCTGAAAAATAATAAAAATATTGTTATTTAAATTATAAATAAAATAACCATTAAGTATCAAAATAGATTATTATAAATGAATTATTAAAATAATAATTACCTGTTTAATGTTCACAATTTCAATATTAAACTTGTAATATTACATATTTAGTAATAACATCCATTTACCGATATACCTAAAACGTTTTTATAATTTAGGGAAAATTCCACAACGTCAAGCCTTCGTAATAATACCATTGCTAAGTATCAACTTTCAGCGTTTCCGATATAATGCAAAATTTGTACAATGGTGCAACCTAATTAATGTTTCGTAGGCAGCTATTTTACACAGGGCTGTCATTACGCTGCTTATATAATTACCGTTGTATGAAAATTGTAACGAAATGGTGTGTAAACCCTAAGTGTTTTCGATGCATCAGCAATTGATTCTACTTTAGTTTGCCTTAGTATTAACTTTTTGAAGGTTTAAAATACGACCAAATAAAAAAGTTCCGTCACACGCTAAAACCCAAAGATTTTAAGTATCTTTTCATGTTAGACATTTCCAGCCTTATAAGTCACTACGTTTTTCATTATGATCATTACAATTATTCCAAGTGAACTAAGTAATAGTAACTTGCGACTCCGGACTTCAGTCGTGCACTCGTGATCCGCGATCGGTAAATTGTTGTACTCAGTCAGTAAAGTCAGTGTCGTCAACCGCCATCACCAACGCCAGTTGAAGATCATCGTGCCTGCTGGCGCTGCTGACGTCTTGAAGTTGAGTAAGTCCATTACAAGTCAAGGAAAAATGTAAGTATAAAATATTCGAAACTCTTCTGACTCTAAACTTCAGAACCACCTCCCTCTTTTTAATTTATTTTATTTAAACGTATGTATCACTTTTTTGTTTCAGGTCCGATTCTGAGGGTTCATGCTATCAAACACCATCAACCATTGAACGAAAAACGAAAACTGGTCGTAAACCTACAGAAAACAATGGAAAACGCAAATCAAAATCGAACCGTCCCAGGTAAATTACATATTGTTTTACATGTTTCAGGCCTGCTTTTGACTATGGGATATATATTACATCTCGTGACGTAATATTAACATCTCGCCATACATTTTAACGCTTGGGATGTAAATATATATTTCATAGTGAAAAGCCGGTCTCATTATGTTTGTCTCATCAAGTAAATTACATATTGTTTTACATGTTTCATTATGTTTGTCTCATCAAGTCTCATGAGTGTAGTGATTGTTGTCGTTACTGTTAGTACTTACAAAAATAGAGCAGCAATAAGTATTTCTCAACGGATAATTCTTTAAGTGTTATACTCATCGAGATTATTGAAAAGCCTTATTAAATATCAATTCTTGACCACCCAGTTCAGTATCCAACATAATTGAGTTTGTAATAAGTAAATTAACAACGTTACATAAGTAGGTATGTTGTTTAAAAATTAAATAGTGTAATTGGTTTCGGTCGTACTATTTAAATAAATAAATTAAACAAAAGTTGTTTTGTTTTTACAGTAAAAAAGCTACGAGTGATAGCGATATATTCGGTATCAGCCAGGCCCGCGAGACAGGCGCGGAAGTCGGACAGGGATCATCAGGTCAAGCAAGCCTGTCGTCGCTGTTCGTGTACCGAGTGGCTAACGGGTGCGAGCGACGCACAGCTCACACCGAGGGCGAATATTACATCGACTGTAAGGTGTACCGAGCTGACGACGCGCGCAACACCGACTCGATGGAGCTATGGAAGAAGGCACTTGTACGAATAAAGCTCCAGGCCGACATTGACTCTCCTCAGTGGAGAAAACTGCAGGACTTTGTACGTTCTGCAGATGTTTTGTTCCCCGACAAACCTGTTTTTTACGATAAATAAATAATAAATATGGTTTTATTTCATTGAATGTTTTTTTTATTTCCCTACTATGCATACCCACACTTCATTTCACACACATCTCATACAGACACAATTAAATACGATATTATATATGTGTGTATACACAGTCGTATACATTCATACCACTGTTTAGCTAGAAAAGCACTAAACACATATCAATAGAATAACACTAAACACGTGACATCTTTACAAACCGTACCACTACCACTTTGCATTACTAACATAAACCGAGTCGACCGTTCATGATTGGGCATTCTGGACCATCGGAGCGATGGCGAACTTGTTTCGCCGAGCGAAAAGTGGCCCAGAATGCCCAATCATATACTACTCCTGTACCGTATTGGCCTTCATAATTTACTAAAAAAAAATCCATAATTTTTGTAATCATGAAAAAAGAAAAAAGGCAAATTTGTAGTTTTTAACAACAAAAATTGATTTTGCGTGCAGCCGAAATGCCTCAAAATATCTTCTTGGGAACGATTTCGCCATAAGCATCACCTTTTTCTTTTTCTTAAATTTCATGTGGATTGAAAACCTAAGAAATGTTGAATTTAAAGGTCTATCTATTCACTTTTCATACTAAAGTAGTTTGACAAATTCTCAATTCAGAGACAGGGTGTTCGTGTTTGCTCCTAGTCCAACGTCCCTTACAGTAGGAGCATTATGTTGTTTCGATACTAATATCCCAGCGAATGCTCATTTTCTTGAATTAGTAGTCGAACACAGGCTTTTTTGATGATTCATTATCAAGTTCGCTTATCGTTACTGAGTTGTCGTCGATCGAACAGAGTTTAACCTCTGCGCTCTGATTACACTGCGGCTCCAATTAGGCAATTACCTATATGAATATAATGTTTTAATTTATTTCGTGTGAAGTAGTTAATTAGGGACCGCGTGTAGGAGACATGAATTATTTGCTTTGAATTACTTCTTGAGATTTTGATCTTATGTTTGGCAAAAGTTGAAAATGTTTGCTAACTCATTCAAGTTAGCAAATAGATCTAGCTCCATCTTGTTCAGAAACTTATGTCTGTCGACTGTTTGCTCTAGATATACTACTCAGTTTAACCCTTTAACGACGCTCTTATACGATCGTGCGTTCAACTTTCAAAAATATTTTCGCGCCGATATCGCACTATCGTGACATGGCGTTTTCTCAGGGGGGGAGGGGGCGGGATTTTTTTTATTATTTTTCTAGGATGACTTTGGACATGGGTACTTAGAATATAAGATCGAAAACAAGCTACGCAAGACTTTTTTTCCGGTCTTAAAGGGTTAAGACAAATTTTCTAATACTAAGCTAATCTTACCTTAGTTGCACCATGTTATACAGAAAGCAGCCATGTCGGGAAAACTACAAACAGAGTTATAAGCATTTTTCTGTCGATGGTTGCATCATGGATGCATGGACATAGCTGCATTTGATGGCTCATATCTCCGTGATAAATAGAGATATCGACGTTGCAAAAAATCTTGTATGTCGAAATTAGTATGGCTGTGTTTATAACTCATTTTTGGAAAAAGTGTCATATGGCTGCTTTCTACATAACTAGATCGAGTTGTGTTATACTAGGGTTCATCATCATCAGTTCAGCCGAAGACGTCCACTGCTGGACATATGGCTCCCCCGAGCGTCATCGCATCGACCGGTTCGACTAGGGTTAGATCAAAAATACATTTCAAGTATAGGAAATATGCATATATTATTTTCTCCGTATTTTAATTCGATAGTTTACATCGCCATATAATATTTAAAAAATATTCAACGCCACAGCATTTGAAATTACATATTTATAAAAAAGGTAAAAATAGCCAACCGACACGGGCACCTTAAACGCCCTCCATTTTGGCCGCTTGGTGTGACGTCATAGTCTATGACAAAAAACAAGAAATTGCAAACCCTCTGACATTTTATTGTTGTCATAGACTTTACGTCACACTTGCTCTGAACAATGGCGTCGCTTTTCAAATATTTGAATTTCCCACAATTATTTTACACTTTTTGAAAATTTCATGCTCAGAAAGAAATTACATATAATCAAAAATATTGATGGGGACATAATTCTGAAGAAATATCACAAAAACAGTTTATAAAAAATATATATTTGGCCCTTATTTGAATCACATGCATTGAGCTTTTCAATCACTAAATCTCTGAAAGCATTCCTAATTCCCTCCACGAACATAATAAAACTTTCCAATACTACATTTCACTGCTTTCAAAATAAATTCTAAACAAAGCTAGGTGCTTTTAAGATAAGTTCTTTTTATTTGTGCATCCGATTCACACGGAGCCGTATCCCGAGTTACTCCTAACGCCTAGCTAATGTAAACCAGCTTTATATCAACTGTCGATAGCACTGAGTTTACTTTGTTACCTTTTGTAAGATGTGTGTCTGTTTCTGTATTTATTATCTAGGTTTGAGTAAATGTGTCAGTTTTTTTTGCCTTTTTGTGTTGTGTGGCAGTGTTTTGTACATACTTCTTCGTTCATGTCGATGTCGCATGAACTATTTACAATGAACTAGTTTCTGCCCGCAGCTTGGTCCGCGCGAAATTTCTTGTTTTAACATAAAATATATCGTACTAGCTGCGTCCTGTGGTTTCACCCACATAAGTCTCGATCCCGTGGGAATATATTGGGATAAAAAGTATTCTATGTCCTAACCCAAGTCATCCTCTACCAGTGTGCCAAATTTCATCCAAATTTGTTCAGCCGTTTTAGCGTGAAAGCGTACCAAACAAACAAACTCACTTTCGCATATATTACTATAATAGTAATATACTAGTTAGGATGACACTCGGTAATACTGTAGCTTCCCATTAGTAAAAAAAAAATCGGAATCGGATCAGTAGTTCCGAAGATACAACAAACCCTACATACCAAATACTCGTATATTTTATCACATGTCCCTGAATTAACGCACACCCCAATTAGAATATTATGTTATAATCTTATTATATACCCTGAATGTTTACTGTTATGTATAAAACATTGTTTATTTATTAAAATAGTTATACTGATAGTTGAAAATTGTGGTCACATTACAAATCAACGCACGCACACAGTTGCACACGTATATGGGTCTAGCGTAGTATATAGGTATTTCATCTATTTTGATTTGTTTTAAATGTACATATATGCGGAAGTGTGACTTAATAACGTAGTTTTAATTATTTTTTGGAATAAAAAATAATCTATATTAAAATTGACAGAAATCGGTTCAGTAAAAGATTCTGAGCAAACTTCTTTCGTCATGTGCATTAATAGCCGATTCCTATAAATTACTGACCGTTATTGGTTAGAATTAAGACTTGTACTACTTTACCAATAATGAAGCAAAGTCCTCATAGCTTTGCATAGTAGACCCTAGACCCCCCTCCCATATGAATATAGCTATCACAGCTAAACGTAGCTTACGAATCAATTTATATGGCCAGTTTGGCAATAAAAAAAATCGTTTTTGTTTTTAGGAACCTAGCATAATTCAGTTACACATTATAGATAGTTCAGGCCGTAGTAAAAGTGAAATCAGTCATCAAGGTGGTGGCGGAGCTAAGATGCTGACGATCGCTAAAACTACTAGAATGTAACATAGTTTTGGTCACCCTTGATAGATCTAAATCCTTAAGAGTAGCAAGGTTTCGGCTGATTGATAATGATAGATGATTTTATTTTCCTACTCTAAAGGTGAAAGCTAAAGGACCTTAAGTCATATTTTATAAATTATTCAGTAGAGCTCATTAAAGATGTCTATACCCGAAATTAGATATTAAAATCGACCGTGTATAAAAGTAAATAGTGTATCGTTGTAAAATAAAAGTATGATTATGATAATTGAAAATACAAAAATGACAAAAAATGGACTTAAGGTCCTTTAGCTTTCACCTACAGATATAATATCCGGTACACTGTACAGCTAATATTCCTACCATATCTTAAAGGGTAAGAGCACGTCTTCCCTACCATTATCGCGCTCCCCGGTCTATGCCTTGATGTGCAATGGTCTCTGTATCCTCATGAAACATGATGCTCCAGAGGCTAGTGTGAATCTTTGGGTTCATTCGAGTAATCGAGTCTGGTGTAACCGCGCTGGGGTCGGTGCAATTCATTAAAAAAATCAGTCTGCCTAGCCTTTTCCCAACTATGTTGGGGTCGGCTTCCAGTCTAACCGGATGCAGCTGAATACCAGTAATTTACATGGAGCGACTGCTTATCTGACCTCCACGACCCAGTTACTGGGTAATACCTCTTGGTAAGACTGGTTGTCAGACTTTCGGGCTTCTGACGACCCGTAACGACTTTCAAAGATCTTCTAATGACAGCCGGGACCAACGGCTTAACGTGCTTTCCGAGGCACGGAGCAGTCTCGGTATGAAAAGATGGTCACCCATCCTCAGACCAACCCCGGCAAGCGTAGCTTAGCCTGATGGATCGACCCGTGCGGCTGTTATTACTTAGCCTAGTGCATTTCATTTATTAATTCGTAAGTAGGTTTGTACAAACACTTTTACACGTCAATCGTATTTTAAAAACTATATGAGGTCGGCGTTTCCTATTCGTCTACTCTGAGCAGACAGGCCGAATCAAACTCAGAGGTCACTCATTCCAGAGATAAGATTCTTTTGGTTCATTCATAGTAATTGTGTGTACATGTTAGATTGTATAATAATTATGCATGTTAATTTGAATATTCAAATATTAAAATAAAAAGCGTAAAATTTCAATCCACGCAAACGCCTATAATATTTTTCAAACTATCATTATTATCAAATTATCATAGTTTATAATGTTTATATGAAATAAACACCGAAATCCATTACCCCCCTCTGTCGCAGTCGGGTTTCTTAGGCTATCATTGTAATCAAAACCCGATACGTTTCATAACACGTTAAAAATGGCCGTTTAACGCGGCATCAAATAAAAATGTGCGTTATTTTAGATAATAAGTTGTAATTTATAACTTAAACGTGTGTATGGAGAAATTATGGAAGGGTATGAGTAGCTGCTAGGCCTGCTACTTATTTAAGGTTGTCACTCTATACGATCAAACTTTAATCCAAAATAAAAACAGATTTTAAAATATATATGTATGTGAATAAATCTTTCAATCACATCATCTACCTAGCCTTTTCCCAACTATGTTGGTGTTGGCTGAATACCAGTATTTTACTTGGAGCGACTGAATATCTGATCTCCACAGTTACTGGGTAATACGATACCCATTGGTAAGACTGGTTGTTAGACTTTCGGGCTTCTGACGATCCGTAACGACTGTCAAAGATCCACGAATGACAGCTGGAACCAACGCGGCTTAACGTGCTTACGGAGGGGTCTTCATATGTAAAGGTTTAGAAAGGGTTACGTCACACCCATCCGCGGACCAACCACGGCAATTGATCGATCGACCCGTGCGGCTGCCACAAGCCCCACGATATATTTTTTTCTGGTATTATTAAAATTTTAAATGACTTTGTCAGGATTCCTCTGAAACATTCCTCCTAAAATCTGCTCTAAAGACATTTTGACAGCAAAGGCTAAGGCTTCTAGACGACAGACAGACGTTGTTTAACCATGCTTTAGAATCCTGTTAACGATAATTCAACAGAAAACCACTAACCACTGATTAAAACCCAAACTATTTCAATAAAACTGTCAATTTAAACCATTGTTTAAACTGCCATCCCTACAAGAATAGAGAGGTGACACGTATTGCCTTACAGCAGTGAAATTTCTCCAATTAGTGTGTTTCCAATCAAATTAATAGCCCATAGAGTATACAATGAACGTACGGTGTCCGGTTTTCGACCATAAATTAAATTTGACCGTGAATGCTGTTAGATGGCTACTAATACCACACTTTGTAAAGACATTGTATGGGATATTTGTCAAGATAAGGTGGCTTAATGTTGCGACATGGCGTGTGTGAAAGTAAAATTAAAAGTTTTTGAATACAATGAAATATATTTTATGCTACCAAGCAAAATAAAATAGGAATGTGCAATAGGCGTTCCTAACGCTCCAGGTGACATCGATATAAAATCTAGTGTCGATAATATTTGCAAGAAAATATAAAAACACGAAGATTCAGGACCTAAGCGCAACAAAACGCTAGTTTTATAATGCCTTAAAGTACTTGAAGTATATGATATTCTTTAGGATATATGCTAGTTAGGTAGTGTGTTGAAAACATAATACAACTAATTTGATACGATAGAAAAAAAACCGGTCAAGAGCGTGTCGGACCACGCATAATGAAGGGTCCGTAGTTGGGATGAATTTACCCCAAGAAAACTTAACATTGTAGTTGTAAAACAGGTTCTCCCATACATTCCAATTACAAATGTCCATAGTTAAATGAAAAGATCCAACCCACATGACACCTAATGTGGGTTGGATCTTTTCATTTAACTATGGACAAAATAATGTAAATTTGTGCGCACAATATTGAGAGATTTACCATGTTGTTTTAAGACCATCGACTTCTTATAGGTTTTCCTGTAATCTAATAATAATAATAATGAACCTTTAAACTATTTTCTTAAATAACTTTAAAATGGTTTATTTTAAAATTATAAAAAAAAATACATTTAAGTCTCTTACAGTAAGCCCTTTCATTTGATATGTCACGCGGTACAGTTTGCAAAACATTATTTTTTTAATTTTCTTATTTGCTCCCCAAAGTTGAGCCCCATATTCAAAATTTATTTATTTACGTTACACGTCCTTGTTTGGGTCAGAGAAATACATATGTGTACCAAATTTTAACTTAATCGGTCCATTACATTCGGAGCAAATTGGCCAGATTCTTTGGTCAGCTTCTTCTACAAAGAACATATTTACGTAATAGTGTTTTATTTTTTAGTATTGAACTAAAAAATTAAAACACTATTAACAATAGATTTTTTTGTAAATAGATAATTGATTCATATTTTGTAATAAATTACCAGCGTTGTGTTATCGCGCTTCTCTTTCTTTTCTATGCTGTCCGACAGTGACCACGCTTTAGGTCCTGTAGTCCCCTTAAAAGGATACAACACCTTTAACATAAATATAAAGCTTTATGATTTTTTCATTTAGATTTTAATAACCATTTAAATCCTTAACATAAAAACGTACAAACGTTATACAATTTCCGCCATCATTTCTCCATAAAAGATTATCCGACATTTTACTCACACATAACCTCAAAATCAGTAGAAAGGTATAATTATGTAAATCCTATGACAATAGAAGATAACAGCTCATTCATTAAACCATTTATAAACCTATTCACGTCTTCCAAAAGCCGACACTACCGACTTCTCGATAAAAAGTCACAATTTATATCCAAAAGTAATTTGGGAACTGTGTTAAAAGGGAAAGCACAGAGGCAGGCTATGGTCACAGTATAAAATAATAAACAGTATGTCAAATGAGCTTTTTGAGGCAATATGTTTCAATGTACAGTGGGCCGTCGTTGTGCTTGACCCTTTTCAAAAGTTTTTCGAATGCACGTTGAAATCTTAGCTTTCAACGCCTTTTTTTTGTTTGACCAATGAATGAAGGTTGAACCTTTTTTTTAAAGTTTATTGTTTTTGTTTGACCAATGAACGAAAAATGTCGCCTAAGTTTTTTTTCTTAACTTGTGTAGAACCATTTTTTTATAATGTGCGCCGAAGCGCTATTGGTGGACGAAAACAATGCAGGCGGGGTTAGCCACTGGCCCGTGCATACGAAAAGCGCCTTTATGGGGGTGAGGCACAAAAATCGTTGACTGTACGTACGGGTTCAATGGGGTTGTTTCCTGGAAGCTTCGCCACAAGAGAGCGCTGTGTTTTTGTCACTTGTCAAAGTCATTTTGAAGACAAAGCGACCAAACGGTGACCAGTAAAAACACGTGAATGAAAGCCATTGACAGCCGAATGAAAGTAACAAACACTTGGCGCGGTAACGCCATCTACGTGGAACTAATTTGGCAGTTTTCTTCCCCATTGTGCAGTCCACTGCTAAATGTAGACCTCTCTCAAATCGCGCCACGACACGTAGTTCTCTGCATTCAGCATCAAGTCTGTCCTTGCCGTAAGTCATCTGATCACCTCTCTGATTCTAGGTGGTTTCTTGCCGATTCACGATTTCTCTTAAAAACCTCATCTGCTCCAACGGTTACCGGTCCATTTCCACTTCAGCCGTTACGTCCATCTATTAAAGGCACTGCAAAACAATTATATTATAGGTCGTGTACCTTAATTTGTTGTTCTACTGTTAATATGTAGGTACTGTGTTATGGTGGCGTGTATGTCAATGGGCTGGAGTCAATCATGATGAGTGTGGTATCGAGGCAAAGAGGATTATGGTGATAACATGGTTTGTGGTTGATAAGTAATGGGTTTTTGATTTGACAGTTTTGTAAATGGCATATTAGTAGTGGATTAAGTTGGTTTTGATATGGTTGTGAGAGGTTTTCGCCTAGCTGGTAAGTTAACCAAACACCTAAAGTTGACATACAAATCATCGATAACTGCTGTAATACCACCAATGTTTAAGTCTGGGACTATGGACCGCTTATCCCTTATAAGCGGTCCATAGTCCCAGACTTACACTTGAATACTGATACAACCAACAAAATATAATAATTCGCACCTTCGGTAAGACAAGGCCATAAATGTCAAAATTTCAAACAGTCGGTTAAATATGTCAAACTGATTTAAAAATACCCTTTTATTTGGAATCACAAAAGTATAGGGCTTATTTCATGCAAAGATCAATCAGTTCAAGGTGGTAAGATGGTATGAGCAGAATAATACGGTATTTAATGTAAAAAAAAAAAATCTTAAAATGGCTCTCCTGTAAAATCATAAAAAGTGCATTTGTGCCCTTGTCTTACCGAACGAAGGTGCGAATTGTCCATAGTTAAACAAAATAAATCCAACCCACTTTACACCTAATGTGGGTTGGATTCTTTTCGTTTAACTATGGACAATAGTGTCTTACAAATATACATGGTGTACCTAAGTGTAAACAGTGGCAACCTATTAAGGGGACATTGTACTCATCATTATGAATAACTTTTACTATGGCACCAAACCAGAAATCGCGAAAAAAAATCAGCTGTTCAATACATTTAAAGTTATATTTATGTTGTTAGCTATGAGCACAATGTTATCTTTTGTCTTGTATAAAAGTATGTTTTATTAGACTTAGAATTTATAACTAAAGGTCTATATGACCTGTAACTTATATGTGTAGTATTTAAACTGTTAGTATAAGTTGGCCAATAAATAAATGTATGTTAGCATATTTCGTGAAAATGTAGCGAACAGCAGATTTTTTTTTGCAATTTCAGATTTGGTCCCATACTAAAAGTTGTTAATAATGATGAGTATCCCTTAAAAAGTTGAAAGGTTGACTTACACCCTGTAAAACACTTTCTATGTTAATGACGAAGAACTGAAAATCTGTCACAGACATGCCTCTCAAAAACTCATTAAAAACTAGCTAACATTTTGAAGTCTTCAAAATCAACAAAGACGTCACATCACAGTAAATAGTTGTAGGAAATAAGTTAAAAGCAGAATTGAAATTTCGAGTAGGTAACTACGAGGATGGCGGGAACGGTTAAAGTAACACATCACGAAATATTCATACAAGGAAGGAACATCTTAAGATTCCGAGTATGCAAATATTACTTTGCCAACGTTTGGGGTGTGGTACGAAGTAGAAGAGGGGAGCGATTTGAGGGCAATTTATGAATTAGGAGGATTGTGTAGCTGTAATTTTCATACAAAAAGCGACAACGTTTTTCTCCCCGTAAACATAGTCTAATTTTCATATTTTTTGGAAATGTTGTAGGTATAATGAAAAACTAGGTCCGTAAGTTTTTATTATAAACAAATATTGCATACGATATAAGTTAATATTAGCAACTAAATATCTATGTTTTTGCCATAAAAACTTCCTCGAGCGTATTTTTTTTTAAATTGAATTACTAAAAAAGAAAAACAGACCTAGATTAAGGTGTAATGTAATGAGACCAAAATTGTATCATTTCGTAAAGGTTTAGGGGGGTGAAAACATTATCGCTCGAAACAATATTTACGTAAATAATTGTATGAAATGTAGGTAATTGCCTCCAAGACTCACGCCGCTTATCGGCACTTCACAGTCCCCTTAAGATGAATGCGCAATGATAGCCCACGAAATTCAAATTTTCTTACGTGTATATTCAGTGTCAGGTCAGTGTCAGGTTGTATGTTGATCAAAATATGATTCGCGACTATAAAAAAAAGTAGGTATTTACATAATTATAACCATAATAATCATCTATACAGGGTTATTGGTAAAACACCAACAACTTCTTAAGGGGTCATTGTACTCATCATTATGAACAACTTTTACTATGGGACCAAACCTGAAATCGCGAAAAAAAAAAATCAGCTGTTCATTTTCATTTTGACGAATTATGCTAACATATATGTACTGAACAGCTGTTGCTTTTTCCCGATCTCAGGTTTGGTCCCATAGTAAAAGTAGTTCATAATGATGAGTGCAATGACCCCTTAAGAGGTTGTTGGTGTTTTACCAATAACGCTGTATATTAGTTAGATTTGTTCTAAAATGTCACAATTTCCGAAATCCAACTTAAAGAGAACAAATCTAACTTGGAGAGATGTATTGATGATTCTTAAGGTCTAATGCAGATAATTTTTACCATGCGCATATGGAATTGAAGCATGATAGATTGCCGGACAGTGATATTCCAGCAACGATATGTCGATAATTTCGGATCACTGACATTACTAAATTTTTGGTTCGATATACAAGTAAAAATATGACTGTCTAATCACTTTCGCTCACATTTGTTATACTAAAATAAATTTCTTGAGTAAGCTAAGCCCTCTTTGCCTGCATTGAGTGGCACTAGGGCCAAGGCCAAAATTTGTAAAACTCATTATCCGCTTCAGCTTATGAGCTGTCCAACAAAGTGACTATGCCTTCCACCAGTATATATGTATATTCAGCAAGAACTCCGACTGCGTTTAGTGCGGTGACAATGCCAAGTCGTTATTACAAATTATTGCACTTTTTACTTATGCTACCATACGAATTTATATTTTTAAGTGTTGCGATTCATCGTCTTTCCTTCTTGGTATGGTAAGCTAATTAAAAAGTAGGACTTTACGTTCATGGAAATATTGACATCACAGACAACCTTCTGTCTCCATTATCAGACCAATTTTAAGACAATATCGATACATCTTTATCTTTCTGATTTAAGGACGAATCAGCCACTCTCTTTCACTCCTGCTCTTCAACATCTACGACTTTCTTCATGATTCACACTAAGCGCTTCTAAACATCCTTCATAATGCGCACGGCAAAAGAGTGGAACTCACTACCTGCGTCTGTGTTCCCGAACGCTTACAACCCGAATCTCTCCAAAGTTAGAGTGGACAGGCTTCTTCTGGGTAAGCTCACTCCATCGTAGACTTTGTCTCTGTCACCTCTGACCTAGACTATAGTCAAGAGCAAACCCATCTCAAATAAAAACTAAGCATTTAGGTACTTGTGATATTGGTCGAAGTGGTGGTGTTTGGCGGAAGCCTGTGTCTAGCTGTGGACGTCTATAGGCTATTTGAGCCTTCATTCCATCATTAGATAATGATGATGAACTAATTCGTCGCCTTTGAAATCTAAAGTAAACTCCCACAGCCCTATCTTTAAGACGTGGTCTTAAAATCGATAAACGACGGGTCTTGAGCTGAAATCCAACACGTTTGAACTGTGCTGAACCCACTGACTTGTGGTACGAGTTCGAGTGGATAACAAGAGTCTTAGCACCTACTCAATATACTTCACTTCACACAATACATCAGACCGGTTACCTGGTGAGAATTAATACTACGGTTACTTGGACCACTAAATGAGATATTTAGATTGCTTCAGCCAAATCATCATACTTCAATAGGTTTGCCATAAACGTAGTATCGAAACAGACTGACAGGATTGCTTCCGCACTTTATTATAATAGTATCCCATCCCTTCCTATTACAATAACCGCAGATACTCAAAGCCCTAACAAAAAACAACAGCCAATACCACATAAAATTACCATAGCCGTTTCTAATCACAAAACAACCCACAAAAATAAAGCCTATAGGTGTTTTGTCCATAGCCGTTATTATATCCATAGCCCATAGGCCATAAGGTATGGAGAATGAAGCTATAAAGGGTCTGTGGTAGCGAAACGGTAGATGCATGCGGTTTATGATGATTGCACGTCAAGAAACAATAGCCTCTTATTGTTTATAGAGGACTGGGTAGCGAAGTTAGAGGGGCTGGATGTGGCTGTAGGCTTTTTTGTGCGTATGTGTACTTGAAATATCCGCTGTTCTGTGTACTATTAGTGACCTGTTGGTGATGTAAATAGAGGATGGCAGGAAAAAGTAATTTTAAAACAATGCGAATTCATACAGCTTCTGGATCTAGTAAGTCCGCGAAATCAAAGATTTAAGAGGCCCACGAAGCATGCATAGTTCATACAAACGAAATACCAAAATAATTTCTAAATCAAACATATTCTTAAAGTAGTGTGTATTTAATCCGATTGGATTACAGAATATCTAAGTTCCCAGACATATATTTTGAAAGGATACTGATTTGAAGACAAGATATGAGGAAATTAAAATTTCTATAGAAAACTTATTTTTCTCATATTTCCTGTTTAAATCAATGTTCTTATTTAATATATATTTGGGAACCTAGATATTCTGTAATCCAATCGTAATAAATACACACTACCTTTAGAAAATGTTTGATTTACAAATTATTTTGGTATTTCGTTTGTATGAACTACGCATGCTCCGGGGGCGTCTTAAGTTCACAAAAGTCCTTGCGTAAGTTTTGCGTGTTCTACACGTTAAAATAAATTAATTTTAAATCTATTAACAATTAGGCATGAAACGACAGACGTTGTCCTGTCCAAATTTCAATAGAGACAAAAATTCCATAGGATACGAGTATCGTTCAATTGTTCCCGAATTAGAAAATTCTCCGGAAAAGTTTTCCAATTTTTCTTTCCATAAAAACCTTTTGAAACAAAAAATAGCCAAATTGGTCCAGCCATTCTCAAGTGATGCGCTTAACAAGCGACAACTGCATTTCATTTTTATTATATAAATATAACAACAAATAACAATACAAGAACAATAGAAGAACACAATCGTATACTTATATAGCGTAAACTATGTACCTACCAACTTATAAAACAGGGCTTGTTTTCGCCCTTAAGGAAAAATCATAAAACAGATCCTAATCCTAACAATAATCATACAAACAAGGAACTTAAAACAACATGATATCGATTTAGCAAAATTGTAACGTTTTCGCTGGTCATACTCATACATCAAGACGAATACAGTTACGCCGTAATAGTAACTCGAGAGTAATCTCCAGCTATTATCTGAATCCCTTTTTGATAAAACGTGAAGATACATAGTCTTCGCCTTTATGAAATGGTCCACAAATGCTAGTGAAAGTTTTATGAGTATTTCAAAAGGATAAGATCAGCTGAGAAACGTTACGAATTGAACCAAGTTTTTATTGTATTTGAGATAGCAGATATGTTTTTATAGAAAGTAAGTATACTTAACTTGATGACCTGAAAGTATTACATAATATTTACTTAGAGGAATAGACTAAAATCATCTCATCATTACCGAAAAGTTTTTTTTTTTTTAGGTATTTGGTGTCTAAGTAGTTTGTTCAATCATGTTTTATTTATTCCGACCTGTGCACCTTCTGTGCAAAAAACACTTTATTTGAGCGGATATCAAAATATAACGCAAATAAATTACTATTTAGCTTTTATTGATGAAAATGACAACTAACCATTATTAATTTAAATTTACACGAAAAACAACAATTACCAATTTCTAAAATCACTTTTCAAAAAATGGTCCCACGATCCGCACAATGACCACCCAACAATACCCAACTTTTGAACCCTTTATTTAAATCGTTCCAAATTTAATTTTCTCTCTCGGCCGCCATTTCCATTCAGCCAGTATCTCGGGTGATACTTTCGTGTTATTCTCGATATCATTGGGCCACATCGGCATGTACGTCACGTCTTAACCCTCGCCCGCTAACGACGCAGGTTTATCAACTACGCTGGACACAGAAAGAGTTACTCGTGAGGGTTAAATGTGGAGGTAAAAAGTTGGAAAATGTTTGTAAAGTTACCGTTTCAATGGTAAAGGGATAGGTAGAAGTGTAACTGCTATCATCATCCATAGTTGGATGATGATAGCAGTGATAATGAAGCATAGTCGCTCGTAGTCGTGTTTTTAACACGTTCGCGTGGGCAGCATCATATGACGGCCTCTAGGTTGTCATATTTATTTCGACGGAACGTCTTTAGATGTCTACGTTATGGGCAAATGTCTATGGCGCATCTACTGTGCGCCATTTTCAAAGCTTATACTGCCGCTGAAAAAAAAAACCGACGTCTTTAGACGTTACAGAAACATTTAGAGGCTGCTCTTGCAAACGTGTTAAGATAGAAGCGTGTGGGTTACGGGGAGACAATCAAAATACGTGTGTACGCCACGAGTGGTTTATTACGACTCGCGACTTACTACTAATACCTACATGATGTGCTTAGGCTACACATAGGTACACATACACTACACCACAGGGGTACAAGAACAAAAAAAAAATAACTCTCATCCAGATAAATAATATATTATTAGCGTCAGTTGCAGCAATTATAATTATATGGAAAAAACTGAAGGACAAGCAGACGAAAAGGATCGAAGAAAAATGCGTTTGCGGTTGTCGGGAAGGCGAGAACGTGAAGAAGGAAATGGAATTGCGTAAACATCATAGCAGTGCGCAGTGTAAAAATCCAACATGTGTGTACGCCACGAGGAGTGGTTTATTAAGACTCTCGACTTAATACTAATACATGATGTGCTTAGGCTACACATAGGAAAGCTGTTTTTTTTTTTATAATACATATGTCAAGATTTTTACAGCCTTACAAATAAAGATTTACACCCGAGTTATACCGGAATTATAACATTTTTGGTCCTTTTAAAAAGCGTTATAACTCCGGTATAACTCGGGTGTAAATCTTTATTAGTAAGGCTGTTAATGTCTATCTGAAAGAGAAGAGAAGTAACCAGTAACATTTTTAAAACAAGCCACTTTCCGTCACCACTATATATATATATAGTCGCAAAAAACCAGAAACAATTCGCATTTTTTCATTCGCAGCACGAACCGCACGACCGTGTTTTATTGACTAGTGGCGTAACCCGACGCCACACGTCTACGCGAATCTCCACGGAGCGTATGAAATCTGCGGCGTAGAATGTAATATTACACTTTGGCAATGATATGAAATATGGTGAGTTGGAGACGCCCCAAGCCCCCGGCGGTGTCAATTGTACCTACATACATGTTTTGTGCAACTGAATAAAAATGGAACGCACGATTGAAGGGAGATTACACGAGACTACAGAGTGCTTATTTTATTATGGATAGACATGTCACTTTATAATAAATTAAATTGAGTTTAAATACCTTTACTAGCGACGCGTCCCACGCTTCACACGGTTTTTACGGCTTGCAAAACTAAAAAGTAAAATTTTCTTTATCAAAATCAACCTGCCTAACCTTTCCCAACCATCTTGGGGTCGGCTTCCAGTCTAACTGAATGCAGCTGAATACCAGTATTTTACATGGAGTGAGTTGAAATTTGGTACGCGTATGTATTTCTGTGAACACGGACGTGTAATGTAAATTAATGAATTTTAAATATGGGGGGCAAATAAGAAAATAAAAAAAAAATATTTGCAAACTGTACTGTGCGATATATCAAATGAAAGAACTTACTGTGAGGGTCTCAAATATATTTTTTTATCATATTAAAATAAACTGTTACAAGTTATTTAAGAAAATAGACGAAAATTGACCACCCCCCCCCCCCCCTTATCTTCGAACTGACTAACTTGCAAATTGCAAAAAAAAACGTAAGAAAATTTGGATTTCGCGGGTTACACGGCGCTTCCCCTTTAATCTGCCTAAAAAAAAGTTTACTCATTTAAAACTTGCAGAAAACCTGCCTTTCTAAGCTGCTAAGCTGGTATATAAGGATCATGTTTCATTTAAATCATTTTATCGTATTTAATAATTTATCTCCGTCGCCTCTATTTCCTCAAACTACTCTGTGTGCACTCAGACAGGAGCTCATGAAAGTGGCGCGGCGCTCGGTGCGCTTTTCTCGTCTCCTCTCTTCTGACATTCTAAACTATATCTGTATATAACTAGGAAGTACTGAAACTATTCCGTGTTATCCTAGCGACAAGTTGGACTCCTAGGTACTTAGTTATAATAATACTACCTATGTACTTGTCTTCAAGTCAGAACGAGGGTATTGGTATTCACTGAATTATATTATAGCTAGAGCTACAACGTAATTCTCTGAATACCCTACCAGCACCCTAATTGCGTAAAACACTATCAATCGGAATCGTTTTAATTTTGACAGTTCAACAACATTCATTGCGTTATTTACGGTGTTCAGAACTGAAACCAGATTAAAAAACTTAGAATCCTATTTTGAATACTATTATCGTCTTTGATATTGATGCAAATAATTAATGGCTTTTCTTGACCGCCAGTACTTTTTACTTCATTACAAAAGAATGTGAACGTTTCGATTTTTTTTTTCTAAATTCGCCTCCACATATAAACAAAACTAAACTGCATCACGTCTGCACTTATTTCGTGTTTACTCTGTGCACACAATGAAAGCGGAGTGTAGCCGGGTATTGGCGCCAGTATGTCCCTGATGATGCCCCGTATCGTGTTACTTGAAGCGAGGTGACGCTCACTCAAGCCTCGGTTTGCACCACGCATCTGTGATGGTTTGTAAACGAATTTCTGTAACACGATATTTGGTGTCATGAACACAATTTTATTGAATGACGCTTGTACTCATAGCGTACAAGCATTTCTGAGGTTTAAAATGTCGTGCGGACATAAGGGCCACACGTTTTAAAAAAGTGGGTTTTAGAGAGAGCGCAACAATTATTGGGATATATCGCAGTGGCCGGTGCCAATTTTTGAAAGACAAAGCGCTTAGATTGTTCTTGCCAGACAGCTGGAACTCTAAATAGACTCGATCTAGATTTAGGATTAAAGATAAGATGCATAATAACGGTCAGAGCTCAAAACTCCTTGCTGAAATCAAAGTTAAACACGAGTATCGATGTATAGGGTGACTGACTGGTAATTAGTGACCGATACATAAACACATGATTTTACCTAGTCATGATAACAAACAACTTTTACTATGGGACCGATAACAGGCGGAACGATATGTTACGCGGACGTAGAGCTAAAACAGCATTAATGTGGAAGAGCATATTCTGTATAGCCCCGCAAGTTCTTAACAAAATCCCAAAGCAAATCAAACAGTTACATTTAAATGGGTTTAAAAAGGAACTTAAAGAGTTGCTGTGTACAAAATGTTATTTTACCTTAAACGACTTTTTGAACGATAAGACTTTGCCATCCTAATTTAATTGTAATCTTTTATATTCTGAAATCTCTCTTTGATATAGTTAATAGTTTGACATTGAATAATACTCTGACATTAACCTAGATACCTAATATTTAACTGACATGCCTCATAATGTAATATTAATTCGTAATTAGTTATTCAATAGTATCAATATTAACAAAATATCTTGATTTTTGTATTTGTAAAGTTCTATTTGTGTACCAGACCTACCTGATATTTGCGCGCCCCACGTGGCAGAATGTGATGAGACCATTTATTAATTTAAGACTGTGTAATGTACCATGTTCAGACAAATAAATGAATTTGAATTTGAATTTGACCAAACACGAATTCCCGAAAAAAAATCAGACATACATTTTGACGAGTTATGCGAATATGAATGTATGGGACAGCTGATTCTTTTTTCGCGAATTCAGGTTTGATCCCATAGTAAAAGTTGTTTGTTAAGATACAATATGTGTTTAAGTATCGGTCGCTAATTACCAGTCACCCTATATATTACCATGAATATTAAATAGCGCCGTATTTATGGCGTTTTTACTCGAAACTACATTAACCAACAACTGAACAACAAATCATGAATTACAGGATTCATTTCAATATATCAGAGTCCAAAAGCGGGTCCAATTTCGCTACCAATCACCAGTAACAATTTACCTATCTCGTGTCCCAGGCCAAACGGCTCTCCAATAAAACATAGCCGCACATAGCCGGTACTAAATCTGCCACAAAGTACCACTGTTTATTCGCTCAAACTGAATAGACTACAGTTCCGTATCAGAAGTTCAGTGGGCCTCTGTTGAGAGTCTTTCACGTAAATGGAGGCCTATTTTTAGTTGCAAGTTCTTTCGTGAGTGGTTGCGAGAAGAGTCGGTCTTAAAGTGATGGTTGGATCTTGAGGTTTTTAGGTTCGTGGGTCAAACAAAATATGTATTATATGAAAATAGTTGTGTCACAAAAAAAATATATTGACTTTTTTATAAAAGTACTTAGGTACTGGATGTGGCTCAATTAAGACCTGGATTGCAAACTGAATACTTAATAATTATGAATTCTTGCATATTTCATGTCATGGAATAAATATAATAAAATCTAATAGGTACTATTTTTAGTTGACTGCGGTTGTATAGCCTACTAGAAAGTCTGCTAACCTTTTGAGAACCACTGGCGAGATGGTCATGGTGTGCATGATTTAATTTTATGTTATAAGTTGAAAGCGTGTAAGTGTTTATATTATGTGTAAGCGTATAAGTGTTTATGGCCTCATTTAAATTCTGATCAAGTCAATTTTTTTTTTTTTTTAAGTTTTTTACTTCTTCAAAGATATATTTTATGATGCCATAGTATAATTTGGATCTGCCCCCCTTTTGCTGCAAGGTCCTCAATTATAATCTCATGTTATTTTCGTAATATGTATTCTCAAAAATCACGTTCGATAATTGGAATAAAATATGTTTTGTGGTGTATGATATGAAAAAGTAGGTATAATAACAGCCAAGCGTGTCGGACCATGCACAATGAAGGGTTCCGTAGTTGGGATGAATTTATTCCAAGAACAAACATCATTCGTCAACTGCAAAACTTTGTACGCACAACATTGAGAGATTTACCATGTTTTTTTTCCATACCATAGACTTCTTCTAGGTTTTCCTGTAATTTATAGGAATAGAACTATAGTCTGTTTTTTTTTTTCAAAATTTTAGGTTCAGTAGTTTCGCAGATAAGGGGAGATAAATTTAGGGAGGGGGGGGGGGGGGGTAATAAATTTAAAACAATTAATTTTAAAATTATAACTTATTTGCCCCCCAAAAGTGACCCAAACACGGAAATTTATATGTGTACCAAATTTCAACTAAATCGGTCTGTTAGATTCGGGGCAAATCGGCTGTGAAAGACGGACAGACAGACACACGAGTGATTCTGTAAGGGTTCCGTTTTTCTTTTTGAGGTATGGAACCCTAAAAAAAGTTATTAACGATAACATAGCTCATTAAAATCTAAACACTGTCTCTCTACTACCTATTATACATTATTTTGTAAATATAATCTTGTTTGAAAATAAATCACCAAAACTCTTAAACGTGATGACTATTAATGGCACATTATATATTTTCTCGCAAAAATATATTTGCTAGCTCTCATAGCAGTCAAATCACTGCTTATCCTAACAATACATAGTTCGGGATAACCTTAGTCTGAAGAAGTGTACGAAAGCCATTATCGCTCCCTCCCAACGCTCACACCACCCAATATTTTGACCCCGAGCACGCGAGTGCCTGAAAGCCTCTTTACACGACCGAGGAGGGCTATACAACTTTTTTTTTTATAAAGAAATGGGTTTGAATAGAAAACCCACTTATTTTGCCTTAAGCAAAGTCTGAATATCGACTAATGTATAAATGTCTGTCGCTTTCAGGTACGTCCCGATTCGAGAATTTTCGTAAGTACTTGTTGATATTGTTTTAATTGTAAGTATTAGTAGTTTTTTTTATTTTTTTTATTTACTTTGTTGTGTATTGCTTGTAAATGACGTGTTAGCTGTTAGTTTTGTTGTTGGGATTGGTATAACGGAACGAATTTTTTCTGTGATAAAATGAATGATTCTGATCCTTTTACCATCTATGTTGGGGTCGGCTTCCAGTCTAACCGGATGCAGCTGAATACCAGTAATTTACATGGAGCGACTGCTTATCTGACCTCCACGACCCAGTTACTGGGTAATAAATACCTCTTGGTAAGACTGGTTGTCAGACTTTCGGGCTTCTGACGACCCGTAACGACTGTCAAAGATCCACGAATGACAGCCGGGACCAACGGCTTGAAAGTGCTTTCCGAGGCACGGAGGAGTCTCGGTATGAAAAGATGGTTACCCATCTACGGACCAACCCCGGCAAGCGTCGCTTAACGTGATGGATCGACCAGTGCGGCTGGTATTATTTAGCCACGAGATCCTAGATGACCTAAACACAACTAAACGCAAGTTTTATATTGTTTATCAAATGCGTAAAAGTATAAATATGATCTACTGCAGTAAACAAAATCAGAAAAATATATGATATTCTTCAGGATATATGCTAGTTAGATAATGTGTTGAAAACATAATACAACTAATTTGATACGATAGAAAAAAAAATCACGAAGATACCTCAAAAATTGTTTTAACGATTAAAAACCATACTAATATGACACATGCAAATCATTCTGATTTTTTGTCAGATTATTCTACAAGCAAAATATTAATATAATAGTGTTTTAAATTTTCAGTCTAACTAATAGTTTTTTTGTAAATAGATAATTACTTCATTCATTCATTCATTTTGCAATAAATTACCAGCGTTGTGTGATCGCGCTTGATCTTACTGTTCAATCAAATAAATTACAGTTTGGTGTGATATGTTGGTGTAACAAGCGCTTTACCCATACTCTTTGGCAACAGAAAATCACTCAGCTCCCTCCAGCATATTGTGAGCACATACGACTAGAAGATTACATACTATGCTTGTACGTCGTTCACTAGACTTCTTAGCCACAACTCCACAAGCCGGCTCCTCGTAGCACATTCGAGCTTCACTCCCTACATCCTATAAGCTACCACAGCATGAGTTACTACAATACAGCCAGCAGTTTCTGAAACCCAGTGTCTTGTAATATGAATATAGGTATTTTGTCTTCTGAAAAAAACATTTAAAATGGTTTATTATTACTACAAGTAAATAACTAGTGATCGGAGCCTCATTGTACGCAAATAAACCTGTGTTAGGAGACTCCGCTCTTCCAATATCAATAAGTACAATTTACTTGTTTTATTTTTGATTCTATACATTAGAAATAATAAGTACTAATATAAAGAAATGAGAATTAAAACTAAACATTAAAAAAAAACGCAGTCCTTTTGGAGGCATGCGAGTGTGAGAGTGTGTATGAGTATCTATAACATTATTTCTTATTTCACATAGAAGACATGGCTTTCTAACTGTTTGTTTTTATGTGACGTATAATTATTCAACACATCGCTGTGTCTCTTTAAGTAACTGTTTATCACACTGGTGATCCATCTAAGCTATATACAGTATGTTAACCAACAGAGGGCGTTCCCGTTAACCCGCAATAGTATAGCATCCATACATGCTAAAAAAAATATTACCATTCGAAAACAAAATGGTTTTTATTTTTTTTTAATATTAAAATATTCACTAAAAATGCTAAAAATATTCAAAAAAATATAAAAATATTCACTAAAAATAAAAACTAAATTGCGATGTTTCCGTCCTTCAAGTACGCGTCTACAGAGTGTTTCTTTTACGTATCAATTTAACATTTTTAGTGAATATTTTAATATTAAAAAAAATAAAAACCATTTTGTTTTCGAATGGTAATATTTTTTTTAGCATGTATGGATGCTATACTATTGCGGGTTAACGGGAACGCCCTCTGTTGGTTAACATACTGTATGTTAAGTATATCAGTGGCTTCAAGTCGAAATTGTACTGGTATCCAACCCTAGATCGTAATATCATTGCTTTGTACCTGTTGGATCATAGCCACTTATTTTAGTATAATATAGGTATAAACTCGCTCCCCAATCCACCTGTTATAATCCCTTGATCCACCTACGCCCCAGAAAGGGATACACGTGGGCCTTTTCTTAGCCAGGACTTACGTAATTGACTTTCCCAACTACCTACACTATTAAATTTGACTGAATTTAACTACTCGTAGGTATTTAACTTTTCATCCTAAACCAACTGAATTAATACAATTCATATTAAATGTAATCGCTCCTAAATCCAATCCAATTTCTCAGAACAACCAAAGGGGGATTAGTGTTCAACTGTTTAATATGTATTGTAGTCCAATTTAATAATGGAACTTTTTAAGGTTAGTTTGCGATAGAATGACCAATTACTGTCACTTTTTGTTCATTCGCTCCTCAGTTCTTTGAAGTTATTACAGAAGGTGGCATAAAATCGAGTCACGCAATCCGTTTATTTTCATCCAAGCTTGCATAGGTACAGTTAGGATCGAAGAAACAGGCAGGTGCTTTATATTTCAAAGTAAGAGAATTGTTGGCTTAAGTAAAGTTAGTCTAATTAACTCTCGTCTTATATAACATAGTCGAGAGATGCTTTTGCCATACAATGCCTTAAGCAAATGAAGTTACTAAACCGTTCCTTGTAAGTACTACCATTCCGAAACTGCTCAGGAATACTAAATGAAAACGGACGTCTTCTAATTAAAAGCTATACCTACCGTGAATAAAGATAATGTACCATTGATATCACTACGGGAAACATGAGATAGTATTGTATAATATCTACTGATAAAATCCAAGATAATGAGCTAGACTATTAGATGAGAAGTTCTATGGTACTTGACGCTCTTCAATTTAGCAACGTTATAATTCGTTTATAATATTGCTAAATTGAAGAGTACAACTGTGTCGTAGCATGACAACTGAAGTGACAAGTTTTACGTTTAGTCCATTAACCACGTCATATAGTTTTTAGTGTTCCGTACCTCAAAAGGAAAAAACGGAACCCATAAAGAATTACTGTCTGTCTGTCTGTCCTAACCCTATAAGAAGTCTATGGTCTTAAATTAACATGGTAAATCTCTCAATATTGTACGCACAAACTTATATTTGCAGTTGGAATGTATGGGCGAACTTGTTTTTCAACCACAATGTTAAGTTTGTTCTTGCTATAAATTCATCTCAACTACGGAACCCGTCATTGTGCGTGGTCCGACACGCACTTAACGCACTTAGCCGTTTTTTTTTTAAAATTAAAACTACAATTAACAATAGATGTCAGACAGAACAAACTATACCTAATGATAATCGTTGAAAAGCAAGTTACTTTAATATAAAAACCTGTGTCAAACTGCCAAAAGCCTCATCAATTTGAAATTCAAGCCAAAAAGACTATCTGAATATTCCATTTAAATAAAAAAATGACGTGGAACAGACTTTAATCACAGCCACCCCCTCCGAACTTAACCTCTCACAAGAAGTGTCATCAGTCACCATCCATCACTGCGAGGAAATTATATTGAAGATTAATAAGCTATTAAAGATGGCGCTTCCAGTCGTGACTTGTGACCTCTTTGGTTTTGGAATAGCAATCGGTAGACCTGTGACGAGTTTTGATCGGTTCATTTGTTTTTTTTTTTTTTTTTTATTTTTGATATAATGTGACATTTGCATAAGGTAGTAACTTATTTGAATAGTCAACAATCTTTATTCTTAGAGTAGATACTCGTACATACTGACATTGTTGAATCCATACTAATATTATAAATTCGAAAATAACTCTGTGTCTGTCTGTTACTTTTTTCACGCCTAAACCACTGAACGGAATTCGATAAAATTTGGCAAGAAGATAGATGGCACCCCGGGGAAGGACATGGCTACGTTTTGTCTAAAAAACACTCCTGAAGTAAGTGATATAGAGGATGAAAGTTTGTTCCTTTCTTAAGTTAGGTTATATTAAGGGATATGAAAATTCAAATTTATGCTTTTGGTAAGTTAGAATTACGAGTTTCAGTGTTTTTGAAAATTCATCCCCCAAAGCGGTAAAAAGAGATGATTTTAAAATTCACATGTTATAATGAAATTTTTGTGTAAGTATATACAGTATGTTAACCAACAGAGGGCGTTCCCGTTAAACCGCAATAGTATAGCATCCATACATGCTAAAAAAAATATTACCATTCGAAAACAAAATGGTTTTTTTTTTTAATATTAAAATATTCACTAAAAATGCTAAAAATATTCACTAAAATATTCAAAAATTCACTAAAAATAAAAACTAAATTGCGATGTTTCCGTCCTTCAAGTACGCGTGTACAGAGTGTTTCTTTTACGTATCAATTTAACATTTTTAGTGAATATTTTAATATTAAAAAAATTAAAACCATTTTGTTTTCGAATGGTAATATTTTTTTTAGCATGTATGGATGCTATACTATTGCGGGTTAACGGGAACGCCCTCTGTTGGTTAACATACGTTATATTACATCTTTTTAAGGGATTGGAAATATGGTCATAGTCCAGGTAACATTTCTTTATTTCATTAAAATCAGTCCACTCAGTCAAAAGATATTACAATTTAAAGTCATAAAATAACTTGGCTAACATGTTGGTAGCATCTAGCATATGGATAGACTAATCTGGGTAGTATGTTCCCGTGGTATTATTTCCGAACGCGAGCGAAGCTGCGGGAAAAAGCTAGTATTATATACAAAATGACACGATTATTTACTTTGAAAAGACACATGATACATGTTACTTAAATTTATTGTGAATGTGAGCACTACGTGGGTAATTTAATTTAATAGACAGGGTTATTGGTAAAACACCAACAACCTCTTAAGGGAAAATATATGTTAAAAAAAAAAATCTGCTGTTCAGTACATTTATGTTCGCATAATTCGTCAAAATGTACTGAACAGCTGATTTTTTTTTTCGCGATTTCAGGTTTGGTCCCATAGTAAAAGTTGTTCATAATGATGAGTACAATGACCCCTTAAGAGGTTGCTGGTGTTACCAATAACCCTGTATATTTCATTTTTTTTTCTTTCTCAGTTATTTTTGATGTTGGTCTGCCATGAGTTTATGTGGTCTACCCAAATGTCCATTCTTAGATATTGTTCGTCGAGTCGTTGAGTCCTGAGTTGAGCTACCCGATTACTGACAAATGCTTGCACTGACTGGACAGCTCCACTCAAATGTGTGTGGTTCTTTCCTCAAAAGGCCATTTTAGACACGGATTTACATGGTCCTCGCATGATTTGACCAAGATTATGTCCGGGCTTTAAGGCTTTGACCCCTCTTTTTTTTTCGGCTGGGAAATTATCAAATAACTTCTCCCGCTTTGGCCGGAGCGGGAGGGCGTGTCAGACTTCCTTCAGTTGAGCCCTGAGTTTGCATCGCCTCTTTTCAGGGGTAGTCAGATAGGAAATGCCGACTCAATCTAGCTCTTTTTTAATATGACGTGTAAAAGTGATTCCGATATCCTATTTACAGAATATACAATTTCATTTCATTTCATACTAGCTCTAATTAAAGTTCAAAAAGCGAAATACCCGATTAAAATACCTGCTGAACACAAGATTGTGGCCTTTAAAACTTTGCTCAACAACCCGTTTAACTGAAATAAAACGAAACGTAGTATAATTTCCGACCAAAAAAATCCACACACTAATTGCCGGATTTGCTTTTAAACTTTAAACAAATCCTACGCAACGTAAACCGAACTTTCACAATTCAACTTTGGCATTAAATATACAAAACTCCCGTTTAATTTCTACAAAGGAAATTGTACCATAAGATGAAAGTAATAAGATTGATTTGTACTGCAAAGGTGGGTTTGCTGAACGAAACCCTTGTTTTGACAACTCATTATTGGTATGTTCCTAATTGGGCAGTTCGTTTCGTACTCGGCTATCGGCTTGATACGACCGAATTCGGTACGCACTCCGACTGTTTGTGTTTGCCAAAGATATTTTCGCGTTTGTACAGCTGATTGCGTGCGATGAGGTCACCCCGCGAATCCAAATTGGATAATGTTAAATTCGATTTTAAACCTAGCCTTACCGAATTTATGGGCGAAAGAAAATATTCAATTAATTATTCGGAACCACTTTGTTCGTTAAGCTGCTTTATTTATCTCGCTATTTCCGTGATTCAATCAGATTAATTTAAGGACGGGTTATTTATTTAAGATTAATTCAAACTGTAAAATCACATAAGATATTCCATAAAATCCTAAAGAAAATAAAAATTCGAAAGAGCTCTGCAATTTCAATTTAATTTCGGGAAATAACACGAATTAATTCACATCACACCAACGTATTCCATCCGACATTCCACTTATTTACTTTCACGTTACATGTTAAAATTTTACTCAAAAACAGCAATGGCTGCCTAAAATAAATCGCGTACCCTTGACTGCCTTACGCGGGAGCCGCTTAATTTTGTCAAACAGACCTCTACATTTTGACGTATACATACGGCACGCGCATAGAATAACGAATAGTGACGTTCGTTGAATAACTGATTAGGAACGAACCGCACCTGTTGTTACTTTTATTGTACGCGCTGTTTTTGTTCATCAAATGTTTGTGTTGTAACATGTGGTGTGATTGGAGTTGGAGAAATTGTGAGAGGAGGAACCGAGGATAGAAAATATAAAACGTATGAGAGAGAGCTTATCAATGATGAAAAGGTCCGAAGGACCAACATTTGAGGAAACATCAATACTACAAATCATGTAGCTTCGTGAAAGACAGAATTGATAAAAATAAAATCTGTCGTAGAAAGCTTACTCAGTCATGTTGTGAAATAAAATGAACGTGGGTAGAAGGACTAATAAATCCTCATTCGCTTCCTCGAAAATATGACTAGGTAACTATAAAAAAATAAAACATCAACTACTACCAAAACGGCAAGATAATCTAAAGGTAAGGCAATACTATTTTTCACATTATCAAAACGATATCACACATAACATCACAGCCCGAACGCACGGAGCACAACACAATGGCAAAAGATGCGATGCGAACCAAGTTTCGCAAACAATTTATTCCACACATAACCATTCCGAAAATTATGTAAATCTCCACGACTAACAAATGGATGTAAACATTGAAAATGTTGACGGCAATAATTGCGACACGATTATTCAATTTGACGTTTTGCAATCAGCGGGCACAAACGAGCAAACACTCGTAATCAAACATGCCCGAATCGATTATATCAACTGGATTCAATTCGACCGATAACGTGGATGTCCGATGCGGTACGAATTTATATCGTTCAGTCGATGATGATAATGATTGAATTTTATTATCGATTCCGTTTGTATCGATATGCGATGTTTAGATAGATGGTGCGATACCATTCTGTTGGTAAAATGCGTTGATGGCAAGCGGGTGTTTCGTATTAGTAAAATTTTCCCAGCATCAACTAACCTCAACAGTTTGATCGAAATATTGAGTGATTGTTATATTAAGTAACAAAATCCAAAGAAAAGCCAAATATTTGTTATTTACACAGTTTCAAATTCGACGAAACTTCCTTAAATTTACCAACTCCACGACGATTACCCATTTCCTTTACCAAAAATACTTTAAACAACCAACAAGAGAATCAAACTTACAAAGCGAAATTAATGTCGAACATTATAATAATAAATGCGACTCGCAGGATTTAGAGCAGAGGCAGCGTAACGAAAAGCATATAACATTATATATAAAGCAGATAGTAAAACAAGTTCCACTATTAATCCCGGGAGTGTGGCTGTAGTGATGTGCAACGGTACGGGACTGCGGATGCAAAGACCAAGTTTTGAAGTGTTCCGAGATGTTCCAGTTTGAATATAGCTGTGAATAAGAATTAGTGAGGCAACTGCTTTTAATGTTTGACTACTGTTTCTGTTTTATTTAAAGCTTGGTAAATATATTTCGTTTGGGAATTAAATATTAAAACAAACTTGCTTTCCTTAATTAAAACGATGTTTGCGAGTTTATCACTTGTTATAATAACTATTTGAATAAAATAAAAAATATCTCTGTCAGACTCAAATTTTCATAACGAATAAAAATTCTTGTAGCGTCGACATTCACACAAAAAATATATGTGAAGATATTTTAGTGATTGTAATATTAAACATTCACGACATAACATTGTTTAATATAGTCTCTAACGGCAGCTACATCACTAGAACACGAGTCTATTCCCTTGTGCCTCGTAACTTACTCTCCTTTTATGACACTATAGAATATTTTAAGTGCATTAAAGCGTCCGAAACGTAACAGGGGCTTAGAGGCGGGGAAGAAGAGACTCCAAATTGATGATATAGATTAAAGGTTGACAGCCTTAGACAATGCTGGGTCTCTTTAAAGCAAGGAGATGGAAATTGAATCATATATTCCGTCTGTTACCGCTTGTAAACGGCAATTCGATTTTGACAGTCGAGATCTATTTGATCGTGAGTCGATTGATAGATATTTATTGACTGCACTTTATCTAATATGGTCATATCGTTTGATTCAAATTAAAAAATTTCTGACTTAAAAAATTCTAATTACAAAGAAATGTCTTAGTGATAAATGAAACAGTAGTTGGACAATGGTGCCGATTCTCTTTACAACGAACTAAATTATCCAAAACTAACTATCACTAAAATTTCTTACTTCTGGTTATAAGAATCATAAAAGCTATTCTGCTAAAAATAGTCACTTAATTTGGAAACAATTTTGACACAACTACAATCGCGACTACGTGGTAGTTTTTTTTTGGCTTTACGCCCTTTTGCCCTACACCGAGTGTTTTTTAGAGACGGAGGCGCGCAGGGAGGGCAGGGCAGCCTCCGCCTGCTGTAAGGGTGCGTTTCCACTGACGCAGTGCTGGGCGGAGCGGAGCGGAGAAGAGCAATGAAAAGTGGGAAGTGTTGGAAACAACACTGAAGCGCAGCGGAGCGAAGTGAAGATTTCGAGCACTGTGATTGGTCGCCCTGCTCGACTCCGTTCTGTCCGGCTCGGGGCCGCATGTTCATATATTTTATTTGAAAGTCCGCTTTGTACAGCTCCGCTTCACTTACACTGTTTACACTGACGCGGAATGGAGATTACTAGCACTGTGATCGATCAATTCACGATCCACTCCTCTTCACTCCGCTTAGCCCCGCGTCAGTGGAGACGCACCCTTATAAAGCACACATACCATGTGAGCTGTAGCGGCCGAGACTGCGGAGAAGAGCCCGTAGCGTTGGAGATGATGCGATTCTCAACGTGTTTTGTATGGAATTTTTCACTTTTTGTGTGGAAAATATTAATAATAATAACCTGGGATCTCCAACTAAGCAGAGCTTGTACTATGGAAACCAGATAACTGATATACTACATACACTACTTTTTTTTTTGTAAATACATACTTATATGAGATATGAGCAAAAGAAAAGAAAAACATATAGGTACAGTACTATTTTACGAAATTTTAGTTCATGACAACTAATTTTATTCTACACCATTTTAGTCGCGATTAAAAATAGTCGGAATTAGTTTGACAATCAAAGGTTTACGTGAAAAACGCAAATTCAGAAATATATAATATAATATATAATAGCAAAATTGCCATTTTTACTAAATCTTAGTGTTAGTTGTGTCACTTTAGTCAATTTTAGAATGGCAAATCGTCGTTTTACAGGAATAAACTAAATTTTTGTGATTTTTAGTCTAGTTTAGAGGCGTTTGTGACAAGAGAATCGGCACTAATATGTGGAAGAACGAAAAATAATATCTGAACAAAAGCAAACAAAGATGCAACTCAAACAATTTTATTCAAAACACGAAGCACAAGAAAATATGGCAAAGATATTTTACTTCAAAGAAACATAACTTCCCACACATTAAAATTCAAATGCTAACGCCAAACATTTAGCGTTTCACGTTATACCAAAATACATTTTCTGAGGAGCAAGGAGAACCTAAATGATCCCCCTATTGTGTGGAACACAAATCGTCGATGCAGATTACAAAGGACCCTAGGGAGTGAACAGTCGCTCCGAGGAAAGCCCTCCGATCTCATTGTGATGAGCTCTTTGTCTTATTGGATAAGGTTCAAGTGATGAATGACAGCGAAGGTATCACAGTAAACGATCCTTTTATTGAGGAAAAAGAAACGTTAGAATTTGTTGATGACAAACATAAAGACGTTCAATTACTTTAAAAGGCTGAGGATGGATTAGCTGTCGAAGATGTAGGAATTAGGTCGGTTGTTCGTTTTTTGGACAAATCTTACAGAATTGACGGTGGCAGTATTGTATTTGTCTGACTTGCCGTTTCATTTACTCGTCCGTACTGTTTCTCTCCATAATTTTCTTTTTGTTACAAATCTTGCCATTTTATTTAAAATCTTACCATTTAGTTAAATCCTGAATTCATGACAAATCTTAGGTTAGTTGCCTAATTAACCCCATCAAAATACGAGATTTAAAGTACCTAAACCCAACTCAAAAGCTGCTTAAAATTTTTAAAAAAAACTTCGTAATCTTCAAAGTCCCAGCTCGAATGTTTCGAGCTTAGACTAACATTATCCTAAATCGCTTTATCTCATTGTTTGATTTATAGTTAGCCACTTTACAAGCGCGTTTCAGTTGCTGAATAAATTGAATCCACCCAAGTTTTGAGAACATTAGCTAATCTATAACTTCCGGTGCATTGTTTTTAGTATTTTTTTTGCTTTCAGCAGTATTAGCCTTCGAGGGTCCTTTGTTAACCTAGAACTACTTTCTAGATAAAAAGAGTTTTTTTCTGCAAAGTATTTACAGCCAAAATATTTAGATATTTTTATTACTCTTTCTTTTACTGCTTGCTTAAAGTTTTCGTCAGTATGCCGAAAAACCATATCATTCTGTTATTCTGCTAAATCTTTGTTCTGTGTTATACAAATCAGTCGAGTTTAGGGTCTATTTACAGACTTTAATGAGGGCTGGAAAAATAAGAGATCCACCAATTTGGACTTCTCTTTTGATTCTATTTACACGAGTTTTTTTCATATTTACAAAGAGGGCTATTTTTATGATCGGAATAGCAATTATGCTTCGTTACTCTGTAGATTTTGTTGTTATTGGCTCAAAATACCTTATGTCAAGTTAGTAATTACTAATGCCACATAGAATGTGAGGTGTCAATATATTATTAAAATATACTTCCTCCCGTCTTGGCAGTCGAGCACGTTTGTTTCTTTTACAAAAACCTTGATACAAAATATCAAATTATAACAGGTTATGGGCCCAGGGCTATTCCTGGTTAGAACAACTAGTTTCTCCGTGACAGTGTGATATCTGGACATTGATATTAAGTTGCAGAAAGAGAACAGTTTAGTTGTGTTGAATTACGTGCAGTCGTGCTGTGAAAAAATATGGCGTCTAATTATGTCGTGAGCGTACCCAAACTCAAGGGGCGCGAAAATTATGGCGAGTGGTGCTTTGCGGCAGAAAACTTCTTAGTGCTAGAAGGAACGCTAGGATGCATCAAGCCAGAGAAAGGTCAAGCAGCAGTTGCAGCTGCAGAAGATGCTAAGACCAGAGCCAAGCTAATATTGACTATAGATCCCTCAATTTACGTACACATCAAAGAAGTGAAAACTACAAAGGAACTTTGGGATAAATTAAAATCTCTGTATGATGACTCGGGATTTACCAGAAGAATAAGTCTGTTGAGAAATCTCATATCAATAAGACTAGAAAATTGTAATTCTATGAATTCCTACGTTTATTTATTTATTTATTTATTTATTTATTTAAATAAATAAATAAATAAATAAACGTATAATACGTATTATAATACCTATCAATACGTTACTCAGTTAGTGGAGACGGGTCAGAAATTAGCGGGAACTGGATTCAACATTAATGATGAATGGATCGGTTCATTATTGCTTGCTGGTTTAACCGAAAAATTTTCCCCAATGATTATGGCTATCGAGCACTCGGGAATATCCATCACAACGGATGCCATAAAATCTAAATTATTAGATATGGAATCGGAAGTCGGTGGAAGTAATGGTGGTGCAGCATTTGGTAGTTTTCAACAGAAAAACCAATTTAGCCAACATAAGAAAAAATTCAAGCCAATAGAGAAAAGTCGTGAAAAAGATGGCGGCGGGCAGCAGTCCAAAACAAAAGTAAAATGTTTCAAATGTAAAGAAATGGGTCATTACCGGAATCAATGCACAAGTAATATGAATAACAAAGAAATGGAACGGAATAAGCAAACTAATGCGTTTAGTGCTGTGTTTCTTAGTGGTTGTTACAATAAAACTGATTGGTATGTTGACTCAGGAGCGAGTGTGCATTTAACAACAAATGAACATTGGATCGTAAATGCGTCTTACGAACAACCTACGAAAGAGATTATTGTTGCGAACGAGAATAAAGTGCCTGTAAAATGTTCCGGTAACGTACTAATTACTACTTGTACAGATAAGTGCAATTTTGATGTGACAATAGAAGAGGTTATGTGCGTTCCGAGTCTCACAACAAATCTTCTATCAGTGAGTCAACTTATAAAGAAAGGTAACAGAGTGACCTTTAGAGACAGTGGTTGTGATATCTACAACAGAAAAGGAGTCTTGGTGGCTACAGCTACTTTAGTTAATGGGGTGTATAAACTTAATACACCAGTACACCTGTCAGCTGCAGCGGTGGTAACCAATGAGATATGGCATCGAAGACTTGGTCATGTCAATAGTACCTACCTGAATGGAATGCAGAATGCTGTTGAAGGTTTTTTCATTGACAAGAAGGCAGAGATAAATACAACTTCATGTGTGACCTGTTGTGAAGGGAAGCAGAGTCGTCGACCTTTCCCAAGCAGTGGCAACAGAAGTACCCAGCTTCTAGATGTGGTGCATACCGACGTGTGCGGACCAATGGAGCATGTCTCTCTAGGAGGATCAAGGTATTTTATCATATTTGTTGATGATTATAGTCGTATGACTCATATTTATTTCATGAAAAATAAGAGTGAATCATTCCAATGTTTTAAAGATTATACAGCCAAAGTAGAGAACTCACTTAACAGAAAAATTAAAACACTGCGCAGTGATAATGGTCGTGAATTTTGCAATGGTGAATTTGACAGTTTTTTGAGATTAAAGGGTATAATTCATCAAAAGTCAAACCCATACACGCCTGAGCAAAATGGTTTAAGTGAACGGATGAACCGTACTATTATTGAAAAGGCTCGTTGTTTATTATTTGATGCTGATTTGAAGAAGGAATTCTGGGCAGAGGCTACTAATACAGCTGTTTATTTGCAGAACCGAACAGTATCAGCTTGTTTAAATAATAAAACCCCATATGAATTGTGGAATAATACTAAACCTAATATTAGCAATCTTAGAGTGTTTGGAAGTACAGTAATGGCACATGTACCCAAACAGAAAAGGTTGAAATGGGATAAGAAATCTGATAAATGTACCCTAGTGGGTTATTCAGAAGATACAAAGGGTTATAGAATATATAATCCGAAGTCCAAGTTGATTACAACTAGTCGGGATGTAGTCATAATTGAGAAAGATTTGGATGTAAGAAATATGACTGTTACTGAAGAGAAGGATTCAGAAACTCAAATAGAAAATGAAGAGAAGAGTTTAGACTCAGTGGGGGATATTCAGTCAGATGATTCATTTATCTCCGCAGATAACAGCAATGATCTTACATATGTACCAAGTGGAAATGAAGACTCGGACAACTCTACAGACAGTACAGGCAGTGTAGTACAGACATCTAAGAGACAAAGGCGTAAACCAGAAAGGTATGGCTTTTCAAATATGTGTACAGAAAGTACTAATGTATATGTCAGTGAGTTGTCATTGGAGGAAGCTTTACAAGGCCCAGAGAAGGATCATTGGTTATGCGCAGTCAAAGAGGAGTTACAGTGCTTTAAAGACAACAGTGCGTGGGAGCTCGTAGATGCCCCAAAAAGTGGAACAGTTGTTAAGTGCAAGTGGGTCCTAAAGAAAAAGTGTGATAGGGAAAATAACATTTGTTATCGTGCCAGATTAGTTGCGAAAGGTTATAATCAGAAAAGTGGTATTGACTATAGTGAAACTTTCTCCCCTGTAGTACGGCATACTTCTTTAAGGTTATTATTTGCTTTAGCTGTGCAACTAAATCTAGATACTGCCCATTTAGATGTTAAGACTGCATTTCTCAATGGAGAGTTGGAAGAAATCATACATATGCAGTTACCAGATTGTTTTGAATGTTCTAGTAATGATAAAACTAAAGTTCTTAAGTTGAATAAAGCTATATATGGTCTCAAACAGTCCTCAAGGGCATGGCATAAGAAAGTTGATAATGTAATGTTAATTAATGGTTATAAAAAATCTAAATTAGAACCCTGTTTGTATACAAAATGTGTGAATAGTCTCAGGACAATTGTGACATTGTATGTTGATGATTTTTTTATTTTTTCTAATGATATAAAGGAAATGGAATTGTTGAAAGAAACTTTGAGTAGTCAATTCAAAATTAAAGATTTGGGACAAATTAGAAAATGTCTTGGTATAAATGTCAATACTGATAAAGAGAATAGAGTTATTACTTTGAGTCAAGAAAACTATATTGATCAGTTATTGTATAAATTTAGTATGACTGAGTGTAAGACTGTTGATACACCCATGGAGGCTAAGTTGAATATTGTTAAAAGTCAAGATGTAAAAAGTCAGAATCCTTATCAACAGCTGATAGGGAGCCTAATGTATTTAGCTGTACTGACTAGGCCAGACATAGCCTATGCTGTAGGATATCTGAGTCAATTTAATAACTGTCACAATAATGAACACTGGTTATATGCTAAAAGAATATTAAAATACTTAAAAAAGACAAGATGTCTTGGTTTAAAGTATTGTAAAGAGGGAAATGTTAATATTGAGGGATATGTTGATGTTGATTGGGCAAATAATTCTATTGACAGAAAATCATATTCAGGTTTCTGTTTCATGTTGTCAGGTTCAGTCATCTCATGGGGTTGCAAAAAACAAAGAACAGTAGCACTTTCAAGTACTGAGGCCGAATACATGGCCATTACTGAAAGTTGCAGGGAAGCTGTTTATCTTATTAATTTACAGAATGAGATTACTGAACGGAGGTATACTATTAAGCTATACAATGATAATCAAAGCGCTCAAAAGTTATCTGAAAATCCTGTATTCCATAACAGATCAAAACATATTGATGTGCGCTACCATTATTGTAGAGAAGTAATTAGTAATAAAATTGTTAAGATTAATTATTTGTCATCAGAAAATATGCCAGCAGACATGCTTACTAAAAGTTTATCTAGTGAATCATAATAAGTTTGTAAAAATGTTAGGTATTGTTCCTGTAGTATTTTAATGTAAAAATATCTGTATTTTGAGAGTGGGGGTGTTGTTATTGGCTCAAAATACCTTATGTCAAGTTAGTAATTACTAATGCCACATAGAATGTGAGGTGTCAATATATTATTAAAATATACTTCCTCCCGTCTTGGCAGTCGAGCACGTTTGTTTCTTTTACAAAAACCTTGATACAAAATATCAAATTATAACAGATTTAAATTTCTTCTTGTTATCTTTTTGTGTCAGTAGGTTTGGATGAAAATAAAACCGACATTTTCAGATTCTTTTGCAGAATTATTCATATTCATTTATTTGAATTACAAAAACCAAATTTCATTTTTTTAGGATTTCTGGAAGCTTGCTGTAATTACTGTAATATTAGACCATGAAAACACGGAGTGGAAGTTTACTAACGTGACAATGTTTATTCCTGTAATGTTTGATATTTCTGTATCATTGTTATTTCTACCGAATCAATTTTCTATTTATAGCACTTGTTGGAATTTCTTAAACGTTTCGGACGATCGTTGGTAACCTAGAAAGGCAAGCTCGATGCACCTATTCCTAATGTTCAAAGATGCAGATGACCTGATAGAAGGTTGTTTGAACAAAAATGTATCTAACAAGTCCTGATGCGAATATTGATGGAAAAAGTTTTAATAAAGAATTCGTTGAGGATGCTGACAAGATATAACCATGACGTTGGAGAGAAGAAAAAGGGTGGAATAGAGGATAACATAGCGATGACTAATTGAGATTTTCCATGGCTAGTTAGAAAAGAAATAATGAAAGAAAGTAAATTTATTGACTCAGATTAACTCACACAATTAAGAACACTAAAAGGTTATATCACTTGTACTAAGTTCCTTGTAGGTAATATTCACGAAAACCAGTAGGTACGTTGTAAATTATAATTTATTTTCTAAGAATAAGAAATTGCGGTTACCTAGTTAAACCAATTTCCTTTGCAAGACGGATGCGTCTCATTCTCAGGGATAAATTACTCACACGGTCGTTTTAATAGGATAATATCATGCTTCATACAGCGCAAGCTTTATTGAATGACTGCCCACTTAATTGTGACTTGCTTTGTCACTCTTGTGTTAAGCTTTAATTCTTTATCATGATACGGGGATTGTATTTAAATACTTAATTACATGGCAATTGGGGTTCCGTGGGACAAGGCACGTATAATTTAGGGTCCAATTTGGTAACTAATTTAGAAAAAGTGTCGCTTTTTGTCCCTTTTTAAAAGTCACAAAAGGTGACTCGAGACTGTTTCTCATTTTTTGGTCTTTATAGTGTCATGGGTCTTTGGATCAAAATTTATTAAAATACCTAATTGCGATTTTAAATTCTGTATAATGTTTTATATATCACACTAATATTATAAAGGCAAAATGTTGTGCGTGTGTGTTTGTATGTTTGTTACTCTTTCACGCAAAAACTACTAAACGGATTTTGGTGAAATTTAGTACACAGATAGTTTATAACCTGGATTAACACTTATGGTACTTTTTGTCTGTATATTCCCATGGGTTCGAGACTTACGCGGGTAAAACCGCGGGGCACTGCTAGTAAAAATATAATATTTTTAGTTATGTATGTGTGTGTGTGTGTGTGTGTTTGTGTGTATGTTATGTGTTTGTTGTGTTATGGTAGACTGTGGAAACAGCTTGATTTTAATTTTAAATCATACTTCGGTAACCACACTAGTAAAAATATATGTAGTTCGACATGCTATGAAAATCAATTGCAAGTATTTTCTGCAAAAGCTTTCATGGTAGGTCTATATAAAACTTTAAAGTACCAAACACCAATTTATTTTCGCCAGACGGAGGTACACTTCTGCGGAAAAGCTTTTCTGTTCAGAAAAATGTTGAAAAATTTCTCAACGTTGTATTCTTACTTCAGGCAGTCTTTGTAAATAATTCATAGGTATTGCTCGCACGACCACAATGGAGTATATTTTAGAATTAATAGTATGTACTTTCAGTTTGCAATAACGCGGATATTGCGAAATAATGAATCTGTTAAAAAAAAAATGAGCTTTTTTTATTTTTTGTATGAAATTATTTGTATAGCTTGATAACAGAAAGTGGTGTATGACTGAATGTACAGACGCCAGCACATCAAGCTATCCGAAACTGTCAAATTTTCCCAATCAACCTTGAACTTAATGCTTTATCGATAAAGTTGAAAATCTATTAAAGAAATTTGACAGATTGTAGTAACTTGATGTGCCGACGTTTGTACATTAATTTGTTATACACAGGTAGTAACAATTCAGTGGACTCTCTTTGCCAGCGACATACAAATATTAGGTACAGTAAGCAATAATATTATACATTCAATTCAGAAACTTTATAAATGATTAAATAGCATGCATGCTTTTGGTGCATTAATATTAAAGTGTTTTCGTAATCTTCATCAATGACTGTTTATTCTGAAGCTTCCTTGTACCAGCTTTTTTTCTACCACCTAAGTCACCTATCTCTGTCCTATAAACTATTCGGTTCTCTTTTATAATTTCACTATAGATACCATCAACATACATAAAGCCATCCATAAATGGAATCCCATACACAGACCTCGACAAACCAATGACACTGATTTCATAAACATTTACTACTCCATAAACCTAACCGCTTCGTTCAATAAACTGACACGATTAACTACAGACGAAGCCGTAAACGGCACTAGTGTAGTTAGACGTTGGAAACTAATAAAAGTTGACGTGTCTAACCATCTGAAAGATCATCACATGTGCGACAAATGAACGGCCATTTTTTATTTAGTTACTCCCGTCGTAAAGGGCATTGAACGGAAATGTTACATATCGAACAAAGCCTTGAGAAAACTTGTCGTAGCTTTTTGTCGTGAAGAGGTAATCAATTAGAAGGTAAAGACATTGCCTTGAGTAATAATTGGAGATATCAATCATTTGAATTAACACCTCGTTGATCTAGTGACCGCGATTACCGATCGAGATTTGAGAGGCCTTGGGGTGGATCTTATTGGGACGGCAACTGAATTGGCATCGATCATATTTGGAATTACAATCGAAATCGAATGGCATCGATCATAATCGGTATTTAAATTGTGTCCGGGTATTGACAAAAGGCTTTATCGTAACAGAGGACCTAGTCTAAACTATAATATTATAAAGGCTCGCACAGAAAGGAGCGTCGCGCTTTATATTTGACAGGCCAGTTGGCGCATGCCGCAGGTCGTGGGTTCGATTCCTATCCAGGACAAACATTTGTGTGCATGAACATGTCTGTTTGTTCTGAGTCTGGGTGTAATTATCTATATAAGTATGTATTTACAAAAAAAGTAGTGTATGTAGTATATCAGTTATCTGGTTTCCATAGTACCTACAAGCTCATAGATATCCGTGTACAAGCTCTACTTAGTTTGGGATCAGATGACCGTGTGTGAATAATGTCCCAGGTTATTATTATTATTTGCGGATTACAGCAGCAAGCTACCTTCCCAAAATCTACGCCCAAATAAATTTACTTTAAAAAAGTAAAAACTGACTTCAAAAACCTAAAACGAATAAATACTAATAACTTTCATAAAAAACTTAAAAGCTTCTGAAGTCGGTGCCAAGCTAAGGTGCATTGAAGGATTGAAGAAACCGACTTCAGAAGCTGTTAAGTTTTTTGTGAAACTTATTAGTATTTATTCGTTTTAGGTTTTTGAAGTCGGTTACTTTTTTAAAGTAAATTTTATATATAATTACATAGGTAAGCCCAAGAACACCGAAAATAAGAATCAAAATCCGCTTAGAAATGCTGGAGATGCAGTACATTTATGCATATAACTTCGTACATAAGAATAATTACCTAATATATTATATACAAAAACCTTCCTGAAAGTATGTAGATTACGTTAGTAAAAGAATCGTCAAAATTGGTTCATACGTTTTTGGACATACAAATATACATACATATGGGTCGAATACAGAACCTCCTTTTTTGAAGTCGGTTTAAAACATGCAGGGTTGCAGGGATATTTAATACCGTTTCAAGTCCAACTTTATCCATTCTATTCCATTTCTCTCTCAGTTCTCACCAGATTATCATCTTTCACTTGATCTCGAATGTCGTAATAAGGTAATTTCGAGTTGTGACCGTTAAAAAAGGAATAAATCTCTAATGTGCTGTGAACACGACTTTGAGGTTTTGATATGACGATGACACAATAACGAAATGTCAAAGATGACGGTTTCGTCAATTAGAAAGTTACCGCAGCTTTTTATGAAGCTTAATGATATGGTTTCTGTTGTATCGTTTATTTGTGGTTAGTTAAATTAGGGTGATATTGGCGCCGATTCTCTTGTTCACAAACTAAACTAAATTTAAGTTCAGTGCATCTTTTTCTTTCTATTTTATTAAGAAAAGGACAGACGATAAATATTAGTTAAGTCCTGTCAAATTAAGATACTCTATAGACAAGTTTAGACGTGATTAAAAAATTGGCGACTTAAAATACGTCAATTTACGTCAGGTGCTGACTAATTTGACAGGACTAAACCAATATTTATCTTCTGTCCTTTTCATAATGAAATAGAAAGAAAGAGATGCATTAAACTTTAATTTAGTTTAGTTCGTGAACAAGGGAATCGGCGCCATTGTTAACACTTTTCTTTTGAACTTGTTTTGCTTAAAGTTGCAATATTTTGAATCTCATATCTACATACATACATCCATACATATACTCACGCCTCCTTCCCATGGGGGTAGGCAGCAACTACAGATCGCCACCTGCTACGATCCCTACATACTGCTTTTGCAACATTTTGCGTTCATTGTTTTTAACTTATTTTCTAACACTAATTTCCAGACCTTTCACCACTAATGTCATCTAAAACTACAAGTCTTATAAGCGTATGTTGGCATTCCCTTCCAATAATTTATTAATTCTTTCCACTAAACAATATGGCTTGAACTAAGATTAAGTATGCATTGTTCCATTCGAATTTGAATTCCCTATCTACTAGAACACCAATCAACGTCGTAGCAATTCGGCCATTGTCGCTTCCAACTATCAATTCAAACGTTTAGCGCCACGAAGCGTGTAAACGCCTTATAACAACGTGACGCGAACAAAAGCGTTATTTAATGCCATTATAATGCCCTTGTGAGAGTGTGGGCGATGATGGTATCACATGGTGATAAGTGGACGAGTCGTCACACTCGCAACATTTCTCTGTTATGTTGCTTCAAAGTTTTGTAGTATTGGTACTTGGTTTGAGAAGGTCGGCTCTGATCATATAACGGCTGTAAATGTTATACAGGGTGTTTGGCAGCTGGCTGCTTAAGCCTTAAGGGGTCTACAAGACCTAAAGCGCAGTCACTGTCGAATTGCATAGAAAAGAAAGAGAAGTGTGATGACTCGACGCTGGTAATTTATCGCAAAATATGAAGCAATTATCTATTTAGAAAAAATCTATTAATTTGACTAAAAAATTAAAACTACTTTAATATGTTGTTTGTAGAATAAACTGATAAAAAATCAGAATTAATGCATGTATATTAGTTTATATAAAAAAAAGAAAATAAAGAAAAAATACGTTAAAAGAATTATTTTGCACCCAACATCCAAACACACCTAAAACATAAAATTGTAGTCGGATCTCAAGTTACGTACCTAAATATTATATAAAATAACAACATTAACTGATTACTTCACCCAAAATCCGTCTCCTTCAAATAAAATCAAAACTCAATGCCTACACAAATTTTCAAATTCATTTCACTCGAACGAAAAACCTCCGCTTTTTCGGTTCAAAAACGCAAGGTGGGCCGATAAACCCCTTTAAACTTTTGAGGCATTCGGAAAGCGAAAATCTAGTTGAAACCAAAATATTCAGTGTAAAATCTTTAAAGGTTTTAATTATACTAAGTGGTAGGAGAGAAGGGAGACCGACATCAATCTATTTAATGTGGGAGATACTACCTGTTCGGTGCAAAAACGATGTATCCGTCTACCACACCATTCATTACGGGGCTAACGAGAGTTTGGGAACGATATTTCGGAGTTGGAACGTCGATAAAACGCAAACTAGTTGCAATTGTCGGTTTGCACTTTGGCACCGCGATGTTTTACGTGTTCCGCGCCAATGGTAACCGTCAACAGTGCAAGTAGCATGCCAAGTTGTTCAGCTTTTACAGAAGTTTTAACACGAACGATGAAATTTTTTTTCCATGTCGTTGCCGTAAAAGCAATACAAATACCAGGATTATAAGAAACATGATTCACGGTTCACGTTATGTAGAGCGTTTCCTGATATATTTTCCTTTTTTTTTATATTTCCTTTTCTACCGTAAACTGTAAGGGTGTTGATGCTATAAGAGTATAAGTACAAGTAATCTTATTCCAGTTTTATTTTTTGATGTGTAACATCTTTCTTCTCGCTTTCCTGCAATCTTTGGGAGTGATTTCGTGAAAAGGGACGGAAGTGTGAAACATGAAGCCGGGGAAGCGCGCGCTATTTGATTTGAGCAATGTGCGCGCGCGGTGCTAGAGTTGGCCGTCAGATAGTACCAACCCAGACAGATGTCAGATGTTACACATCGTACGAGTACTGTAAGGCTCGCTCATTTTTAGGGTTCCGTACCCAAAGAGTAAAACGGGACCCTGTTACTAAGACTCTGCTGTCCGTCTGTCACCAGGCTGTATATCATGAACCGTGATAGTTAGACAGTTGAAATTTTCGCAGATGATGTATTTCTGTTGCCGCTATAACAACAAATACCTACTAAAAAACAGAATAAAATAAATATTTAAGGGGGCTCCCATACAACAAACGTGATATTTTTTGCCGTTTTTATAAATAATGGTACGGAACCCTTCGTGAGCGAGTCCGACTCGCACTTGGCCAGTTTTTTGTTATAGCCAAGTATTTAGGTCAAAGTTAAACCAAATATTAAATTGATATACGTATAATACATGCAAAAACATTTGAACCATATTCCAGTCTAAAACTTTAAGTGCGAAAATGATAAATGCAGATCGTAAATATGAACAAGCGATAAAGCATTATGTGCTTCATAATTAATTAATTCGTTCGAGCAACTCTTACTTATGATTAGCATGTACTTGCATACTAATTGCATCGCCCAAAGCGTCGAGAGCCCGACCAAGATAGACTTTCCCGACCCTATTGCTAATCACATTCCCCATTGCCACTTTTGTTTCAGCAACGTCGTATTAAACAGAACATGTAACGCAACGTAATATAAACAAATATAAATTCAAAGAGGTAACCCCCTAAATAGGGCGGTCAATGCGCCCTCACGCGCTCTCAAGACGTTACCCGACAGATTTGAAAAGTGTCTCCTCCGGTCTCCCCCGTCACATTAAGTAGACTTTTTAAGTTGGCCGGATGAATTTTAAATTAGATTAAGCCCCAGGCCGATCGTGACGGCGCAAAGAGTATGAATGATGACTTAAATATACGTACATTGTATGAAATATATATCAAATACCGACCAAATTATGTTGAGCTGTCAAGGCTTTGATTTTCATTTAAGGTTAGTTTTCGGTATCCTGGTCTTTAGATAGTTACACAATCATTATGGAATTGAAGCAATGTACATTTTCCGGTGATATAATTGTATGTTTGTGTGTGGGGTCCCGTTAGGCGCATCGCTGCAACGGTACGTGCATTACAAACGGATTTCCTGGGTTCAATTCTCAGGCAAGTGTGGAATTTTTAGCTCTCTGGTAGACTCGTAGATAATATCGTGTTGAATGAATGTTGAGCTATTAAAGCGGTTGATTTCTTATTGCGAAGCCGATCGATCTGACTTTGATGTTGGATTGTTGACTGGGAAACTGTTTATTGTAGATTTACTACAAGCCACTCCTTGTGATGGGAATCTGCAAAAGTACCTTATATACCTACTTTACGTGAGATAAAGAACAGAATAAAACAGTTTTTATTATTGCTAGACAGGAAAATATAACATCAAAACAAACAAGGAAGGAAAAAATTTAGAAGTAATTAGTCATTAGGTACTGAACAAGTTTTGGGTTTGCATGTGTCATCGTATAGCGACCATCACGCAAAAACAAAGTCCTCAACAAAGTGAAGTGACAAACAAAATGCCTAAAAATTCACCTATGTCATCATAGCATCGCTGGTTGGTGGTTTTTGAATAGGTAATGACCTCACACAAAGAGCTGTTCTACTTCCGAACATTGTACGTAGGTACATAAAATAGTTGTCTATCTCTATAATACTTTATACAACATACTTTTAACCCCACAAACTTCACCAATGAAATGGAATAGGAGCTAAAAATTCGCTCTAGTGGCTCGAGCTCAGTTTGGATAAGTTCCAAATTGTGTGACAATGATGCAGTTAGAGCGCTGTCAAAAATGGCTCGAGTTTAATAAAAATGTCGAGCTGAAGCTCTGGGGTTAGTTTATGATGAACACTGATGTTATTGTTTGAAATGTCGATGGCTGGTTTCAATAAATTCTGTACATATTTGTTTCTCCAATAGGCATATTTAAAGTCGGCATTTTAGTCAAAAAATCCTTGTAATTGATTTAATTCAATTTACCTAAATATTTCATTGAAATCGGAACAGAAATAAAATTTAAACAATATTGACTCTTGATTATTATAGCAGCTTTATCGAATAATTCCGTGTCAATTTAGATGATGTGTAAAATTTGCAGTGTTTGTCTACTTTAGTCGCTGACAGTTCTTTCTTAATTTAACCTGTAAGGAGGCAGTCTCCAAAACTTTGTTTAGACATGTTGGTACTTCGAGCCACGTGTTCCAGGTATCGGGGTCAAAATATGCACCAACAGTAACAGGTTAGTGCCCTACAAATGCCAGGCTGACCCGTTCTACCCCTGTTGACATTTATACCGCGAACGGACCGTCAGGTGTCAAGCTCTATAATTAAATGAGGGGGTTAACATGAATATTAAAATTACCATAGACTGTACCTGTCACTTGGGACAATTCTTTTTGTGTTAAATAGGCTCTATGTTAAATCATCATTATGTCAGATTGTAAAGACAACTCGGCAACTAAACAGAATTTAAATGTTATTCTTTTATTCTTTCTTTAAAAATTTGAAATCTCCATGGTGGGCAGGAAAATTTGTACAATTATGTTAATACATACAGGAGCTGTGTTTAAAAAAAGAAATACATTCTCTGGTCCTGTAATTTGAATTTAGCTTGTATATCAGAACCTTTATTCAGCCTGTTGGACGCGACAGAATAATTGAATCTTTTTTATCCAAACTCAGTCCTTTAAAGGTCTCTAGACAAGGTGTTAAGATTGTATATTATGTAACTAAAATGTATTGAAAAATAAACGAAAAAAAAAAAAACTAAATCTTTTCGTCGTTTGTATGTATATATATATATAAGGTTGACTGGTAGAAAATGTCTCAGGCATTAAGTCCGCCTTTGTATGGTATTTGTTTTTTTTTTCTTGTGCATAAAGTTTTAATAAATAAATAAATCTAATGTCACGATCTTGATAAAAACCAGTGGTGAAAGTTGTCTTATTCAAAGAAATGTACAGAAATAAGTGGACATCAGAAAATTTACACGTAACTTTAAGACGCTCTGAAAAGCCTTCGTTATAATACCCCTGAAAATAGCAGTGACAGCATAAGATCTAACGACATAAAATCAAGTTTGAGAAAGCGACAGTAAACGTACGATAGCTATGAGTATACCAATATGTAGTGAAGATCTTCCAGGCTACACGGGCAACTTAAGGGGAATGCGCAGTGGTAGCCCGCAAAATTCAAATTTTCTTGCGTTTTTAGATAGTTTTACACTGACTTGCAAATTAAGTCAGTGTAAAACTATCTTGATCAAAAAATGATTCGCGACAGTAAGAAATATGTATTTACATAATTTTAAGCACAGAAATCATCAATACATCTCTCTAAGTTAGATTTCCTCCGGCTTCCTGGATCAAAATTTGTATCTTGATCCAGAAATACAAAACAAAACACAAAAACGTAAGCAGAATTTTATACCTAAATAAAGGTTGTCCTTTATTTAGGTATAAAGTTCTGCTTACGTTTTTAGTTTTGTATTTTTATTTCTGCATGAGTATAGTTTTCGATTATTTTTGGTGCATTGGCGTGTGCTAGCAACTAATTTAATTTAATGTTTTGTGTTGCGTAATGAACCTAAATTACCTATTAAGTGTAGTGTTGTATAGAATCAATTTTTTTTAACTGAACATACAGCTGTGCTGCTGGGGAGTTTGTTGCGCCACTTCTTCTCCCCAGCGAAAGCACTAGGAAGTAGTGAAGGGCGGGCGTTTTGGGGGACTGTCTTTGTAATTTTGACGTTCGAAAAGTGCTGATTCTCAGCCTAGTTTGAATAAATGACTTTTGATTTTGATTTTTAACCTTACACTGACCTGCAAATTAAACCCGCAAAAAAAAAATGGATTTCGTGACATACCACAGCGCAATCACCTTAATTGTTCAATTCTAGGCAACTTTGGCCAAATATCACGACAATATTAACCCATTTACCGCGTCCCACAATTGAGGCAACTCCCAAGAATTATGCCATTTGAGTTGACGGTGTACACTTTAAGTGCGTTCACCACAGATTGGCATACTCATAGCTACTCATATGTTAACATAATCGTCTCCAATGATACATGAAACAAACCACGATAGCGCTCATATCGCTTAATTCGCTCCATTAAGACCCGTATCACAGATTAAGCGCATCCGCACCGATGTCTTTGTGGAGTGATTGTAGCAATACAGATGCTCATCGCTCATGGAAGGAAGCAATTAACTGTTTTGTTGATGGAGGAGAAAATAACAGTGATAAATGGTACAGAAAAGTGGAGGAAATAATGGAAACTTCATTGCAGAAATCTTAGAATTACCTAAAAATTCGAATCTTCAACCAAAAACAAAGATTGTAGATACGGATAGTTATCGAAAAAGACAATTATCATCAGAAAAATTCAGCCTACATCTCGTACAAAATCCAAATCAAAAGCCATTTATTCAAACTAGGCTGAGAATCAGCACTTTTCGAACGTCCAAACAATCTTGCGGGCCTAAACAAAGTAATATTCGATTAGCGATGACGTTAGCAGAAATGCTAAAAATGACATAAGCTTTCGAAATGTCACGTGATCATAGGTCAACGAATTGACAGCGTCCAAAGAAGATGCGTCGATAGCGATTGTAGAAATAGAATCGCTCCGAAGCTGTGTGAAAAGAAACAACATTCAAAGATATAAATAGTACCTGTCTTTCTTCAGGAAATCAAAACAGTAATAAGTTTTTGATGTTTACAAACACCAAACTTAGCATATAAAACCGTGTTTGTGGTGTTACGCGTAATAAATTAATTAAACCATGAGTCCAAACAATATTTCTATTTACAAGTTCAAGCATTAATTAACAACAGAACTCTGCCTACGTAATAGTTAGCATAGCGTGATGATGAACCACCTAACCCTCATACATAAAGTTAGTCTATTCAGAGTTCCCGTCTCCCGTAGTTGTATTAAAACATAAGGGTCAGCTCACACCGAGACGCGACGCGACGCGACGATACTGGAAGAGACCAGTGACTTCGCGCTGCGCCGCGCGCTGCCGCGAGACACATCGCAACGTTGCGAGGCGTTGGCAACACGACGCCTCGCTGCGCAGCGAGACGCCGCGTGGCGCAGCGGAACGTGTTCGCCACGTGCTCCCGCTCCGCTCCGCGTCCACCCGCAGTCTACCATTTGCAAGCGCATGAGAACGACTTAATGTGGCGGGTGCATTATGGAGATCGAGGAGAATTCTTCTATATCTCCATAAATTATGCACCCAAATTCTCCTGTGTGATGTCTTCTTTTTAATTTTATTTTTGTATTCTTCTTGCTCTTCCTCTTCTTCTGCAAGAAGTCCGATTATAACAAGATCCCAGTCTATCATTATAATTTCACTCAAGCACTCGACTGAACTCTATCAATTCTACGCGAAGTCTGGACGGAAATAGTAGGAACAAGTCGCCACGGCAGCCTCGGCTGCGCCTCGCGGCGTCGCGTGGCGTCGCGCGTCTTCGTGAGACGCAGCGCCGCTCTTGCACGCCGCGCGTACCGGCGATGTACCGCTGCGTCGGGATGCACCGCGCTACGCCGTGAGGCATCACGAGGCGCAGCGCTGCATGGTGCAACGTATTCTACATTCTCACAATGAAATGTTATTTGTATCTTTTCGTGTAGAAAACAAAGTTCTATTTTGACTCGCTCTTTTAAAGTGTGCGCGCAGCGTCGCGTCGCGTCATGTCTCGGTGTGAGCTGACCCTAACTGAACTAACTTCTATATTAATGTTTTAGTATAATTAAAACTAGTTGGGTTAGTATGCTAGGACAGACTTTTGTGACCGAAAGTAAGGCCGCCCTATCTGTACTAAAAGAGATGAGGTCAGAGAAGTAAGAAAGAGAAGTTAGTTTGCTAAATGAAACGTCCTAAAGAAGACTACAGTAGAAGTAGACTAAACCATTGACATGTGAGTTATATACAATAAAAAAAACCATATAGGTCATGCCAATATGTGCTCGAATGTCAACCGAACACCATAGGTTCACAACTACTGTAAGCCCGCGGTCGCCATTGGATGATGGTCTTTACGTTTATATATGATATACGTTTATATACGGAGGAGCCCGTAGCTAAGTAATAACAGCCGCACGGCTCGATCCATCAGGTTAAGCTACGCTTGCCGGTGTTGGTCCGTGGATGGGTGTTTACATACCGAGACTCCTCCGTGCCTCGGAAAGCACTTTAAGTAGTTGGTCCCGGCTGTCATTCGAGGATCTTTGACAGTCGTAACGAGTCATCAGAAGCCCGAAAGTCTGACAACCACTCTTACCAAGGGTATCGTATTACCCAGTAACTGGGTTGTGGAGGTCAGATAGGCAGTCGCACCGGTCTGCATCCGGTTAGACTGGAAGCCGACCCCAACATAGTTGGGAAAAGGCTAGGCAGATTGTTACGTTTATATACATATTATATAAAATATTTTTCGACAACTTGGGGAATTTCCTTTGCACGCCAGTTATTATAAGTATCCAAAAAAAAAACAGGAAAAATAAATCAGCTGATCCGTACATTTTGACAAGTTATGCGAACATAAATGTATGGAACAGCAGATTTTTTTTTTCGTGATTACATGTTTGTTCCCATAGCATAGTAAAAGTTTATACTGATGAGTATAATGACCCCTTAAGAGGTTGTGCGTTATTTAAGGTACACTTTGTATAATTTGTCGGCCCAAAACTTGCCACTTCCACGGCGTTATCGGTGGCAGCACAGAGGTCACTTTGGCTGCATGTTTTGGGGCACAGAGGGCAGGATAGGAGGTTTTTTTTTTTTTTATTTGTGATGGGTTTGCTCTTGACTCTAGTCTAGGTCAGAGGTGACAGAGACAAAGTCGACGATGGAGTGAGCTTACCCAGAAGAAGCCTGTTCACTCTCACTTTGAAGAGATTAGGGTGGTATGCGTTCGGAAACACAGACGCAGGTAGTGAGTTCCGCTCCTTTGCTGTGCGCATTATAAAAGACATTTGGAAGCGCTTAGTGCGAATTGGTGGAATAGCAACCAGGTAGGGATGGTAACTGGCAGTGCGTCTAGATGTCCGGTGGTAGAAGGGGGCCGGTGGAATGAGGTCGTGGAGTTCTCGGGCACACTCTCCGAAGTACAATCTGTAGAAGACCGACAAGCAGGCAACCTTGCGGCGATGAGCCAAGCTATGAAGCTTGGCATCCACCAGTTTGTAACACAGCTCCTTATCGGCGCAACCGCACCTCGTTGCCGTTCCGTCGACGTAGCCCCACTTTACGAGGTTCAGTTTACATCTTCCCACTTGGTTTCGGAGACAGTTCGATTAACCCAAAATATAAAAAGAAAAGATAAAACAAAAACAAAATGAAAACTAACTAAGCGTGTTAATGATTCTAGAAAAAACTAAATTAAAACAACAGAATCCTTACTTTTGTACAGGGGATAAGAAAATGTCTCGGGAGCACGATATCTACACCACGCTCCAATTGGAAGAAGAGTAAGCAGGGGCGATTAAATTAAATTGTTACGACGGTGTTAAGAAAATGTACAGCGAGTAAATAGTTAAGAGTAAAAAAGAAAACTAGAAAAAGTATAAGCAGTTCTCATTTCAGAATAGATAAAAAATCTAGCTTGCAGGAGAAACTGCCGAAACTGGGGTCTGATGTTTGATTTCTAATTAATTCCAATGAACAGGACCAATGTCTACAGAAATATAGGGTATACAGACGTAGACGAATAGCTTTATACTAAAATCAACCTGTATCTACTCAGGATAAGATTGACATTCCAAAATCAGTATCTCATAAACGTGTGTTACTTTACTTATTTGCTACATGTGCCTCCGCCAAGTGTTGGTCTGGCCTTGAGACTGTCCAACTTCGTTCTACTGTGTCATGAAATATCTTATATTTTTAATGACCGTTGAGACTTGAGACTACTATTAGCAATATGTAAGTCTGATTTAAATAAACTTAAACGTAACCAAAGATGGAGAGAGTTAGTTAACTTTTAGCTTTTGGACCGAAATCCCTAGCGTTAATTCAAGTCTAACTGGATTGTGTTTAAAAATTAAAAGCTTACTTCGAAAACCTCCCACCAAAAATCTTAAAAGGTTAATTCCAAATTGCCAATCAAGCGTCCTGTACAAAATTTGTACGGGATCCCGAATAAATACCCAAATCCCGGCGGCCCCGGGATCGGACACGGGACTAATGTCGCGGGCAGCCGGACAAATAGAGCGCTGGATTAGCGACGCCCTGATTAACTAAGCCTGATGTCAGCCTGTTTTGTTATGCACCCCTAGTACTTTCAAGAGATTGGACATTATTTTCCTGCGTGTGTCCGTTTGTATGTCGTCAAAATGACGTCACGCATACGTTGTAGGCACGGTTTCAGGAAACAAAACACTGCTTTTGTATAACTCGTCCATTGACCTTTGTAAAATATTCAGAATGTTAATCCCGCAAACCGAAGCGCCACAACAAAGTTGGCGATCCCGGATGGATCCCCAATCCCGTGGGGCGGACCGGACACGGGAGTAATGTCGTGGGCAGCCGGACAAATAGGATGTTGGATTAGCAACGCCTTGATTAACAAGCTATATCATCCTGTTTTGTTATGCACCCCTGGTATTTCGCGAGATTGCATGTTTTTCTATATCTCTATAATTAAGGCTGTTGTTCTCGTCTATGAGGCTCTATGGACCTCTATGGAGAGGGTGAGTCAAAGCCAAGCCAAATGCATGAATATTGATAAGTTTGACATTTAAGCAAAAGTCATTTGGGTTACTTTTTGCTCAGCAGCCTTGACTTTTCGCTCTTTTTCACGAGGTTTGAGACGTACATACTTTAGTATCCTAATGTTTAAAATTTACTTTAGTTAATTTATTTTAGTTTTTACTTTTTTAAAGTAAATTTATTTTTCTATTTTTATTTGAATATATTGTACAGTTACATAAGCCCAAAACGAACGAAAATAAGAATCATCAAAATCCGCTTAGAAATGCTGGAGATACACTACATTTATGTATATATATAACTTCGTACATAACAATAATTACCTAATGTATTATATACTAAAACCTTCCAGAAAGTATCTAGATTATGTTAGTGCAAAAATTGGTTGATTCTTTTTGAGAAAATCGCGGACATACAAACATACATACATACGGGGCGAAGAGAACCTCCTTTTTTGTTAAAAACTACGACAAGCTCACTCGATTGAACAACTGCAATAGCTCACTAACTGTTCAAAAGACTAAAAAGTGCACTTAATTCCCAGTCTACAGGGACCACAAAATTATTATTAAAACCACCATCAACCTGAACAATAACACTTTCATCAACAAAGTAGAATCTCGCTTGTTCACCTGGTGGTTTATTGCATAATATGAGGTATAAGTAAGTGGCGCGCGCGACCCTGCATAATGCTGCATAATGCTGTCGGCGATGCATTAACATTTGCGTTGGCTCAAGTAATGACACGCGATGCTTCCGTAATTAACGCGTGCGACGCGTGTGGTCTGAGGTTTGTCGAAAATTTACTTTTATTCTAGGATGAAAATAAAGGTTTCAGAAAAAAAAAATGTTCTGTTGACGCATTTTTATTGATACAATATGCAGACTAAAGAAATGGCTATAGTGTGCGCGCAAGTGCTAGTCACCGCGTGAGGTATGTGAGCGGTGAGACGAGGGAGATAGACAAATGTCAAGCTAACTCAGTCTGCCAATCTTGTCAATCGCGCTTTCCCCGTCTCACCGCTCACATACCTCAGGCGGTGACTAGCACTTGCGCGCACACTATAGGAGACAAGTTAAATTTAAAATTTTAAAAACACCCGACATCAATTTACCCTCATTTTTATTGCTACTCCATCATCAGACTAAATCAAAAGTCAAAATCAAAATCTGAGAATCAGCACTTTTCGAACGTCAAAATTACATAAGACAGTCCCCCAAAACGCCCGCCCTTCACCACTTCCTAGTGCTTTAGCTGAGGAGAAGAAGTGGCGCAACAAACTCTCCAGCAGCACAGCTGTCTATCTAAGTACATTACGCAACACAAACATTAAATTAAATTTAATTATTTCCTTTATGTCAGCTAGCACACCCCAATATACAAAAAAAAAAAAAAGAATCAAATAAAAATAAATCGAAAACTCTACTCAAGCAGAAACAAAATACAAAACTAAAGACGTAAGCAGAACTTTATACCTAAATAAAAGCCTCCAGTAAAAAAGGGCGTGCCCACTTACATATAGCCGTACATGTAGTCGTAACTCGAAGTCACAGATGATAAACTAGGACCATCGAAGTAAAATAAACAACGAGTTAAATTACTAATAACGAAACAATACCAAGGACAGCAAGACGACCAGTCACCACAAGCAGCACACGTTCACGAGCATAACGCAAAGATCAGCCATTACCCCCCTCGCCATATTTTAGAGAAGGAGACAACCCGACCCCCGACGCTACCGCAAGCAGTGACATCTAAGGGAGCATGACTCTGATTGCCATCTATCTATAACCTATTCATTGAGACCATTTCAATGAGCCCAAACTCGATACCTCTGCTGTAAGTCGGTGAGGAAGTTGGGTATCCTGCAAATTTCAGGTAATGCTGCAGCATCAGTTCAAGGTTACTATGTTATTCTAAGATCATAGAAGTAACAGAATACCAAATTGCGACTCTATCAGACCTCTGGAAGATGCTCACATCCATTCATCAACTGGAAAAGAGCGGGTGAACTTCAAATGACTGAACCGATTTTGATAAAACATATCTAAGAACCACCGCTAGAAAACCTGCTTTCAAATAAAAGAAACCGCGTCCATATCGGTTCACCCGTTTAAGAGCTACGGTACCACAGACAGACACACAGACACACATAGCGGTCAAAATTATAACACCCCCTTTATGCGTCGCGGGATAAAAAACACTGAGATGTCGGCAAAATTCAGAGACGTTACGGAAGTAAAAGACGTAGCGCATCAACCTCAAATAAAATTACGATAGAGCTGGAAGAATCGCAACATGCATCGCGAAATGCGAATATTCTAGAAAACAATTTATTTCCTACTCATTCATACCTAGACAATAAATATGTTCTACACGTACGATATGAAGATATATTAGTAGCATAAACAAAGCCTTACCTAATTACAAAATCGTGTGCAACATACAACTTCGTTCTAAGACATTGCATGCCCTCTAAAGCTTAGCAACTCGAATGATATCATCATAATAATGATATCATTAATTTATCTTCGAGCCAACACTTCAACTGCGCTTTGTCACCTCCTTATTGCGAAACATATTATACTTTTTTTATTGTGTTACTGGGTGATAAAACGCACGCATTTAAGTGTTAATGCACGCATTAAAAAGTTAATGCGTTCATTTAAGTTTATAATGCGTTCACACGTGCATAGTTCAGTGGTGTAAAAAAGTAATCATTTACATGATATTTTCTCTGGTGCTTGTCAGGGTTCCGTACTACCTACGAAACGAAACACGAGTGATCCTAACTCGTGTAAGTTTGTCAGTCCGTCTGTCACAGCCAATTTGCTCCGAATCTAATAGACCGGTTAAGTTGAAATTTGGTACACGTATGAATTTATGTGACCCAAACACAGAAGTGTAACGTAAATAAATAAATTTGAATATGGGGTCACTTTTAGGGGGCAAATAAGAAAAAAATAAGTTTTTCAAACTACCGTGTGACATATCAAATGTAAGGGCTTACTGTGAGGGTTTCAAATAGATTTTTTTTTATAATTTTAAAATAAATTGTTTTAAGAAAATATACGAAATTTGACCATTCCCCTTTATCTCCAAAACTACTGAGCCTAAAATTTTGAAAGAAATAATACAAAGAATAGTTCTATACCTATAAATTACAGGAAAACCTAGAAGAAGTCTATGGTCTTAAAATTACATGGTATATCTCTCAATATTGTACGTACAAACTTACATTTGCAGTTGGAATGTATGGGCGAACATGTTTTTCAACTACAATGTTAAGTTTGTTCTTGGGACAAATTCATCCCAACTGCGGAATCCCTCATTGCGCGTGGTTCGACACACACTTGTTCGGTTTTTTAAAGATATATTACTCAATAATTATGTACCTAATATCTTAGTAATACGATTTGTAAGACGGGGTAAGGGTATCGTGTTCCCAAGTAAGTACTGTAGAGGTATAATTCGAGCTCCTGTCAATTTATATCAATAGATGTCTATGACATTCGGAAGGTCACTTTGATAACTTTGGTTCTAGATAGACTTCAGCGAGACGGGCCCCCTCGGCCAATGTAGGCACGTTGGTTTTAAAAATATATAGTGAAAAAAGTTAAATACATCAGAGTGCAATGCGAGTCGGATTATTATTATTTAACAGGAGGCACAGATTGTTCACCGTGCCTCGGAGTCGAACTGTCGCTCGAGCCCAGTCTCCTGTCCCTCGCACACTCACTGCGCTCAACGCTCTCTTGGATGCTAAGCCTGAATGTGATGTGTTCGCGGATGAATGGAAGAAGATCTTGTCATTATGTCTGGAGTATTGTGAGAAGAGCGTATGACTGTCAAGTAGTTGTATACTTTTATTATTGTACTTAAATAAAGTTTTAATGTCTTAACTAATGTAATTGGCCTTGGCCGTTTTATGTTAAATAAATAAATAAATAAATTATTATAGATCTCGTAAAAAGTAACGGTCTCCCATCGGAGATGGTTACAGTACCTAACTGGGTTGAGGAGGTCCGAGAAGCAGTCGCTCCGTGTACATAAAATACTAGTATCCAGCTGGAAGCTGACCCCAACTTTGTTGGGAAAAGGATAAGCATGATGCAGCAGGATGAATATGATTTGTTAGAACGGTTTTGATACGAAGTGACAGCTGTAACCGCTTATTATAGGCACTGGTGTTGAACCTACCCAAATGTCCTTTCTTTGGTATTGTTCGTCGAATCGTTAAGCTCCGTAAGTTCTGGGTTGAGCTGCGCGATTACTGACAAATGCGTGCACTGACTGGACAGGTCTTCTCAATTAAGGTTCTTTCCGCAAAAGACCTTTTCAGACACCAATATACATGGTCTTCACATGAACTGACCAAGATTATGGAGACTGTGACCTCTGAGTTTGTTTCGGCCTTTCTTCAGTTGTCAGATAGAAAACGCCGACCTTATCTAGTTTTTAAAAACATGATTGACGTGTAAATTGTTTGTACAAACCTACTTACAGAAATAAATCATTTATCAATAATGTGAAAATAATAAAACGTATTAATTATAATTATAGCAATTAGCAAAGCCCTGTATAGCTTGTAGGCATTCTGCACAAGTTTATCGTAAAATATTTTCCACATTGTGAGCAGTAAAATGCTAATGGCATGTTATTAAAATTGTTATTAACATTAAACATTGTAACAGAGATAATTTTATCATATTATTATGACTAGTTGTTGCCTGCGACTGTTCCTACGTAAACTTCAACCCGCAGTTAGGCTAGCTATATATATATATATATACAGTATGTTAACCAACAGAGGGCGTTCCCGTTAACCCGCAATAGTATAGCATGCATACATGCTAAAAAAAATATTACCATTCGAAAACAAAATGCTTTTTATTTTTTTTAATATTAAAATATTCACTAAAAATGTTAAATTGATACGTAAAAGAAACACTCTGTACACGCGTACTTGAAGGACGGAAACATCGCAATTTAGTTTTTATTTTTAGTGAATATTTTTATATTTTTTTGAATATTTTAGTGAATATTTTTAGCATTTTTAGTGAATATTTTAATATTAAAAAAAATAAAAACCATTTTGTTTTTGAATGGTAATATTTTTTTTAGCATGTATGGATGCTATACTATTGCGGGTTAACGGGAACGCCCTCTGTTGGTTAACATACTGTATATATATATATACGAACAACATAAGTAAGTGGTAGGTCACAGCTAATTATGCCTTAATCTTGGTGCATTGGCAGCGATTTGAGAGGTGATCTTCAATTAATTTCAGCTGATTACTTCGAATTCCCAGCCTGTCAAGTAGCAGAAGCACAGAAACTGTATCAAAGGCCTTTGGTAGGTCTAATAATATGCCTATTGTTTTTTTGCCAGCGTCAATATTCCATACCACATGATAACAAGTTCCTGGACCGCATCACAAGTTGATTTGATTTGATCTAAAACCAAATTGGTTATTTGAGAGCAAATTATTTGCTTCTAAGTATCTTATAATCCTACTAATGATGATGCGTTCCAAAAGTTTGGAGACCGAAGGCAGGATAGAGATCGGCCTATAGTTTGATAGCGTTGAGTTGAGTCCACTTCTAAAGAGGGCTGTCGCATTTTGTCACCTCCCTCGTTCACACGTGACCAAATTTTTAAGAATATTAAATAAAAAGTTACTTTTTTGAAAAATGTAATCAGTTAGCGAACTAGTTTTATTATTATTAGCCTTTATTGTCCCACTGTTGGGCAAAGGCTTCCCTACTCTCTTTCCACCTCTCTGTTCAGAGCTGCCAAAGACCAAACTTTATTAAAGGAGTCCAGCTCATCCTACCATCTCCGTCTGGGCCTGCCGCGATGTCGGGGACCCAATGTTTGGCCCATTGATCGTCTGACATCCGGCAGATGTGTCCAGCCCAATTCCATTTAAGCGTGGCAGCTTTCCGAGTGACATCAGTTATTTTAGTGATGGAACTAAATAATATTAATTTAATAGGTACGTGTTATGTATGTGTACCTACCTACTATTGTCGTCGAATACTATGTAGGCGAGCGGGATGCGCCCCGCTCCTCCCCGCGCCGGGTGGTCTGGGTAACCTATAGGATTAAAAAGCAATGTGCAAATGACTAGCGAGTTTGATTGACCAGTGACAACGTCCTTCCGCATACCTAACAGGTAATTATTAAGAACACATTTTTATTGTGGCATTTATTTAACTCATCTCAAAAACAGATCATTATACTTTTTGAGCTGAGTTCATTAGATAACACGTATTTGATATTAATTTCAACTTGATACCTTCACGCGTTCCTGAGAAAAAGGGTCTTGACAGACTGACAGATAGATAGACAGACAGACAGACGGACAACGAAGTGATCCTATAAGGGTTCCGTGTTTTTTTCCTTTTGAGCTACGGGACCCTAAAACTCAAGTATTTATTTCAATTAAACCAATTACAGACACTTTTGAATTCATAGAATCAGTCAGTCAGAAATATGAAGCCCATTCCAAAGCGTAGTAGGTTTCTATGGAAAATAAATTTAATAAATAAATTTTTAAAACAAGCTTTTATTGATCTGAATATAATCTGGGACCAGAGTCCTTGTCAAGACGAATCAAACGAGCCCAAACTCGACCCGTTTGCGTCGTTTTATTACTGAGTTCCCAAAGTTCCACGAATGACAGCCGGGACCAACGGAGGCACGGAGGGGTATGTAAAAATGGTCACCCATCCACGTACCAACCGAGGCAACCGTAGCTTAACCTGATCGACCGACCCATGCGCGTGTTATTACTACATGATGACATAATATGAATAAACAGTTTCTCGTAAAACAACATGAAATTGTACTATTAATTTCCTTGTCTTATTTGATCAACATTTAATTTTGGTTTTTGCCAATCAGTCCTTTCAAGGCGTTCCTACTTACCTTTTTACCAACACCACAATAAGGTGATTAATAGCAATCTTTTGTCTTTCGAGCGTGGGTAGCACATACTTAGGTCCACGATTGAAAAGATATATACAGAAGTTTCACAAGACGCGAAAGATAAGACCCTAATAACACAATTATAGACAAGGCGTATTGGAATATCAAAATGACTAGAAAAAGTCTTTTTTTTTTAATTCTAATAATGTAATCTGGTTGACTGGCATATTTACGAAGTTATTATACCAAAAACTGCACCTTAATTGCATAAAACACTATCTATCGGAGTCTGAATCATTTTGAAGCAAATTTTTAATCTATTGCTTCATATGTTCGAAAAGTTTGTCCGTTTGACAACGTAAATCATGCAATGAATGTTGTTGAACTGTGAAAATGAAATCGATTCCGATTGATAGTGTGTTACGCAATTAGGGTGCTGGTCCTCATAAATAAAAGTGGCCTTCGATGCCCTTAGGTGGATTCTAGGACCACTTAACTATTTCATACTAGCTTTTGCCAGCGGCTTCGCCCGCGTGGATGTTGGAAATTATCCCACGGGACCCGTACATTTTTCCGGGATAAAAAGTACCATATATGCTATTCCAGACTATAATCTATTTCTGTGCTAAATTTCATCCAGATCCGTTCAGCCGTTCTGGCGTGATTGAGTAACAAACATCCAAACATCTTCACAAACTTTCACATTTATAATATTAGTAGGATTATAGACAGTCTATGAAGAAGTTATGTTAGCATAATCAGCCAATACTGATCCCACGGCTGGGCCGTCACCCACCACGCGACCCAGTGCGGGTTGGTGGATGTCACATGTCTTTGAATTTTTGGTTGTCGGTTTCCTCACGATATTTTCCTTTCACCATTTTGAGAGCAGTGTTGATGAAATTATTTACACAAAGCAAAGCGCCTGTCTGTGTTCTAAGTTCTAACCCGCGACGGTTTCCACGCGGCCACGACTGCTCTCGTTATGATACTGGCAAGTTTTTATAGAAGCGTAATAATTCGTTGTTTGGATTGATACTTCTGACTTATCTTACAGTAGCTCTAAGAACACAGCCTGCTACATACCTACTGCATTGTTTACTTAGGAGCCGATGATGTCACCCAACCACACAACGTATAGATAGACAAACAGTATTGTAGACCGACTTGATTCATACTTAACGAAGATTTATGTGATTTTGAAGAGTATTGCAAGGAATTTATAATGTAGAGTGTGGATTTTGTGTTTATGAGAAATAAATACGAACTCATCACGTGATTTGCTGCCGTTGTTATGCAAAAGAGAGCATTGAGAACTATGCTTCGTTTAGACCATCTGAATCGTGTAAGGAACATTTTATATAGCTAGGTATTTTAACAGTACCTTGTCTTTATATTTTAATTCTCCTTACTCATTTACATAAAAATCTAAACAAGCTAGAAACCGACACTGAGAGAGAATATAGAGTAAAAACTCGGAGAAAAGACCTGCCTAATATCCTCGAAGCAAACTAAATGTTGTAAAACACTCATCAAGTGTGCAGTCTATAAATATATTTAATAAATTACCATCAGAATTAAAGAATATTCCGAATTTGATTATATTTAGAAGTAAGCTGAGGACATTATTAATTAAGAAATGTTATTATTGTATTGACGAATTTTGTAAGGATAAAACATAATGATTGCTAAATTATTAATTTTAGAATGTAGTGCAATAATTTCATTTATCAATAATAATGACGTAATAATTAAGAAAATTGACATTTATGTACCCTTGTTATTTCTTTCTTTTTTAAGTCTATTAATATTTCGACACAAATGTATATTTGTTTATGAAATAAATAACTAACTAACATTATAATAACGTTTCACACACGCCCGTGGCCCGTGGTGACAGGCACGAAAGTGTTTTTCTTCTCTTTTATTTTCTTCTTTAGCAACTGAGCCGATGTCGACTATCCTGCCAGCGTCATGTGCTAATTTATGCTGCGTAATTGACGTTGACGTTTATATCCTTAGACTAAGCAATCTGTCTTTTAATCTGTAGATTAAGGCATAACAATATGCATAATCAGCCTATAACATTCCCACTACACAGGCCTCCTGTCTATGAGAGGGCGTGGGCTATAAACCCACCCCGCGGGCTCAGTGCGAGAGTTTACTTCGAGACCTTCAGTTTTTTTTTTTTCGAGCAGTGGTGATGAAATAAATGGAGTATTATTAATGGAGTATTTGAGAATATCTTTGGTGCTAAATGTAATTTTCGGTGCTCCAAACATAGGTGCTCAAAGGGGATACTCCAAATGAATTACGAGTACACAAAGTAGGTGTTTGGGAGTTTAAATAACGTACTCCGTTGTTCTGATTTTTAATGATTAGCAGTTTAATAATTTGTTTTACAATGAGTAAACAATAGAATAGCGAATGATGACACGGTAACGCATGTCGTTCAGTCTCTTGTTTTTGCGGAAGATAATGGGAACCACCGGTCGGCACACGCAGTTCCTTTGACATCTGGATGACACTTGACGTCTTGATGACATTGACAGCGTCAAATTGGCGTGTAGTGGCGCCAACAGTAGGTATGTGCGTGTCTGGGACCTGATATTATTTGTCTCTATGTTCTTATAATCGTTGTTTATTTCCAAATGTGAAAATAATTATTTTGCTAACAAATTATTTCATTTGTTACAGATTTAGCGGGGATGACACTAGCTCTACTTATAAAATTTTCCTGGTGAGTATTCTAATATGATCTTAATTTCGATCAGTTTTTAAACGTAATTTTATCAAGGTATTTACAAGGCAGATGTGAATGGAAACGCCAGGGAGGACGCCCTAGCAAGACATAGTGACCTTATTGGTGATGTTCTTCAGTAAGGTCAGGTGCGTAGTACTCGCAACCGGCGTGCGTGTATGACCAGATGTATGAACGTAAACGAAGGAGGAACGGAGAATGGCCTATCCCCATGGGAAGAAGGCGTGAGTTTATTTATGTAAGGTTATCAACGACTGTCTTAAACTGGGTGACTTTTTTACCGTCTTGAAAATAATAGGCGAATGGAGTAGAAGCCTATGGCATACCTAGTTTTTTTTTTTTAATAATAATATTTAAATTCAAATCATACGCATTACGCACCCTGCGTAGTGTGTATGATTTGAATTTCGATATTTTATAAAGATCTATAGAGTTTTTTCAAAATTTCTGTTTTTATTGTTCTAGTTTAAGTCTAAGCTATTGAAAAAACAAAAACAAAAAAAAAACTAGGTATGCCATAGGCTTCTTCTCCGTTCACCTATTGTACCCTATTTTTAACCGACTTCCAAAAGGAGGAGGTTATCAATTCGTCTGTATGTTTTTTTTTTTTGTATGTTTGTTACGCGATTACTCAAAGATGCATGGACCGATTTAGAAAATTCTTTTTTTGTTTGATAGGGTATACTTCCGAGGTGGTCCCATATAAATTTTATTAACTTTTCTTGGGAAGTTTTTGAGTTAGCTTCAATAATGCGTATATTTCTCACTTATTTTATGTGGATGATGTGATGATGTTTTAATAACTTCCTATCACTGTTATTTACATGGCTATACCTACAATTATTGTGCTCAATTATGTATTCGAATTAGTGTGGGGTAGTTTCCACAACTAAAAAGTGAAAAATAAAAACTTTTTAGCAAAAAATAAAACCGACTTCCAAAACAAAACACTACAAAGTGAAAAATAACTTTAATTTCGGAAGTCGGTGGCAAAAAACGAAAATACAAAACCCAAGACACCGACTACCGAAATTAAAGTTATTTTTCACTTTGTAGTGTTTTGTTTTGGAAGTCGGTTTTATTTTTTGCTAAAAAGTTTTTATCAAGACGGTAAAAAAAATCATCCAGTATAGTGCAGCATTTAGTTCAGAAAAATCGAAGAAGAGAGACGCCCCAACACTAATGAGGTTATCAAGACTAAGTAAATGTGTGTCAAAACCGTTGCAACACACTTTGTTCCGACTTCCTAACTTCAAGTAAGCAGACAAGCAAGTAGGTCACACGATAAAGAACCCTATTGCACAGAAAACGTTCCACTTTATCCCCTATTTAAAACTAGAACGCCTATAATAGGGTAATAGGGTGCATAATCTTTACAAAATCTCGTACGGTGCACATAAAACGATAGTCGAGACATTTCTCGTTATCTCGCGTTCGTTCGACGCAAACGATTCGGAAAATCGAACGGAGCCGGCCCGTGTCGACTTCCATTACCGGTATTAGAGTGTCGAGCGATGCTCGCGATCGCTATCGACTGCGCGCGATAGCCCCCGTTCGATCGCGGTGCCGAGATATTTATGCGAAGATTGACGCGCGTCTGATGTGATTTGAATGTTCAAATCCTATGGAGGAAATATTTTTATGAAGATCTTTTTTTATGAAAAAAAGGTTATTAAACGAAGGTTTAAATGGGTAGCTAGAGCTGACGTCAATCGTCGTTAACCGCAAATAATTTAATGTAATTGGTTGTCAATGTATCAGTATTTCTAGAAGTGTTTTATTGTGATGTAGGTACCTACTATATAATTATGTTGGTACGCAGTCCAGAATTACATAATGTATGCGCCTATATTAATTCATTCAATATATTGCGTTGCGACTAGCTTTTCGCCCGTGTGGATGTCGGAAATTATCCCACGGGAAAGCACTACCAGGATCAAAAGTATCCTATGTCCTAATACAGCAGGGCTAACATGACACACGCGACAATTACTCACTCTCGCGTGATTAATTTTCTGATAGCGCAACACTTTTCTCGTTTTCAGCGCTGCTATACAAAAAACTCGACTCATTTTGTCAAACTTGATGATGTTTTCTCAACAAACCCTAACATGGCACCTAAGTTATCTCGAATTTTGACAGTTCAACACGAGATAATCTGCGATTCATTTAGTCGTCCTCGAATTTGACGATGAGGTGAGTAGACGAAATTATGATACAAAAAAAAAAAACTCCAAATTGCCATGGCAGTTTCATAATTGTACTTATTTTAGTTATAATTATTTTACAATATATAATAATGAACATACTTAGTTCTAATCTACTATTAATATTGGAACGATGTTCCTTCCGGCGGCCGCGAGGGAAACTGTGGCGGAGGGGAGCACTATTACGTAGATGAGAATTACTTTCAGTAATAATCAGTGGCTTTGCCAATTATGGTGATTAACGAAATCTAGGGATTATGGCCGTACGGCAATATCAAATAAAATCGCCAGTTCATTTCCTACGTGTACAACAACATACAATATTTGCAATATCATGGGTTGTATGTTGATTGTTACTATAATAATTTTCGTTTTCTCAAATTGTGATCGTTGGCTCATTTGTCAATTGTGGTTATTATCTAGTGAGTATATTCATCATCTGCCTAGACTTTTACCAACTATGTTGGGGTCAGCTTCCAGTCTAACCGGATGCAGCTGAATACCAGTATTTTACATGGAGCGACTGCCTATTTGACCTCGACAACCCGGTAACTTTGAAATACGATACCCCTTGGTAAGACTGATTGTCAGATTTTCGGGCTTCTGACGACCCGTAAAAACTGTCAAAGATCCGATTCTCGAATAGCCGCCGGAACCAACGGCTTAACGTGCTTCCGAGGCATGGAGGGATCTTGGCATATCTAGTGAGTATATTATGTGCCACTAATTTTCATTTCCGTCATTTTGTATTTTAATTTCGGCATGCCAAACGAAACGATTTAATTTTAATTAAAAAAGTCAGTTAAACACAGAACTTAACATAAATTAAAAGAGGTGGACGTGAAATAAATATAGTACATACTAATTCTATGAGTAAAATCGAATGAATGAGAGGGAACCTCAAGCCGATGTTGCTATGATAAAAATCATTTGTTTCTAATAACTCGCTACATTGGTTTCTCGTTACGAGATTAAAATGTGTCAAAGGGCTTTTTTCAAGTTTACTCGAGCCTAACGGTCATTTTAGGCATTATAATAACGTCAGAATCTTAGACAAATTTCGACAGATCGAGAAAAAGAGCGATCTCTCGCTTGTTAGGTCATATTCTACCCATGTGCCAAATTTCATCCAAATCCATTCAACGGTTTTAGCTTGAAAGCGTAACAAACAAACAAATTCACTTACGCATTTATAGTATTATGAAAAACCGGTCTATTGAACTCACAAAATATATTAGATACTCAAATAAAAAATAAAAAATCTTAACACTACTAGTTTCTATAATAATATAATTCAATCATGATTCGAAAGACACGTGGAGCCATCTATTAACATACGAACGTTACTGTTGTTTTCCTCGGGAACAGTACTTTTTTGGGGATGAAAGGTACCCTATGACCGTTTCTGTACACGTGACAGCGTATATGTAAAATTTCAGGATGATCGGTTCAATGATTTAGGCGTGAAAACGTAACAAACAAACAAACAAACTTACTTTCACATTTATAATATTATTAAGGAATCAAGGATTAAGGATTCTGTACTCCGTTTAAATGTGAAAAATGCAATAAGTAACAATTTTCAGTTTCCATCAAAACTTTTAGGGGTCTTACTCTTGATCTGTCTCGCGTACACCATGTGTACGTAAGAAAAATCTTAAATAATATGTATATAGGTTGACTGGTAATTAGTGACAGATGATTGTACTTATGTAAACGTATTATCAATAACCGTAAAAAAAAAAAACATCGTTCTATGGCGACCGCGGGCTTACAGTAGTTTTGAACCTATGGGGTTCGATTGACATTCGAGAACATATTGACGTGAACCTATGGGGTTATTCGGACAGTTCAATTAGTTCCTATTACTATACCAGCCAAAAACATTTGAAAAACTCTGATACAATTTAGACTACATTTAATTTTACGGGCATAAAATAAAAGAACAATAATTACACATAAGCCAATAATTTCTGGACGAAATATCACAGGGGAAAAAAGTCCCCTGTCCGGAAACATTTCTCGATGCACAACGAATTGTGTAAGGGTAACGATGGTAGATTCTACGGTACCGGGGTAAACACCCTCAAACTTGTGAAACAGGGGGATGCATATCGCTTCAGAGGAGACAATAGGAAATACTGAATTTGGTATTACGCTTCCTGTCCTCTGGGAATTCGAAATTCGAATACAGATTCCATTTTGCAGTGTCAAAAAGTTTCCGGGATTATTTCGGACGGGTAGTTTTTATTTTCGTCAGTAATGCTTTTTGTGATCGGTGTGTAGTGGTTTTATTGTCGGTGACAGGATAATGATACAGGATAAGTGAAAAAAAGAACAGATCGTTTTACACGACTGCCCAAAAAACGGTGTGTTATTTGGTTTCTGTACCTACGTTCTTTTTGATCGAGCGAGACATCATTGATTCTACATTGGTATGTTCTAATTTATCTTTCTCGCCTTCATCTTCTACACTTAACAGAACAGCATAAAGGTATGATTCCGAACCCCGCTGCACGCGGCAGTGCTGCCGCAGCAGTTCTGCTGCCTGTTCCCATACATTTTCTTTAGGTTTTTATAATCTATAGTCAAGACCAAACCCATATCAAATAAAAAATAATAATAAATGAGATTACATTCCGAGTACGGCAGCAATGTCGCGTGCAGTGGGATTCGGAATCATAACTTAAGGGCCTGTTTCACCACCTACGATTAAGTTCCTATTAACTTACATGGCAGATAGTTTCAGACATGACTAGAGTACTAGAGCAAACCCATCTAAAAAAAAAACAATTCTGTTCCATTTTTGAATTTATTCGGTAAGAGTGGCTATTCAGACATCGTGAAATAGGCCATAAGACGTAAAACAAATGAATCACCATTCATCAGGTATCTCCGCTTACCACACTAGGTACGTAATTTGTCATCTAAGTACATGCGTAAAGTTTTGCATACCTACATTTTAATGATAACCAACCGTGACCAAACATTACCAGGTAAGACGTAACGTGAATATTCGCCATTAATACCACGTCATTTAGGTCGACAGATAAACAGACAAACACTGAGTCCCGTATTCACTAGGATTAGGCGACAATTAAATAAATGCCTAAATAAAAGCGCACTGTTGGATATCCAACGCTCGGCTTAGTGCCGAGAGTTGAAAATCCGACAGTGTAATAATATTTAGGCGAGTGTTAATGAAAACGAGCATGAATGTAACATAATAGCTACCATAGAATAAGAATGTATAGAAGCTCCGAATGTATTTTAAATTTCAGGGAGAAACCAGGGGTCATCACTTGTGGCTGTTGTGGCCCACTTTCCGCAACATCGAAAATGTTGATAACCCTGTTCAACGCAAAAATAATGTGGATCCTAGTTTCACTTGGATACAGATTTTACTCTATGATAACTGAGAGTGTTCAGTTAATAGCTAATCAATAGTTGAACACATACATATAGTACCTACAGGGTATTTTTTTTTTTATTTTTTTATTTGTGATGGGTTTGCTCTTGACTCTAGTCTAGGTCAGAGGTGACAGAGACAAAGTCGACGATGGAGTGAGCTTACCCAGAAGAAGCCTGTTCACTCTCACTTTGAAGAGATTAGGGTTGTATACGTTCGGAAACACAGACGCAGGTAGTGAGTTCCACTCTTTTGTATATTGGAAATGCGAGCAATTCCTTGTATTGGTTGCATTTACCGTCTATTAGGCCTGCTATAATTACAAGTAATGCTGTGAATTTCAAATAATTCTGTAGCATATTTAACAGTCTCTCTGTTATATATGTTGAGAGAGGATACCGTAGCGATACAGAAAATTCTGTGCTAGAAAAATTAAAATTAAAGTTCACTTTCCGGGAAACCTCCATTATGAAACATCCTAGTCCTTGAAAGTGGGGGAATTCGCAGGACTTATTAGTTAAACGTAGTGTACAATATGGTAATGAGCATTATACTCTGCACTTAATGTATTAGGATTCTGTGTCAATAGTTTTAGTCTTGATAGCGTTAATACAATCCAATACGGCCCACGTTTGCCTAGAAGGTACGTATTCCTCGTATTCATCAGGAAACGACTCGGTGGAACGCAGAGCTAAGAGGCTCATTGGCGATGTAAAACTGGTGGATGCCAAGCTTCACAGCTTGGCTCATCGCCGCAAGGTTGCCTGATTGTCGGTCTTCTACAGATTGTACTTCGGTGAATGTGCCCAAGAACTCCACGACCTCATTCCACCGGCTCCCTTCTAACATCGGACATCTAGACGCACTGCCAGTTACCATCCTTACCTAGTTGCTATTCCACCAATTCGCACTAAGTGCTTCAAAATGTCTTTTATAATGCGCACAGCAAAAGAGTGGAACTCACTACCGGCGTCTGTGTTTCCGAGCGCATACAACCCTAATCTCTTCAAAGTTAGAGTGAACAGGCTTCTTCTGGGTAAGCTCACTCCATCGTTGACCGTGTCTCTGTCACCTCTGACCTAGACTAGAATCAAGAGCAAACCCATCTCAGAAAAAAAAGGCACGGACTCCACTAAGGAGTTCCACTTCTTAGCGGTAACAAAGTTATTACCGATATGTCGCCACCGGATTGTATAATACGCCGTAATACAAAACGTCTAGCCGAAATACATAATGGCGCTGTTTTCTATTACGGCTGTTTGACGTTCAGCCAAAATATATTACGGCTAAATAAACGTACGCCGCATTGTGCTGATAGCGCATCGCGTTCTACAATGCGGCTGATCGGACTATTCCGATCTGTCACCTTGCTTTGTCCCCTTAGAGGAACAGATCGGAAAAAAAAATGATCTGTCCCCCTGTTAGCACGAGAGACAGAACTTTATTCACTCCTATCTGGGACTGATAGGACTTAATAAAGTTGCTAACAGTGGGACAGATCAATCTTTTTTTCCGATTTGTTCCTCTAAGGGGACAAAGCAGGGTGACAGATCGGAATAATCCGGCTGATCAACGCTCCACCATAATACAATTTATCGCGACGCGTTGTATTTTTTAGTTCTAAAATGGTTTGGTTAGTTTGGGTTAGAACTGTGACCAAACACGTGCGAGCTGCAGCGAGGTCGCAGTTGGCTTGGTTACTCTATATTTTGATCTGTTTACAATAGGGCTAAAGGTTGACCGCCGTTTTAGCGAACGTATCATTACGACATTTTGGCTGAACGTCAATCAGCCGTAATAGAAAACATATGAGTATCCACCACTGTCAATTTCTCACACACCCAAATCAGGGGCACGCAAACTTTCCACAGCTAGTTATCGAACAATAGAAGTATTGTCTTGTCTATCCGGATTCAATCACCGGGCCCTTTGTTTAGCCACTCGATGACAAATTCGGATAGCTCGTGACATCGAGCTTTTTAATATTTATGGTACGGGATTGTTTACCTGCCCTGTTTTGTTAGGTAGGATGTGAATTTTTGAACAGTTTATTGCAGTCTGTGATGGAAAGAAGGGCGAGTATGGTTTCGATAAGAATACTAAGAATTAAGAATGCCTACATGTGGAATGCAATAAAAGTATTGAGTAATGATCATGACAAAGGGTAGAGTGATGTGGTTTTTTGATAGTGCTACTCCAAATAGTAATACAGAATGTTGCCAACAATCTTTTGGTCCATGTTTTAGAGTTGAATTAGCACAAAGCCTTTGACTACCATAATTGGTCGGTACTCTGCGGACTTTCCCTTTGTCGTTAAACGACATCGGCAGCTAGCTGGACTAAGCTGAAATAGCCTTAATCATGACAACAGCTATTAAATCACAGTAAATTACAATGTCTGAATATCAATTCCTTTAATGTTCATAAACGTTTGTATCAAAATGATCATTGTGCAAACTACATCTTTTTAAAAACATTGTTCCTTTAATCGTACAATTCAAGTATACAATGCACAATATCAACAAAAAGCGTATTTATTTTTAAATGTAGCGGTCGCGTGTTTGTTTTAAACGTGACAAGATATTTTTCATGTAGGTATCTTGCTAACCAATTATTTTGGTTGGTGTATAAATATAAACAAACCAATTATTATTAAAGCAAGAAAAAAGTCAACAGTCAATGCAATCTGATTTTATTCGGGTAAAAAACAAGACGTCTTAATAAGCTCTACATGCTGTAACGAAACGCGAAACTCTTTTTATAAACGTTAACTTGACGTTTGACATTCCGAATCGAGAACTCGACTGAACAAAAACTCTCGCTACGTGTTAAAGAGAATTTATTACGGAATCCCTGTCCATTGATCGCAAGTTTCTTCGTGCGAAGTTTACATGAATTAAATGGCATTTTATGTTGCGAAACATAATCGATTATTATTCGATTCTCGATTCACTCATGGACGTTTTACTGTTTAAGTACGACAGGTGTCATTTAATATCGAATGTGCCACTTGAGGATTTGTAATCGTTAATTATTTTGGGTAACTACTGAGTACGTTATGTTAATTTAATTAATATACAGTGTTGTCGAAACGTATCACGCAAGATGGCGTCACCGAAGGAAGTATGATGACAGAGTACCTTCGATTCCAGGTAATATTTTGTATGGCAAATTCAGTTGCCAGGGCACCGAAAACTGCTTAAACGCTGGCGTGTATGTTAGGATAACCCTATAATTTCCCCTTTCCAATGTAAGGGTAAATTAAAGTTGTAATACCAGGGTAGCTAAAGATTGTGTCTTTGGTAACTCTGTATTTTCTTTGCTTTACTATACCAGCTGCTACTTAGGTCTGTTATTAAAATAATTTTGAGTGTCAAACACCTAAGCCCGTAATTATCCACTTCAAATAAAATACTAAATATACTACAAGCTCTCGCACCTTCTCTACAATTTAAAACACGCATTTTTACAAAAGCTAACAATGCAGCTTAAACTGTTTAAAGTAAAAACAAACACAACAGCCGCCATCTTTGTCCATAAATTATACTAATCTGACAGTTGCCTGATCAGTCATAGTGTCAGAGTTACGTCGCCATTGCGCCTGCGCCTCGCGTGCCAACTATCATCGCATGCGATCACCCGCCTATCGCACGCGAGCTTCCCCTGTGAAATGTTCCTTTTATATTTTATTTTATATCCTTCGGGTTTACAAGCAGGTCACACGGAGGCAGTGGTGTTTTTTACATTTTTACAGAATTAATTTATGGGCATTATTTTTTTTTACTAAACGATTGTTCAATAATTAGCGTCTGAGTGTGAGTAATAAGTTACTAGTCATGTAAATTACTCATTCACGCAAACTACACAATAATAGAGACAAATAATACCTACAAATAAAATGATTCACGCTGTATAGTGTTTTTAACTTATGTCATATTCCTTCGTTTTAGCCATTAGACGAGCATTATTCTTATAAAATGTGCAGCTACAATTCTTAGAAGTCTTATCCGACTTAGAAATAAGTGCTTCTCAATCTTGTTCCACTTTGTAAAAGCATATTCAAAGAAGAAAATACAGGTTGCCCCATAAACTGGAAGCCCAACAAACATTTTACTGCAAATACATACCTTGAACTTTTTATTTTGCAAATTCCTTCCAGCAAGTTCAAACAAGTGAATTACTTTAGTAAAATAGTACGTTTCACTCACCCCACTTTACGCTTGCATTGTCGCGTACCCGCCAATTTTTGTTAGAGTCCCCTACTTTGAAAAGTCGAAGGGCCAAGTCTCTTGACTTTTCTTTTGCGGATAGTGACTTAACAAAACTTTCCACAAAAAAGGTACTTCCTGAAAAGCATTGACTATTTATATTTAACATTAATCAAATAATTCTGCTGATGAATAGGCATTATTTTTGTGACAGAAAATTGTTTTACTGTTTTATGTATTGTTTTGCACAAACGAATGTGTTATGGTTATTCAATTAGTATACTGAATCAAATTAAATTAGCTAGCGAAACTCCGCAGACGTGATGGGTACCGGTATGTAGACATGATAAAATAAAAAGAAATTAATTTGATGATGTTTTTTTTTGGGTCTTCAACCGCCGGTAGTGTAGTCACCTGGAATTTTAAAAAATCAGTTTTTTTGTGTACACTTCACAGCCAGGATGGGTATCGATATCTCAACACGTTAAAACAGATTTAATCAACTGACACTTCAAGTAACAACACTATCAGCGGTCATTGACCCAAAAAATCAAATCTCTCAAATCTTTTTATTTTTTATTTTGTGTTTATATATAAATGTGTTTAGATACCCATCATGAGTTCGGAGTTTCGCTAGCTAATTCAATTTGACCCGGTATATTTTGTATGCACCCACGCTTAACCTTAATAAAACAATTCGAAAATTATCACCACCCAAATATACGTACAAGTAGAATTGAATGCGCATATACAACCACGCATAAATAACTTTAAAAAGTCTTGCTATGATTTGATTTTATGACAAATGCTTGTTTTATTTGAAGACGGACAAATGAGATGTTCCTTTTCGTCTCTTATATGAAAAAGACTACCTTTTTACCGAAATAAAATTCCATAAATAACTTAAAAAAGTCTTGCTATGATTTGATTTTATGACAAATTCTACCTAGGCTTGTTTTATTTGAAGACGGACAAATGAGATGTTCCTTTTCGTCTCTTATATGAAAAAGACTACCTTTTTACCGAAATAAAAGTCCATAAATAACTTAAAAAAGTCTTGCTATGATTTGATTTTATGACAAATTCTACCTAGGCTTGTTTTATTTGAAGACGGACAAATGAGATGTTCCTTTTCGTCTCTTTTATGAAAAAGACTACCTTTTTACCGAAATAAAATTCCAATATACCCTAAAAACTCATGGTAAGGGTGAATTAAGAAGTCAAGTCACGCGCTACCTACTTCTTTTGGTGTTCGTATCACCCTCGCCTAGTTACTTCTGAAGGGGCACTGTTGCTATCCGTAACATCGATAAATGCCTAATACATTGTTGCTTGTGAGTTAAAACATTTCTTTGTCACCAAAAATAAACGGCAACAGATATAGAAAAATGCGTTTCATTTTTATGGTCGGGTTGGTTTCAGGCATGGGTTGGGTGAAAATTGTGTGTCGGCTGTTCATCACCCTGTATAAGTTTTGTGGGTCAAGTGATTGAGTTGGGTTTATATGGGGATTTAGGGCAAGCCCTGTCATCCTCGTACCGTATTGTGGTTTAACCGGACCTCCTGTAAACCGGAAATAGTAAGTCGCGTTTGATCGTTCGTTTTTTCTTTTAAATAAATATACATCCTGTATACTTTTTTAAGATTACGCAACGTTCTACTTCGAAAATAAAAGACTCCTCTGCCACTTTTCTTGCTTTGAGATTTCAATAGTCAAAATCAATCTGCCTAGCATTTTCCCAACTATGTTGGGGTCGGCTTCCAGTCTAACCGGATGCAGCTGAGTACCAGTATTTTACATGGAGCGACTGTCTATCTGACCTCCACAACCCAGTTATTGGGCAATACAATACCCCTTGGTAAGACTGGTTGTCAGACTTTCGGGCTTCTGACGACCCGTAACGACTGCCAAAGATCCACGAATGACAGCCGGGACCAACGGCTTAACGTGCTTTCCGAGGCACGGAGGAGTCTCGGTATGTAAAGATGGTCGAACGGACCCCGGCAAGCGTACCTGATGGATCGACCCGTGCGGCTGTTATTACTTAGCCACGAGCTCCTTGAGATTTCAATAGTATTTTCACCTTTTATTAGACTGACCTTTCTTTACTTTTGTCTCTTAAAAAGCTTCTTACTAGCCTTTAGGAGGCCTTAATTAATTAAATATATCCCGTAAAACCTAATACATTCCCGGCTTAAATACTTGTAAGCTTCAATACTATAAACTGTATTCAGATACTTAGATGTGGAAATTAAGTTAGTTCAATAAGATAAAAGTTACTCTACTTACATGAAAGACTCAAATATTAAAAGCCGGTCAAGAGCGAGTCGGACTCGCGTACCGAGGGTTCCGTACCATCATCATATATTAAAAAAAAAAAACTGTGCTATTTATAGACATCGTTTTATTTTTCTTGTAATCTTTACCTAAACTTCTCTATCACACACAATAATTTCGGATTTTTCTCTATGCAAACTTCGGAGATTAGGGGGGGGGACGTTATTTATTTACATTTTTCATCGATAGTCGAAAACTATGCAGCCTAAAAAAATAGTTGAAAATGTGCATACAGCGCTCTTTCATATGATACTCCACATGCCCTAGTAGCCTCACTTCGAATGTTTAACACCCCCTTTCAGTCCCTGTTGTAACGGAACTAATTACGGACATAGCACGAATACATGTAGATTTTTAGAAAGCTCTTTTCTAGGGGTGATGTATAACGTTGAATTTTAATATTTAGACTACAGTTAACAGAATAAAAACAAAACATTTATATCCAAGGTCAAGTCAAAAGCCCACTAAGCAAATAATAGTAGTAAACCGCCACGATAATATTATAGGTAGCATTTGAAAACCAATAACCACAAAGCGAAACGCCCACCAATCAGAGACAAAACAATCCTTTTCACGGAGATATTTTAGACCCAATGATGATTTATGATACTTTTGGTATTGAACTACCTCAAAGTTAATTGAATGAGCTTTTTCAACAAAGGGAAGGAAGCCTTAAATCAACTCTTATCGATGACGCGGAGGTAATGCTAATTAAAATATTAAATTAGAAGGTAGAAATTGAGCTCATATTCAGAAAGCAATTTAATTATCCACATTTAACTCTACTTGAACTTGAAAGGAAAAGGCATAACGATAAAGAAATTACCCTTCACGCATTTCTAGATATGACAAAATATTTTAATTGATTACTTTGAACGAATGAAAACCGTTCAGACATTTTTCTTTAAATGTCCTCAATAATATTGCGATAGTACAACAAGCAAACCAGGACCGCCATATTACTATATCTTTGATTAATAACCAACGCCTTTCGAGGACGCTCATTACAGAACCAATGACACGTAGGAAACGCCAAGAGCAATAAGGCAGAAGACCTATTATGATTAATATGTTAGCGTCGACGTGTGCTCTCCGCGATTCACTAATGAAGAATGCCCCCCACTCCGCGCTGTCGCCTGCTTATATACCTCCCCTCCACCCGTGACGCGTGTGATTGATGACGTAGCCACAACGTCACAGCTATCCTGCGGCCTATACGAGTGATGTGGGTGCGATCATTTATTTAATAACAGCTGTTGTGTAAATGTATAAAAGATGATCGTTTTTGGGTCAGTAAGGGAAATATTAATACAGAATCCCTTATTGTGTTGCTGGTTTTGTCAGGATTTATTTGTGATATTAAACGTCTCCTTTCTAATATTAATATTCTCATTAATCTTTAATATGAAGCTACAAATGGAAGAAAGCGAAATTAAAAATTGTTAGATTTCGTTTCTTCATTAACAGAAACATTTTTTTTTTTTAAATCTCCTTCATCCGTTTTTTTCGGAAATGAGAGTTGGAACAGCATCAAACGGGAAATTAAACCAATTGTTTTTCTCCCCTTGTAAATTGCTTTAAACGCACGGCAACTAATCTCTAATAATCAAATGAGAAAGTAATTAAGTGCGGAAAGACCGCGCGAGCGAGCAAAGCGTCTCTGCTTCAAGTCTGGTAAAATTTGCTTTTGTCTGTCAGTATTTTACAACCGATCTGGACGAAACTTGGTATACAGGTTTTACGATTTTAAAGATTTTTTTCATCGTCCGGGATTTTTGATTGGAGGGCTACTTCCTTCAAAAAGGGGCAAAAAGGAGGTTACTAGATATCTCCGCTTTATGAGGTCCGATTTCGATGGTTCTTATTTTATTTGAAAGGTAACTTTAAGTTGGTCTCATAAAAATTTGGTGATCGTTGGCATGATGAGCAATTTCAAAATGCAGTAAATTGCTCACTCTTAGATTTCTACCATCGGAATCGTCCCTTTAACTACTAGGTAGGGATTGATGGAGCACACCACAAAACTAGAGAATTCTGAAAATAATTTATCTTACTTGTCCTGATAATCCGTTTATAAAGTTGATTCTATGGGCCCTACTTTCTGTTCTGTGGGCCCTACGCTAAATCTGATTACCCGACATTTGTTGTTAGAACGAGGCTATACGAAGCCTAAATAAATTTTCAGTCATTCTCTCCTAACACTGGTCAAAATCACTGGCGAAATGTTCCATCATTATCGAACCTGGCCAAATATAGCCATTTGATTCTTGCAGGCCTGTAACAATGGCAGCTAAAGATTGGAAAGCGAAGCAAGCGGTGAATATTTCATAACTTTTGATGGTGCCATTTATTAATTGTGACTTCAAGATGAGTCAAGAACTTAAGACCATAGACAAAATACAAGTACAAGAGTACAAGCCTTCCTTTTTGTTTTCATCAGGAACCATGCAAATGTTCATTCACAACGTCAAAGCCATTAATAAAATACTGACAAAACAGTTGATACCTACATATTTTGCTGAAGATGTTTACGAACTAATAAACAAATAATGCATGAAAAGGTCTTTGATTGACCAGGAATATCTCTGCCAAAAACACCAGGCATTGAATTACTGGGCAATTTTATTTTCACAAACTGTCATCCAAATTTAAAAACGCAACTGTTCCAAACAACACTACCTACCAACCAAACAAAAATCAAACTCCAACACTAAATTCAATGCTACCAACGTTAGCAACAAAAGGACGCACCATAGCCGTACGAACGCGACTGTCGTTTTGATTAATAAGTGCTGTTGACATTTTAATTAACCCTGCTAAAAGTCGGGCCATGCTTTGTTTCAGCTGAATAGGGACGCGAAATGCCCCCGAGAATATACTTGGTGTGTGAAAAGGCTTTTTATTTTATGCAACGCTCGATAATTTAGTGGCGTTTCGGTGTTTAGGTTACTCGTGGACTTGTTGAGGTTAGGCAACATGAGATACTTTAGGCACAAAAATAGACTGTAAATCAAATATGAATGGTCAATAAAATTTTGGCAAATTGCGATTTTAGATCGATTAAAAATCGATTTGACATTTGATAGTGTTGTAACTCACAATCAATTAACGAATCTATTTGAAAATAAATGCCCAAGTTACTTAAGGAGCTGAATAATAAATCCCAATCGTTAGTCTATACAGGATGTAAGACTAGCATAATATCGCAAAGCCGCATGCATTAGAAACGTGCAAAGTCCAGTTGAAATCTGTGGTCAGTTGGTCACCTCATTAGAATAGAAATTAGAAATCTTACTCATTTCTAGCCCTTTGTTTATAACATAAGCATTTACCATTTATTGGACTGATTTTAGTGCTAGAAAACTTGGTGAGATGGGCAACCAGATTTCATAGATTAGCCCATACGATGTCTGGTTCGTCACGATGCAAAGTACTTATGTTTTGTACTCCAAAAAAGTGACATCCTATTATTATTTAATACTGGGATTTGTAGTGTCAATTTGAAATGCTTGATTAAAAAAAAAAAGTTTCTGTGACTTTAGTGGTATAACGATAGAAATTAATACGTACAAAAAAAAACTATATACAATTGAATGTTTATGTTTCGCAGGTATATGAAGCACTTCTAGGTGCATATTATTCAGTTTTACAAAAAATGTTTTATCGAATCACGTATTTTTTTTAAAATATTTTTCTATGACCTCTGTTTAGGTCTAAAAGATTCCTTTAGCTATGGTTTACCCACAAAAATACTAGATTATGTTGTTCTACTCGTGCATTTGTAGTGAAAAGTTTAGTAGAATTTTTCAATAGAAAGAGGTTGTCACTTTTTGGGGTATAAAACATAGTGCGGTGCTTCAATTCCCTACTACCTTCTTTTCCCAACTATGTTGGAGTCGGCTTCCAGTCTAACTGGATGCTGATACGTTTTACACGTCAATCTTGTTTCTAAAACTAGATGAGGTCAGCGTTTCCTATCTGACTTCTCTGAGAAGAAAGGCCGAAACAAACTACAATAATAGAATACCCCTTGGTAAGACTGGTTGTCAGACTTTCGGGCTTCTGACGACCCGTAACGACTGTCAAAGATGCGACCCGTAACGGCTGAACAGCTTAACGTGCTTTCTGAGACACGGAGGGGTCTTGGTATGTAAAGTGGTCACCCATCCATGGACCAACTGCGGCAAGAGCAGCTTAACCTGATCAGTGCAGCTGTCATTACTTAGCCACAGGCCCATTTTTTTATTCTCGTACTATAATGGACGTTCCCAGCTGGTCGGAGGTAGAAGTTCCGCAATATTTTCCGTTTATTCAAAAATAATTTCCCATTACGCGCATTCTAGAAAAGTTAATTTAAACTCAAAAGCTTACTTCATAATAAAGCCACAATTGAAACAAAAAAGGTCTACTTTTAATAACGCACGACCAACAATGTAAGCAAAGAAGAAAGTTAATTTTGCGCGGAGAAAAATATCGCAGGACAAACATGGCGGCTTGCAGCGTTGCAGCGGCTGTATAGTGAGCACGCACACGATTTTACAGTAATTTACATTTTTACAAGCCGGACGTTTGCTTTTTTTTGCGACGAAACAAAGGAATCGCTGACCACAGTCCGCAGGCCAGACTTAACAGACTTGATTAAATCTCGATTGTATCCAGTTTATTTTTAAGGGTCATGCCTGTTTTTGATAATTTTGTACTGCGTGAACTTTGAATTTTGTGCTCTTGTTTTTTTTATAAAATTACCTGCGTGAATTTATTGTATCTGCTTTTCATAAAATCATTAAATTATGTTTATATACATTTCATTTTGTTTCCATTCCACGTCGAAATCATAAAAAAGTCCGTCTATAAAATAAATAAAAATGCCTTTCTCTTATACAGCTGTTTTACTTTATCCAATTTCGTTGTCTATTGCCTAGAAAATGTTCCATTGTCAAATAAATATGTCACTGTCAGTGCCAAAATGGTCTATACTAAATAAAATTACCTTTATTGCTAAAAGGGTTTTCTATTTCAGTGTTGCTTCTCGTAGCTAGGAAGCTTTCGAAGTTATCAATCGACATTTTTATCGAGATACCTCTAATTCCCATTTGATTGGTCACACTAAGCTTTATATGGATTCGCATATTTATTTAACAAGTAATTTGAACTTAAACTGCTCGTGAATAGAGTTGAAATTCCTGTCGAATCTGTGGTATAAATCTTGCCAGCCAGCATTGCAATTTAATGACAACTCAGATCGAGTCAAACGGCAAAAAATTGTCGCGTCTGCGGTGATGTCATATTAGATTTTATAACAAAAATGCGTCATAGACATTTATAGACAGATCAATGAACAAAAAAGGCGTGTTTACTCTACCAGAGGTAATATTTCTATGCCAATTTTTGTCGAATGTAAAACAATGACTTATTGCGTCTAGTAATTAAATACTATTATACGCTCAACCCATTAAAGTCCTAACATAATAGGCAAAAAGTTCAATATCATAAAATATGGAGGCCTATTATATCTATAATAAAGCAACACGAATGCCTATAAACAAAACTAAACGAGACAAAGTCACATAACTCAAAATGAATTGTAGTCATTTAACACGCGAAGGGATCGCAAACTATTCGAATACTAAGCGGATAGCAAGATCGAATCGATGTTCAATTCGATCGCAATCACTAGGGAACAACACTAATCCAATGACATCATCGCCAGGTGGGCGGCTCTAGACAATTTAAATTTGAAAAAAGAAGCTTTGTTCGAATGATTTTTTAAATTCGATTGTCTGGCTTCCTTTTTTGAAGTGGCAATAAAAAAAATATTTCGTCAACGTTTTAAGAATTTTTAAAGAATGTGATTTAGTTAAAATGTTTTAATTTGAATACAGCTGTCAGTGTTGTTTATTTTTATTGTGTTATAATAAAATTCTATTATAATTTTGAAAAGACAATAAATTTTGAGCATTATAATGTTCTAGGAAAGTGCATATTTGCCTGGTTAATATTTTATTTTATGCGGGACCCGAAGTTTTGTACCAACTCGGAAACATACTTAGAAATGGAAACTTCCAAGATGATCTTGGCAGTTTCAATAATCAGTTTCATTGCTAAGTATGATCTTGGCAAGATCATACTTAGCAATGAAACTGATTATTGTTATAAGTAAGGGCTAAGTATCCAATCGTCAGATAACTTTTATTTATGAAATAAATATGGCGGTTTGACAGCATTTGTATAGAAAATATATTATGTCAAACTTGTCATATTTATTCTTAGGATAAAAATTAATCTGACTATTGAAAAATTAGACCTTAAGAAAACTAATGCTGCTTATTTTGCAAGATGACCTTAAAAATAAACTGGTTCCATAAATCCAAGATTCACCATTCAAAATTCAAATCAAACAAAACACCTTAAATAACCTCCTCCTTTTTTTGAAAGTCGGTTAAAAAATTAGTTCCATAAATCCAATATTCGACATTCAAAATTCAAATCAAACAAAACACGCGCCATAAATTCCTCCTCCATGATTCACGAACTACTAAACTCCAGTAAATCTCGCAGCAATTGCCTTGAAACTTACTACCAGCATTACAATCCTCAGTTTATGCGTTATATTTCTAAGAAGAACGTGTGCAGTTCGCTTAATGATACAAACAAAGGTGCATTGCCTATCGGGTCACGTTGCACTCGGAGTAAACGTTAAGAGAATGACGTCATAGAAACGGTTGGTATGTAGGTACTACTTGTGCTTGGGTATGTGTACCTCCGTGAAAATATAGTGTTTAGAGACTTGAACGCTTTTTCCAGTTTCGTTTTATTCAGCATTTCTGGAACTGGACAAAAGTAAAGTCCACGATCAAGTGCTCTTAACACTCGGTTTATATTACTTTGTTTCTAACTTTCTATGAGTATTCATTAAGTTAGAGTGATGAAGCTGGTTAAAAATGACTAAATATTAGTGTCAGAATTATTTGGGAACCAACATAGCTTGCTTTAGCAGATACTATGATCACGTAAATCAGTTAAGAAATCTCGGAAAAATCTATGTAAATTCATAAAAATCTGGCCAAGTGCGAGTCGGACTCGCACACTAAGCGTACCATACAATATTTAATACTACATTTTATTTTAAATACTTCAGTTTAAAAAAAAATGCGTTTCTTGTATAGGGACCCCCTTTAATGTTTAACTTTTTTTTATTATTTGTTGTTATAGAAATACACAATCTGTGAAACTTTCAACTCTCTGCCTATTACGGTTCATGAGATACAGCCTCCTGACAGACAGACGGACAGACAGCGGAGGCTTAGTAATAGGGATCCGTTTGACACCCTTCGGGTAGGAGCCCTAAAAAGCGTCCCATACCCTCTTCCTATTCCCCTCAATCTATCAACCCCCCATCCATTTTTGGTGTCAGTTAAAAAGAGAATTTTACCCCCTTTAACTTCCTCCCCTGTACCTTAGGATGACCCATATCCAGCTGCAACCACAGCAAAACAACACAAAGAGAAACGTCAGTATCCAAAGAATTCTTCATTAAATCCCTTATGTTTTATTCTGTGATCAGTATGTAAATTGAAGCATGTATATCCTCTTAATCAGCTCCATATTCATGAGTTTTCCGTATACATTCATGTAAGCAGGTGCTCGCCATTTTTTCCCAAACAAGGCAAGGAAAACTCTGAGCGATTTAAGGTTACGCTAGTCGGTATTTTTTTCCATACAAACATAGTATGGTGATTATTCGTTTGTTTGACGGTGTACTTTCAAAACTAAAAATTATATCAATTTGTCTTGTCCTTTATGGAAGCAGAATCGGAAAAGATATTGGTTTGGAAGTCATGAGCGTCGAAATTTCCATATTTGAAAACTAGTTTTATTGAATCCTTGGGTGTAAATAAATATCTCCCGGAGTATGAAAATGGCAAAATTGTTACCGTACAGGCATAGAAAATTTATTCAAGAATTCAAATAAATAACTATTAGATTTTTCGTAATATCTATACGCACATTACGCATTTTATGCGCTCGTTTTCGTTATAAATCTTCGTCTATTTCACTAAATAAATGATTATTTATTATTACTAGCCTTTATTGTCCCACTGCTGGGCTAAGGCCTCCCTACTCTCTTAATAAATAAATAAAATAATAAATAGATAAAAAACTAAATAGCATACATATTAGCATCGCCACCAAGGAGTTCGAGCCGCCGACTAGTGCAACCTTAACTTGTAGAATGTTTGTCGGTTTGGCATAGGTAGCATTCTATTACCTATGTTTTTTTTTTCTGTCAACGTTAATATTTTTCTATAAAACATTTTATAATAGACTAGCTATTGCCCGCGGCTTTGCCCGCGTGGATGTCGTAAAACTATAAACCTTCCTCTTGAATCACTCTATCTATTGATGAAAACCGCATTAAAATCCGTTCAGTAGTTTTTGTGATCATCGCGAGCATACAGACAGACAGACAAGACGCGGCAGGGGACTTTGTTTTTAACCGACTTCCAAAAGGAGGAGGTTCTCAATTCGTCTGTATGTTTTTTTTTTTTTTTGTATGTTTGTTACGCGATTTCTCCAAGACGGATGGACCGATTTAGAAAATTCTTTTTGTGTTTGATAGGGTATACTTCCGAGGTGGTCCCATATAAATTTTATTAACTTTGCTTGGGGAGTTTTTGAGTTAGCTTCAATAATGCGTATATTACCCACTTATTTTATGTGGATGATGTGATGGTGTTTTAATAACTTCCTATCACTCTTATTTACATGGCTATATCTACAATTATTGAGCTCAATTATGTATTCGAATTAGTGTGGGGTAGGTTCCACAACTAAAAAGTTAAAAATAAAAACTTTTTAGCAAAAAATAAAACCGACTTCCAAAACAAAACACTACAAAGTGAAAAATAACTTTAATTTCGGAAGTCGGTGGCAAAAAACGAAAATACAAAACCCAAGACACCGACTACCGAAATTAAAGTTATTTTTCACTTTGTAGTGTTTTGTTTTGGAAGTCGGTTTTATTTTTTGCTAAAACGTTTTTATAATATAGTGAAGACTGCTTTTGGTCTAGGTGTCGTATGCGCCACTGCTGAGGAGTGAGGCCGCGGGTTCGATTCCCAGGTCGGGCAGTGTTTTTTTCCATCAGGAATTTCTCCGTGGCAACCCAGAGTCTTGATTTGTGGCCGGTTGAAGGCAACAGGCTCGCCCCCTATTACATGGTACTTAAACATAGCTGGCGAAATGTGGGTATACTATAGGTACACCTCTGTCTAGCCCTTCGGGGAGTATAAGCGTGATGTTATATTATGTTCATTAATGGCCAAATTACTTCAAGAAAACGTGAAACAACTTTTACTTAAGAAAAATCTGAGTTTTAAAATTTTAGTTCTGAATCTACAAGAATGTTCTAGGGTTGCCATTCAAAATTATCTCCAAAACCAGTACCTTGTTGTTTTCTATGTTTTAGCAAAAGTATTAAACTGGATTTCTTGTATGACTGGGGCTAAACGGTTGTCGATGTAAGGCATCAAAATTGCTTGACAAGCACGAACAATCACGTGCTCGTCAAATAATTTTGACCGTCTATGGACCCCTTTAGACTGTGCACCCGAATTCGGTCGTAAAGCGATCGCTATCTACTATATCGAGACTGCAGCCCCTAGACAGTCAGAATTGTTACACCATTGCTGACTGACTAATATTTTACGACGACAAAATATTCTTATAAAATTTGCACCTATAAGAGAGAATATTAAGCACTGCATTTAATCAAATGACAACACAAAACAGATAAGACTACTCTGAACTCACCAATAATTCTTGACCGTTCTATTCCTTTACCTCCTCCTTTGGTCTCCGAAACATTCATATTGAAAAAACTATCTAATAGTAAATTACCTATTTTCAGTTTCCTGCACAACTATCTTGTTGCTACGTCTTTCGCTTGTTTCCTTCCTTCTTCAATGCCTCACACAGGAGTCCGTGGTCTAAGTTATAAACTGAAAGAGTAATGCATTTAGTCGAAGCTAATTTTATAGATTTGTTCCTACTGTAACCTAGGATTAGCATTTTATCTCCATATATAAGTCTGAGAGCAATCTCATTATTGACGAGAGAACAATCTGAATTCTGAACATATGCTAGAGAGCAATCTTAATATAGCTTAGGCTAGAAAGCACGAAATGATCGTAGAGAAAACAGACGTTATCAACACACTTGATAAAATGAATGGTGATCAGATTACTGATCACAGTAAGTTGTTACTGACGTAACGTGATATCGATTTAATTGTGAGACCTTTGGTTATTATTGTGACTGCTCCAAACGTCAGTAGTCATTATTATAATGGCCGTATGTATCAAGTCTCGTAGGTACAGTTATTCTTAGAAACACTACGTCAGATTGTCAGATACATTCATGCAACGTTTAAAATTACAGACTACATTATACGTAAAAGTATTGTAGCTATGAATGTGCCCCATGAAGCGTTTCATATATATATATTATGTAGTCATTAAAACTATTCTCACATCTTGGCATAATGACCCTAACATGACCCTAATTCTAGCACATTTTCAAAAGAAAATACATAAAAATGTGGAATATGCCACTTCTGCCGCTGTCAGCCAAAATATCTCTTCCACAATGCACCATAAACACAATAAAGGGTGGTATTATTAAAACAACAATGAGAATAATTCTCCACATTTTTAATTATCCAGAACGCATAGCTGTATAAATCTCCCGAAAGCGCCCGCTAACGCAAACGCTCGTAAATTAAACGCTCACAAAGATTGTTCTAGAAAAGTCCGAAATAACGCGATTAAGCGAATGAAAGGGCCGAAATGAACAAAGCAAATGTGATTACCACGTTGCCAGCTAAAAGAAATAGGTAATATTTCTTTTGTGGATTTGCTGGTAGCTGTATTTTTTTTTAATTCGCCCTCTGGCTATCCGTTTTCCTTTATCCTATTCCTTTATTCATTGATAGCCACAGACAATGGCGGTTTTAATCAAAATGGCCGATGAAAATTTAGAAATACAGTTTTCGTTAAGATATCTACGTCGTTGATTCAATTTAATTTATGAGAAAATGGATGCTCCGTAATCCCGGTTGAAGATAATCCTCTTATATAAGCCATGGTTATTAAAATATACTTCTAAGCGGCGACATGATTCGAATCAGAAATAATATGGACGTTTCTGGCAAGCAGTCACATCATACATCCATAAATTGGCCACCAATCTACCTAACAGGATTATGATTATGGTCATATCCCCCAAAGACTGTTTATTGTCTCTAACCAAGAGTTCAACGTCCAACAATGGACAGTTACTGACAAAATGGAGTAGAATATACAGTAGAATTCACTAACAGGACAGTAAAAACTTCGCAGCACTTAATAAACTAGGTCCAAACCATATAAAAGAACAAACCTAGACTCTAAAGTCAAGTTGTAAAACTTTCATTACTACTGACAATCCAACGAAGGACTTCAGTAAAAGCATCTATGAAAGGGAGTCTTAAACGATGTTCTCAAAAAGAGTAAAATTTTTGATTGCGTTGCTGATGAATGAAATATGATTACTGTTCGTGTTACAAATTCCAAACTTCAATAATGGTTGATTACTCTGGAGTGCGTAATCCCGCGGAGGGTTCGAAGTCCCCTGAATAATATTTTATTGAAGGAAAATCAATATTGTATTTTGTACTCCCTAAAGAAATTGATATTGTTAAGGTTACGCGGCGCTCGAGTTAGATTTTAATGGATTCTTAGATACCTCGAATTAGTTTAGTGGTCACAGATCGTCTATCATTCCTTTCGCACACTTTGTCCCATAATGCATCAAACAACGTTTCGCATGGACTAAAATAATAAAATTATGTTTTGCCACAAGAATAGAGCTTTAGTCTGCTTCAGCGATTAAAGTGCTAGTGATCTTGCACAGCTCTACGATCTGAATGATTCTCTAATATCGTCGGCTTAAAGGTAACACTCATTCATTGTTAATTACCATTATTAGAGTTACAGCCTTTTTATATATTATTTTCAGATAAACGACATATTGCTCATTGTTTTGAAGTTTGATCATTATGAGGTTTATTATATGTATAATAATTAACGTCACGATACACGGCATACATTTAATTACTTTTTCTTGATGTAAATTTTGGCTCCAGAAAACCGTTGGCCAAATAAGTGACTTCTCCAATATGTCACTTAATGAGTTTTACCTTTAAACCGACGATATTTGTATAAACTACTTCTACAGTTTCTTGAACAACTTAAAATTAAGACACAACGCCGCCACTGTAAAAGCAAATCCAAATACATCGCAAAGCATAAAGCAAATCCAATAATCAATCAACGTAATATTTTCTCCCATTCTGCCTACTACCTCATCTTAACCAACCATGAACTAATATCGTCGGCCTAATTTGTTAACCTGCCAAATAAAGCTGACTATATCTGTGTTTTCATAATTTTCCTAAAATGTGTGTAAGATAAGCTTATTAGTTAAGCTTTTAAAATATCAAGGAAACTTATTAGAACCAACAGCATTTTCAGAATTGATTGCTAAAGCAATAAATATACCTATTAGTCGGTTTTTTCTTTGTCTTGTAAACTATGAGAAAATGGACTTGGCAGGTTAACAAATTAGGCCGACGATATGACAAAAGCCTCAAACTACGTTCGTTACAGTCAACGAGACGACGACGCGACGTGCCACAGGGAACTGACAAATTGTCGTCTGCCAAGTTGACAGCGCCCCTCGCGGATATTGCCGTAACTGAAGCAAACATGGGGGGAAAGTTTATATTTAATCTGAGACTTGGGAGTGTCACAAAAAGCGCAATCCAACTTTGGCTTGGCTCGTCACTTTTGTTTTTAGAATGGCGCTTGTCTCGGATTGGCATCGGAAAAATAAGTGTTTCTGTAAAAGGGAGAGTTTTGTGAATACGTGCATTGGGAATATTATTTTGGATATATCGAAAAATTGTTTGGCGTAGACTTGAAAATTGGCACAAAACATAGAAGCGTAATTATATCCATCGAAAAGTTGCTGAAATGTGCAGTCTTACAAAGATACGGTCAACCGTAACTCGAGTTGAGGCTATTCATTTTTAGACTCATTATTCATAACAAAGACCAGGATAATTAACGAGCTCCCCCTAACTTTCCAACAGCGATACACCGCTCCCCGGCAAAAATAGCCAACTAAACTGAAGAACTAACACAAAACCTTGTCGAAGGCTTCCACGGCTACGCTAATTATTTTTAATCGTCTCCAACTTTGCATATCTCCCACGTTTTTGTCCCAGATATAGGGTTAAACGCCGTACTAAGCCACTCTGGCGACCGAACCTTATCGCTAAACTCTAAATTGTCTTCTAAGGGCCCAAAGGCCAGTAGAAGTGGAATGATGTCTGATAGTACAGGCCGCGCTAGCCTGATATTGAGATTTGCATAAAATGAGGTCCCCTACATAGTAGGTTGAAAATGTAAAGTAAATAAGACAAGTTTTATTAACAGTTCCAGAGATAAGTAATTGCCTGCGAGGTTGTATGTTGAGTTGGTTGAAGCAAGAAATTCGCAATTTTCTAGAATATACGCAATGTGTAATTTAACTGGCAATATTGTAAATCTTTGGCGCTAAGCTCTTGCCTTTTAAAAGCTGGTTCTCAATATTTCACGTCGTTGAATACGGAACAGATTTTAATCATGGATGTTTACTACGTGGAGCTGTTTTTTGTGACCCGTTATGTTAAAATACTGCCTCTTCCATTTTAGAGTTACAGAACTTCCAGACCGATTTTTAACACAGTACCTAGGTACCACCAAAATATCCTTACCTATGAAATTGCCCTTATACATAGAAAAATAAAACAATACTTTCTAAGAGGAAATGTCGATGCACTTTTGCCGTTTTAATGAAAGTTTGTTGATGCCTCTGCTATAGAAATCCTGGGAACTGGAATCGATGAATTCTTTAAAGGCGTTTTTCACTGCCTCGTTGAATTTGAAACTTTTCGGGCTCATTGTTGAGATCAAAATTTTCAGAACGGAAGCGATCAAAACAAAAACGCACCGTGCGTTCACTTGCGGTACCTTGTTTATAAACGTCGTTAATATTGCGTGCTATCTGTGCTGCGTTGGTGCCACGACACCGACGGAACTCGTATTTCAGCAGAAAACAGCGCGCAATTTCGATTTTTCCATGGTTATATCGATATCAAACAAAATCGAACAGCAAGAAAACAAACGAACTGATTAAAAAAAAAAGTCATGCTATATTATTAAATTAATTTGATTTTGGAATAAATACTAAATAGAATGAAAGATTATTTTCATGACCTACTATAAAGTCCACTAACACAGACGACAATTAATTTCTTGTCAGTTGCTAAAATAACTTAAAAAAATAAACATAAAAGAGAAACGAGTAATAATTGTACAGAAAAAGAGTGCTCGCTATATTCCGAAATCTTCAAAAACAATCTCGTAATGTAATAAGCGAGGCAGGGACTACGATAAATTCATTACAGCACTCTTCGCAAAAATATTATTCTCGGCCACATCTGGACACGCTAATGTTAATATAATTGTATGTATAACTATAATAATATGTGCCGTAATTGCATGTATAACTTAAGGAGATAAGGCCTTTCGGAGTTATGGCAGGCATGAGTTATGTTAGTTGTTATAACTACTGTTAGCATGAAATGTTGCTACGTTTTCGGGAATATTGTTATTGTCAGTCAGAGTTTCATTAGGTCTTGGATAGTCCTGTATGATTGTTATATCAAACTCCTGTTGTAACTTCTAGATATTATTATACTACTAGTTAAATAATTGCTAGATATTGTTAATTGGATGTTATTGTATTAGCAAAGACAATTCATGTTGATGCTAAGATAAGATTGGAATCAGAAAAGACTGAGTAACAAAACGTTTTCGAAAAAGTATACCCTTTCTAACAAAAAAATAATTTTTCAAATCGGTTGGCAAGCGACGGTGTTATGCGCGAAAAACATAAAAACATCCGAATTGAGAACCTCCTCCTTTTTTAGATGTCGGTTAAAAAGCATTCCAGCAGCCTACATTTCAAAACGTGCAACTTTGATTCCGGACAAGACAAGCAAAATGTAGAATCAACATCCACCCCAAAAAACAGGAGTTCATCACACGAAACTCGACCAAAAAGAACGTGACGGACGCAACACGGGCCAATCAGCATGCGAGTAATTAAAACTTCAGCAGAACTAGTGGAGAGGAACTTGCGCCACCTCCGAATGCATAAACTTATACTAATTAGTGAGGAATTCTTTCGCAGTACCTTTTTTTTTTTTTTTTTTTTTTTTTGTGGATGGGAAATCATCAAATAACTTCTCCCGCTCTGGGTGGAGCGGAAGGGCGTGTCAGACTTTTACTGACTAAAACCCACCCGTGTTCCTTCAGTTGCCTATGCCAGGGCCACGGTATCTTTTTCAAACAACCCGCGACCCCAGCGGCATTGGCCCTATTGGACCCCATCTTTTGCTGACATCTCTTTGAGGCGCGCGTGGAACACAACGCGCCGTCGACCCGGGCCTGGTCCTCACCGGACGGCGAGCTACCCACTACTCACCGTCCGCAAGCCCGCGCCTACGGTGGCCGGGAATCGGCTATCAATTCCCGCCGCCCAGGGCGTCTCCTGCGGCGACTGAGGGCGTGAGGCTGCCTCTCCCTCACGCGTTCCGCCTCCTCCTTCGCGAGCATTACCGCTTCGCAGAAGGAGGTGACGGCCTCCCATGCACTCTCGCTCCGCACCATGGCCTGGACCAGGCTCGGACGCGAGAGATCGCCGCCGCCGATCGCCTCCGTGAGAACACGGCGGTGCTCTGCCCAAGCCGGGCAGACCTCCACTGTATGCTCCACCGTGTCCTCTGGGCGATCCACACAATGGTGACACCCGGGCGTTTCCTCCCGCCTTATGCGAAACAGGAACCTCCCGAAACAACCGTGTCCGGTGAGGACCTGCGTCAGGCGGAAGGTGAGGACGCCGTGGCGCCTCTCTAACCACTCCTCAAAGAGGGGACTTATCGCCGCAATTGTGGCGTGCCCAGCGCTGGGCTGCGACAGTCGCACTCTCCATGTCGCCATGAGATCCCGCCGGAGTTCTGTCCGCTGTACCGTGATTTCTCGCGGCAGCGGAGTTACGCCCCGGCGTTTTGCCTCCTCGCGCCACTCCCACACGTGCGCAATTCGCAGTACCTAACGCCCCGCCAAGATTTGGAACTTTGTACCAACTTCCACCGCCCGAGTGTCGCAGCTTTTAATTGGGAATCTTCAGGAATTCGCTTTGTCAAGGAATTCTCTTCGAACAAACTCTGACTCTGTTGATAATTCGTAAGTTTTCCTTCTCGTTGAACGATGGTAAACACTTCTAATTCGGTATAACCGAAACTCGTAAAATACTAAGTTAATGTTGCGGATACTTCGGCCTAAGCTCCACAAATAACATGCCACGTGCCAAAAAAGTCTTTAGTTTATGACCTGCTTCGGGACCCACCAGCAAAATAACAGAAAATTGGCACATTCACAAAGTCGGTTTATTATACCCGGGATATGTCGTAGCGAACGTATATTCGGAACTATGTGTTCAAGAACCTATAATTGGGAACGGAAGCGACTTTACGGGGAAATAATACGCAAAGGAAAAGCACACAAGACGAAGTCTTGCACGCCGACGGCACGGAACCGGCATGAGGCAGGCGCGTTAATTAAGCAAGAATTTACTGTATTCAAACACAAACTTTAAGTCAAATCCACCAAACTTGGGCACCGAATTTGTTTTCGCGTGTACGTACGTATCTTTATTAACGTTAAGAGTGGAAACTTATTACGTATGTTTGACTGGGGACGCATTAGTGCTGCGGTGCCGCTACACACTCTTAATCCGGCCAATGTTCGAATTTCAACTAATTTCCAGACGCATAAGGCACCCGAATTCGACCCAATTATAAAGCCGGGTCGACTCAAATTTGGACCAATTAGATGAGCCAACGAGCTGTGTCGCACTCGGGAGCAGTTTTGTCGGCAATATAATTTATTAGGGCGGCTCAAAGTCGAAGGCTTTAACCCTTAAAGACTCGAGTCAAATTTGATTACGGACGTTTTAAACGTGTCCCTTCGGCCGCACTCGAAGTTTTAAACGAATAGTCTGAGTTACCGGCCGGACGGACACAATGATTGAGATAAAATGTACGACGCCGTGTGGGTCTGCTCTGGCTACAAAAATTGTCTTTTTTGGCATACCATTCGTCCCACGGTGCGATGCTGTTAATCTCATATCGAGAGTGAGACAAACGAGTTTAATAAACGGAGCGTGTTGATGTGAATTGTCAAATCATTTGTATCAATTTCCACCCTGATACTGTCATATCCGTTTCCTGAAGGGTGCGTCAGTTAAGAAAGTTTATGTCACTGGAAATGTTTCTGACATGACGCAAACGAACTGTCTTGAACCATAAGCAAGAAATGCTCTTAAGAAAATATCCTCGCTAAAAGAATATTAAAACAGTAAATCTCCTTAAAAATAATACAGTTTACACATTTACATTTTTATTTACGTTTGCAACGGATAGAAACAAAGTATTGCTTTAGAAACTCTCCCTAAAAGACATTCTTTGTTATCAATTAAATTCTTTCGGTGTACTTTTTGTCTTGATTATTTTCCTAGAGGCCCGTTGGAACGAGGCAGTCACTGTAATATAGGAACTCGATCGTTAATTGGACGTAGTTATGCTATAACGTTCCAATCCACAAGGTGGTCAAAATTGAGTTTTTGAGCCCAAGCTAGGTATTTTGACAAGTATATAATAAAATAATGTTTATTTATTTAGTTGAAGTGATACATACTACTTAGTTGTACTCGCTACCAAAAAAAAGCGTACCACAAAATTAAAAAAACGCGATTTACTCAGTTCGACCTGCGTGTGGATTGGAACGTTATAGCATAACTACGTCCAATTTAAACTGCTAGAAACTACATTTCATTTTAAAATCCGAATTCATTAAAAACTTATCCTAAATCCAGCTTTTTTGATGTAGTCTAAACATGAATATGGTAATGAGGCGCTTTCGCAAAAAAAAAAATCTATAAAACGTCTTTAAAAAGTAGAATTTTCATACTGTATATTTTACTTACTCTTTTTGTATCAATTTTTATTTTAATAACTCTCTGTATTTATTCTACTCGTCAATGTATAGACCTCTACTCGAGTAAGTACCTACTCGTCCCCTCTAACGGTCATCGGTCCTTTGACGTGCAGACAGCAAACTACCACTTCAGCTTTCTTGTCCTACAAGAACATTCTAACATAGGTTATAAAATGCACTAATTACACAAAATAAACAACTTAATCCTCGACTGAAATGTTCAAAAGCAAGTAAAAGATGGAATAAAAAAACGACATTGAACAAGCCCCTACGAAGATCGGTAGGGACATCAAAAAGGCCAAAAAAAAAGCCTCAGACTCAATAGTCTTACCTTCCCGAAGTCGCCGAGGGCCAATTAAACGTTTTGAAATTGATTCAACGAAATTCACGGGTCTTTGTAAACGTTCTATTGACATTAGGCATCGCTCGATCGCCGTTTGATGTCACGGTTTCAATCCAAAATGCTGTTTTATTTTCGTGTTTTTCCTCGTGATTTTCTATCTTGGAGTCATTATTAAAGGCAACAAACAAATGAGCGTATAAACAGTCTCCGTTAAATAAGTTGGTTTTGTCTTGGAATTGAGTTAAATTTCTGTTGTATCGTGATTTGAGGGTAGAAAAATTTTGAATGTATTTTCCTTGTAAATGCTAATGAAGTGCTTGGCTAATACCATTATTTCATACCAGTATTTCATATTATAAAAGCAATTCATATCCATAATGCCAGGAAAAAAGGAACTTCTGAATCCTAAAATTAAAAGGGAAAGTTTCCCTCACCTTGAATTAATTGACCCTAGACATACACTAATCTAAAAACTCAACTTTTCGCAACTTTCGTGCCACATCACTTCTAAACTACGATTAATTAAAGAACTGTATGTAACACTGAAGTAATAAATCATTAAAATTACTCTGAAACCGTCTGATTAATCAATTAATCACTTGGGATTGGTCGTTCGTAGACGCACCGATATGGCCATGCGCAGCGGAAGGGTTGATTTATGAGAAAATAATGTTCCACTGGGAAATTTAAAGTGTTAACTAAAACTTAAATTGTTTCGCGAATTTCATATTAATTTGATTCGTGGCAGCCGTTGAGTTCGAGTGGCTTGTGTGAGCTAAGTTCCAACAAACTTCGTGTTAGTTTACATGGCAATTAGGTGAGAGCTTCAAAAGAAATTTTAATAAGGTGCGGGAGTTTGTTTACTTGTGTTTGAACGTAAACAAGGTGAACTTGAGTAGGTAGTAAAGTTTTGAGTAATTAATAATGATACGCGAGATCTTGATAACGCCGAACTCGGTGGTGAAGCCATAAGTTCCAATAAGTTTAGAAATACAATATGTCTACTTATAAAGAAAGTTAAACAAGTAGATAAAAAAAGAAACAATAATATTCAGACTTACGTTGGTGAGAAATTGGGAAAGCTATTTACACGATCACAGTTAGATGGAATATGTTTACAAGAAGCATGGAGCGATCCTGCATGGAGTATTGCAGTCACCTTTGGGATGGATCAGCTAAGTACCAACTAGCCGCGCTTGACTCGGTGGAACGCAGAGCTAAGACGCTCATTGGCGACGTAAAACTGGTGGATGCCAAGCTTCATAGCTTGGCTCATCGCCGCAAGGTTGCCTGCTTGTCGGTTTTCTACAGATTGTACTTCGGAGAGTGTGCCCGAGAACTCCACGACCTAATTCCACCGGCCCCCTTCTACCATCGGACATCTAGACGCACTGCCAGTTACCATCCCTACCTGGTTGCTATTCCACCAATTCGCACTAAGCGCTTCCAAATGTCTTTTATAATGCGCACAGCAGAAGAGTGGAACTCACTACCTGCGTCTGTGTTTCCGAACGTATACAACCCTAATCTCTTCAAAGTGAGAGTGAACAGGCTTCTTCTGGGTAAGCTCACTCCATCGTCGACTTTGTCTTTGTCACCTCTGACCTAGACGAGTCAAGAGCAAACCCATCACAAATAAAAAAGAAAAGCATGCTGTTACCGATCCTCTTTGAGTAGTCTCAAAGCGGCTATAAATCCTTTTTAAAAAGACAGATTGATTATTTACATATCACATATCAGATTTGATGCACACAACAATCACTCTAAAAGCTTCCTAGAGAAGCCTACAGTAAAATACATAACATCTGAAAGCTCTATTTCAGCTGATCATAAATCGAGCCAAGGTCACGTCTGATGTCATGGCCGACAGTACTCTGCGACCAGCCGTTACTTTTTTATTGCGCATAAACCTAATACACTAAACAACCATAAAGGGAAGCACGCTAACATTAATCCTGTGGGAGCAAATTATTCCTAAAAACGGAATACAAGGAAAATGTTGAATGTATTAATGCTTATAGCTGAGGGAGCATTTGAAGCATTTCTAGTGATGACGGTTTCCGATAGTTACCGGTTGTTGTCAATGTTACTTAAACGATGCGAAATGTATCCTAAAGCTTTCCGTATTTGACACCATCCGTTGGTCACATCCGCAGTTAAAGAGGTTGTTCAAAGAACCGCTTCATATTTCGGTCTTTGCAAACGCTACTTGAGCGAAATAATTCGGTTCTGAATTTAGAAACGGGCCCTATGAAATAAGAAAAGGAAGCAGTAGCAGACTGCTAAGAGGACAAACTAGAAAACTAGAATATCGGTATCTCGAAATAATTAATATACATGGTAAATATCCCGTTTTAAGTTCTAATATAGCAGTTTATTCTACAGTCCATCCAAGACCCTTGTTAATCTATTTAAATATCTAACAGATTATATTATAAAATTGAAGTCGCTTTTCGTGTCTACGTGACCGCGTTGTTCTTCTCAACCACCTACGCAACGCATTTTGATACGGTCTTAACGATATTTTAGAAAATTTATTCTGGAAGGTCAATATATTATATATAAAACTTTAATATTAAACTCATAATTAAGGAAATCTCAATGTTTTTTCAATTCGTAATAACCGTGCGAAGCAGGGGCGGGTCGCTAGTTCTCCTATAATTGAACCTTCTGTGACAGCAACCAAAAGAAACCCAGACACAAATAAACCATTAGATACTGACACACATATCTTTGGCACACATTTAAAGGCTTGCCCAAATGTAGGTCATTGTAATAAACAAGTTGATCCTCTCTTAGTTACAGAATGAACTTCTGCCATTGAAGACGAGACGCGAGTACATTAAACAAGAGATGTTCTCAAAGAATCGCTACAAATCACAATAAGTGCGCTAGTATTGTTGTTATGTCTTTTATGAGTCGTGTCACCATATGCTTGGGGTTTGTAGGATGCGACCCACTTTGGTACATAGTTTAATGTTTTTTATCATTTGTTTTTATTTAATCTTTATCATCAACATTGGTATATTTTTCATCATCATCATCATCTTCTTGTCCTTGTCCCATCTCACTTGGGGTCGGAGGAACACGTTTTCTTCTTCCATTCTCCCCTGTCAACCACATACCATTGATATATTTCAGAAGCGAAAACTTCTTTAGGCGCGTTGAGCGATTTTTGGTAGCGGGAATCTTATGATTCGCGTCACTGACATGCGTCACCGATATGCGACATGCTATGCATAGTTTTAATTTTCACTTCTGTCGGTAGTTCCCATGACCACCTATGTTTTTTATTTAAGTATTATTTTTTGTAAGTATATCAATACCAACCCTCATTAATTACAGCTTTCTCTAAATTATATTACTTTTATAAACATTTTTTAATTATACCTGTTCTTGTCAATTGTATGTCTATTCTATTTATTGAGAGCCCTCTGACAATATACAAGATATAAAAGGAGCTAATTGCTTGCAGGAAAAAGATACATTACGCAATTTCTCAATATCATAAGAACAAATTTAATAAATTTCACGGATCGTAATACCAGCGATGTTTACAAACACGACTTTCCAGAAACAGCGCTAAATCGAGTAAAAGTTATTTCGAGAACACTCCATCAAGTCGCGGATATCCTGCAGATCGTTCGGAGCACCATAACGGACCTGCCATACAACATAGCTTGTTTAATACCTATAATTTATCAATATTGCCTATTATCCCATACTTGCGGTGACTCTCAGAGTATGGACAGCTTAATGTTCTAGAAATATATAGGTCAAAAGTTCCTCGCTGACTCCATTGTTATCCCGTATTTTTCCTCTTTTAAATTCGCTGAGACGCCCATTTAATTATTCTGAGCATGACTCGGATAGCGTCTAAATATTTGATGTTGAAGTATTTTCTTTTGTATCAGTATTTGGTTCTTGTCCAAGAATTAAAATACTTATTTTTCCTTTCTGAGAAATGTTGTTTGAACCGAAATTATAATAATGAGATTTCAAACGGAAACATTAATAAAGGTTGTACCTAGCTTATTGCTGCTTGAACTATTGAAGATTATACAAATGTTTTGAAGACTTGTATAGATAGTGAATATCTTTTTCATAGATATACCAGATTTATAATTCATAATGATAAATGATTTTTATTTCTGTAAGTAGGTTTGTACAAACACTTTTACAAGTCAATCATGTATTTTTTTTAAACTAGATGAGGTCGGCGTTTCCTATCTGACTACTCTGAGAAGAAAGGCCGAAACAAACTCAGAGGTCACAGTCTCTTATAAAGTCCAGACATAATCTTGGTCACTTCAATCTCATCTTGGTCTCTTCAATAAGATCTCGATTATTAAATTTTGACATTATCTCTTAAACCCCTCGCGTGTTTGGCGTACATACACTGTAAGTAAGAAAATACTTTATATAATATGTTTAAAAAAAAAAACATCGTCCTATGGTGACCACCGGCTAACAGTAGCTGTGAACCTATGGGATTCGGTTGACATTCGAGCATACTTTGACATGATTATGCGGTTTTTTTTTTGTATATAAACGAACACAGCTTCTTTGCTGTTTCAATTCGTACACCAAAAAGGAAATTTGTGTACAGTATTATTGCGTTGTTGTTTCTGCTCATGGAGTTCTCTTTCTAACGGTTATGGTTACAACTTCAACTCAAACAGCAATTGACTCAGAAATAACGCTCGGTCCCTGATCGGATTACCATTAAGAAAATCTTTTTAAACCTCGAGGTTGTATTCAGAAAAGAATTTTCCTAGTAATGTTTCTATCATAATTGGATGTCGACAGAACCCGATACCGTATTCGACGGGAATCTAAAAACCTTCGAGTCTACCAATATTGTTATTTTTTGCTTCTTCGCCAATTGCTCCATATATAACGAGATAGTTACGAAGCGTCGTTTTGCGCCAGAATTTTTCCCTTGTATTCTTTATTTATGGGAGAATCTAATAATACAATCGGTGACGTCACACTTTAGATAAGATTATCGCTTCCTCAGCGTGCCTATTTGCTCCTATTTTCTTTAACTGCGCGGTACAAATTGGGTAAGAGGCATCAACATCTGGGCTACATAGACTAGTGTCCAATTACTCGATAGCCGATACACTGTTTTCTACAAAACGGAATGAGAATTGTGTTATTCCCCTTTTACTTGTTTTCTCCGAAAATTGGTGAATACTGTATATTTTTAGGGTTCCGTACCTCAAAAGGAAAAAATGGAACCCTTATAGGATCTCTCGTGTGTCAGTCTGTTCGTCTGTCACAGCCAATTCGCTCCGAATCTAATGGACCGATTAAATTGAAATTTGGTACACATATGTATTTCTGTGACCCAAACACGGACGTGTAACGTAAATAAATAAATTTTGAATATTTCTCTCTCAACTTTCATCTCCGAAAGTACTGAGCCTAAAATTTTGAAAAAAATATAGGAAATATTTCAATACCTATAGATTACAGGAAAACCTATAAGAAGTCGATGGTCTTGAAACAACATGGTAAAACTCTCAATATTGTGCGTACAAACTTACATTTGTCCATAGTTAAACAAAAAAGATCCAACCCACATTAGGTGTAATGTGGGTTGGATCCTTTTCGTTTAACTATGGACAATTTGTATTTGGAATGTATGGGAGAACATGTTTTTGAACTACAATGTTAAGTTTGTTCTTGGGATAAATTCATCCCAACTACGGAACCCTTCATTGTGCGTGGTACGACACGCTCTTGACCGGTGTTTTTCTTATACATTATCTTAAATTTGCTTATATTGTCTTCTCGCATTAAAAATGTATCATATATCTCAGAACTTGCAAATTTTCCAGGAGGGCGTTTTAAAGGTTTAACGATTACACTTTTTCCCAATGCAAGTCATCATCTTCCTGCCCTTATCCCATGTTACTTGGGGTCGGCGCAACACGTTTTCTTCTTCCATTCTCCCCTGTCACACTATCATTCACTCCCTTCTCTTTCATATCATTCTTTACACATTCCATCCATCTTTTCTACATTTTTTTTAATAGTTACATTATCTGTCTTCTGAAATAAGTTATAACAATATATCAATTTTATTAAATAGCAGGTGAATAAAAAAGGTTAAAAATAAATTGTGGAACTACGTTCTTTTGTCACTATTTAAGAGAAAATATGTATTTGCGATACTAAGTGATTTTCTTTGGAATAATGACACTGACAGCTCTTCAACTCGGTTTAGATGTGTTAATCGCATTCAGTTTCATTGGTGAAATCCGCACTAAATATTTCTGTATACTTAACTCAGTTTCATAAGTTTTTTTTTTTTGAGATTGTACACATTAAGTGCGAAGAGACGATATCTTGCCCTTATCTTTTTTGTTCGGGACGTATCAGCAACGAAACTTCGTTTAATATACTCGTACTTGTAAGCAGAAGTTTAGAAACTGATATAAAGTTAGAACCGCTTGAAGCCATTAATAATAAATGCTATTTAATATAACTATGGCATGTATATCTTCGTACATATATGGTAATACAAGTTATGATACTCGTAAACGAGCGACTAGAAACTTGTAACTTGTCTTTGCGATATTGTGTCTCGATACATTGTTCAAGTAATCGATTCTATAGCTTTACATTGTGCAGTGTTTGCTTGCTACAGAGCATCATAAAGCGTTTTGAAACAAGAACTATATGGCTTTAGAATAGTGAATACGACTCGGCATGTTGTCAATGTTTTTCGGTATACTACTGGATCACACTCGGCATGCATCATCTGTGTTCTGCTGCATCACTTTGTAGATTCCTTTGTTCAGGTTACAATTTTCCTCGACTTTGATTACATCTTCTGTCTATTCGTAAACAAACCCAACATCGCATAAATCAGCACCCTAATTGCGTAACACTATCAATTAAAATCTGAATGATTTGGAAGTATATTGCTAATAGCTAAGGACCCTATCAGAAAACCAGCGCTGCGGTATTTTTTTTTTAATATCGCAGTTTTATGCTGAGATAGGAGCCTTTTTGGCCTCGCACCGGTTTTTTTCGTTTTTAATTTGTTATTTATGTATTTTTTGTTTTTTAATATTAATCTTGTTACTTTTATATGCTCACTTTTTACTGTTTGTATTTCCTGAGCGTGTCCCAAATAAATAATTTTTCATTCTTTATTTCTTTCTAATCCATTGCTTCATATGTTCGAAAAATTTGTCTGCTCAACAACGTAAATAACGCAATGAATGTTGTTGAACTGTCAAAATGAAACCCATTCGTACTGTGTGTTAAATTACGCCGCTGGTTTCGATTACTCATGAAGGCTAATGCATAAACAACCATCATTCATCAATTACGGTATTAACCCTTAAATGCATCTTGTATCGAAAACGATCCTACGTATTTGTATCGATTTTATCAAGTTTTTATAGGTTCTGTAACTTGAGTTGATTGTTAATATGCTATCTGTGTCTGTCTGTCCCATTACTAACTAAAAAAAATACTAACTAAAAATACTAATTAAAATCCTCATCTTAAAATATAAAAATATTTTTTTAGGAATAAATCTGTCATCATGCATTTAAGGGTTAACCCCATAATCCGACATGATACGGGCCAGTTTATCGTCGTTTAAACCATAATAATTTGCAATAAAACAATTTCAAACATTTTTATCAAATTACATCTGGCCAAAATTATTTTACCCACGGTGTTTGCAAGTGTCAAATCATATAAATTTATGTTGGATTTGTTTCCCGCAACACCTGCGCGTAGGGTGTCCCCGTTAATCCTTATCACCGGGATAATTCCCTTTTGCGAACGCGATTATGGTACGTTGTGTAATTCACATAATTCATGCGTCTAGCTAAAAGGCGAAATTAGACGGTAATGTTTTAAATTAGGGTATTAATGTAGTCGATTATATTATTTACTAGCTGTTGCCCGCGGCTTCGCCCGCGTGGATACTTCCCAGTTGGAATCGGGTTTTGTCCACAATTTCATGGGTTTTATTTTTTTGCGTGTAACCCTAATTCTTTTTCTAAAATAAAAGTAGCCTAAGTTACTCCATAAAACCTCAGCTATCTGCCAGTGAAAGTCCTGTCAATATCGGTCCAGCCGTTTGGGAGATTAACCGGAACAAACAGACAGACAGACAAAAAAAAAATTACTGTTTCGTTATAAATATCGGATACACTTTCATATGCATTTAGTAAAAAGCTGTTATTTTGACTTGCCAGTCACTATAATTTTATGTATTTGTATAGATATTCCCTGGGCGTAATATGGTTATTGGTGTTAAATTTAACGTTTACTGTCTCGAGGATATTGTAAAAGAGACGGGAAATGGGTTATAACGATGTTGGTTGATGTTATGTTTACAAGCTGTAATGCACTATCGCAATTTTATATGTCGTTTGTCGTTATTTTATATGGTACAATGTCCTGTTTGAGTATCGATTGCTACTTTATTACGACTACCTGTAAGGAAAATAAGTAATTCATCATTTTCATTGAGTGGTTTTCATATTTATTTCATCAGTTTTTCTAGTTTATTATTAACCCCAAAAATATTCCTAAATCTCAACCAACTGGGTTCTCAACAAAGCCGAATTTCATCGTTTTTTTTTTATCTCCAACCACCTGTCGTAAACGGTGCCTACTTATAAATATCATGAAGCAAGCACTACAAATAGCCGACGCAAGTGGCTCAGGACTATCGCGACTAAGCAGGTCTCAATTATTGTCACCCCTCCTCGCAGACAAGCGATATAATCCGCTTACCACGACCGACGCGAAACATTAAGCGATAATTATTAATAGCGGCCTGTAATAACTGGATGACCCTGTTTGTTGAGTAGCTTTTCGTGGGTATGTTGTAATGGAGAATAAAGAATATTTTAATAACAGCGAAGTAAAATAAAAAAAAATCCTATAAAAACAATCTTCTCAAACTGACACTGAAATTCAGACTTATATTTCATTACAAAAAAAAATCTCTAGCGAAAACTCTGTAGGTATAGGAACTATAACTCCCTTAGAAAATGATTTAAAACCAGGTAGGTACCTATTCAATTTATTATGCTAAAATTGTTCGAAAAAAAAAGTAAAATGTTATAAAATGTCCGCTTTTAGGTACGTCGTTAACATTCATAGGCTAACGAGATTATAATAACGAAGATAGAATATTTTGCTTTTACAGTCTCAAGGCACTATTTTAAAGGATGATAAATTGAATAAAATCTACTGGCTAATGAAATAATACAATTATGTCGACTTGGCATTGCGACATAGACATTTATCAAGACTGTCACAGCTTTTACAGTTGTAAAGACATTATTAATTAATTAGATTGATTTAAAGCTGCCTAGTGTGATAAAAACAATCTCATTTTCAGACCTAAGCCTAATAATTGCTAATACCCGATTTCATCTAATCTCATAAATAAACCATCAACCTAACTTAACAAGCTCAAACCCAAATATACTTTTTACCGCACCCCCTTTCCCTAATAACAAACACCCAAATGCAATGTCAAAAAAATATAAGTCTGTAATAACGGCACCCTTCTTTAATGAAATGGGAAGAAAAATCCCGCCGAATACCTTGTCACCCCGCTGATGCCCGTCAACACAGATTAGTGGAGCGACGTTCGCGAACACTAATGTCACCGGCTGTGCTTTTTTCCTTTGCCCTTGTTGTTTTAATAAGAAAAATCTGTTTTCGTGCTTCAGAATTTATTATGGAAGTGGTTAATTTGGAGTAACTGCAGCGGATGTTTAAAAAAAAAAACACTGTATGAGCGAGAGTTATACAAAGTTCACCAAACGGTAGGAAGTGGTAAAGCAGTAGAATAAATAAAAATCGACCCAATTTATTAGTCGTCCACAGAATAAATAAACAAGCCAAACGCAACTTGCATTTTCTGATAAAATGAGTTTGATTAGCATAAACATAGCATGTTCTTAGCCTGAGCAGAATGAAAACTTTCTTAAGAAATATTCTAAATATCTTCAGTATTATTTACTCAGCTTTACTCCATTCGTTCTGTAACAGATCAGGTATATTTTTTACCGACCTTCGTTCGTTCCAATTAAATCGTTCACGGACTCCTGTACCGTGTGATGGTAGAAAAACTAAAACCCTCACGGGAACCAAATCGAACAGTGAGAAACATGATGAGATGGTAGTTTTTACGTCGAAACTGATTGAAATTAAATGATATACCTACAAAGATTCCTACCATTTAACAAACTAAAGTAAATTGACTCAGTCAAAGATCAAATGGATTTACCCGTCGACTTAGCTCTGTTTGTGTTACTGGAATTTAATATCGTATCAAATATTATCAAAGAAAATACTTACAGAAAATCTTGGAAATAGAACTTTGATACTAAATCAAAATAAAGCCATTCCTAGTTCGACATCACCAATTCAAATATTTATAACTTTACCATTTCTTATTCCGAGACCTGTTGTGGATCTGATTTATAGGGTTGCTATCCAATACCTCCTATTGTTTCGGAATCCCAGGAATCTTTATAGCTAGTAAAAGAGACGTCTTTAATATTGTATCCGGGCTAATTCCGCTTACGTACGACTTCAAACAAGGCAAATATATTTCGCAGAATTAAAGCTCCAAATTCGCAAATCAGGTCCGTGACAGATTCGATTCGCACACCGCCTTAACATGCAAAACGAACTCGATCTTTACAGAATAGTATATTCGCTGCCTTTGCACGATTCCAAGTTTTATTCCTGCCAACTTGTTTCCCGGGCTTGTTTTTAGATAAAATTCGAAATAGATGCAATCTCTCGCTTGTCTCAAACACAGAATCGAAAAATCTTTCAAATACCTGGATCCAGACGCAGAATGATTGCTATCTCTATACAGTTTTAGTGAGGGCTTATTTTCGATTGTCTCAGCAAACGGAGAAGTATTTTGAAATGTCGTTTTAAGAATGTCAATAAAGAATTGGAGTTTGCGTTGTTATGTTTATTGAAAATATTTAGGATGTTAGGAGACGCCTGGATGGTTTATTAATTTTATTATTCCGTGATTAAATCCTCGTTCTATCTTTATCCGAAGGTAAAGCCCTTTTCATAATTGAAATTCTTAATATGATTAAATGTTAAATAACGTTCAACATTTTGAAGCTACACGTGTGCTGAAGTACCTGATATATTAAACGCTCTTTATAATCAAATGGAACAGTTAATAACTTAAGACAAATACTAAAATACGTGACTAAACATTTCCAGTGCAGCCTGCACTTTCTCATTCTCCTAACCTATAACCTCAATTACCATAAAATCATACCTTCCAATCAAACTGTATTCAAGCGAAACGTACTGCACGCCGTTATCACAAGTACCTTCCATAATAGCAGCTCACCCTGCATTTCCATGGGTTATAATGAGCCTATCACTTGCTCATTACCACACCATAGAACATAATTGCAGTTCTGCGATCCCGTTAGGCGACCTGCGCGTGCGCTGCGAACTAACGTTAATTATAGAGCGGAACTGTCACTGTGTTAGAACGAATAGACGCGCCTTATTAGCGTGAAGACAGGAAGGTCGTCGATTTGTTGACGAAGTCCGGCTTTTGGGGCTTGCAGTAAATTAGCAGGATTTATGTCTGTGATACTTTTGCCAAAAAATCTTTTGACAAATAAAGTACGAGTATAGGTAGGTGTTTTATGGTTGTATTTAAAGAGGTTACTCATTTATCCAGTGGTACTCTGTGGTGAAAACTACTGGTACAAAATAAAAACCCGCATCGCATAATGTTTCCTCTCTTATGCGCGATGCAAATCATCGGGAACTTTCATAGAAGCCTTTTCTCCAGAACAAAAACTTTACATATTCAATTCCATTCACTAAAATCTAGTTCCACTAGCAGCATTCAATAAAATCCATTACGGCTTATTGAAAATTAATTTATTCCGAACATTAAGTCATTGATAGCAAATAATTTTAATTACAAGCAGACCAACATGGCGGCTCGTGTCATCTGCATTCGAGTTGTACGGAAACGTCAGTCATGGCTCAGACGTTCTCGTCCATGGACGCGCTCGCTTTTATGTGCGAACGCCGCCTGCCCGGTTATATGCGTTTTATGTAGATACCTATGCTAATGATTAGTTTGCTGAACTGGATAGAAGATTGAATAGGGTTTGCGTAAACGGTTGATTTAGGTTAGGTGGTTATAAAATGAATTTAGATATTTCATAGATGGTGAGTTTTGAAATAGGAATGTCCTGTATAGAAGGATGCTATGGTGACACTTCTTGAAATGACCTAAGCTAAGACTTTAAAAATGAATACTTTGTTGTAATGTTTTTTTATATAATTACTGTAAATTTTCTTATTAAAATTTTACACGAATTGTAGGATGTTGGAAAAATACAGGGTGTAATTTTAATCACCGTTATTCTCTAAAGGGGGTTATTGTACTCATCAGTATGAACAACTTTTACTGTGGGACCAAATCTGAAATCGCGAAAAAAAATCAGCTGTTCAGTACATATATGTTTGCATAACTCGTCCATATTTAGGGAACAGCAGATTGTTTTCGCGATTTCGGGTTTGGTCCCATAGTAAAAGTTGGTCATAATGATGAGTACAATGACCCCATTAAGAGGATAACGGTGATTAAAATTACACCTAGCATGTATCAAACTTCACCTTTCATGAAGTGATTCTATTTTTTTATTCATTAATTTCCGACATACATAATATACAAAACGTGCCATCTGGTGCCACATTTACATACCTAATTCCATATTATGATAATGCCAATCAACCCGTAAGCCCAATGACCATAAAAATTAACATCAACATGCTCATAATGAGCATACATCAATAAAATCGGCCTCTTTCCCAAGTCCATACAAAATTAAAAATCAGTTTATTAAAATAAAGGCTTAAGACTTACGAAACAAGTTCCGTGGCATGCCAGTTCGCATGAATGGAGTTATATTTAAGCGTGCAATGTAGGAAAAAGGGAGAAAGAAAAAACCAGTATGGCGGCATAATTTAGTGGTAAAGCAATGGATTGCCGCCAGGTGGCCGCCGCTGCGTCTGCGCATACAACCGGTTCGCTCGTGAAACAAGTTGTGAAAAAACAGCGGCTGAGAAAAAGAAATAAAATGATTTTCTTTTTTTTTGCTTCTTGTTTTGGCACGTAAAGAGTTTGCGTTGCGAATACTAAAGCGGCTATGTGAAGGTGATCTTTTTCTTTTTTCTTTTTTTCTTTAGTATTTAAACGCAAATTAAAATATTACTTTTTGTATCCAAAAATAATCCGAATTCCAATCAAAACTACTGATTGCATAGCAAAATACTCAACTCAAAATATAACTAAATAAGAAACAATTTATATTCGTGGCGCACCGCAATAAAGCTTTTTTATTAATGCGCTAATAATGACTAGCGCAGAACGGAGATCGGAGCTCCTATTTATGTGTAAAGGGTTTAAAGTAACCTAACCAAACCTAACCTCGGAGTTAATATTAGTCACCATGTCATTTTGCTATGAGTCTGAGTATTATGTATGTACGCTCTGGTTAATTTGCTGTGCACTCAGTATTTTTTTGATGTAAAAAAGTATATAAATTATGGAAATAAATTGATAGGTCATTGTTTATTTGATGTGCAATTAATAATATCCCGATCTTTTATATGTCGAGTCTTGTATTAAAATAGGGTTTACCGCAAAATAGTCAACATTTTGCACTAACAAAGGCTTCGAGATGACAGTGTAACCGAATCCTTTTACATGCTAACAAAGTTTAAACTATAAAGCACAGGTCAACTTGATTAGTATTCATATTAAGCCAACGTACTTGTACCTAAGTTACAATATAAGCAGTGAGTGGCGTCTAACTTTACAGATAATGTTAACATTGTAAGAAAAAATAATACCATAATTTACCCTGACTTAGCCTGAAATCATATACACTTTTTCGCTAGAAAAATACCACGTACATATTTACCTACTTTTATTTCATATTTGCACCAGAAAACCCCATTAAGCAAGCCACATATTTATTTCCCAATTTTTTTTTCTTAGCCTCCTCTTTCTCTCTCCTGGGCAAGGCCTGCTCCTACAAGTTTTGACGGAACCTACCCAGTTCCCAATACATTATTCCAAAATAAAAATGTATTATATCATCACGCTATCACCTATGACTTGTACCACAAAACAATGTCAACTTGTCAGTAGGTAAAGATCGAGATAAAGCGAGATGATTTGTGGACATACCACTCTAAGCTACGTGTATCTTTTGATTAACGCACGGAGCGTTTTAAACACGCATCCATTCATATTTTACTTTGGTATTTGAATATTTATTGTTTATTTCGCTTTGATAAGTATGATGTTTGAGTTGGTACTCGATTCTGAACTTAAATTTTTGTGGAATTAAAATAATAAAGGAGATGTATGGTTGATCAAAAGTTTTAGAACGTTAAACATCGCTTCTTTTGTAAGTTTTTGTATGGCTGAACGCTGCTGTCTGTCTTGAATATGAGTGAAACTACATTTGTGCTGGCTGTAGTGCAATAATTCTATAGCAGAAAGAAATAGAATTTACCATAATCAGTAAGTATACTAAAAACACTGTTAGCGTGGCACGCAAGTGTTAAATTTTTAAATCAGGCGCATCTTGTGAGACTGGTTGATGGTTCTAAAACATTATGGGAAAATGTTAAAAGGATTATGTAGGATGTATGTGACCGTTGGCGCTTTTATGCAATATTTAAATCCAATAACTTTCAGAAGAAAGTATGTGTAGAAAGGATTCATGGATATGACTTCTAATCGCTGTACCTCTTGAAAACTAGGAACTCGTGAAGAATTTTCTTTACCCGTGAGAAAATAAGTTTTTTGTCTAAAAACTAAAGTTTTAATTTAATCGTATCTTTAGTAAGCATTGTAATTTACATCTATTATTGTATAATTTATGTATTTTGGTTCAAGTTCACATTTAGTTTGCGAATTGTAGTAACTAAGTACCGAAATAGATAAAGAAGACGTAGCAGATTGTGACATAATTACTCAAAAGTATTCGTAAGCTACCTTCGCCTACTTAACACATAAATATGAATAATAATCTAAGCTCCTATAACTCATCAAAACCATTAAATCTTCGATTCTTTAAAATACCATAAAACATGTCAGTATTAATTTTTCACCTTCAATATTTCGACGTGGAGTCGTAAAATATTAATCAATTAAAACAAAATGGCGGACGAGTCAATAAATAAGATATTAAGTGATGCAAGGTGTTTCGAAAACTGTGGAAAACTATGTCGACGACTTTCTCATGGTGTGGCTTCCCTCTTAAGGCCATATTTTGTTTTTAATTTATGTTTATTGTATGCGGATTGTTTTTCATGGATTTGTGCGTTATATAAAACGTGAGTTATTATTAAAAAATAAAAAACTTTTTGATACTTATATGATATTGCAAACGATGTCGTATCTCTTCGTGTCTCAGGCAGCTTAGGTAATCCATTAATTTTCCTTTATTTTTCTTTTAAAAAGATGATGATGGAATTCTTCAGAAAGGTCAGGTGTGTAGTACCTACTCGCAACCGGCTTGCGTAACTTAAATAAAACAAAAGAAGTAAGAATCTTAGCAGGTAGTGTTCTATAGTATCTGTCTACCCGCATGGGGAAAAAGACGTGAGTTAATGTACCTATGTGTGTGTGTGTAAAAAGACACTATTTTACTTCCAAACAGTTAGCATACCTAGCTCAGAATAATATTCACGGTACACAGCCGAAAACCCTCCTAAACTATGCCAAACACACAGAAAACTCCTAAAAGAATTCACAAACAAGCGATAGTCACGACATGTCACCCAAAAATACCCTTCTACCCAACATAACCACACCCTCGACCGCATTATCCCCAATTCTGGAATATATATCCTCAAACGAGAGCTCCTCGACTATTTTGCGCGTACGAACTCACGCAACTTACTAATTACGGCCCATCATTTGTAGCCTAAACTCCTGGAGCACGACAAACTTCCACTAAATACTGAGAGGTTTAGGGTGCGGTCATAGAGGATAATGAGCGAGAAATAATGAGCTTAAGAGGATCGGTGGTACGTCGTTTATGTGCCAACGGTCTGCCAGTTTTGTTTTAGTATGTCAATGTCATTTTAGATGTGCATGGAACGTAGATACTAAATTAATAGTGAATGAATTGCAACCTTTGCAGTCTGCTTTGTATCCAGCCTCTCCTCTATGTTATGCCACACCCAAATCTCCACCATCCTATAAGAAACCTACTCAAAATGTATTTATTACTTTTAAGACAGTCAGCATGTATTTAATTTAAAGCGTTATCTCCAACCTGCTAGGGGAGTTACCCCAATAATTGTCGAATCAGCATTAAATAGTTTCTATCCACTGCCCTGCACTCCATTTCAATTAAAACGTAGCGAAGCGAGAGTCATTTCTCGCTTCGCTCCGTTCTCGCTTGAACCTCGTTCAGTACAGACCGCAGGGCAAGGCGACCCTTTGTTGCGTGAGAAACAAAACTTCGTTCTATTCGCAAGAATGTGCGGTCGGACAGACGCGGTTAATGTTTTGTACCTAACTCGGCACCGTTTGGGACTTAGATCATTGCGTATGTACTTAAAAGTGTTGTATATATAATCATGCATGGGGATTTAGACAAGGTCTTGTCTTCTATTACATGGGACAACATAATTGGCGATAATTATGTGGGTGCACTAAAGGCACACCTCGGCCTAACCCTTCGGAGAATATAGCCGTGACGTCATGTGATCTATGTATGAAGTCTTGTTTGTGACAAATGATTTCCAGGAAAATATATTTGAGCATACGTAACAAACAAAAGTTACAGATTGAGAGTGAGAGAGAGTATACAACGTGTTTTTATTGTTATACCATAACTCTTGAGACCATAAGGGACCAAACCTGAAATCGCGAAAAAAAATAAGCAGTTCCCTACATTTTGAAGAGTTTTGCGAACATAAATGTATGGGACAGCTGATTTTTTCCCATAGTAAAAGTTGTTCAAAATGATGGTCTCATTAATACCCAAGAGTTATGGTTTACCAAAAAAAAAAACAGGTTGTATATGTATAGGGTGACTGGTAATTAGTGACTGATACTTGCACATGATTGTACTCATGATAACAAACAACTTTTACTATGGGACCAAACCTGAAATCGCGAAAAAAAAAATGTTGTTCCTTATATTATGACGAGTTATGCGAACATGAATGTATGGGACAGCCGACTTTTTTTTTTTTTTTTTCATGAGTACAATCATGTGTAAGTATCGGTCACTAATTACCAGTCCTGCTATATATCAATGAAACTGCCCAGCATTTTCCCAACTATGTTGGGGTCGGCTTCCAGTCTAATCGGGTGCAGCTGAATACCAGTATTTTACATGGAGCAACTGCCTGTCTGACCTCCACAACCCAGTTACTGGGTAATACGATACTTCTTGGTAAGACTGGTGGTCAGACTTTCGGGCTTCTGACGACCCATAACGACTGTATATCGTCGCCTTGGAGGACAATAGAGCCAAGCCACAGAACTACACTTACAGAGTTACAGACGTTTAATTGTCTTAGAATATTTGACTCTTATTGAAACGGCAATAAAGTTTATAGGCAAATTTGAAAAAAACTTGCTTACAGTCATGATATCTGTTAGATTTATTGGCTACTATAAACTATGGCTCTTTCTCAACACTTTATTGAATTATGCTAAAGTTGTGGCTTAGCTCTATTGCCCGACGATATTATAATAAACTAGCTTCTTCCCACGACTTCGTCCGCGTGAAATTTCTTGCTACCCCGACTCACCCCGACGCACTCCGTCGCATCGCATCGCCTGCCTATTACTTCGTTTTCGCTAAGCGTTCTTTCTGACTTTTTTTCTTTTTGCTCGACTCTTAAAGGCCATAGCGTGATGTCAAATAGCCTATACCCTTTCTCAAGAATTGGGCTATCAAATTTTCAAATCTGACTAGTGATTCCAGAGATAAGCGCGTTTAAACAAACAAAATTCTCTTCAGCTTTATTATGAGTGGTATAGATATTACGATGTCACAGTCTTAGGCTGGGATTATTATTAGGTCTGATTCTGAATCAGCGTATAACTTTAATCTGTGATCTTTATAAAACCCAAAAACTGCACTGCTGTACATAAGACCAATCCAATTGTGTCCAATTTCAAATACACAGTCTTCTTTTTGACTCTAACTTATCTGTCTAGCAGCAATTTCCATAGTCATTAGATTATTTTTTTCATTCATTAGTTTAAGATTTTGTATTCATAGCTATTATCATGAATTTGTAAAACTTTGAATAAATTGATTTGATTGATCTTTAAAAAAAAAATGTCAATCACGTCTCAAATCTTCAAGGTTCTACCGAATTACCCATGCTGTTCTTGCACCACTGTTGAAGTGGATTTGTTCCGCACGTCCGCGCCACTTAGTTGCGGTGTCCAAAGTGACCTTAAATAGTATTAGTTATAGGAAGGTGTTGACAGAAAGAAAGATACAGTTTTCCCAAGCCATGGTCCAAAAGTTTTTGGGCAGTAGTATTCAAAGAGAAATAGGTGGCTTCCATGAAAGCGGACGCTATCTTCCTACACCAGGTTTGATAATAGGTACCTATCTACTGTAAACGTTTCATTCCAGGGCCAGACTGGCAATATCTTTGACATTCGGACGGTCACTTTTGAATAAAGGCTTTTCTAGCTTTTGTTCTAGAGGTGTGTCAGCGACGCGGCCCCCGCCAAGATAGGTGAGTTAGGTTAAGGGGGAAGCGTCAGGGGAGCCCACGAAATTCAAATTTTCTTACGTTTTTTGCAATTTATAAGTCGGTATTATATTGTACGTTGATCAAATTATAATTTGCGGTCGTAACAAGTATCTATTTACATAATTAGAATCATTAAAGTGATCAATACAACTCTTTAAGACCAGGTAATCCTAAAAAATGACTATTTCATGAAATCTTGACATTTTAGGATTATACTAACTTAAGAAGTTGTATTACTGATTCTATTGTATATAATTCTGTAAGTACATATTTGTTACGGCCGCAAATCATACTTTATTTAATATACAACTTAATACTGACTTGCAAATTGCAAAAAACGTAAGAAAATTTGAATTTCGCGGGCTACCCTGACGCTTCCTCCTTAAAAGATATATGGTAAAGTCTTATAAAGAGTCTTGCGTTAAAAGTTTATTATTTAATTAGTATAGATCCCAAAGTAAAGGCCCCTCAGGCCTTTACACTACCTACTCAGTCAAATGAGAGCCTTGTCTAACGCAAAAATACTGCCAATACCTTCCTGAAATGTTTGAAAGGAAGTCAAAACAAAGACATGGAAAAATAATTCTTCGAAAAGAAGACGAACATTTTGCCTCGAACTGGTTCTTTATCCGAAATTAAATGGAATTTTATTTTGCAAAAAAAATCTGGTACAGGAATGCTTCTAAAACATTTTTACCGGAAGCATTGTGTCTTAAATGTTTCCGATCCAAACAAAATAACAGACTACCCACCGAACTCGACACGACTTACTCCTTCTCGGTATATGTACAAGAATAATGAGATTAACGAATGCAATCCCCGGATTAAATTTATTATGCGTGAAAGAACGGGGGAAGAATACTAATCTCACAGGGTGGCTCAGGGATGGCAAACCTTATGGCACGCGCCAGAGTCTACACGGAATTGGCAGGGGTCATAAATCACGCCATTGCGGTTCACTGAAACATAGGAATCTCTCAAAATGTAAATGGCCGCAGTGAAAGCAAAAGTGCAGCGATCCATCCTAATATTACGACTTGTTGTATGTTCATTCTACAAAAGTACCGATCATATTTATATCTACATATTCAACAATTTATTAGAAGTCCCCGTGCAAGAAAACCACATAGCTATCGCGTGTGTACCGTCAGACGTGAGATGTAAATAACTAGGACTGTGTCAAAAAGTTTTTATTTGAACCAATGGGGTTGTTTCCCAGAAGCTTCGCCGCAAGAGGGCGCTGTGAGTTTGTTACATGTGAAAAGTCTTTGATAAAAACGTATGCATTGTGTGGACGATTTTTAAGAATTTGCGTGTTTTGTTTTTCATCTATTTGTGTTGCTTCACAATGTATTCAACTTGGCGTACCGCCCAACTGAAGGAAAAGTTGAAAAAAATAGGAGTATCGCAACAAGAAAGGAAAGCAAAGCTTGTCGTAAGGTATTTAATATTTTATCGACTTTTAGCCGTATTCTGAACAATATTATGGTTCTAGAAGTTGTAAAATAAACTTAACTCATTACTTTTTTTTTCTTTTTGATGATAGTACTTAATGATAAACAAGATGTAAAGTTACAAAATGTATGGTTATTTGAAAGGAAACCATTTTTTTCATAGGTTGTAAGCTTTTTTACTATTTTTAATAAAAAGTCATAATTAATAATAGGTATCGTACCGACCTGTCGTCTTAGAAGTGGTCTCGTAGTCTGTTTCTTTGAAAAGTTTCCCCGTATAGCCTCGAAAAATCACTTGATTTGAAGATGTGAAAATTAATTGGGAATTTGTCAATTCCTGTTAGTTGGCATCTAAAGGCCAACGACCCGTTATATTGATATAAGACACAAAAAATAAAATATTGTATAATTTCTTTGGAGTTTGACAGTTAGTTTGTAACAAACACTTAGCGCCATTACGCGGAACTAATTTGACAGTTTCTTCCCCAATATAACAAAGTTATTAAACAATTCAGTGAGCTCTAGTGTATAATAAATAACGTAGTACCTATTTGAATAATTTCAGAAACAAATTCATATTTTTAGTGCCATTTTCCCAAAAAAAAAAAAAAAAAAACAAAGACTCGTTATTTGAAACCAGCCCTTTTAAAAAAAATCTTGAAGGGTTGTACCGTATAACTTTTCAATTTTTTTTTTACGTATAACTTATACGTAAGGTTTGTCATCCCTGCAGTAAGGCGACGAACCCGCCAAAGCTGGTGGCTCTTTGTACTGAATTCCACTTGAATTACGAGTACCCTCTCCAAAGTATTACTTACTGTTCACGCTATTTCTACTTAGGGGGTGGGCAGGACTTCAAACAGTAGCAACATATTGAGAAATTACTTCGTCTTTGAAGAAAACAAGAACCAATTCGAAATTACTTGCAGTTTCATCATGAGTGCTGGAATGTGTGAAAATTGAAAATTCTTTTGGTTAATTGAAGTCTTTCACTGCAGTTCACTTACTGCAGAATAAAGAGAACGAAGGTTTTTCAACTGAACACAAAGATTTTTCTGTATTCCTTTTTTTGTGTTATTCCTGACTATTCATCCTCACAGTTGAAATCTGATCTATTTCTACAACAACTCTATCTGCTTCACATGTCTTTTTTTCATATTTTAAAAAGATTTCATTTAAATTCTTCACAGGTTTCAATAAATCGGTACTGGATAATATAAATGACCTCTACTTAAATTACGTCAAAACATGCTCAAAATTAAAAACACTTAATCAGTAATTAACTTTTAATTCATTGGCAAACATAACATTAAAATCAAATCATTGCCCTTTAAATACCTGCTAATCTTCGTAGATTACATCAATACAATTGAAAGTCACTTATTTACAGTTTGTAAAAGAGAATGTATTACAATCCTGGGCCTGCAGTCTCGACATAGACAGCGATCGACCGAGTTCGGTCGCAAAGTCCTAGGGGGTCCCTAGACGGTCAAAATTGTATGACAAATACGAAAAAGTCACATGCTTGTCAAGCAATTTTGACTGTCTAGGTACCCCACTAGGACTTTGCGACCGAACTCGGTGGATCACTATCTATGTCGAGACTGCAGGCCATGCACCCTAATTGAGTAACACTATCAGTCAAAATCTGAATCGTTTTGTACCTTATTGTTCATATTTTCGAAAAAAAAAATCTAAAAAACGTAAATAACGCAATGAATTTTGTTGAACTATCAAAATGAAACCGTTTCTATGTGTCTTAGGGCCGCCATACACGGACAGCTTCAAGCTGCGACTGCAAGTGAACTGCAGTCTTCTACGTATAGACATACACGTAACCGCTCGAGCAGTTGCCACTGCTGCGGGCGGTCGTGCGGTCAATAAGTCGCCAGGTATACACTGACTGCTCGAGCTGTCGTACCTCCGCCCGCCTTCATTCCACATCGCGCGCGCTTCTCGCACGCACGCTTCTTGCTTTGTTTCTTGAGCAAAATGGACGCGGACGCGTGACGCGCTAATCAGTGCAATTAAATCGCAAGAACTTATTTGGAATTATCAATGCTGCTACTGATTTGAATGACGAGCAGTTGGTGTCACCTACTCCAGCAGTTATCAAATGCAGCTTCAAGCTGTTGCCTATGATTGCAAGAGCGGTCCGTGTATGTTGAGCAATGGCTAACTGCTCGAGCAGTCCGTGTAATGCGGCCCTTACGCAATTACCCCGCTGGTATAAATAATTGTACATATATTATGTAGTAGATATTGCGAACACGTAGCTACTGTTTGCACCATGACTACATAATATGTGTACATTCGACACAGTACGACATTGTGCAGTAAATCAATTTGTATAGTCCTTGAATAATTTTGTTTAAATAAGTAATAATCGTGTATTTGTTACTCTAATATTTTTTATCCTTAGTGTTAGTACGTAGGTATGATAAAATTTACAACTTTATGATGATACAGAAATGTAGGTATTCATAAATTACCAAAACAGAACATGAAACAGGTATTGACATTCAACTGTTACAGATTTAAACATTGGAACGTCTCTATAAATCTGCCTAGCCTTTTCCCAAATATGTTGGGTACTGAACAGCTGATTTTTTTGCGATTTCAGGTTTGGTCCCATAGTAAAAGTTGTTCATAATGATGAGTACAATGACCCCTTAAGAGGTTGCTGGTCTTTTACAAATAACCATCGATCACTAATAAACAACTAGATGCACAATGCCATACAAAAATTCTCTTAAAACGGTCGCCAATTGTCTTTACCTACTTCTAGTTGAAATAAATATACGTTAATGTAAATTCAACCATAAGTGCAATGTTTAAAGTTGTATTCACAAAGCCGTTACGACCGGTGCTTGCTAGTCAGCATACATCAAAACAAATTCAACCTTACTTACAATGTTTTAAAATCAGAGTTACAGTGCGAAAAAAAAAAACAATAGATTTTACGACCGAGGCTCACCGCTAGGACAAAGGCATGAGTAGAGTCGAATTGTCCAATATTTTTTTGTTTATATTAGGTTGGGGAAAAAGTCTTTTCGCATTATAGTATGTATGAACTTGTAATAAAATCTCTTTGGCTATACTGTTTGTATCTGGCTGGTTTTGGTATCATTGAAAGTTTAAATTTTAAAGAACATAATTCCAAATTCAAATTAGGAAAATGTGTGATTTTCATTTGTTTTTCGTACCGTCAAGATGAGTGAATCTAATGAAGAAATTCGATACATTTTAAAATTTTACTACAAAAAAAGGTAAAAATGCAACGCAAGCCGCGAAAAAAATTTGCGATGTTTTGATGATGCGAGAGTAGCACAAATTTGGTTTAAGCGTTTTCAATCCGGAAATTTTGATGTCAAAGATACACGTCGCTCTGGTCGCTCTATTACGGATAAAATGGATGCCATTTTTGAAAAAGTGGAGCAATATCGGCATATCAGTAGTTACGACGTAGCTGAAGAACTGGAAATTGACCACAAAACAGTTTTGGCGCATTTGAAAAAAACTGGGTACACAAAAAAGCTCGACATTTGGGTACCTCACGAGCTCACTGAAAGAAACCTAATGAACCGTGTACTCATTTGTGATTCTTTATTACGACGTAATGAAACCGAACCATTTTTGAAAAAGCTGATAACTGGTGATGAAAAGTGGATCACGTATGACAAGAACGTGCGAAAAAGGTCGTGGTCAAAGGCCGGTCAGGCTTCACAGACTGTGGCGAAACCCGGGTTAACTCGCAACAAGGTGATGCTGTGTGTGTGGTGGGATTGGAAGGGCATTATTCATTATGAGCTGTTACCACCAGGCAGGACCATCGATTCTTAACTCTACTGCGAACAACTGATGAGATTAAAGCAAGAAGTTGAGAGAAAGCGGCCGGAATTAATCAACAGAACTGGTGTGGTTTTTCATCATGATAACGCTAGACCTCACACATCTTTAGCCACTCAGCAAAAATTAAGAGAGTTTGGCTGGGAGGTGTTAATGCATCCGCCGTATAGTCCTGACCTTGCACCTTCAGATTTCCACCTGTTTCGGTCTCTTCAGAATTCTTTAGGCAGTGTCAGGTTAACATCACGAGAGGACTGCCAAAACCAATTGTATGACCCAAAATTTCTATAGCAATGGGATCATGTCCCTACCTACAAGATGGCAAAAAGTTATCGAACAAACTGGTACCTACATACTTTAGTTAAATGTAAATAAACTATATTAAAAAATGTTTTGAATTTTCTTAAAAAAATGCGAAGAAACTTTTTCCCCAACCTATTATATTATTATAAAGGTATTTTTTTAAAGCTTGTTAAGCTTAATGTGTTAAAAAAAGTGTACGTAATAAAACACATTTTATTCTCTTCTTTGGTGTATATGTGTAATCATTATATTATAATTTACCTGATTGGATCGATCACTAATAAAGAACTAGATACACAATCAGCGCAAAAAAAGTCCTTACCGAATGAATGCCCACTTGGACGGGTACGTTTGAATTACATTAGCGTATATTTATTTCAACTACAATTACGTAAACACAATTGGCGACGAGAACTTTTGCATGGGATTGTGTTACTATAATATTTATAGAAACAGTAAACAAGTCTCATTAAACAAAAAAAAAAAAAAAAAAACAAAAAAATCATAAGTAACTTTAAAAATAATAAAAAAAGAAACAATAGCATCTCTACAAATGGAACAGAATCAACGCACATAACCCGAACAATTTAAGCGGGCATGCGATAGTATGATTACTACGTTTACTGAGAGTCTTTACAATTGAGATGCTTTATAACTCCTCCTGTTTATTACGACTTAATTAAAAAAATGTTTTTACGACGATTTCCTGAGAAAATATTAGTATTTACAATACAGTGATAACAATTATATATTGATAATATTAATAGTTACCGAAAATATGAAACTCCATCTATTTTTTGCGTCCTGGAAGTGTGATTTTCGCACTTTTTAAACGAGCACTGTGTCATGCTTACTGTCGGATCGTTCAAATGCTACTAGAGTAAAAGTAAACCAAAATGTTAAATTTGGTGGACTTTCGGTGAGGACATTTTTTGCCGCTGATTGTGTATCTAGTTGTTTATTAGAGATCGATGCAAATAACCCTGTATATCAATCAATCTGCCTAGCGTTTTCCCAACTATATCCAGTCTAATCGGATGCAGCTGAATACCAGTATCTTACATAGAGCGATTGCCTATCTGACCTCCACAACCCAGTTACTGGGTAACACGACGCGACGAATTTTGGCAAAACTGGTTGTCAGACTTTAGGGCTTCTGACGACATCAAAGATCCACGAATGACAGCCGAGAAGAAACCAAACACTTAGCGTGCTTTCCGAGGCACGGAGGGTTCTCGGTATGTAAAGATGGTCACCCATCCACGGACTGACCACGGTAAGCGTAGCTTAACCTGATCGATCGGCCCGTGCAGCTGTATTACTTAACCACGAGCCCCTTAGACTTAGGATGTCTAGTCTGTAACATTTAAAATTTAAAAAACTCATCACCGAATTGTTCTTAACTACGTTAAAAACTACACCTATTACTACACTATGACATTGACATTAGCCGCCTAGCCGGTCAAAGCCACTAAGTACAGAGTGAAGCTCTATCGTTAAAATTATACATCTAGCTCCTATACTATACTGACCGCTGCTGACCGCATTTTAGTGCTCCTAGCCTACATTCACTACGTCTACAATCCTATACAATAGGTAGAGTAAGTAGCTAGTAAGGTTTCAATGGACTACCATCGGCCATTGCAGGCCTTAGCCTTTACACAATGGCCTGCCATACATAATCTTGTAGTAGAAGCAATAATACTTAGAGATTCCCGATTTTCTGCTTTGAATCGATCTTCTGGATCGTAATGGATCATAACCTCGTGAATCGATTCACGATCTTAATCGTATTGTATTGAATCGATCTTACTCGATCTCGGAAGATCGTATCGTAATTTTATAAAAATAATGAAAAATAAATAAAAATAACTTTTACATTCAGATTCCAACTGTCTACATTTAAACTTTTTAAAAATAATAATTTAGACAGACACCCTGGATCTAGCCTATTACGGCTATCTGTCAAATTATTTCCAGCTAGATAAAACAGCCGTTCTGAAGAATGAAAACAAACAAAATCAGTTGGTACGGTTCGTTTCGGATGACGTTTAGGTTTTAAATGATGCGATTTTTACATACAAGCTTGGGGCATACGATTCGATCTGGGTGAAGATCGCATCCTGTTGAATCGATTCAAAATATCGGTAGATCGTATGGCCATGAATCGATCTTCTGGACAATCGATTCAGATCGGGCATCCCTATAATACATATTTCTGAAGGAGCTCGCCCAGGGAAGTACCAGTACGACAACGTTCAAAGGTTCCATCGTTTATCTTCAGAAAAACCGAAATATAGCGAATAAAATGTGACTATCGACCAATAGAAATTGATTTATAATCCCACCTTAATTATTATAGACTGACGGATAAATTCCGTCACTCTCTGGACCAGTCACATTTAAATCGACAAAGTTCGGTTTTTCCGAAGATAAACGATGGATGCTTTGAACGTTGTCGTACTGTATCACCATGCTTATTTTTGACGCCAAGCAGCTTTGCTGTATTTCGGTTTGGACGGTATAGTTGGTGTTGTGGCGGCATCTACATCGCCACATGCGAACTACGCGTCACACTGACGTCACGCAAAATCCTGCATCACGCAATCAGAGTTTACCGCGCGACTTGTATATCCGACATCAATCGTCGGGCAATAGTCCACCAGACACAACACCCGTCTGGTCGGAGGATCCTCCCTTTTCTATGGAGGATGAGTGAACTTTACACCCTGTTCCTCATACCTATATAGTGTTATTACTGGCACGTTTTCAGCTTTGTCTTTGGGATGGCAACCACCTAAAATGCAGGCCTCTGGTAATGTGGAAACGGATAGGCTACTCGAAATAAAAAAAAAAAAAAAACGTGTGCGGTCGGGGGCCCCTGTTAGGAACGACATTCCTTCTCAAATGTGATTTAAAACAAAAACAAAACTTATACAGCCACATATCTTGGATTTACATTTTGACCTCGCTATCGACTTTAGCACCCTCGAAAACTATGAAAACGATACCTATGGGGATTTTTTTAAAGTTTTCTCAGCCGCCATCTTGGATTTTCATTTTGATTTCACTATCAGCTTTAGCACACACGAAAAACATAAAAACGTTATATCCATGAAGAAAAGAACCATGAAAACAACACTCATGATGGCACAAAATTTTCGCAGCCGCCATCTTGTATTTTCATTTTGACTAAATTCACACTTTCTCTCTAAGGGGAAAGCGTCAGGGTAGCCCGCGAAATTCAAATTTTCTTACGTTTTTTGCAACTTATAAGTCGGTATTATATTGTACGTTGATCAAATTATAATTTGCGGCCGTAACAAGAATCTATTTACATAATTAGAATAATTAAAGTGATCAATACAACTCTTTAAGACCAGGTAATCCCAAAAAATGACTATTTCATGAAATCTTGACATTTTAGGATTATACTAACTTAAGGAGTTGTATTACTGGTTCTATTGTATATAATTATGTAAAAAACATATTTGTTACGACCGCAAATCGTACTGTATTTAACATACAACTTAATACTGACTTGTAAATTGCAAAAAACGTGAAAAATTTGAATTTCGCACGCTACCCTGACGCTTCCTCCTTAAGATAGAGCGAGAAAGTCGCGCGGAGGGGCATAACGCTTTTTCGTTACGTGACGATTTATACCAGTTCACTCCTAGTGCAAGCCGCGTTAAAGAACGTCATCCGAAAAATATATTGAAAAATATCCCATTCATTGATTCGATCCATAAATAAACCTTACTTTATACACCGGAGTTTATTTCCTCCAAAAACACAAACCTTTTAACCCACCGCTTTATCCGCCTTTCACAAATTGAATCTCATCACCGTACCCAGCCATGTCACACATAATTAGATGACTTGCATCTATCATTCACTTTAACCGTTCATCCCTAACCAAAGGGTTGCCAGTTGCCGTTAACCTCAAGCTCATTAGCGAAAACCAAAATAAAGCGTGCAATATAAAAGAATGAGTTGGCAACTTTGACAACCCTATTCATCACGGTGAATATATACCGAGCTAGGGCCGTACGCCCACAAATGTACGCAAATTGAACTTTTCGCACTTAGGCCTGAATGGGATTTTGTCGATACTGAAAAAGTGGGGGTGTTATAGGTGTTTGAGTGGTTCGGAATATAGCTCTTTTGTAGGTATTTGTAGGCGTATACAGGGTGTCCGAGAAATCGACCAACATACTGAGGTGGTGATAGCTTTGGTCAAGCCCTCCCAAAATAACAAAACATATTATGTTTCACAAAATCTTATAGTTTTCGAGTTATACTAGATTTTCAAAACAAACAAAAAAATCAAAATAACCGCCATGCGTCATTCTTTTGACTCTCATGTGTAAATAAAACCTTTTTGTTAATAACTTTTTTCAACAAAATATTATTAAATAGTGACTCTATCCGTAATTACCTTTGATGCTCCATAAACACTTACAAATTCAACATGAATTCACTATTTTTTTATTTTTTCTTCGAATATTTTTTTTTTTGTTAATCAATTTTAAATAGTGGTGACGAAAAAACACCGGTCAAGTGCATGTCGCACCACGCACAATGAAGGGTTCCGTAGTTGGGATGAATTTATCCCAAGAACAAACTTAACATTGTAGTTGAAAAGCATGTTCACCCATACATTCCAACCACAAATATCATGGAGTTCTTTTCAAAATTTTGGGCTCAGTAGTTTCGGAGATAAGGGTGGGGGGGAGGGTCAATTTTCGTCTATTTTCTTAAATATAAATATATATTTGAGACCCTCACCCTCTTTCATTTGATATGTCACACGGTACAATTTGCTAAACTTTTTTTAAATTTTCTTATTTGCCCTCGAAAATTGACCCCCATATTCAAAATTTATATATTTACGTTACACGTCCGTGTTTGGGTCACAGAAATTCATACGTGTAACAAATTTCAACTTAATCGGTCTATTAGATTTGCAGCAAATTGACTGTGACAGACGGACAGACAAACACACGAGTGATTCTATAAGGGTTCCGTTTTTTCCTTTTCGAGGTATGGAACCCTAAAAATGTATAAGAATTTGCGTAACATTTGCATATGTTTTGTTATTTTGGGAGAGCTTGTCCAAAGCTAGCACGACCAACAGAATGTCGGTCGATTTCTGGGACACCTTGTATAATATAAGAGGATTATAAAGTTGTAGTATACCACATAACACAAGTTTAGGTCGTGCTTTTGAAAATGATGATTGAAAGGGCGAACGGGTACCATTACGTTTGCTTTTTCCTTGAATTGTTACACATATCCATGGGATGGCCTTATCTCCAATTATCGAGTACCGATCCATCTGTAGGAATTTCATATTAATAGACTGATATCTGAGGGGCTCGTGGCTAATTAATAACAGCCGCACGGGTCCATCTATCAGGATAAGCTTGCCGCGGTTTGTGCGGTGACCACCTTTACATACCAAGATCCCTCCGTGCCTCAAAAAGCACTTTAAGCCATTGGTCCCGGCACGAATGACATTCGTGGATCTTGACAGTCGTTACGGGTCGTCACGAAAGTCTGGCGACCAGCCTTACCAAGACTGCCGTCATAAGGAAATAAAACCGATCAAGAGCGAGACGGACTCGCGCACCGAGGGTTCCATACCATCATATATAGGTATATATATATATATATATAAAACTGTGCTATTTAGAGACATAGTTTTATTTTTCCTCTAATCTTTACATAAACTTCTATCACACAGAATAATTTCAGATTTTTCTCTTTGCAAACTTCGGAGATAAGGGAGGGACGGTATTTTTTACATTTTTCGTCAAATGTCGAAAATTATGCGGCCTAAAAAAAAAAAAGAAATGTTTGAGAACGTGCAAACAGTAAACGCTGTGAACGCATGCCCTAGTAGCCGCACTTTTAAGACCCCCTTTCAGTCCCTGCTGCAAAAAATATTTATATATATTTATTTTTATTTCTTTCTTATTCGCAAAATAGTTGGGCAAATGTCACTTAAAATTATTCCAAACAAGTTGATAAGCATCGGTGGTTCTAGAGATATCCAGCTGTGACAGACAGACAGACTGACTCGCACCATAAGGGTTCCTTTTTACCATTTTAGTACGGAACCCTAAAAGACGTATCTGACATTTTTTTCGAAATAGAGTTATTTACATATTCGGAATCAGCAAAAAATACGCATCTACCGGTATTTTTAAATTGGCGTAAACTTAACGAAAACCTAATAATTCTTACAATTAAGAGACGCATCTGCCTTTTGTATCTTAGAGTTTAAACAGGACAAAATATTTTTTTCTCCATTTTAATATTTCGGTAAATACGTCCTTTTTCCTTACGGCGGCAGAAGAGGTATCCGTAGTACCCAGTAACTGGGTTGTGGTGGTCAGATAGGCAGTCGCTCCATGTAAAATACTAAAACCGACCTCAACATAGTTAACAAGGGCTAGGCAGATGATAAAATAGACTAAAATAATACAAATTAATAAAAGCAAACATCAGTCTTCTTGCAACACATCAGTATTCAAAACCAAATGCTTTTCTTAGGTGCAGTAATATCTTAAATTTTTATTTGATTATTTATAATATTGATGCATCAAAACTAGTATTAACCAGTTCTTTGTCGTTATTTCCAGATCTTCGCACCAGATTGAAATGAGACGAAGAACAGACCAACGGATATGCGAGGTAATTAATTTTGTCTATATTTTAGCCGCGCGACTGCATCTAAATTTGCGTTTTTTACCTTAAATTGGAAAGTTAAACTTCACAGCTCACGACAAAATCCTCTCCGTATTTTAAGACGATTTTAGTTAATACTTAAAATAACTGTATAGGTAATTGTATAATCGACATCGTTATTATTATTTTATCACCCCAAGGTTTTAGGTTAAATGTCACTTGCATCCGTAGACAAGCGCAACGCGACTCTGGTGGAACAATTTCTACAAAAAAGAAAAAAAAAAAGAAAATTGTTCTGCCGGAGTCGCGTTGCGCCTGTCTGCGGAAGCTTTAAAATGTCCAGGTCTATTTGTCTATGAGACAATTTGATAATTTCAACCTTAGTGAAGTTTCAATTTACTAGGAATTGTTGTCAAAGTGATAAGCAAGATCCATATAATATATAATATACTCCAATGTATGCCACACACACAACGTCTTCATCATTCTCCTGCCCTTGTCCCAATTTATTTGGGATCGACGCAACATGTATTTTTCTTCCATACTTCTCTATTAGTCGTCATCTCAGTAGTCACTCCCTTTCTAGCCATATCATCTTTCACAAAGTCCATCCATCGTTTCTTTGGTCTTCCCCTACTCGTATAGACATCCACATTCATACTCAAAACTTTCCTGCCAACATTTTCCTCATTCCTCCGCATCACACGCTCATACCATTTACACACACACACACACACACACACACACACAGTTTATGTAGCTCAGTTTCTAGAATTTTGAAATCCTGTAGTGTTGGCAGTATTTGCAAATTCTAGAAACAATATTAAAACATCGGCACCAACTCCCTTCAAATCAGAACAGCAATGTTAAAATACCACCAACTCCATTCAATGACATAGCAATGCTTTTTAACGACAGAAGTAAGTAGGTACGGCTATAGCTTCACAAGCTAGCTCTACAACGAACTATGGTCTGTTCCAAAAATATCTGATGAAAATGTAAACAAGTGGATTAGAAAACGGACTTGTGAATGCCAATTTGTAGACGCCACCTACAAATTGAGTGCTTTGATTTGATTATTTAAATTCCTTAACCGAAATTCTAATTTCAAATCACCTAAAATTTGTTTTTCATTTGACAAATGAGGTTAGTTTTTAAAGATGAAACCTTCTAAATACAGATGACTGTGTTACTAATTCCCTTTAGGGAGAAATTGCGTAAAAATGTATTTAACCTGAACAGAGGTTGTCTACACTTTTATCAGATACGTTTGAACAGATTATACGTAAGAATACTTGGGCCTTATTTGTGACGGTCTACGAGAAAAGGTACCTTATAGTCATTTGCACTTACGACATTGTGCTTATTATAAGCTAAGCAAATCTTGTACGATTTGTACTTGTGAACGAATTAAGCGCCAATGACCATAAGGTACTTTTTCTTGTGGATTTGTTCAATGGAGCTAAATTAGGACCTAAGGGGACTAGATCATCCCTCAACGCCTTTTTCATTACTGTCCGTTGCTCCTGCCCAGCGGGGAACCGAGGGCTTAATAGAGTTATAGTTGGTATTAAAACTCGAATACAAACCCTCTGTGGACTAAAATTGGATAACATGACAGGCGCAAACCCCTGGTGTGCTTAGCAATGCGGTTATGGAACTTTTAATGCAGGTTATTAGCAGACTAATGTAATTAAATATGCTTATAAAATTACGTATCTCCGCCACATATCCGCAAAAAGTAGTATTTTTGCCTCTGCAAGTTAGGTATAACAAACAATTGAAAAACAGCAATAACCAAATAAAATAAGTTTAGACAAATAAATAAACCTTTTTAGGGTTCCGTACTTCAAAAGGAAGAAACGCAACCCCTAAAGGATCACTCTTGTGTCTGTCTGTTTGTCTGTCTGTCTGTCACAGCCAATTTGCTCCGAATCTAATCAACCGATTAAGTTGAAATTTGGTACACGTATGTATTTCTGTGACCCAAACACGGACTCAAAAAAAGTATTGGCAAACTGAACCATGCGATATATCAAATGTAAGGGCTTACTGTGAGGGTCTCAAATATTCTTTTTTATAATTTTAAAATAAACTGTTTTATAGTTAGGTATTTAAGAAAAAAGGCGAAAATTGACCATTCCCCCCCGCCACCATATCTCCGAAAATACTGAGCTTAAAATTTTGAAAAAAATGCAGAAAATAATTCTATAACTATAGATTACAGGAAAACCTATAAGAAGTCTATGGTCTTAAAATAACATGGTAAATCTCTCAATATTGTGCGTACAAACTTACATTTGTCCATACTTAATCGAAAAGGATCCAACCCACGTTAGGTGTAATTTGGGTTGGATCTTTTTCGTTTAACTCCATGACATTTGTAGTTTGAATGTATGGGTGAACATGTTTTTCAACTACAATATTAAGTTTGTTCTTGGGATAAATTCATCCCAACTACGGAACCCTTCATTGTGCGTGGTCCGACACTCACTTGACCGGTTTTTTTACAGTTTATTCAACCGATTTTGAACTTCTATTGCGTTGGAGGCACAACACACGGCAGCTGCAGTAAACAGTTGGTATTGTAACCACGTTTTTGCTTTTAGTGCCAACCTTATGCCTGTAGAACAGAAGTCAAAATCGATTGAACGGACTGTAAAAAGATTTAATGAAATGTCTTATCCTGTAACTGATCGCCTCGAGCTCCTAGGCATGGAGTCGTAATTCGTTTCCATTCATTCAATTTCTACATCATTGCCAACCCTAATCCAAGGCCATTCCATTTTTAAACAAACGCATCTACTACAAAAATACAAAAGTCTACTTCAGAAACCATAACATATGAATAAAAACTGTCGGACTATCCGTTCATTGATACAAAATCCTTTCCTAGAACACTCGACATAATGTTATTCCAAATATATTCTGTAGCTTCTTCTTTCTTGAATAGAATCACCATTTATACCTCGAGGTGTGTTTAAACTGACCCTCTTGGAAAAATAAAGTGTTTCCCGTATAAAACTATTGCCAACATAAATGTATTCGTATGAATTACTGATATAAATATAAATTGTATCGTTATCTGGGCAATGTGTTTGTATATACGGTTTTTTTGAGCCATATTTTTTCAATTGGAAAATTCAATTGGTTTTGTTTAGAAGAATGGGTCTCTCGAATAGTTCGTTGAGTGAATCGTTGATAAATATTTGATAGCGTTGTATTTCAATAATTTTATATTGGTATTTTTTTTGTTTCGAAACAATACTCTGTTACTTATTCTTAGAAATTATTTAGATATTGAAAGAGACTCAATAACAACAAAGTCTTCTAGTTGCCGTAATGTGCGAACGTGAGTTTGTGTACCATGTTAGTATAAAATAAAAAAATAAAAAATCGAAAAGAAATTAACTCCAAATTATGTCAATCAATCTGCCTAGCCTTTTCCCAACTATGTTGGGGTCGGCTTCCAGTCTAGCCGGATGCAGCTGAATACCTGTATTGTACATGGAGCGACTGCCTATCTGACCTCCAAAACCCAGTTACTGGGTAATACGATACCCCCCTTGGTAAGACTGGTTGTCAGAATTTCGGGCTTCTGACGACCCGTAACGACTGTCAAAGATCCACGAATGACAGCCAGGACCAACGGCTTAACATGCTTTCCGAGGCACGGAGGAGTCTTGGTATGAAAAGATGGTCATCCATCCACAGACTAACCCCGGCAAGATTAGCTTAACTTGATGGATCGAACCGTGCGGCTATTATTTCGCCACGAGCTCAAATCAATCAAATCAACCAACTCCAAATTATGTAATACCTTTAATTTCAGAAGTCGGTGCATAAAAATAAAATGGTCATAAACCGATTAATAGTTTCGGAGAAATGCATGGATAAACATACATCTATATAATTTTGTATATTTGTTTGGAAGCCCTAATAGATATATTGCAGATTCAAAATATTACATACATTCATGCGTGTCGAATTGATAATCTTTTTTTGAATGTAGTTTAATAAACTGGTAGATACTTTTTCTTTAAAATCATTATGATATTGGAAAAAATTATGATGTTGACAAAACCTTGGGCATGTCACCTCCTCGACCTACTTACTACACTTTGGAATGACCAACTACTAACTTAATTTTTCTTACTGTCCGGTCTGACTCCTTTACAATTTTCAAATAGTAATTTTTTATTTTATTTTTTATATGTGGTGGGTTAGCTCTTGACTCTAGTCTAGGTCAGAGGTGACAGAGACAAAGTCGACGATGGAGTGAGCTTACCCAGAAGAAGCCTGTTCACTCTCACTTTGAAGAGATTAGGGTTGTATGCGTTCGGAAACACAGACGCAGGTAGTGAGTTCCACTCCTTTGCTGTGCGCATTATAAAAGACATTTGGAAGCGCTTAGTGCGAATTGGTGGAATAGCAACCAGGTAGGGATGGTAACTGGCAGTGCGTCTAGATGTCCGATGGTAGAAGGGGGCCGTCCAAAATCTATTTATTCCAGGCGACACAGGTACATAGGTAAAATCCTTAAGGTCCTTCCCCGACGGAACGACCTTGAACGTTTGGTCCTTCTCTGTCCCGCAATATAACCCGCTCTATCCCGCTCCCTCCGCAAGCCCTATTTATTAATAGAATTCACACAATTTTTAGAATATATAAAAATAAAATAATACTTACCTACGTTAATTATTTTGATTTTTTATCTATCCATAAGTGTAATCCACAAATTAATAGAACGTCACCTTTAGCAAAAGATGCATGCAATCATTAATTTTAGTATTTTTTTTTACAAGGAGACTTTAAGAGTTTTTATAACAGAACAACAAATAAGAACGTGCAATGTGATGATAGGACATCGAACATTTTAACAATGTGCTTTTAGAAGTAATTTATTTCTCTTAATTGATAAGTATAAACAAAACTTCTGTTAATAATTAATTAGGCTCTTATATTTTCACTTTGCACTAGCTTGACTTTGTTCTGATGATTTATGATGTATCAATTTGGAAAGCATGCCTCAAGCTGAACTTGAAGGAGCCTGGCGGCGACGTCGCACATTGGTTCAAGGGCGGAAAAAAGTCCTTTGTTTCAACCTTGTTTAAAATGTCTACAATTTGGTACACACATACTAGAATGAGTAGAAACAAGTCCTAAAATTAATACGGATAAATAATTATACAGTATTTAATTATATGATGCCAAAGTAGGGTGATCGAGAATTTACAAATTTCGTGCAAAAAATATTGTTATTTCAAGTATGAATAGAACCAAAATACTATAATTATCAACTTTCATTTTTAGTTTAGTCATAAGTTTATTGTGTGTATTAATAAAATAGTAAACATAATGTTATAATATAATGAATAATTACTTGCTATTACATTTTTAGTGAAGAAGGTCATTTGGAACCTTTTGTTTTCAATCATGAGATCATAACTAATCTCCGTTATCGACCGATACGTAATAATATACTTTCGGAGATTAATTAGACCCTATAGATTAAGAATACATTAGTTTTGGCTGCGATAACCTGCGATCTTGGAAATACCAGGTACTTAACTAATGACGCTCTGTAATTAAGAAAAAGTGCATTATATTAATAAGTGTTTCTAATGAGAGTAATTAACATTTTATCATATCGTGTAAGTATAAATAGCATTGAATGGTAGTTTTAACTTCACTTACAATTATTTTCTCTTACGATAACAGTGTTATTATAGTGATGGATAGCTTTACTATTGTCTATGCCGATTTAGTGGAAATCATAATATCAAGTAATCGTGACTAATCGTGAGATACATAAATGCCTCGAAAATTTAAAACTTATGTATCCACAGCTTACAGAAAGTGTTTGGAATCAAGTTTATGAAAAGTTAAGCCGTAATTTTCTACCCGTATTTACAAAAAAGTGGCAAACTGCAGCGAGAAATAAAAATGCTTTTATGGCAAAAAATGAACAGTGGCTGAAAAATATTTTTACCGTTGAGACATCTTCGGTGCAGACTGATGTGGTGAATTGTGACAGTAATGTTCCAGGGCCATCAAAACGCTCTCATAGAGGACGACCAGAAAAATCATTTGATGAATGTTGCGATCGAACAAAGCGATATAAAGTTAAAAGATTGTGTGAAAGCGTTCCTGAAGAAATGATTAAGAAAGCTGCCTCTAAGGTACTCGTACAAGAAGAATCATCGGATACTATCAAGTTTACTCCAGAAAAAGCGTTGGCATTATTACTTGATGCATCACTTTCGAAACATCAATATCAAGTACTGAGAAATGCAGCAAAAAGTATTGGTTGTGATATTTTTCCCGATTATCATAAAGTACTTGAAGTAAAAAGGCAATGCTACCCCACGGATATTGATGTAACGGAAAGCTACGCTTGTGTAAGTTTGCAGTCATTACTGGATCACACAACCAGAAGATTATTTGAAGTAATGTCTGAAGACGACCTTACACAGATTAGTGTAAATTCAACGTTTTTACACAAGTGGGGATGTGACGGATCATCAGGTCATGCTGAGTACAAACAGTCATTTATCGACGAAAATGTGTCAGATTCATATATGTTTTTGACATCATTAGTTCCACTGCGTCTGTATGAAAAGGAAAATAAATCTGTTGTGTATTGGACAAATGCAACTCCTTCTTCTACAAGGTGTTGTCGCCCGGTACAATTCCAATTTCAAAAAGAAACTACAGAATCTACGAAAAATGAAATTGCTAGAATGGAGTCTGAAATAGCAAACTTAAATGAAACTGTTATTAGTTTAAAGGAAAAGACTTACAAAGTCTACCATAAACTTGTGTTCACAATGATAGATGGCAAAATAGCGCAGACAGTTACGGACACATCATCATGTGCAGTGTGTTTTATATGCAAGTCAAAGCCATCAGAAATGAATAACCTTGACCAAGTGCGAAATAAAACTGTGAATACGGAGGCTCTCAAGGTCGGTTTATCCCCGCTTCACGCACGGATTAAATTTATGGAATGCATATTACATATTGCGTACAATATGTCATTTACCAGTTGGAGAACGAACGCAACTACCAAACAACAAAAAGATGAAGAGAAGAAAAGAATCCAAAGTGAGCTGTTTCAACGTTTAGGTCTAAAAGTGGATTTTGTAAAGCAAGGAATGGGAACATCTAACGATGGAAATACGTCTAGAAGATTTTTCAATAATGCAGACATTGTAGCTGAAGTTACAAGAGTCGATAAAGAACTTATTCATCGGTTTGGTATAATATTGCAAACAATTAATTCTAGTGTATTAGTTGATTCGGATAAGTTTGGTAGTTATTGTTACGAAACTGCTGAACTATACGTAAGCATGTACAGCTGGTATAATATGCCAAATACTGTGCATAAAATCTTGCTGCATGGCAAAGAAATAATAAGTGTTGCTGCCTTACCTATTGGGATGTTATCTGAGGAAGCTCAAGAAGCGCGAAATAAAGATTACCGCAATTATAGGTTAGGTCATTCAAGAAAATGTTCTCGTCTATCATGTAATGAAGATGTTATGAATATGCTCTTAGCTACCTCAGATCCCCTTATCAACAGTTTACGTGCAGTACCGAATAAAAAATACTATCCTCTTCACGATGATGCCAAAGCTTTATTAGTGGATAGCACCCATCTCTAAATCAATGTCTTCTCTATTTAATATTTAGTTTATTAATATTTATTTATTTAAAAATGCTGATTTAATTATATGAAATTCATGTGAAAAAATTTGATGAATATTTTCATGTTAATAAAAAAAAAATACGTGTTATATCTTTCTCTTTGTAAACTGGTACATCCATTATATCATTTTAATAAAGTATTATGAAGAAACGCAACGTCTTTTCATTTAAAAATAATATTTTCCGCATGCCCGTACTACCTGCACCACTGTGCGTCGTTAGAAGAGCCCATCCATATACAGTGTGAGTCTTAATAATGTGCACATATCGAAATGAGGGGAACTATGCTCAATTTTATCTATGAAAAATTATTAAAAAAAAAAAAATAATAATAATTTAAATTTTATTTATTGTCTGCCTGCTGAAGTATTTTTGTACGAGCAGTGTGCAAGGCCTCTCTTTAACAGTTGATAGGTAATGTTGTGATTGAGTCATAAACGTGGTATTTTTACTTTTAGAAAGTTAATCCGATGTAGAATAATTTAAAATAATAAAAAAATGTAGGTAATAGGGGTTTTATTGAGAAATTTTACAATTATTGTAAAAATTTATGAAAAATAATACCAGATTTTTGTCAAGAAAACATCTTAATTCTCAATTAAGGGCAGATTTTTATTTAACTTTTATTTTATGAGGACGCCCTGTTATATTCAATAATAACTGAGATTGTTTCATTGTGATAGATTGTTGACTTTAAAAGTTATACCGTTTTGTTTACACAGAGATCACAGCAGCGAACAAGAATTTAAAAAATGCTATAAAAAGTTTAATTTAATTTTTTGATTTTTTTTTTAATATTTTTCCGTCGATAAAATTAAGCATAATTTCCCTCATTTCAATATGTGCACATTATAAAGACTCACACTGTATTATAACATGCGTCTCTCCACTATTCCAAGGCTTATTTTACGGTGCATACCGGATAGGCGCTAATCCCTATCCATATCCTAAGAGCCTGTCTTTCCTACCATTATCGCGCCCCCCAGTCTACTCTTTGATATGCATTGATATCTGTTGCACCATGTAACATAAGGCAACTAGGGCTAGTGTGAATCTTTGGGTTCATTCGAGCAATCGAGTCTGTTCAACAAAATTTGGAAAGCTTGACTCATTTCAAGAGAGTACGTAACAAACGTCTCACAGTTTTAAACCACTTGTTAAGAGTTGCAATACTAATAAAATATCAGCACGCACGACTTCTACCAAAACTGATGGGGAATCAGCATGCACGGTGAAAGGTCGCCATGGAATACATTAACTTAACAGTCGCCATGACAGAAAGATGCAGAATTCCCATGGACCATGGTCACAAGGGTATTACATTGAAACGTTAAAAGTCAATGTAGAATTAACTTCAGTGTCTGAAAACTTCATCAAGCCTTAGATTCACCTGCAGTTACCCCGCGTCCTACACAAAAGCGATCGCCGCTTGCATATATGTAGGTATGTCACTTTTTGTTCGGAAAATCGGAAACCGCCCTCTGTCGGCGCGACCACGCGTTTAGGTTCCTCGAACAAAAAGTGACATTTATGAACGCGACGATGGCGCCGATTCTCTTGTTCACAAACTAAACTAAATTTAAGTTCAATTCATCTTTTTCTTTCTATTTCATGAAGAAAAGGACAGAAGATAAATATTAGTTTAGTCCTGTCAAATTAAGATACTACATAGACAAGTTTAGACGTGATTATAAAATTGGCTAGGTACTAAAAATACGTCAATTTACGTCAGGCGCTGACTAATATTTATCTTCTGTCCTTTTCTTAATGAAATAGAAAGAAAAAAATGCACTAAACTTTAATTTAGTTTAGTTTGTGAAAAAGGGACTCGGGGCGCCGATGGCGTCGCACAACGATTTAAACAGGATGCGGCCTTACTGTTATATTGTGATGGGTTACTAGAATAACAACATCGAATCGGTATTCGCGATGACGTGTAAAACACGAATAGCAACAGACTGCTGAATTTGTCTTTATATGCGGACATAACACAAACTGGCGCGACAAGCGATACAAAGGCACTGGTCGTCGCGCGACACGCGGTGCCTTTGAGTCGCGTGCGATTCGCGTCGCGCCTCTGTACGCCGCCTTAACGTAACATGGCAAATAGACAACTACGGAAGTGTCATGCGAAGCAGCTTTTTTTTTGCTTTTAATTTTTAGCGGTCAGTGCTTTTTGATATGTTTACTAAGTAGAAGAGCATGATTATGTCATTTATTTCGGGTTGTTCTTCTTTATAATTTCTTATTTAGTGGTAGCATTATTAGCATAAGAGTTGGGGCTGCAACGTGCGTGCGCGCAGAGCGGCGCATTGGACACGGGCACGCGCGTGTAGGGGTAGTATGACGTGCGACAGATTTATAGGACAAATCTGTTATTTTGTGTAGCTATATTTTGATTGTTTCGGTATATTGAAATTGAAACACGACTTCACAAAAAACTTTCTCAAGTATTTGCGCCAAAAACTTTTTTTTTTGTGAGATGCGTTTATTTAAGGCACAAGGAAGACTTCAATTGCGAAATTGTCTGTGTACCAGGAGTTGTTCACAACCAGTTGTGCTATTCTGTTCAAATCTCACCGTGAAAACTTAGGTGAAGTGAGGGTGGAGTGAGCTGTCAATGGTGTCAATCAGATGGAATGACAGCTCATTTCAAGCTCACTTCACATAAGTTTTCACGATGAGATTTTTACAGAATAGACCAGCTGTTGCATTTCGAAATCCCATCACTATACCAAAAGATTCACAGAGAGTCAATATTTAAGTTAAAGGTATGTTAAGTGATTAAAAGATGAGCCAGTTATCAGCAACATCAACCGCCGTGTCGATTCTCCCTCTCTAATGAATCTCTCTGAAATGAACGCTTTATTTGCATGAATATAAATAGTAGGTACAGTCAACGTCTAGAAATCCACTTACACCGCAATGACCATTATCGCCTGCGCTATACGGGCTGCCAAAGTGGCCAATGTGTAGTATTGTCAAACGTTCTTATAGAAGAAGGTCATAAGTACACTAATATTGCTATGCCATAGTTTTGTGAGATGGCTAGTCGACTTCTGTCTGTAATAGTACATGTAACATGGTACATACATTACCATTAATACTGCATAATCTCCGTATTCCCTTCATAACTCCTGGCTCCACTACTAGCGGCGCTAATCTGTGTTGCGCCTGCGCAGTATGCGAGCCGAGTCGCGCGCGCAGCCGCTCGGAATGCAAGATGACCGATTACGTTTTTTGCTGCATACTACCTTACTGCCTCAGCGCCTTTTATGTCGAGACGGAAGGTTTATTAAGTAACTTATCAGCATTACTATTGTAATGCTGATAATTTAATATTGTCTAGACGTAAGTATCTATTTGGAATACTATACGTCATAAGTCCTAGTGTAATGCCTACGTAATCTATCTACGTACAAATTTGTCTTAGATTAGGTCAAAAGCAAAATTCATTTATTCAATTTAGACTCAGGCTTCACCCACTGGACGCCTCAGGGAAGACATCGCCGTCTACGAGTAGTTAGACCGCGGCGAAGATGGTGTGACGAACTGATCATGTTTGCAGGGCCAACATGGCCAGAGATCGCACAAGACAGAAAGGTATGCAAGGGAAAAGGGGAGCAGCCAACATAAATAGCACAATGAATATCATGCTTTCAATTCTGAATACAAGCAAGCTTTATTAAAAAGTTTAGGCAGTTCCGTCCTACCGCCGGCGAGACAGCGACTAACTATCGGCTATTTTCTCGCTCAAGAAACGTACAATGGATACACATTCCGTGTAAACAAAAGAGATGCATATACGTATTAATAGTTGATCGCTAACTGTTCACAGCTCGCGCGAGTAGGTACTCGTTTGTCGCAGCGACAAGAGCTATCAAAGAGAGTAGGTACACGACGCGCTTGGCGGGCAGAGCACTCGCTGAGAGACTCAGGCTTAGTACATACGCATACCAGCGAGTAATCGCTTGTCACCGTCGTTCACTCGCTGCTCGTTGCTCGCCAACTCGTTTCTAGTTTCTCTCTCAACGCGTTTCTCGCTCATCGTTGGCAGTGAGACAAGTGCATAGAAATGGTATCGTCGTACCGGGTGCGTTAAAGCTCTGACCAAACTGAAGCGAGCGAGCGTGCGGGGTGCGAGATGAAATCTCTCTCGCCGTGATGTGTCAACTCCCTTGTATGGAGGTGTTCAGGCTGGTCCGAATAGTTGCGTGACTTCCTGCCTAGTAATTAAAACAACCAACGGGCGCAATTGCGTCCCGCATCCCGCTCACTCACTCGCTTCAGTTGGGCCAGAACTTTATTAGCTTTTAGGGTTCCGTACCCGAAGGGAGACAAACGGAATCCTATTACGAAGCCTCCGCTGTCCGTCCGTCCGTCTTGTCTGCCAGCCGGCTATGGCATGATCCGTAATTGGCTGACAATTGAAATTTTCACAGACTGTGTATTTCTATTGCCGCTGTAACAACAAATAATAAAAATAAAATAAGTTATTTTATTTTTATTAGTATTAAATATTGTACGGTGGTACGGAACCTTTCGTGTGCGAGCCCGACTCGCAATTGGCCGGTATTTAAACTTCAGCATGAACAGTCACTTCTGCTTAAACCATGAAAGAATTAATCACATTATATTATATTATTTATACGTCAAAACTTGATTTTACCGGAATATATTTTAATAATAGGTCTCAAAGGTAAAGGTAGGAAATCGGCGATTTTTCATACCGGCTAGTGTGAAAGTCAATATCTTTATCTGTAGCAGAGGCATCAACGAACTTTCATTAAAATGACAAGAGTGCATCGACAATATTTTTTAATAATAATAATATAAATATAATATGCTTTTATTGTCTATGTAAATCGGCAATTTCGTAAGTATATAATATAATATAATATAATATTCCACAACTATCACACAACTTAAATACAGTTAATAATATTAACAGTAAATACCTATTATTAAAAGAAAATACGAAAACAGACGAAATAAAATGAAATTTTATTCGCTCGACATAAGTAATAAAATGTAGGTCTGAAACTGATTGCTTGTAAAGGTCAAGCTGAAACGCTGGAGAAATTATTTTCTTTCAGGTCAAGCAAGAATATAATACCTTAGTTTCATAATCGTATATTATTCTCTTTATATTCCGTTATTTATTATTTTCTGCGAACTGTTGGATTGTGATCAAATGTTTATGTTCATAAAGAAATAAGTACTCTGCATAACGGATAATATTATTATCAAATTTTAATTTCATGGAGATGGAGATGAGAGAAACAGAAGCAGGCGTTTATCATTTATTTGTTGTGGATAAATAAGTTTAGAGGAGCTCGTGGCTGAGGAATAAAAGCCGCACCGGGTCGATCCATCAGGCTAAGCTACGCTTGACGGGGTTCGTCCGTAGATGGGTGACCATATTTACATACCGAGACTCTTCCGTGCTTCGGAAAGCACGTTAAGCCGTTAGTCCCGGCTGTCATTCGTGGATCTTTGACAGTCGTTACGGGTCGTCAGAAGCCCGAAAATCTGACAACCAGTCTTACCGAGGGGTATCGTATTACCCAGTAACTGGGTTGCGGAGGTCAGATAGGCAGTCGCTCCATGTAAAATACTGGTATTCAGCTACATCCGGTTAGACTGCAAGCCGACCCCAATATAGTTGGGAAAAGGCTAGGCCGGTTGGTTGATAGATAAAGAAGTTTATTTTGTCATCATCATCCTCTTGCCCTTTTCCCATGTTACGTGGGGTCGGCGCAGCACGTTTTCTTCCCCCATTCTCCCCTTTCAACCGTCACGCTATCATTCACTCCCTTCTCTTTCATCTCATTCCTCACACAATCCATCCATTTTTTCATTGGCCTTCCTCTCCATCTCAATCCACCAACATCACTATTTTACTTCATTCATCACTCTTTTAGTCACATGAGCTTCCTCCCTCCTCCTCACATGCCCATATCAAGCCAAATGTTTTCCTTTCAACTTTTCTGTCACTGGCGCCATTTTCAAACTTCCCTTTAACTCTTTTCTTACTTTACATCACAACATTCTCATCTCCACTGCATGCAATCTTTCATCATCACCACGTTGTTGTAACAAACGATGGTTGTCTTCAGGTGATACGCTTCTAGATCTCCACTATACAATAAACACTACAGGGTTATTGGTAAAACACCAGCAACCTCTTAAGAGGTCATTGTACTCATCATTATGAACAACTTTTACTATGGGACCAAACCCGAAATCGCAAAAAAAAACAGCTATTCAGTACATTTTGACGAATTATGCGAACATAAATGTACTGAACAGCTGATTTTTTTTCGCGTTTTCCGGTTTGGTGCCATAGTAAAAGTTGTTCATAATGGTGAGTATAATGACCCCTTAAGACGTTGCTGGTATTTTACCAATAACCCTGTATATAACAATAATACCACTAACACACTCTCACTCACTATAACCCACTACTCACTCACTATCTCTCTCGCCTCTTGTCACTATATAATAATAAAAATACCAGCAAAAAAACATGATTCACGTGTAAAAGTGTTTGTACAAACCTACTTACAGAAATAAAATCATTTAGCATTTAGTAATTGTCCCACTGCAGAACTTCTCTGTATGAAAAGTGGATTCATAGAGGTCAGAGATGGCTTGAGCATTGGTCATCACGCTTTCTCAAGACGGGTTGGCGATTTCAGACTTATTTTAACTGTAAATTAAGGTCCTCACCCTCACATGTTTTCCTTCACCGATTAAAGTGATGTCAAAGATAAATTTATAAAAATATCTTTTAATAAACACGTCCGGGTTTTAATCAAGAAGTATTCCACCTCGTTCTATCAAAAAAAATACATTCTTCAAAATAAACTAGAGAATCCTGCCCACCTCTCTTCCGCTCTAGCGTGAGGGTAAACAATAATGGCCAGGAGTAAACCGCATACGTGACGTGTACCGTCGATACACCTGTGTAAAGTTGCATTTATTTATGCGCCACGATGCGTCCATTCTTGTGGGGTTGGTGTATGGTGTAAATAAAAGCGATAGCGGGTGTAATAACTAAGAAAAATAAACAAAGTAGACTGGTAGAGAATGCCTGCAGCCTAAGGCATTAAGAGCGGCCAACCCGTCATAGTTTTTATACAAACGCTCGTACGTGATTATAGCGTTTTAACATATCTTTCAAATAATTTTTTGAACTAATAGGTATTTTGTGCACTGTATCTAGGTTTTTATCAAAGGCAAAAATAAAAATTTGGAGAAACAAATTCAGTATAAGCCTCCAAAAATCTGCTTTTTTGCACAATTTTTACCTGAACTTTGGCCGTTCATAATTTATTCATATATTGTAAAATTAAAGAAAACATATCTATAGAACCCTAGCACATGTAATGGAGATTCTAAATCACAAACATTTATTTCACAAACTTGTAAGGCTTTCTAAAAACACGTATTTTCTGGAAAAAGTTTCATAAAATTTCCGCACACTATTTTTCGTTCATTGTTATCGCTTTCTCACTTGCTTGTTAGTCAACGGACGTTGCGCTAGATGAAACAACAAGCTTTTCGACCTTGCTCGCGTTGACTATGGACGGGTTGGGAAGGGCCCTCTTAAGTCCGCCTTTGTACCTTTTTTGAGTGCGAAAAGTTTAAATACTTAAATAAATAAATGTTCATCTTATGACACGATGAAGACCAGCGGGGTAATTGCGTAACTAACAGATATAAAATGGCAATCGATCGCAATGCCCTTCATTTTAACGTCCATTGCTTCATTGGTTTACAAAATTCATCTGCTCAATAACGTCAATAACGCTATGAACCTGTCTGAACTGTGACAATAAAAGACATTGCGATCGATTGCCATTTTACATGTGTGAGTTACGCAACTGATATGCAGTTTAAGACGCAGGTATATTCCAATGGCCTTGAGTGGTTAGCTATACGTACATAAAACAAAAGTATTACATTAAAACACGTATACTAAAAAAAGAATAATTAAATTATTTTTAAAACGGTGAAGGTTTCATAAAAAATAAGCTTGAGAGTTTTTCTGTGATTCTCAGTTTTTTATCCGTGTTAGACATAACTTTACAAATTAATTACACTATGTAATATAAACATAATCTAAATATTCACATATTAAGTTATTAAGTAAATGCTCTAATTTAACATAATATATTTTTTTCCAAATTACTACTAGTTTAGATGTGATCTTGAGCTGATAAATCATTCCTTTAAACTCCTTTTAACTTCTTGATAATCTGCTTGACATTACAAACCACATCAGAATATGCTGTAAATACATGCTGGATCCTTTCGCTTGTAACGCAATCCTGATTTCTGCCTTTGAGGAGGCGCTGATGTCGTGCCACAGTAACATATCTAAAACATTAATATTTTTGTACAAAGAATGTTTCCTGAGGAAAAGATATTCATAAATGTTTCATATCGCTATCGTCCATCCCTTACACAGTGGTGCACACTCCATCTACAGCGTAGTATCTCAGCATAGCTTGCATAACACAGAGTGCACACTAGCGACCTTTCACGCGGTGGGAACCGGCGCAAGCGCAGTCTATTTGAATATTTGCGCACGACAGTGCGGACCCGGCTTTATTCCGGTGTTAATATTTCATGAACTGAAAATTTTCATTTAAAATTCAACAGTGTGTGGTCGCTGGACTCTTTGTTCTCCATTGTGTATCGTATCTATGTATGTTTGTTTATGGTAAAACACGATTTCTGAATTATCATACTTGACTAATGCTTGCAGAAAGTACCTAGCTGAAAATTTAGCTATTCTAACTATTTTAGTCACGTGCAATCGGATTTTAATCTCTATTAAAACACGTTTTAGTTAAACCATTATAGTCAACATAGACAAATATAGTCTCACTCAATCAGTTAGCTAAATTAAACTCGAATGCAAGCCATTAATACTGACTAAACATTCAAATAGCCGTGAGATTGGCGTCCATTTTTTAATTTATTACTCGATACACGAACGCATATCGACACTGATAGTTTTCTATAATTGAGATTCAAATTGAGTTTCCCACGACTAGCGAGCGAATCGATCGACAAATATATCGAGAGGTTGATTAATCGAATCAATATTTAGGCGGTACTATGGCCGTAGTGATGTACGCAATGCGCATGTTACCTCATGACTATTCGATGTGAGCTAAAAGATTAGTCCATGTATAATAACTAAATAATATTAAATATGCAATTGCATTTTGAATTTACATGTATTGTGCATTGACGAAACCAGAATTAAAACAATTTGAAATGTGTTACTGAAAACAGTGAGTTTAATCTACATTGAAACATTTATCAAAAACATTAAAATAGTCGCATTTGTCAACATAATCTACTGGTATAAATATATTTGCAGACGTACGTATTCTAAGTTGCCACAATAGAGCAATGTAAAACAAACATTAATTATTACAGTTATAGAGAATATAGACTAGAATAGATTAGAGTTTACACAACCAGTTAAACAAACTATATATATTATATATATATTTATAGATATATTTTTACTGCATAATTTCAATTTTATTATTATTATTTATTATTAAAAGGCTGTGAGGTTCCACTGTAGGGCAAATACCTCCCTACTCTCTTTCCACCTCTCTCTGTCTAAAGCTACTAAGGAGCAGTTCTTGTTGAAAGTCATTCAATTTTATTACGAACTAAAAAATTTACTACGCAAAAAACTTTCATGACCTATTTGAAGCATCTATCATTTTAAACAAACTTTTAATGAACTTTCGCCATTTTAAATAAATTTATTTTTAATAATCTTTTGAAAATGTAAGTTTAATATAAGTCCACTTTTAAAGTCACACTAATGGACCCAACCTACTTTGTAAACCACTTCTTTTGAACCTTTTCAATTTAAATAACATTTTACTTGTAATTTTGTCAAAACTAATATTATCGAAAGCTTTCTCTATTTTGTTTATGATAATTGCTTTCCTCGCTATTTAATAATTTTGGAACTAAACTTACTTAATTCTTATTATCGAGAAACTCTTAATGATACAGAAGTTAATTTCTGTAAAAAAAAAAAATACCATAATATTGTTGTCGAGTAAACGGAGACGTCTGTCACTGTAATTTCGTCCATGAAGTATCAACACTCCACTATCGATACTTCATAAAGTTTTTATCGACATGTTTCATCACTAATGCCCAATAATTTGATAACACAAATAGTGCGGCTCCATTAATCTTGCGTGGTGTATAAGAATTTACTGTGTTGGCACTTAGCAGATGTAGGCTAGGATTTATAGCCTAGACTCAAACTAGTTGGTTTAAGCAAATAATGCGAAAACTGGTTAAGTTATTTTGTACTTATGTGTAATTAGAAATAAATTATGTAGAGATGTGAGACCCGTTATATCTGCATCCTATTTTATCAGCTTTTTATTATTACATTGAGTGGAGTTTACACAGAGAAGTCATTAATTGAAAATGCAATACAGGATTCAAGATATAGGGACATAGATGGCGTTCATAATCATTTTAACACTTTCGTGGGCGGTTGACATCTATAGACGTCATACCGATAAAACTTCTATTGTGTCTCGTTTACTGTCTGCGAACCGATTAATTCAAGCTCTATTTTATAAGTTGTAAGATTTATCAGAAGCGCCATTTAAGAAAATGGAAGAGCTTGATCAATTAAAAAACCAAAGCATAATTTTGCAGTTCCTATATCTTGTTAAACTAAAGTAAATACTCTGACTTCAGTAACTGGCTGATCAACTCAGTCAAGTCAACCTGATATAAATTTATCAGAACTAAATATTCCAATTAACGTAATGGATCGGTTAGTTTTCATCTCTACTCAAGCTAGAACTAGACGAGGAAATAGGGATACCTACAACCTTCGGGCCTCCAATACCGGGATCCCGGTATTAGCTAATACCGCGATTCGGGACATTTTTTGTCATTTTACAATACCAGTATTTAAATGTCCAGTACAAGGAGGTATTGGTAATTTTATTTTATTTTCAGTAGATACTACAGAGACATAATTTCGTTCTAGCGCATTGTATTTCCAACCAATTTTTTATCTGGGTAAGTTTTAAAACTGCGTATTTTAATTATTTCGTGGTTTATGCGGCACAGAGATGTATAATTGACATGGCGTATAGCGTAGAGGCAGAGAGGACGGTTCAGGCTCAGAATGTCCCTTTCCCAGAATGTCCCTTTCCCAAAATGTCACTTTCTCAAAATGACCCTTTTCCAAAAAGCCCCTTTCTCAAAATGTTCCTTTGTTACGACAGCTACGTGTTTATACTGGGAATATTTAAATTACATAAGCCAAGTGATCAATCAAACTTTAATATAAACTAAAATTTTAAAGCCTTTTAATCACATATACACTAAAATGTCAAGAGCTAAAAATTATCCACGGGATAACTGTTAACAACATCAATTATAATAATATGATGGTGTGTATTTTTTATTTAAATAATGCGCTTATTTAGACATTTTGAGAAAGGGCCATTTTGAGAAAGGGACATTTTGGGAAAGGGACATTCTGAGCCTGAACCGAGAGAATATTTTCCTCGGTGACATATTTGTGCTACCGATTACGAAGGTCGCTCTCGGATAAAAGTTTAGATGGTCTTTCCTTCCTACGAACTCAACTTCAGGAAGTCACAAATTCACAATTGTTGCAGCTCTTTAGCTGAAACAATTGTAAATTTGACTGATTCTTGTGATTTTAGCTTAAAAATAAAATATTAATGTTGAATTTTAGATTTCAAAGAGACTATCTACATGATATTACTTTATAGCTAAACATACTATGTTCCAGTTAGTGGTAACAGTAGTAAGTCAGGAAGAAAGAGCCTTAAAAGCAGCATAAACAGTTTTGACTGATATTTATGTCAAAAAAATTTTGTACTTTGATTGTAACGAGATTAATTTTATAAAAACAAAGGTACATAACTGCTAAATTGTAATTATTTAAGTAGATACTAATTATTCAAATTCAAACGTTTTATTTTATCAACTTTTCTCATACTGATGTGTCAGGTTAACCATAAAGAAAGACTTATTTTTGTAAAGAGATTTTGTTTGACATATAAAGTTATTACAGGGCCAACAAGGCCATAGATCGCACCAGATAGAAAGGTATGGAAAGGAAAAGGGGGGGCGGGGGGCTTTGCCCAGCAGTGGGACACAATAGGCTAACAAAAAAAACCTATATAAAGTTTTACTAAAAAAGGGATTTTATATTTAAAAGACAGTATATTATTGTTTTGTTGTGAAACTTATTTGTTATTAAATAATAAAAAAAAATAGAGTTTAAAATCTCCAATACCGGGATCCCGGTTTTGGTAATTTTTTTACGGTTTTAATACCAGTACTAAAAAATCCGGTATTTGGAACCCCCACTTCTATTATATCTACGTAAATATACACACTTTGTGACATTCCTAGGCCATGCGATAATAACCCGTTACAACGCCTGTATGCATAAAGCAGGTACTCGTAAGTACTTCTATTATGGCTTACCGTTAACCGACCATGCACCTAATATTCTGCTATGTCTATCCGATTATACGCCAAAATATCACAAACCCGACCACCCATCTCTTAATAAACCCACTGGCAACCCACGCAAACAATCAGGCATTCTCATTAAGAACTTAATGTCATACAATAGTGCCAGTGTTTGTATCTGCAATGAAATAGATCTTCATTCTTGCATAACACTGTAAAGGTTAGTGCACAATATCGCGTCGCGTCGGGAGAAATTCGCACATCGACACTGCGAATTTTTTATAACGAACATCACTATATAGGATGTTGTTGTTGGTCCCGGCTGTCATTCGTGGATCTTTGACAGTCGTTCCGGTCGTCAGAAGCCCTAAAGTCTGACAACCAGTCTTACCAAGGGGTATCGTATTACCCAACAACTGGGTTGTGGAGGTCAGATAGGCAGTCGCTCCATGTAAAATACTGGTATTCAGCTGCACCCGGTTAGACTGGAAGCCGACCCCAACTTCGTTGGGAAAAGGCTAGGCAGATTGATTGACTGTATAGGGTGACTGGTAATTAGTGACCGATACTTAAACACATGATTGTACTCATGATAACAAACAACTTTTACTATGGGACCAAACCTGAAATCGCGAAAACAAAATCAGCTGTTCAGTACATTTATGTTCGCATAATTCGTCAAAATGTACTGGATAGCTGATTTCTTTTTCGCGATATCAAGTTTGGTCTCATAGTAAAAGTTGTTCATAATGATGATTACAATGACCCCTTAAGAGGTTGTACGTTATTTATGTTACACCTTGTATACGTACGTACATTAATGAGAGAGCGACTGTAGATATTGCTAGGTGGACGACCCTAATATTTTCATCCAAGGAAAAGCAACCAAAGTAGTATTATATTAAAATATCTATTTTTTTAATGACACAAGCTATGCATACAATATTAAACAATTCCCTGGCTCCTACGCTACTATTAAAAGTATTAAAGGAGCCATAATAACCGTCGGTAAATCCTCTAATACCAATCACCAATGTAAACGAACCCTAACAATTCGTTGCATAAAACAATGCGTTCACCGACAAACAGACGCGCTCCGTAATGCATATTGTCGTATTGAAGTGGGCGTTAAGGTCGCACCGACTCCCACGCACCTATCATATTATACAGAATAGTGAAATTACATTCGAAATGCTGCATTATTTTACTACCGAACTGGTTCTAAACTATTGTTTCTAGGTTAAACTTTCGTTGTTTCATTTTATGGACGGAAAACTTGTTTTTGAGATGAGATCTTATAGACTGATGTTAATGGATTTGGATTTTAGTGGGATATGCGTCCTTACTATGAACTATTAACGTGATCATGATTCCGTTGAGAAAAAGGGATGCTAGCTCCGTCTCTCTCTGACACTGGAAAAATGTTGGCATTATCTGTTCATAGTACGGCGGATGCATGATTTTAACTACCATGAAGGAGGAGAGATCGTCAAAATTTTTGAATAAAAAACACAATTGCCCTTTCTGTAACAAAATACTGAAAATTCGCAATATTGACTTCAAAAGAAAACTCTTGCAATAATAACATAACTTCACGCTTGTAATCCCCGAAGGGTTGGGCAGAGATGTACCTGTAGGACACCCACATTTTACCAGTTATGTCCTAGTCCTAAGTTCCACGAGGCGAGCCTATTGTCATCAACCAGGCACAATTCTAGACTCCAAGACTGCTACTGAGAAATTCCAGATGGAAAAACCCAACAACATTTTGCCCGACCCGAGAATCGAACCCAGGACCTCATGCTCGGCAGTAGCGCATGCGACCACTATATGCCACCATAAGGAAGCCGTAAGTACTACGCCAACGTTGATTCCGAGATAATTGTCCATAGTTAAACGAAAAGGATCCAACCCACATTTCGCCCAATGTGGGTTGGATCTTTTTCGTTTAACTATGGACAATTGATCGCCCAATGTGGGTTGGATCCTTTTCGTTTAACTATGGACAATTGATCGCCCAATGTGGGTTGGATCCTTTTCGTTTAACTATGGACAATTGATCGCCCAATGTGGGTTGGATCCTTTTCGTTTAACTATGGACAATTGATCGCCCAATGTGGGTTGGATCCTTTTCGTTTAACTATGAACAATTGATCGCCCAATGTGGGTTGGATCCTTTTCGTTTAACTATGGACAATTGATCGCCCAATGTGGGTTGGATCCTTTTCGTTTAACTATGGACAATTGATCGCCCAATGTGGGTTCGATCCTTTTCGTTTAACTATGGACAATTGATCGCCCAATGTGGGTTGGATCCTTTTCGTTTAACTATGGACAAATTGATCGCCCAATGTGGGTTGGATCCTTTTCGTTTAACTATGGACAATTGAGTTTTATCTAAAAATGAAGGCCCGCCATTTACTGAATGGTTTTAGTTATTGACTCTGGTTGTATAAGACGTCAAAAAATATTTACATTCATAACCTTACGCGTATTTTTGTATGTTATTTTTTCCCTGTAATTTAGCAATAATATAATAATACCTACTCAATTTGTAAATTTATGTCGATGTCATAGTTAATACAATACCCCTTGGTTAGACTGGTTGTCAGACTTTCGGGCTTCTGACGACCCGTAACGGCTGTCAAAACTCCACGAATGACCTCCAGGATTAACGGCGACACGGAGGGGACCCATCCACGAGGCCACTGCGGCAAGCGTAGCTTAACCTGATCGATCGACCCGTGCGGCTGTTACTACTTAGCCACAGACCCCCTTGGCAAATTGGCTCAATCTACCTAGCCTATAAGTCTAACCGGATGTAGCGGAATACTAGTATTTTACATGTAGCGACAGCCTGACCTCCACAACCCAGTTACTGGGTAATACGACCCCTTGGTAAGACTGGTTGTCAGACTTTCAAGCTTCTGACGACCCGTAACGACTGTCAAAGATCCAAGAATGACAGCCGGGACCAACGGCTTAACGTGCTTTCCGGGGCACGGAGGAGTCTCGGCATGTAAAGATGGTCACCCATCCACGGACCAACCCCGATAAGCGTAGCTTAACTTGATGGATCGACCCGTGCGGCTTTTATTACTTAGCCACGAGCTTCTCATCGAAAACGTAGCTAGTATGTTCCTAAGAATGGCAATATTCACTTTAGTTCCATGTTTTTTTTTTGTAGCACCTAAGTTATTGCTATAAGACTAGGCTACAAAGATCATATTGAACAAGAAACTTTCAACCCTGAACTAAATACCACGCCTAAAACTGATTCCGATACAAGCAAAGTTTAAATCTGAGTGCATAATCGTGCTTTTAAAACCATTAGCACACACATACCTCTGAATTAAAGACACAACGCGAACAGCTACAGTTCTGTAGGCAAGTGTACCCGCGACCTACTTTCAACAAATCGATTGAGCACTCGATCACGCGTCGTTTAATCACAATGTGGAAAATTAACTTAAAACTTCCATATAAGTACGTAGGTATGTAAGTACAGTTATGGAAATTAATTGTTAAGCAAATTGACACCCTACGTCAATTTGCCCTGTTATAGCCATGTTATACGACTGCCAAAGAATGACAGTTGTGATTTAAATATACGAAGAATTTAAGTTTTTACGAAGAATTTGAGTTTGTAGTCAATTTGCTTAACAATTAATTTTCTTTACTTTGTTATGCGACATGGAGGTTTCTTTTTCATTGCACATGTCATGTAGGTACAGTTGAATGGAAAACTTATTAATGGGCTTTGTTCATTGACTAAATGAAAGAACGATTGGATTATTTATTTATTTATTCAATCTATAGGGCTTAGTAGGTTTTAGCAGAATTGTAAATTGATTGAGATCCAACAACATAATTCCACAAACACGCTATTAATCGGAATCTGAATCATTTAGTTGAGTAGCAAATTGCTAATCCATTGCTTCGTATGTTCGAAAAATTTGTCTGCTCAACACCGTAAATAACGCAATGAATGTTGTTGAACTGTCAAAATGAAACCGAGTCCGATTGATAGTGTGTTACGTAATTAGGGTGCTGGGTTGCAAGTTTTTGCAATAAACTGTGTTGCAGAAGACAGACAGGTTGGCGAAAGTGGTAAGGTTTTCTCATGATTGAGAAAAGCAAGCTTCTGCTCAGCTCCTTCACATTACTTTAGCTGCTTAAACCACTAGTGTAGCTCTCGTAGAAGATAAGTTCTCAAATGTATGCCTTGGAACAAAACACACACTCTAAACATACTTCTAAAGACTCTCATACATCGGTTTCATACGATATTTACGATGTAGGAAGCAAACATAATATTTCTTGTTCGCTATTCATGTTAGAAATACACACATTAACAATATTAGTCGGCTACATTCAGGAAACGAGTAAAAATCACGTACACACACAGAATAATAGTACGTGCCGCCCGCGTTCGCTGCGGGGCAACACTGGCTTTATTTTATGTCACAGAGTTGATGTTACATCGGTAAATACGTCGTTGTTACTTTAGAAAGGTTTAGGGTAGGAATAAAATATATTATACAACAGATATTCTAGAATAAAAGTAAGAATATCTAGAGAAAAAGCTCAGAACAAAATGTTACCCTGCCGTGCTAAACACACGCCAATTACACCCAAAGGAAAAATACCGCAACATCTTAAAAAGCTACATTTAAATATTTAAAAAAACACGAGTTCCAATTTCAAAAACAAAGCCAGCGATTCCCGTACGAGCGTTTACACTGCGAGTGCAATAGACAGCACTACACGAAAATAAGTGCAGCATGTAAAAGGGAACGGGCGCGTTTCGTCGCGCGGGAAAACGCGGCTCGGCCCGGAACGCGATTATTGCAGCTCCAATGGTGCGATTAACCCTTCGCTAGCGTGCTTTTGTCGTCTAAAACGTACTTTTTATACCAACTTAATAGCTTCGGCAACGTTCTCGACAACGCTCGTGGCCCACTTTACAACATTATAAAAGTCTTTATATCAAACTTTAAAACGGCTACAGAAAAACGTGGTAATAGGTGAGTCTAGTCGTCGACCAAGACGAGTATAGTCCCATACAGTCTTCGCACGGACCCGCTTGCGAATATTTCTAAATTTCTGCTGTTTTAAAGTTGTGTTTTGTAAAAATTTAAAATGCACAGTTGTATTAAGTGATTTACTAATATTATCGTCGCTAAGCCATGAAAATATCACTTGTAGTTTAGAAGCAGTAACGAATTTAAAGTTGAAAACAACCTAATTTCAATCAAAATAAAAATAAGTTGTATGTATTTTATGTTGCTTAAAATTTTCAAATGCTCTGGATTGACATAAATTAATGTATAGTTTCATATGAAAGTTTCATTTATATTTTTTTCTGGAATTTTCTGTAGGCTCATTTAACAGCATTAGGCTCTCAAAAACGACCATTTCACGACTGTACTCGCCTTAACGACAAAAAGTCACTGAGCCACGGCTCGTTGCGGTTTCGCTCAACTGTTCCAAATCCAATTGCACCATTATCCTGTAACTGCCGCGGCAAAACACGAGCACCGCAATAAAATCAATGGGACACTTACACCGCCTATTTTCATTCAAATAAATTCGCTCTATAGGCTCAAGTTCGCGGATAAACTAGATATAACCGGTATTAATCGAGTTCAGAGACGGTTGATAGTTAAGGGGGTGCTCCAAGTAGCCCGCGAAATTCATTCTTTTTTACGTTGTTTGCAAGTCAGTATTAAGTTGTATTTTGATTAAAGTATGATTCGCGACCGTAACATATATAGGGCTACTGGTAATTAGTGACAGATAGATACTTAAACACATGATTGTACTTATGATAACAAACAACTTTTACTATGGAACCAAACCTAAATTCACGGAAAAAAATCAGCTGTCCTATAGATTCATGTTCGCATAATTCTTCAAAATGTAAGGAGCAGCTGATTTTTTTGGTTATTTAGGTTTGGTCCCATAGTAAAAGTTGTTTATTATCATAAGTACAATCACGTGTTTATGTACCGGTCACTAATTACTAGTCACCCTTTTATTTTTATTTACAAAATTGTAATCATTAATACATTGAGAGTCAAGATTTCATGAAATAGTCATTTATTAGGATTATATGAACTTAGAGAGTTGTATTGATGACTTTAATGCTCTAGCTTTAAGGAGATTTAAGGCCAATTTCTGGGGAGATTTGTTTTAGAATAAAAGCTTATTGTCTGTGCCTGCGAAGCTTTCATTGTCGATAGTATTAAATTACTTTGGAGTAGTGCTTGACAAAAACTATAAAAGGCTTCGCATGTAATACATCGAGTCTTGTATCCAGCAAGGTCTAGCCTAGAGCTGGCTTGGCGCCAATTTTTTCATGTTTTCTAGAGTTCCATTGTGTGTGATCGAAAACCCTGTTGCTTTTATTGGCGGTGAATCCGAAAATCTAGGTGTATTGCCGAATCATATTATGCATCTTGGAAGATATATTTTACAGCGCTGGAAATTGCTTTTAAGAAATTTGTTTTCTGCTCGTTCGGGTTTGAATGATTACCTCAAAAAACTATGACGTAGCATAAGTACCTAGTTACAAACTGGATCTAAAATGCTTTATTCATGTTTTGCTTTGAAGTTTACAAAATAAAATATATAATACCTTAGACATGATTTTCATCTTTCGCCTTGAATATATTCTGAGTTTCTAACACATTATTGTTGTTTTATTTTCAGCTACAAGCACGCTTAAATGAAACAACTTAATCAACACAATTCTATCCAATGAAAATTATCTACGGAACCTTCTCAAACACACACAAATACTTAGTCCTCAACATTCGAGACACGAAAGCAAGGAAACAACTACCCACTTTATTGGTACATGCTGTCTTGAACACAACTTGTTTATAGTAAGACAAGGCGCACCCCGTGGCACCGGCTCCAATTGCTTTACTGCTCATTGTAAAACTGTGCTAAGATATAGTTGGTATATTCTTGTTTGTAGATAGGGAATTAGATAAATTTAATTTGTAAGGTTAGGAGAGGTAAATGCGAGAAATAACAATAACTTAGGTTGAAGAATCCGATGGTGGCAATGGGCTCCCCCCCCCCCCCCCCCCTCTATTCTCCATACTACTCTATTAGTCGTCATCTCGGTAGTCACTCCTTTTCTAGCCATATCTTCTTTTACACATTTCATCCATCGTTTCTTTGGTCTTCCCCTACTCTTATAGGCATCCACCTTCATTCCTCCTCATTCACACCTCAATACTCAATCATTTATTTGCATTCCACAATGTGTACTTAAAAATTATATGTGATCATTATGGAGATAGAGAGGAAGCTTTGAAAAACTTAGCTTATCAGTCTTCCTTTGCCCAACCCTTCAAGTAGTTTTAAGAGACAAAACCAAATGAAAAAAGGCTCACTTGAAACTGTTATATCCTGATGTTTCGATTTTTACAGCACAGCAAAGCTTTTTAGCGAACACGCAATATATACGTATTGCTACTCTAGAAGAATTTTCCAAGTCATTGCTAGTGGACATAGCTCTTAGAAAAGAAGGTCCAGCCCAAATAATTGCTGAAACGGAATCGAATATAGTAATCAATATAAATTAAAACATATACGTTCCGCGCAAACAATTCAACAAGCCCAATAGGTCAGCAGCAAGGAAAAGATCTCAGCTAAGATAATATTTTAATGGTTCATTAAACAACTCCATCCAGCTTTCTAAACTTCTAGAAAGCCGACATTTGCGTGTCTGTATTATTTATTAGGATAACATCGAGTTACGTGGACGCCTGCTGGACGGTAGCCTGAAGTGTGCGATGGAAAATGTTTCTTCGCTATATGTGATATATTGTGGCTTTTCTTGGTACGAGGAAGATAAGGTAGATTAATATGAATTTATATGTATGTCAATTACAATGTTATATTTTCATATCAAGCATATTTGCTTCAATGAAGATTCGTGGGATATTCTTGAAACAGTATTAATACGTTTATGATTTTAAATCAATATTGGTTAAATAAAATATTAATATATTCTTATGTGAAAGTATATTGAAACCAAATTTTAATGTTTTAACATTTGCGCCTCATTCGCGCGCCGTTTGCTTCGAGCGCGTGTCCTCGACGAGCTCGGGCGGGCTCTCGGATATCCGCGACTGGGCACTCGCTCATCCTCGAGCATGCGCAAGTAAATGCTTGATGTCTGCATCGAATTTTCTACTTAAAGTCAATATTAGTACAGTTACTTATTCAGTGAAAAACAAAAAGTGCTCGAGCATATCAACGAGAATTTTTCCATTTGGTGGTAATTGGCCATTATATAATGATCTTTACTACAAATACAAATAATAGATAACTACAAATGACGTATGTACACCTAATGTAACTAATATATTAATGCTTAATCAACTTTGTTTTCGTTAAGCTTATCGGTGCCCCCGGCCTTTTTCTTATTGTTTGACGACGTCAATTCATAGAATAACAATGTGAGATGTTATTTTATGAATTGACGTCAGACTCAAACTCGTCGGTTTAACGATGCCCTCGGCCTATTGACTGATGTTTGAATAATAATAATAATAATAATAACCTCACTTATGTGAGATGTTATTGTATGAATTGACGTCAAACAACAGTAAAAAGGCGAGAGCATCGATAAGCCGACGAGTCAATTGATAACGTCAATTTATATCCATTTCACGTATGTGAGATGTTATTGTATGAATTGACGTCAAACAACAGTAAAAAGGCGAGGTCATCGATAAGCCGACGAGTCGATTGATAACGTCAATTTATATCCATTTCAGGTACGTGAGATGTTATTGTATGAATTTATTTATTTATTTAAGGTTCACCAACAGTTGTTACAGATATACTACAGATAGGAAAATACAAGTATTTGTGTTTTAAATCTAACTGCACAACTAATTATAGGCGAACACCACATGTAAAGTGTTCTTTGTATCATCATCTGTTGTATAATTTTAAATACGATTTATATGTATTTAAATTCTGAATAATATACTAAATACTGATGACTACCTATCATATTTAATATATTTCACGTGTCTGACAAACGTTGACATTGAATCAAAGTGGACGTCAACCAGGTCGCTGTTTTCGTTTATAAGTTTCCACATGCGGGGTATAGGCGAATTAATACCAAATACTGTATTTCGAAGAGGTGGCGCTATGAATTGATGTCTATTAACCAGAAAAAGGCCGAGGGCATCGACAAGCCGACGAGTCAATTGATAACGTCAATTTATATTGGGTTGGTAAGAAAGTCTTGCGACACTAGTGCTCAACTAAATATTATTTATTGGAAAACAGCTCGAGGTCATTCGACCTTGGGAAATGTTAGAATATTCGAGAGGCTTCCATGTCAAAGGGTGTAAAAGCGCCCGTTCGTTTCGATCAGGCAGTGTTAGAAAAGATGGATTAGAGTGCACTTCGAGCGATTGCCTTCTACGAATTTCTACAGGGACGTTCTGCAAGATCTGCTGCTACTAATATGTGCAGTGTGTTTAACAGTAATGTGGTTCATCATTCGACAATAGCACGTTGGTTTGTACGTTTCCGCTGTGCTGATATAATCTTCGAAGACGAACCTAGGTCCGGCCGGCCAACAGACGTTAACGACGAAGTACTGCGATCTCTTCTACGAATGAAACCCAATGCAGCGTCACGACATTTAGCAGATGAACTCGGCTGTAGTCGTCCCACCATCCTTGAACACTTTAAGAAATATGGATACAGAAAAGTCTTATCATCTTGGATACCTCAGTAAGTCCAACAAGGCGAAGCGAGTTTCTATTTGCCTTTCATTGTTGATTCATCCACACAGAAAGGATTTTTCAGCGAAATAGTTACTTAAAATGAAAGCTGGGTATTGTATGTTAACGATACACGGAAGCGCCAGTGGCTACCTCAAGACGAGAAACCAAAACCAACTCCCAAACAAACCCATACTGAGAAAAAAGTTTTATTCTGTTGTTGGTGGGATTCTGAGGGCATGCTGTTTTACGCAAAGACCTACTCGTCACAACTACGAAATCTGTCTGCAATTATTAAACAAAACCGCGAAAACGTTTACATGTTCGTCTTCTTGATGATAACGCTCGGCCACACATAGCTAAATTAGTCAAACTATTTCAGAGCTAGGTTGGGAAGTCTTACCCCATCCACCACACTCACCAGACTTAAACTAAACTCCAACTCTCCATTCTGCTTACACGGTTTAATATATTTTTTTTATTTTTTATTAGTAAATAAAAGAAGCCGGGAAATAATCAAGGTTCTTAGACTGGCTTGAGAGCCGGCGACTGTGAGCAGTCGCCGGCCTGATACTAACTTAGGATTAAAAGGTCAGCATCAGGCGACTGTGAGGACCAGTCTAAGAACCTCAATGATTTCCCGGCCAGTTAATTTTTTCGTGTTTTTAAGGTGTGTCAGAAAGGAACGGCTTCTTGATGACACCTTCTATATTTGAAATTGACTTCCAATAACGTTTCCTTATAGTATCTTGTTCTTGAGGTATATTATTAGGACCCTATTTCAACAATAGTTCCTGGTCATAACGAATAGATAACCGTGGTATGACAAACAACGTTCTGTAGTTTCTGCCATGGGAAAAAGACGTGACAAGTATTTTTTTTTTTTTGCTGGCTTATTGTGTCCCACTGCTGGGGGCAAAGGCCTTCCCTTTTCCCTTCCAAACCTATAGTATTAGTTAATGTATATATTTTAAATCAATCGATCAAGCCATTATTGTTCGTTGCGAATAAGGATGGTGCTATTCGTACTGTATAGCTACAATACGCTCTCGCTGGGATGATGAATTATCTACCGAGTCATACTCCTGGCTCAGACCAAATCCTGCTACTAAGGTTACTTTTGGCAGCACAGAATTTAGTTTAACTTTCGTCTTTGTATTAGAACGGGAAGAAAATTACGAAGCGATCGAAGAAATGAACAACACTAAAAGTTTATAATAAAGAGCACAGATACATTAATACATAAAGTATATGTATCTGTGCATCAAATATAAATGAAAGGTATAAGTGGTTGGCTAGTAGGTCAACTCACTGCTTAGCATATTTATGACCTTCACGCGTTTCCATCTCCTCTTCATTATTTCCTCCAGCAAATACGCAAATGCAACACATTGAATCAAAACAAGCAACATGTCAACGGTTTTGTTTATTCGATGCCGAAGAAACAAAATAGATGACTATCAAAACAATATGTCCATCGTGCAAGTTTTTATTCCCTAGAATACCTAGTCGATCGCGTTAAACTTCAATTTGTACTGAAACTGAAGAAGCGACGTCTGGTGACAATAATGGGAACTACAAGTGTTCCATACAAATTGGCGTAAGTAAATGTTTACGTTAACGCGATCGAAATCGAATAGAAACTCGCACTAGGCCCTCTGAGAAAATCAGGGAAATATACATCCACAACACTACTAGGCGCGTGGCCAAAATCGGAGCTAACGACGCCATCTTGTTTTTCAATACAGTTTCTGTGACAATTTCACAAATGTCACCAAGAAACATGTCAAACCAGTCTGTCAATGTCATTTAGGCGGCACCCCTTCTTTTCGCATAATGTTTTTTTTCCTAATATTCTTTGGTATAATTTCTTTTGACATACCAATAATAATTTGCCATAATTGTTTTTGGCATTCAGTTTATTCATTTTGACATAATTATCTTGTAGGCTAATTTACCTAGACGGTTTGGTTAGGTTCCTTTTTATTTAAATAATTATGCGTAAGCTGTTATGCGTAAATATAATTAGGATAAACAAAAGTATGTCATGTTATAGTATGACTTAAAATTTTATGCAAGTGGATAGTGATCCCATTTAGGCGCTAAAAGATGCTTGTCGCATTCTTTGCACAATGTGGCACAACCCTTTTTTGTTTTCTTTACCCTAAAATGCATCTCGAGCCAAACGAGCAATATTATGAAAGCAACTCTTGCGCATACATTTTGATAGTGTTGTTCGTACGTGCATTTACATAATCAGATGTTTTCATCGTTGCGGTAAGGTTAACTCAACTATTATGACTACTGCAAATGACATGTTCGCTTTTGTTTCGCGTTTGAAAAGACTGGGTTCCGTACGGTTTGCTTGTTGATGCTTTTTAGTACGTGCGGATATATTCGAACCATTGTAACCATTTGTTGACGTTAGTTGTATACAGTTTTAATTGATGATCATTTTGTGATCGTCATCATTGCTATTCATACCAACCAAAAGTTTGTATATTGTCAAATATGGGTAAGCCTTGAACGTATTTATCTAGATAATCTATAGCGTGTGTGAATAATGTCCCAGAATATTATTATTATTATTTTTATTTATTCTACATACAGAAGCATTTCTTTCTTTATCACTAATTTACGCACACGCAGCAAAAAAATAATTATTACCTACTATTATTCTACTAACCTTACCAAAGAAGCCCCTGAATGCTACTACAATTCCCTTTACAAGTATGTCAGCACATCTCAATTCGTCCGATAAATCCGATTATTTTCCTAATCAGGCCTGGTCCGGATGGCAACGAACAAAATCACAGGCCATCTACCTCGATGCAAATGTGGCCATACCACGAATGCTCCGTGGAAGCGAATGGAACCATGCCAAGCGTTATAAATATTTGATTTTATGTTACAGACTATTTGATTTCATTTGATTTGAGATTCAGTCAAAGACTACGAATTTCGCTAGTTAAGATTGTCTTTTGTGTTAGTGCCAAATTAGTTTGAAAGCGGGGTTGTGACTGTTGGGTAAGATTTTCGCGTTATGCTTGATCGCACGATCTCTTATGCAATTTGGTGCCACGTGCACAAATATCGTTTGAACTAGATTCGAGATCTGTGTAAGATTAGACAAGGCGTCGTTGTCGCTTTTATCGTTTGTTTGCAATACAGTAATAAAGTCAATGTTAGAAATATTACAGCAGTTATCGTTAGCTTGTCGGTCGCCTACGGGGACTAGTAGTGATTTGTCTTAGTTTCTACAGCTAAATGTTGTTCAATAAGACTCGATTTACTGTGTGGCACTGACATTGCTCCATTATCGATACTAAACTTGTCCTCTGTTTTATTGAATGTGGAAGTATCAAAGATTTCTCTGTAATTATTTAATAGATTGTGTCTTCTTCGCCTCTTGTACAGTCAATTAATCTGTTCGATATTGCAGAAAACAGTATAATCATCACGCAGAACGCCTGCTTTTCTCGGATATAATATGCAATAACCCACCCTAAGCCCTATCACCGAGAACATAACACACATTCTGCACTGACACAACACACGCTATCACCATACCACGCATAACAAACCACACACACAAGTAAGGAAATTGTAGTTTCTGAATTCTGCAATTGTGGTCTTATGTTAACTTTGGTTAAAACTATTGTTCTCCTGCAATTCTTTTGAACTATGTATGGGCTTGTACCACTACCCTTAATACAAGTTGTTTTATAACTTAGTAAGGGTGCTGGTTGCAACACCTACCTACCTGTGTTTGAATAAATGAGTTTTGATTTGATTTGTATAATAAATAAATAATAAATAATCTTTTGCAGCCTTGTTGGTATCCTCCTTTTTGTGCCATGCTTCCTTGGTCTGTGCGAGTCTCATCCAGGTCTTCTTCGCGATCTTCTGTAGGTCTGCCAACGCTCCTTTTACCGAAAACAGTATACGGATTAAAAAATAAATAGCCTTGTATTGATAGCATTTAACCGACCGACCGCCATTACACTCGATGAACAACTATTTCTGGATAACGATGATGATGATTTCTTTCTCTATATTGGCCAATAAAGTTTGGCGCTTTTCCGTTTTCCAGTCCAACTCGTTTGGCCAACGACTGTCGCACGCCGTTTGGATCCAAATGAGTTTAGAAATCGGCCAAATTCTGCGGGTTGATTATTTCGGAATGGAATAAAATGACCCAAATAAAAATTTATGTTATTGCAAATATGGAAAGAGGTTGGGTGATACTTGAGATGTTTTTGCTCAGACATCTGATCGATTTTTGGATAAACGAATTCGGTTTGTTCAAGGTTGAAGAGTTTGTTTTGTGCTATTCAATTTAAGCGATCGTCATTATTAATAAATGGTGTGTATCTTCAAGACAATTTGAGTGACACTCATTAATTTTATTAACTTTGTTTGAAACAGCTAAGGAAATATTTGTGAAACAAGTACATACACGAATACACGATTGACTTCGGAGAAACGCAATAGGAACTTAGTAAGTGACTTTCAAGCCTCATTACTCGTAGTCAAGTTCTGAAAACAGCAAAAAATACTCCAATAGAAAAATTATACAAAGGATATAGATAGGCCGATGTTAATTATCTACACTACTATAATATTAATAACTCACTTTAATTATTATATTTTTGTTGTTTTGATTGTTGAGTACGAGGCTTTTAGCTACTGTGTAAGTGTGTATTTTGTCTTTTTCAGTTTTGTAACGTGCCTTTTGTTTGTGCCAAATAAAACCTTTTTCATTATTTTTTGTTTTTTACTTTTCTAGTAATTTTCATGCGTTTTCGACATTTTTTAGTTAGAGCTGAAACTAAATATTAGTTTCATTTACAAAACCATGGGAAACTAAAACCAACCAATGATGAAATTATGTAGTCGACGAAATCAAAATCGTACACTATTTTTGATCAAAAAGAGTACGGAGAAACCGGAAACTTTTATCTACAAACACTCGAGGTTGATAGTTTTATATCCAGTGTCGCCATGACATCTCGGCAGTGTGAAAAATTGCTAAATTCCTAACAATGTATCGAAAATAGGGAGGTGATACGGTAAACAACAATATCGATACCAGTATCGAGCGATTTGTATGTTTGTAGACTTTCGAATGATTGACCAAAATAAAATATGTCCGTTACTTTAATTTCTTTTAGATGGCGTATTTAGATATATACTTGAACTTTTTAGCTATTGATGATAAATAACCCTACGTTATTTTACGACGTCTTGCATTATCTATCTCAACTTTACTACGTCTGACGAGAATCCCAATAACTTTCGAAACGTAAAATGTGAGGGGAGACGTTGCTTTAAGTCGCAGATTTCGCAAACGAACCGTGCAAGAATTGTGAATTTATCGACTAAATTTATCGACTAGTTAGTACGTGGGCATCACTATCAGTGAAGGTCGCGTTGATTTATAGTGACGTGCAACATGAGTTATCGATACCGGTGTCTCGATTCGATCGGCTGACAGGTTTTGTTTGAATCTTTGAATATTTTATCGTTTTATTTACCGTCGTTTTAAATTCTGAATATAATTTTACTATGTGGTCCTGCCACACAAGGTTTCGTTGAATATTTATAAATTAATATATTTAAAAAAAAATATTAATCACTCTTGAAGATTTATTCCTTAGTAAATAATAATTAATTTCTGAACAAAGTTCAAGCTACAGGAAATACTGTGATAGGTGTTTAGATTCAAATTCATGACTAATATTAACTTTATTGTTTCTATATTCTTATCCAAATATCCTCTCCACCACCAAAGGAGCATCCAGAACAAATCAATTAACTGTAACAGTGCAAAGATCGCCAAATAAAAAGCGTCTTAGACACACAAACTAAGTGGCTACTATCCTCAAACGTCGGTAACCCAAGTCAAGACGGGATTTATGGATTAGTCTGGTAACCAACCATTATACCCCACTTAGTCGGGGGCCGGCAGAGTTGAGGCTTATTCCACGTCTTGCACAATAGCTTTAAGAACCCAGCTTTTAAGATTAGTGGCAAAGCACAGACTTTATCATCGGTAACCGTGTTTTGAGATGCCTTGGCTCTTGAGTTTCGCCTGTTATATGGTCGTAATTAAATTTTACTAAGCTAAGGATCGCTGATTACGCTGCGCAGGAGATAAGAAAGAAGAGTATGTTGTAATCCAATGTGATTTATTTATCGACATTTATTGAGTATGTTGGCTGTTTAATGGGACATCACTAATTTCGCAAAGTACTGAGTCTATAAATTAAAGATTTAACTAATATTTTAATTTAAAAGGGTATCCATGGAGTTTCTTGCCAGTTGTTCTCCATAGTAACCTATTACGCTTTGGAATGGGCAACTGGCTTCATCTTTCTGACTGACGACTCCTTGACCATTCAAAATTTCCTGTCGAAGTAAATGTTTTGAGTTTGATTTTGCATGAATGAAAACACCTATGTTCCTCTTACTTTAGAAGACTCAATAATAACATTTTGAAATATTTAATTCTACTTTGTAATGAAAAAGATACATTTCGACCATTTTCAAATCAGAAACGCTCACTAAGAACCTTCACCACCCTTTACACCAAATTATTATCTTATAGGCCAAACTTTAATACATAAACACGACACATGGGCATACATTCTGCATTATCAAGCAGGTATGCGCTGGTACCCCAACATGACATATCACATAATACAAAGGTAAACTAAACGCCAGGTGTGAATCGTTCACATTACTCAGACCTACGTGATCTTTGTACCAGTTCCTTAGAACACTACACGTGAAGACTCATTTACACGAAGAAGTTTCTTGCTCTGTTAAAAATTATCCGTGCGATTCTTGCAGAATTCTTGCAAAACTGGCCTTCGCTTATTCATTCAAAACTCGTCGTATCACAAATTGATACAACGATTTAGAAGTGTGTGACTGACACGCAAACTCTAAATAATTACTTTATTTTCACGACCGCCTCCTTAAACTCGCTTGTGCCGCGTTCCGATGCGGACGTGCTTGCATAATATTCTGTTTTAATTAGCGCGGCGCAAGCTGTCGCTCGTGAGTTACTCGCCATGACCAATGAACTTGTGGCGAATGAGCTGCTGGCGTTCCTGCAACAGAAGCTGGATGTGATGGACGAGGTGTCTGCTGTCCAGATCTGCGCAACGAACTTCAGCGAGGAAGACATAGCTGCTGCCAAGCTATTGTTGTTCAGTGTGCTGAACAAGCGCGACCAGATGGTGTCCCGCCGGCGTGACGGGACTAAGAAGAGCCTGCAGGATATAATCACGCTGTTCAAGGAGACCGACCCGGACGACGTGCCGACGTTTGTGGCGAAGGAGTTGCACAAGCTTCCACCCGTCACCTTCGACCACGTCGACGTAACGAGCCTTCTGAAGGACATTGTCTTCCTGAAGGCCCACCTCGCGGATGTTCTGGCGAAATTAGATGCATCCCAAAACTCCGTCACCGAATTGCGCAAAGAAGTTAGCGAGTTGCGTAACAGTGTGGCGGTAACTAGGTCATCAGCCGATGCATCTAATGTAAACAAGTGTCGCGGAGCCGGCCTCGATTTATCGTCGTCAAATTCCGCGTCAGCAGTTTCATCGCCAGCGCATCCGTCGTTTGCTGAAATTGCAGAGCGCCCCGCCCCCGTGCCCCGCAGCCCTGCGCCCGTCATCGCAGCTCCTCCGCGCAGCGCCGCCCAAGTTCATCACCCCGTCCCGCTGCCAGTATCTGCAGCCCTGGCGAATCCCTTACGAAAGGACTTCGCTAGCGCCCCCGCGAGTGCCCCAGGCGCTCCAAGTACGAAGCCTATGCCAGAAAAGGCGCCGAATAGGGCTGATGAAGAGGGTTTCGTGACAGTGCAAAGGAGGAAGCGCCGGTCGCGAACCAACAAGAATCGCTGCGGCAAAGCTCCTACGAAGCCAGAAGTGAGCTTGCGTGCCGCTAAGCCGAACACACCGGTGTACATCTCCCGCCTGCACTACAGCATTTAAGCGGAGGACATCGTGGAGTACGTGCGCCAGAAGACAAGGTACATGCCTAGGGTGCAGTTACTGGAGTCGCGCCGCAACGTCAATTTCAAGGCGTTCGTGGTGCGAGTACCGAATTGTTACCTGCCCGTCGTCATGGAAGAAGATTTCTGGCCGCAGGACGTGGTGTTCCGTCGCTTCCGCGGACAAGTGCCACAGGACATCTCAAGGACAAGCTAGTGAAGTGAAGTGCTACTAACATAATTTTAAGCTATATTTATTAACACAAGTTTTGTTTTATACTTTATATATTATATGTTAGTTTGTAAGGTATGTATCTATGGGCCATTGTAGCCTGATAATAAATGTTTTATTATTATTATTATTTATTATTATTAAACGCAAAGTGTATCTCTATTTCGACATGCGGGCTCAAGAATTGTATACGTGATGTTTACACGAGTCAAGATTCTTCTTTGGAGTCACACACAGTCCGCTGTGCAGGGCCTGCAAGGAGGATGATAAGACAGCAGCTCACGTGCTTCTAAACTGGCTGGTAGTCGCCACATATAGGGCAAAGTACTTCGGTAACCCAGCTGGCCTTCCTTGAGGAGCTGGGGTGGATCGAATAACCGATTTCCCCACCCATTACGCAAAATACGCGCATTGACGTGAAATTTATTTTATTTATTTATTTAACAAATATGGAGGACTAACAGCTACATTAAAACAATATAGTAATGGAATAATAAACAGTGAGCCAATAATAAGTCCTCACGTTTAGAAACGGGAAAAAAATTTAAGCGAACACATACATAATATAAAAAGAAAACAGTTCAAATACCAAAAATACACATCTTTACACAATAGATTACCTCCATATAGTCTATGTTGAATACAAATATAACAGATAATCGCATAAATAAGGCAACATTAAACACAATGAGATAGACAATGGTCAATGAATTACAACTTTGTACAGTTTAGTTTAATTTATTTTTTGAAAAGACGTCAAGGCTTAGGCGTCTTCTGACTGTGACCACACTGGTGGTAAAGGGATCAAGATCGTGCTGCTTACACTGGTTGTTAAAGGTTCTGCATGCATGCACAATACATGAGTTTTGCCTATAATTTGTTGAATTTGTTGAAATTGCGGACATCAACCCGTATTATCTAGTACGCGAATCAATGTTTTATCTTCTTTCGCTAAACACTTATTCGAGGCGAGAAATTCACCTCGTGTGAATCAGCCTTATACTAGTAATAAGTTGTCCTATATAATATAACTGTCTGGTACCATGTTATCTGTTGGACGTGCTTAGCTGAATTAAGAATTTGCACTATACGTTAGACAGAAATAAACGAGGCTGTTTGTTTCGGAGTAACTGCGGGCAAAATGGAACATACCTAATTATTTTATGTTTATTTGTGTTATCCAGACTTGTGTTGGAACACTGAGATGAAAATGTTGTGTATTTAATGTTAGCTTTCACAAAAAAAATATATACAGTTCGTCGGAATTTAGCTTCGAAGATACTCGTAAGGTTTTATTATCTTTGAGAGCTTATTAAAACATGATTGTTGTCTTAATGACAAAGAAATAAAGATTCAATTACGTATATTCGTATTAAAATCCACAAAATCTTCAGAACATAAAGCTTCAATATAACAAGATTTTCATTTCAAGGAATTACTAAGAATCACTTAAATCTGATCAAATATAATATAGCTGAAGAGTTTCTTTCTTTTTTTGTTTGAATGCACTAATCTCTGGAACTGCAAGTCGGATTTGAAAAATTCTTTTTGTATTTGACAGCCCAATGCTTGAGAAAGTTTATAGGCTATTTAACATCGCGTCACGACCTTTAAGAGGTACAGGTAATATTTTATGTTTAAACAAGAAATTTCACGCGGACGAAGTTCACGCGGACGAAGTTCACGCAGACAAAGTTCACGCGGATGAAGTCGTGGGCAGAAGCTATACAGAGTGTTAGGTTAAACGAGGGCCTTACTTTAAGGGGTCATTGTACTCATCATTATGAACAATTTCGACTATGGGACCAACCCTGAAATCGCGAAAAAAAAATCAGCTGCTCCCTACATTTTGAATTATGCGAACATATTATATGTACTGAACAGCTGATTCTTTCTTCGCGATTTCAGGTTTGGTCCCATAGTAAAAGTTGTTCATAATGATGAGTACAATAACCCCTTAAAGTAAATCCCTCATTTAACCTAACACTCTGTAGAGTTAGAAAAGTGAACTCTTTTGCATAAAATTCGAGAGTGATATGCCGTAAATTCATCTTATGTTGAGTAAAAATTCTTTATAAAATTGACTCCAAGTAAAAAATCGTAAAATAGATAATAGAGCTGCACTATATAAAGAATTTCCTAAAATTCCAACACTTCGAATACGAATTGCCTCACAATCTCCCACAATCGTTCATTCCTTGGTGACGTTCATTCCTTAGTGACGTCATGACGTGTGAATGAATGACGTGAACGAAATTTATCGACAGCTTATCTCTTGAGGGTCGTATACATAATATATCGACGTATTCAGTAATAGTAGATTTAAAGCTTCCAAAATGGGTTTTAGATATAACATCGTTTTTAAATATATTTTCTTCTTGTAATCTTACTTTCTCTTGAGAGGTTTTGTTTTGTTTATAATTCCAATGAAAAGCTACTTAATATAAATAAAGAAATAAGCCTTTACGCAATTAAAAATAATTTCAGCTATTAATTTTAAACAAAAATTAAAGCTAATTTTCTCGACGAAGATATTACTTAACTAAATAATTTCTAAATGGCGTATTAAATCATCATTCGAAGATTCGACCATAAAAGAAAACGTCATCAATTCCACATTTTTCTAACAAATTAAACTATTAACTTGTACTAAGCTAGCGACATCCCGTCCGCCCACTACACTCATAAATGATATTAACTATTCACATTCATCCTCGGACACAACAATCGTAATATATTCTCCAACGAATATATTATATCTTCATTAGGTTTTATTGTGTTACCGACTCATTAGTATAATTTATTGTACCGACCGTTCTACCGCCGTCTACTTTCGCTGTTAACTCATCAACTTCTTACATTTGTTATTTCTTCTCGCAAGCTTTGTCTACATTCATTGCTTTATTTTTAGACTACAAATGTAATATGTTACAAACAAGAAATATGGAAATGAACCAACAAATGTCTTGTTCGCTACAGGCAAAATAAAATATAGGTGCTATCTTTTACACATGTTTCTCTTCGTGTTTTTTAGAACTTTCTGCAGTTACTGTTTTTATTTGTAATTAATTTAGGTCGAACGTGACATGAATTTAGTTTTGTTTTGTAGTATTTATTTAACATGCAATAACCAAAGCACGGTGATACAGCACAAAGTCAGTATTTAGCTCCCAATGAAAGAATCCTCCAAAACGGTCGACCGCTTTTCGAGATTTCCACAAACACAAACCTCTCGACGCAAGAGAAGGAAATATTTGACTAAAAGGTTCTTGTCGTCGATGAAAATAATCTGTATATTTTCTTATAATAAAACAAGCTCAAGTAAGGGCGAACCGAAAAAACACATTAAGAGCATTCTAGCGATTGAATAGATCAATAAAAGGAGACGAAGAAAGAAAAAATATTATGCAAAGGAAAAAAACTCTGTGAAATAAAGTGAAGTGAGACGCGCGAGTGAATACACGCCAGTCGGAAATGTTCAGTTATTTTGATTTATATCTGGCGTGCACTTGCGTTTAGAAGACTGGGAATATAAATCGTGTTCGTGTTAGGAACCGAATTTCCCCGAAACAAATTTTACGATAAAAATTCCCGAGAATAAGAATATTAGACCTATCTGATACCAATCTTCGTATTCCGGCAAGTAATAATACATGTTTCCTCTCCATTTTATGATTTAATCTCGTACAAATTCCAGTTATTACTTTATGAAAAATGCAAATTTTTAGCCTATATCCTAATATCTTTGTTTGAGAATGGTACATCTGAGCGCTGAATATTTAACGAGTAAAAATTCTTGCGACTTAAAATCGCGTACATGCGAGGGTGTCGGCTATCAGATCGCGCAGTCCCGAGCGAGTTTTCACCTGGCCTGACAATTTTAATATAATAATATTTTCCGTGCGCCATCTCACTCGCAATATTAAAGTGGAGTCCCACCATCTTGGGCAAGGTTTTTATTTAAATTACGATAAGTCTTTGTGGCTTTTGTAATGAGTTGGCTCTTGTTAGTTATTTTTATGAATTACAGCGTCTTTTAGAGGTAAATGGTGGATTGATATTACAGGCTAAACAATATTATTACCAATTTAAACTATATAACTACACGTTTCAACGCCGGCTGTCGCTGAAAACCAGGGCTGGGGCTCTGTCTCGTATGGGGTCGCGGCATTATGCTGAGCGACGGCCGTTTTGCGTGAATGTGACGCATATTTTCCCCAAACTTGTTCTTTAATTATTTTATTTTGTTATTTTATTTCTTTGCGTCATGTTTATCGCAAATAAACGTATTTTCTTTCTTTCTTACTTTACTTTAAATTAACAAAAGTAATATTAAAACTTTAGGAAAACAAAAGGCTATTTATTTGAATGCCAGAAATAGTTCAAACAACAAGTGAATTTCCTTAAAATGTAGGTGTATTCAGCATTGGAAATTTTGCAATGTTATTATTATACTTTCCTCTCTTCGCTAAAACTAAGCAAATAGCACGGAATAATATTGTAGCTTCCGTTTCCGGAATTTTTAATTTACGCGCCGATACGATGCTCCAATATCCGGCCATCGTTCACCGAATCGGGTGATGCTAGACTTTTATTAAAAAAATCGCACCACTTTTTTTACGATATCCATAAAACAATGCATTGGTTATTTTCGCCCTCTCTCCTTCACAAAGTGGCGAATTCTAGTACGTACTAGGTACTAATAAACAAAAATACACAGTCAGAGTAACTAATTGTTTCGTTTATTGACACACTACGTTAATTTGCCTCGGTATACCCATTTTATTACATTGCGGTGTCTGTCGGTAATCGAATCTTGCAAGTTAAAGACTCACATCGCGGTTTCCGATTAAGCTGAAATTTTACATACATAATTATGGAAATCAGACGATAATGTAATATTATTATGACATGGAGCTGATCTGATGATGGAGCCGGAAGGTAGTCATGGGAACTCAGTAATAAAACGACGCAACCCCAAGACAAAGATTCTATCTTAGACGATATCCGGATTAATAAACGAAAAAAAAAATACACTTGTTGCTGTTAAAGAATGACGGTTATTTAAACGTGATTGACGACGGTGGTTTAAATATACGAACATCTTAGGTTGATAGTCATATGCCTGTTTTCACCAGCCCGACACTTGAATAAGTGCACTATAGGATTTTCAACGCTAGGCGCAGCACCGAGGGGTGCGTGCAGAAAACCTCCTCGTGTGCCTGATACCTGCTCGTCCCTTATGGATACGTTCGAGGGGAAGAGCAGTTGTCGGGCCGGTGCACCCTGGGCATGGACAATAATCTCTTCTGGAAAAGGTGTGGGAGTTTTTCGGAGAGGGTATTGTTTGTGGCGAATTTCTGCGGGCGGGGGAGTAGTATGCTCCACGTCGTTCTTCCACGTGTCCCTCTGATTTGTAGAGGGCACAGTGGAGGAACAAGGGGTGTGGGTCGCTCCTGATCGATCGACGTTCGTCGATTGACACTGGACGTGACCCTGCCGCTACGGTGCAGGCGCACCAACGCGGCTGTTGTTTCTCCCTCAAGAGCAATCTTGAGGAGAGACTTTCGGCGGGTTCGCTGAGTCGGGTTAGCCGGACAGCGAACGGAGGCATGCATAATGCCGCCGTCGGGGGCTTGGCTTAACCGCCCGGCCCAGAGGAAGGACACCTCTAAGATAAAAAACCACCCAATCCTAAGCTTTGAAGCGTGGCGAGAGGATGAGTGGCTGGTGGGGGACCAGTCGCTAGCGCTTCCCCTGTAGATACCTGCCGCACTCTACAGTATATAGGCTTACCTAGTGCAAGAGGCTCTGCCTAGGTGGACATTTACTTCCTCATTACTCGTGGGAACAAAATGGACAATGAACAAAAACTAAATAAAAAAGAGAATGACGTGCCAAATTTATTGGCGGAGGTGCCGCTTGCCGGTGACGGCAACAAGAGTCGAGGAGGCTCCCGTCCCTCAAGGGACCAAAGTATGTCCGATCAGGACTCGCGCGGGCGTTCCAAGTCCTTTGGAAAGCGTTCGCGCGATGAATTCATTCGGAATTCAATTTCGGACCGAGCGGGGTCGATGGATCTCTCCTCAAGCGAGGAGAACCTGTCGACCGCTAAAGTAACATCGGCGAAGAGAGGACGGGGTCGCGTGGTGGCGGGTGGAGCTTCCGCTCCAATACCAGGGCGCGACGTTCGGGGTCGCTTCAAGCGGCCCGATACGCCGGGAATCGGCGGGGAGAGCAACGGTGGGGTCTCATCCGAGGTCTCGACTGAGGAGCCGGGAGAGGTGACCGTCTCGCAGGTCCAGGTACGGCCCAGCGAGCCGAGCCGAGTCAGCCTAGCCGATTCAGACCAGCAAGCCGAGAGGCTCGCCACGGAGGGACACCACTCTGGAGTGACCAGCCACAGAGCGGCTCTCTCAGAGTCGTCAGGTGGCGAGCCGGACGCCGCTGGCGGCTCCAATTCGGGACGAGCGGCCAGGTTTGCGGAGGTCGTGAAAGCCGCGATCAAGGGTGTGGCCTTGAAGAGGATCCAGTCCTCTAAAGACAAGGCCATATCCGTGGCCACGGCCTCTATTATGGCGGCAGCGGAGGCCATTCACTTCGGGCCTACGTCGGACGGAATGTCCGAAATGCGGGAGGAGGTCGCCCGCTTGACAGCCGCCATGGAGCTTCTCCGAAAGGAGAATGAGGAGCTTCGAGCGGACCTGGCTCGGCTCCGAGGAGCTGCCCCCCGGGAGGTACCACAGCGGGGGGCGCGGCATGGGCAGGGCGAGCCCGTGCCTGCTGAGGACCGGGTACTGACCCTGGTGCGGCAGGAGCTGGCTGCCTTCCAGAGTCGGTTTTCTGCCCTGGAGGCCATTGTCCTGCGCCCCCCGCTAGCAGCGAGCCGGCCGGCCTCGGGCCAGCGGAAGGCAACCTCGTATGCCACCGCCGCATCTGCCACCACCGCGACTGCCACTACTGTGGCTACCACCGCTGCGGCTCCGACCGCCACGGCTGCCACGACCAAACCGGGATCGTCGGGGCAGTCAAAAAGCGGGGCCATGCCGGTACATGTCAGGGCTCCAGCCCTGGCGGTGAGTCAGCCGCCCCCACCTCCTAAATCTAATCCGGCCGACGCCGAATGGCAGGTAGCCGGGGAGATTAGGAAGGCGGGTAAAGCAGCAAGGGCGGCCAAAAGAAAAGAGAGGCGGCAGCAGCGCAAGGAGCGAAGCGTCGCGGCTAGGCTCCGTGCCCCGAAGTCCGCAGCTGTAGTAATCACACTACAGCCGGAAGCGGAAAAGAAGGGCGTGTCCTACCGCGAGGTGCTCGCCAAGGCGAGGGCGGCGGTGAACCTCGAGGAGCTCGGCGTCGCCAATGGCATCCGAGTAAAGGTCACCGCGACTGGGGCCCGGATGCTGGAGGTCCCCGGTGCGGCTAGCGGCCCGACCGCTGACGCTCTGGCCGAAAGGCTTAGGGCGTCCCTAAATGCAGATGAGGCCCGAGTGTCCAGACCCACCAAGTGCGCGGACATGCGCTTCCTGGGCTTGGACGACTCTGCGACGGAGGGAGAGGTGGTGGCCGCCATCGTCGGTGCTGGGGGTTGCTCTGCCGAGCAGGTGAGGGTTGGCACCATCCGTCCCGACTATACGGGGATGCGAGCCGTTACGGTGAGCTGCCCCGTGTCGGCAGCCCGGAAGATAGTCGGGGAGGGCCGCAGGCTCAAGGTCGGCTGGGTGTCCGCGCAGGTGAAACTGCTGGAACCCAGACCTCTGAGGTGCTTCCGCTGCCAGGTGGGCAACCACGTGGGAGTTAAATGCACCTCGGAGGTGGACCGCAGCAGTCACTGCTTCTGCTGCGGTCAGCCCGGTCACAAGGCCGGCTCGTGTAATGCCACGCCGCACTGCTTTGTATGTGCGGCAGCTGGCAAGCCGGCCAATCACCGGGCGGGGAGCAAGGCCTGCGTTCCACCCGCCAAAGCCAGGGGCAAAGGCAAGCCCTCCGCCACCGCCGTTACTGCTGCAGCCACCGCCACTGCCGCCGCCGCTGCCGCCTCCACTGTCGTCGCCGTCGTAACTACCGCGGCAGGGCCCTCACAGGGGGCTCGGGAGGGGGCTGATAATGGGAGTGTCAATAATGGCCCCATTACGCCTCCTCCAGGCGAACATCAACCACTGCGCCTGCGCTCAGGATCTGTTGCTCCAGAGCATGGCGCAGTGGTCGATTAACATCGCCGTGGTCGCTGAGCCGTACTTTGTCCCGCCCAGTGATTACTGGGTGGAGGACCTGAGCGGCTCAGTGACCCTCATTTCGTCGGCCGCCGCCGGTACCCTGTCCCTCGAAGCCGTCAAGAGGGGACAGGGTTGCGTTGCAGCTCGGTTCGGGGGGATTGTTGTGGTAGGGGTATACTTCTCCCCGAACCGAACTCTCGCCGAGTTCCACAACTCCCTTGCGGAGTTGAAAAACGTCGTCGTCGGGTTTCGTTCCCTTCCCGTGCTCGTCCTCGGGGACTTCAACGCCAAGAATGTGGCTTGGGGTTCCCGGTATACGGACACACGGGGCAGGATGGTGGAGGACTGGGCTCTGGAGACAGGCCTGGTCATCTTAAACCGGGGTTCTGTCCCCACGTGTGTGCGGATGCGGGGCGAATCAGTGGTGGACATTTCGTTCGCCAGCCCCGCTCTATTGCCACATGTTGTTGACTGGCGCGTCATAGAGGGGGTGGAGACCTACTCCGACCACCGGTACATCCGGTTTGATGTCTCCGCCCAGACCTCGAGCGCGCCGGTCCGACAGGCCCCGAGTGGTCCGCGGTGGGCGCTGAAGAAGCTGGACCGGGAGCTCCTCCTGGAAGCCTCGATCGTGCAGGCCTGGGTGTCATCACCGGACAGGCCTGCCGACATCAACGATGAGGCGGAGTGGTTCCGGGAGGCCATGTCCGAAATATGTGACGTGGCAATGCCCCGGGTCCAGCCCGGTCGCGCCTGGCGCCAGGTGTATTGGTGGTCGCCGGAGCTGACGGCTCTGCGCGAGGCGTGCGTTGCTGCGCGGCACCGGTACACCAGGCACCGCAGGCTCCGTATCCGCCCTCCGGATATGGAAGTCATTCAGGCGGAGCTGTACGAGGGGTACAGAGCGGCGAAGACCGCCCTCCGAGCGGCGATCTTGCGGGCCAGGGATCTGGCTCGCGAGGAGTCGCTGGAGACTCTAAACAGGGACCCATGGGGACGCCCTTATAAAATGGTGCGTGACAAACTCCACCCATGGGCGCCCCCGCTGACGCAGAGTCTCCGGCCCCAGCTCGTGGAGGACGTGGTGAGCGCTCTGTTCCCTTCGCGAGGGGAACATACTCCCCCGCCCATGGCTCCGCTTCCTGCGGTGCCCGTTGCGGACCACATCACCGACGACGACGACGATGCTCCGGAAGTGACCGAGGTAGAGTTGAGAGCGGCGGTACGTAGGCTGAGTGCCAAAAATGCCGCCCCAGGACCCGACGGCTTACCTGGAAGAGCCTGGGTTCTGGCCTTTGGGGCTCTCGGGCCTCGACTAGGGGGGCTCCTAAGCGCATGCTTGGAGAGGGGCCAGTTCCCACTTCGTTGGAAGACGGGGAAACTGGTCCTCATTAAGAAGCCGGGGCGCCCTGCGGACTCTCCGTCCGCTTACCGACCCATCGTGCTGCTCGACGAGGTGGGCAAGCTCTTTGAAAGAGTTATTGCAGACCGCCTCGTCGGGTGGCTGGTGCAGGAGGGGCCGGATTTGGCGGAGAGCCAGTTTGGTTTCCGCAGGGGGCGCTCTACGGTGGACGCCATCATGCGCGTGCGTGCCCTCACGACGGGGGATGCTGTGGCCCGGGGTGGGGTCGTCTTGGCGGTGTCTCTAGACATCGCCAACGCCTTCAATACCCTGCCCTGGAGTTGCATCAGGGAGGCACTCCGGTATCACCGGATGCCGACCTACCTCTGTCGAGTGGTTGAGGCCTATTTGACGGATAGGGCCGTCATCTACCCCGGTCATCAAGGAGAGTGGAACCGGCGAGAGATGTCGTGCGGTGTCCCACAGGGATCGGTCCTGGGGCCGCATTTGTGGGACATCGGGTACGACTGGGTGCTGCGCGCCGACCTCCCTAGCGGCGTCAGCGTGGTATGTTACGCTGACGACACGCTGGTCCTGGCGCAGGGGAGGTCGCACCAGGCGGCGGCTGAATTAGCGACACGCGGGGTTGCGATAGTCGTTGAGAGGATCCGGCAGTTGGGACTCGAGGTGGCCCTGCACAAGTCCGAGGCCATGTGTTTTCATGGTCCTCGGAATGCGCCACCGTCGGGTTCCCAAATAACGGTAGGAGGGGTTCGCATCGGAGTCGAGTCGACGATGAAGTACCTAGGACTCGTCCTCGACAGCCGGTGGAACTTCGTGGAGCATTTCCGACGTTTGGCTCCCAGACTGGAGCGGGCTGGGGCTGCCTTGAAGCGGCTCCTGCCCAATCTAGGTGGTCCAAACGCCTCCTGCCGGAGGCTTTACGCGGGGGTCGTGCGGTCCATGGCCCTTTACGGGGCACCGGTGTGGGCGCGTTCCCTGAGGCTGCGGCCAGTCCGCCGGTTGAACGCGTCCCAGAGGGTCATGGCCATTCGGCTAGTCCGGGGTTACCGCACGGTCTCCGGTGAGGCAGCGAGCCTCCTTGCCGGATTGCCGCCGTGGGATCTGGAGGCGAAAGTCCTCGCGCACGTGTGGGAGTGGCGCGAGGAGGCGAAACGCCGGGGCGTAACTCCGCTGCCGCGAGAAATCACGGTACAGCGGACAGAGCTCCGGCGGGATCTCATGGCGACATGGAGAGTGCGACTGTCGCAACCCAGTGCTGGGCACGCCACAATTGCGGCGATAAGTCCCCTCTTTGAGGAGTGGTTGGAGAGGCGTCATGGCACCCTCACCTTCCGCCTGACGCAGGTCCTCACCGGGCACGGTTGCTTCGGCAGGTTCCTGTTCCGGATAAGGCGGGAGGAAACGCCCGGGTGTTACCACTGTGTGGATCGCCCGGAGGACACGGTGGAGCATACGGTGGAGGTCTGCCCGGCTTGGGCAGAGCACCGCCGCGTCCTCGCGGAGGCGATCGGCGGCGGCGATCTCTCGCGTCCGGCCCTGGTACAGGCCATGGTACGGAGCGAGAGTGCATGGGAAGCCGTCACCTCCTTCTGCGAAGCTGTAATGCTCGCGAAGGAGGAGGCTGAACGCGTGAGGGAGAGGCAATCTTTGCGCCCTCACGCCCCTAGTCGCCGCAGGAGACGCCCTGGGCGTCGGGAATCGATAGCCGATTCCCGGCCACCGTAGGCGCGGGCTTGCGGATGACGAGCAACGGGTAGCTCGCCGTCCGGTAAGGACCAGGCCCGGGTCGACGGCGCGTTGTGTTCCACGCGCGCCTCAAAGAGATGTCAGCACTAGCTGAAGGGGTCCGCTAGGGCCGATGGCCGCCGGGGTTGCGGGTTGTTCGAAAGAGTTACCGTGGCCCTGGCACAGGCAACTGAAGGAACACGGGTGGGTTTTAGTCAGTAGAAGGCTGACACGCCCTCCCGCTCCACCCAGAGCGGGAGAAGTTATTTGATGATTTCCCATCCACAAAAAAAAAAAAAAAAAAAAAAAAAAAAAAAAAAAAAAAAAAAAAAAAAAAAAAAAAAAAAAAAAGGCGCAGCACCGAGAGTTGACAATTCAACAGTGGAGTAATATTTAGGGATTCATTTAAGTGTCACTTAGGGTTGGAGAAAACGGACAATAGACAAATTGTTTAACAATACTTTTCCTCGATTAAACATAAAAACGTAGGTAAGACCTTGAATTTGACCAAACAATATCGCTTTAAAGACAACCACAATTTATAAGCAAGGGCCACTACAAACAAGGGAAATCACAGTATTTGTCATACAAAATTATTATATATTTATTGCAATGTTGCAGAAAAGCGTTGAAAACCCATTCAGGGGTCATAAAACGCTCAGGGGCTCACGAAAGTAGTAAAAGTCAAAGACAAATCATGTACAATGTAGCAAGCCTATAATGTATGGGCACAATCTTTAGAATAAGCTGTGTAACGGTACAAACACAAAGTTGCAGGTCTGAAAGGAAAGAAAGAAATAAAGATAAAGTATTTATTGAGATTCGCACAGGAAGATAACAAATGAAACTAAACACATTTAAAAAATTTATCTGCCTAGTTTTTTCCCAACTATGTTGGGGTCGGCTTCCAGTCTAACCGGATGCAGCTGAATACCTGTATTTTACATGGAGCGACTGCCTATCTGACCTCCACAACCCAGTTACTGGGTAATACGACACCAATTGGTAAGACTGGTTGTCAGACTTTCGAGCTTCTGACGACCCGTAACGACTGTCAAAGATCCACGAATGGCAGCCGGGACCACCGGCTTAACGTGCTTTCCGAGGCACGGAGGAATCTCGGTATGAAAAGATGGTCACCCATCCACAGACCAACCGCGGCAAGGGTAGCTTAACCTGATGAATCGACCCGTGCGGCTGTTATTGCTTAGCCACGAGCTCCTTCAAAAAAACACACTTAAAAATATAAAATAAAAATAATAAGGTCAAAAGGCTCTAATCTCAGCAAGTCTCTGTTAAGGCTTGGAATTTTCTTAGAACTAGAAAATTTTAAGACGTTAATTACTACTGTAGAGTATAGAGACTAAAAAAGTATTTTCCGATAATGCAGTTAATTCTTTGTGGTAGTCATGTATTTTTTTTTTTTTTTTTTGAAAGGAGCTCGTGGCTAAGTAATAACAGCCACACGGGTCGATCCATCAGATTAAGGTACGCTTGCCGGGGTTGGTCTGTGGATGGGTGACCATCTTTTCATACCGAGACTCCTCCGTGCCTCGGAAAGCACGTTAAGCCGTTGGTCCCGGCTGTCATTCCTGGATCTTTGACAGTCGTTACGGGTTGTCAGAAGCCCGAAAGTCTGACAACCAGTCTTACCAAGGGGTATCGTATTACCCAGTAACTGGGTTGTGGAGGTCAGATAGGCAGTCGCTCCATGTAAAATACTGGTATTCAGTTGCATCCGGTTAGACTGGAAGCCGACCCCAACATAGTTGGGAAAAGGCTAGGCAGATTGATAGTCATGATTGATAGTCATCATTTTTGATTTTATGAGCCCATGTTTATAGTAGACTAGCTGTTGCCTGCGACTTCGTCTGCGATCTAAGATGAAAAGTAGCCTATGTCGTTCTCTTGATCATGGTCTACCCATGTGCTAAATTTCATCCAAATCTGTTCAGCCGTTTTTGCGTGAAAGCGTAACAAACAAACTCCCTTTCGCATTTATTCTGTGCCTGTTTTAATGGTTGTTTTACGAACTACCAAACTCCTTTTTTCTTAGTTCGTGAAATGGCTATACTTATTTAGTATACGCACCAATAACAACCCCATTTCATGTCCAGACAATCACTGTCCTTTCTAAGGTTGTCGGGAAAAAATCGCAGACTGCGAAAGCTGCCTGTTCTATGTTTTTTAGTATAAATTTTATATTTGTTATATGTATTTTCTATTGTAGCCAGCAGCCTTTCTATTGCATCAAGCTACCCGTATCTGTCAAATTTTCCCAATCAACCTTGAACCTAATGCTTTAGCGATAAAGTTGAAAATCTATTTGACAGATTGTAGGTAGGTTCATGTGCTGGCGTCTGTATAATCTGTATGTTACATATCGTCGGCCTAATTTGTTAACCTGCCAAATAAAGCTGACTATATCTGTGTTTTCATAATTTTCCTAAAATGTGTGTAAGATAAGCTTATTAGTTAAGCTTTTAAAATATCAAGGAAACTTATTAGAGCCAACAGCATTTTCAGAATTGATTGCTAAAGCAATAAATATACCTATTAGTCGGTTTTTTCTTCGTCTTGTAAACTATGAGAAAATGGACTTGGCAGGTTAACAAATTAGGCCTTCGCTGTCGCCCGCGACTTCGTTTGCGATCCAGGATGAATAATAGCCTATGTCCGTCTCCTGGTCATGGTCTGCCCATGTGCCAAATTTCATCCAAATCCGTTCAGCCGTTTTAGCGTGAAATCGTAATCAACAAACAAACAAACACACTTTCGCTTTTATAATATTATTTAGGATAGTTAGGAGGATGAAAAAAACGGTCTATCGACACTCTAGACTCACAAAATGTAATAGGTACTTAAAATAACACTCTTAACACACTACTAAAGTTTCTATAATAATATAATTCAATCACGATTCGAAAGACACGTGGCGCCATCTATTATCATAACAACGATATTGTTGTTTTGCTCGGGTACAGTACTTTTTATCGGGATGAAAGGTACCCTATGTTCGTATCTGTTACACCGAGCAACGTATATGCAAAATTTCAGGATGATCGGTTCGCTGGTTTTGGCGTGAAAAGGTTACAAAAAAACTTACTTCTGCATTTATAATATTAGTTAGATTGGATTAAAATCTCTGTATGTGTGACCACGTAATTCTGCTAAACTACGCAATGGATTTTGATGCGGTTGTCACCATAATTTAGAGATTTTATTAAACTTACATAATATAAGGATGAGCTCGTGGCTAATTAATAACCGCCGCACCGGTCGACCCATCAGGTTAAGTTACGTTTGCCGGGGTTGGTCCGTGGATGGGTAACTCTTCACATACCGAGACTCCTCCGTGCCTCGGACAGCACGTTAAGCCGTTGGTCCCGGCTGTCATTCGTGGATCTTTGACATTCGTTACGGGTCGTCAGAAGCCCGAAAGTCTAACAACCAGTCTTACCAAAGTGTATCGTACATATTACCCAGTATCTGGGTTGTGGAGGTCAGATAGGCAGTCGCTCCATGTAAAATACTAGTATTCAGCTGCATCCGGTTAGACTGGAAGCCGACTCCAACATAGTTGGGAAAAGGCTAGACAGATTGATATATTATAATGAAGTACTTAATCTCGAATTTTTGTCAAGTCGTGTACGGCCTGAGTGCACGCTCGACTCGAGCGTCCGGCGGGGCGGGGCGTGCGACGTTCGTGTTAAACACATGCAAACACTCGCGGGTGTCCTGAGTGACGGCCGAGCGGCGCTCGGTGAACTTGCACGCAACGCTGAACGCCCCGCTGGACGCTTGTTCACTCGGGTCGTACACTAAGAAGCAGGGGCGGGTCGCTAGTATATAAATAAATGGCGACTGTCGGTCTCTAGAATAGATGGTCCCATGATAACTACCGTATGATGTTATCAATACAATGGATTCTGCTGCCCACGTAAAGTCATAGGGTCAGCATTTATAAATAGCTCACAATTCACTTGGAAATATAGCTATAGCTAAAGTGCATCATTCATTTAAAGAATCTAGATGAATGTCTGATATCTGGCTCGAGCTATGTGAATATGCTCAGTAGCAGTCTGAGGTTAGAAGCTGTGTCTGAAAATAAGCTAATCCATCCCTTAATGGTACAGTAAGCCGCACGTAACACACAACAACAGTTAACCGTAACACTTTGACCTTGACCTAGCATAGTACGGAGTTTCAATTGGATAAGATGTCAGCTTGTACTGGGCAATGGTGATCCAGTGATAACGGCCGCGTCTTACGAGTTCTAGGTCGTAGGTTAGAACCTAGGCAGGCGTTTTACTTTGTGTAAATTATTTCATCACCACTGCTCTCAAAACGGTGAAGGAAAATAGGAGGAGGAAACTGTCATGAGCAAGAACCGTAAATTCTAACACATGTGACATCTACCAACCCGCACTGGGTCCTCGTGGTGGGTTACAGCCACTCCCTCAACATGCAACATTATAGGCTAATTTTGCGTATACTAGTTTAGTTACCTCTGGCGTGCTGTCGACTAGACCTCACCCTTAATATACGGTAGAACGATAGCTCTCGTATCGAGCTATCAATAAGAACTCCTTCCCATACTCCATTCTCGTTCTCGATAACCCTAACCAATAATGTTTTCGTTCGACTAGAAATTTTATGCATAGTACACACATCGGCCGAATTCGATGTCGAATGCAGACTATCTCATATTCAAGCTATGTTCGCGCACTTGACGGCTTGTAAGCGAAATAGCATAATGGAGGAATCAGCCGGGGTGGCGTGGTAGGATAAACGCGAACAGGTCGGTGTAGAGAATATTCTTGGGTGAATGAGTTGGGAAAGGCGGAGGAATGGATAGAATTTGGTTTACGGGATGTCTTGTAACTGGGGATGATGAAAGAGTTGTTTTACAAACAAGATTGTCACATGGCGATTGAATCAGTAAATAATTAATACATTTTCTGGGATTATTTAAATGATAACTGGGACTTCCTTATGATACTATTTCATTATGTAGCCACTCAATACAGTCATTATTTAAGTACTCTAAAAACGCCAATAACAACTCGCATAATCACTAACATAGTCTGTTTATCTAGAATTCTATATCCTTCCTTCATCATCAAAATCATCACAATTTCTCATACTTATTAATTCTTCAATCAGGAAATGTATTAATTAATCTCGCAGTGTTTGTAATGTTGAGGAGCTTGTGGCTAAATAAAAACCGCACGGGTCTATCGATCAGTTTATGCTACGCTTGCCGCGGTAGGTCCGTGGATGGGTGACCATCAAAGAAATTATATCTATAGTGACCATTTTTACATACCAAGACCCCTCCGTGCCTCGGAAGGCACGTTAAACTGTTGGTCCCGGCTGTCATGCGTGGATCTTTGACAGTCGTTACGGGTTGTCAGAAGCCCGAAAATTTATTACTACTCAGTAACTGGGTTGTGTAGGTCCGATATGCCGATATGCAGTCACTCCATGTAAAATACTGATAGCTAGTTTTAGTTAAACTGGAAGCCGACCCCAACATCGTTGGGAAAAGGCTAGCCAGATGATGATATTTGTAATGTTTGCAATTTATCAATACAATTAATAAATATGATGTTACCGTGTTGAATCCATGCGTTTTTTCGGAAAGCCATGAAATATATTTGTCTGCTAAATCCTATAACAACCACTGTCTTCACTTCCTCCCATTTTAGACAATCATAAATAGCCACAACGCATGTGTGTATGTTGCAATATTACGTCTCCAAAGCCAACTCAAACAGAGCTGAATGCTAGTCTATTTTCAAGACTAAAAGGAGTAAAACGAGGAGTAATAAACTAAGACAACAGCTATAAATCAAATGCACCGGATCGCTCTCGTCACCCACCATACGTAGTACAAAGAAATAAGTTCAGACTATGTTTAGAAGTGTAAGTACTGTAAGAGAGAATGTGCTTTTGTGATGACGATAATATTGCGTGTCTTCTTCTTTTGTGAAACCACGATAATAGCTCTTGCTGTTGCTGTAAGAATAGCCAATCTGCCTGCTATGAGATTAGTGTTGCCTATAAAATTTGCTAGCGAGTCGGACTGTCCATGCTGCGTCGAACGTACCTATTTAATATGTTGAGACCACGCACAATGAAGCGTTACGTAGTTGGGATGAATTTATCCCAAGAACAAACTTAACATTGTAGTTGAAAAACAAGTTCTCACACACAGTTGGTCGACTATTACTCGCTTACTTGTAAAGCCTAGTCATCTGTGATAGCTTTTCCTTTTAACTTCGTTATGTATATTGCTCGACCCGGCCTGTATGACTGTCCGACGAAAAAGTTGCCGAAATGAGGTACATCAATACTATACTCGTATATTATGGAGGCGCCTAAGAGCGCCGTAAATAATATTTTTGCTGACCTTTTAGTTTAGTATTAAAGATAAGTATGATTATAATTCTATTAGGTAGGTATTAAAGTACACCTGACTAATTCATATGCACTGTTAGCATTTTTTCTGTATGTGTGGCGACTGAGTTTAATTTGATTTTAATGTATGTCTTACTTTTCGTGTTTGCCAACTATACACTATTATTTGTAACTATAAATACGTGATTATTTAATATAGTTTAAGCTTAGCCCATATCGCCTGAAACACAGGATTACCTAGTTCAGGCATATGTGTTTTATTGACCTAGTTTTAGATTTTGTATAGCTATTATCATGAAATTGTAAAACTTTGAATAAATTGATTTGATTTGATTTGATATACCTACAACTGCCGCGAATTTTTTCACATACCTATCCAAAAACAACCGTTTGGCTAACAGGGGGAGGACACTTAATTTAAAAAAAATAGCACTTTAAACCTTAATATTAGGTACGCAAATGGATCCCTGAATGCTGAATCTGTAATACTTTTGAACGGCCTATCCAACAATACCCCATACTATCCGATAGAAATATATATATATAATATATCATCCTCACTTTATGTGCAAGGGACGTACCCTCAAATTTTTTTTTCAAGGTTTTATTTTACCACTTTGTTGCCGTGATTAATATGTATACCCTTGCCAAATTACTGCATTCTAGTACTACAGACAGACAAACGGACATGGTGAAACTATAAGGGTTCCTTCTTGACTACGGAACCCTAAAAACAGGTAAATATTCGACAGCTACAAAGTTTGCAACATCGCAATTGGTAACTTTTAGAATGCACGCTCTTAAGGGGAAAGAGCCAGGGTAGCCCGCGAAATTCAAATTTTCTAATTTTTTTTTTTGCAATTTGCAAGTCACTATTAGGTTGTATGTTGATTGATATTGACCGTAACAAATATGTATTTACAGAATTATAATTATTAAAATCAGTAATACAACTCCTTCATACTCCTATAAGATTACCTGGTCTTAAAGTATACATAAGTATATACATAGTTGTCACGGTCGCGAATCGTGTTTTAATAGACATACAACTTGATACAATCTATTACTCACTTGCAACAAACCTAGGAAAATTTGTATTTCGGGGGCTATCTTGATAAATAAATGATAAATGATTTTATTTCTGTAAGTAGGTTTGTACAAATACTTTTACAAGTCAATCATGTTTTTTTTTTTTAACTAAATGAGGTCGGCGTTTCCTATCTGACTACTCTGAGAAGAAAAGCCGAAACAAACTCAGAGGTCCCAGTCTCTTATAAAGTCCAGACATAATCTTGGTCAGTTCATGTGAAGACCATGTAGATTGGTGTCTAAAATGGTCTTTGGAGGAAAGAACCACACAGATTGAGAGGACCTGCCCAGTCAGTGCACGCATTTGTCAGTAATCGTGCAGCGTTGTATCGTCATTTTTGGAGGCTCTAAATTTCCAAGTTATAATAATGCTAACTGCTATTCTTTTTTGTCTTAATTTTTATCCCTTTATCAATATCCTTTCATTCTTTTCAAACCATCCATAGCTCGCTGCAGAAACCATGTTTCAAAGCTTTTCATCGTGCAATAGCATGCCTTGTTTCAAAAATTACCTAGAATTGTAAATAGTTAAGATTGATCACCAAAAAACCATCGCAATAATTCGCAGCCAACAATAACACATTTATCAAGATTAGTTTTCGTAGTTTTGCCTGCATTTGAACCGTTTTTCGAATCCGAACACTCCAAAATCTAACCCAAAGTACGGTACGGTGCAATCTTGCACATACAAACATATGTTATGTGTGGCAGTAGCATTAGAACCGTGATATTTATAGCTCGGTATCGAACCTGCGCTAATCCGGAACGCGCTGGATTGCATACGCATTGGAGCATTGGGTGACAAACTGCCGCGGCACTGCTGATTGCTCCATCGATTTTATGACGATTTGAATGGAGTTTTAAGAACTTCGTATACTTCGGAGCTCAAATAGAATATTGAATAATTTGTTATGGAAACTGAGCCTTTTGAGGAAACCGGGATTAATAATTAGTCAGTTTATTTATGACTGACTTAGACGGTGGACTAGAAAAGTAATGCCCGGACAGACTACCATTAGCGTACGTACGTAACACCCCCACGAACTTCAAACAAAAACCTTTTCAACTTTTCTTAGAGAATAAAAATAGATTCTCTTGCACCAAAATAATAGTTGACAAAATGGTGCAGATTCTCTTGTTCAATAACCAAACTAAAATTAGAGAATCGCTATCTTTTACTAACAGGCAGCAGAGAAAAGGACGGCTATAGAACTATGAACTATGTCAGAGATGTCAAATTAGTTAACGCCTTGCGCTTCACCGTATTTTAATCGACATATTTTTACGTGTCGTCTAAATTTGTATGGAAATATTAGTTCAACTAAATTTGACAGATCTAATTTACGTCCATCTTTTTCTTGTTTTATTAGAGAGAAAAAGTTAGCAATAGCCTAAAATTAAGTTTAGTTATTGCGCAACAGAATCGGCACCAGTATCTCCTAATCTTAAATTAAAAAAAAAACTTAGTTCCAGCAGTACTTTAACTCACAACAACCCACCATAATAACCCAACCAGATACCAGAAATCCGTCAATCGTTCCAGCCGCGTAAAGATGTCACCGGCCATTACCGCGCTTTGTGCTCTCTCCTTTGTTCCATGCCAATTAGTCGTAAGTTCGCACCGCCGCACCTTCAGCGGCTTCAGCGCTCGACTGGCGCTATTATCGCTTAATAGATTATGGCTCAGCTCCGCTTAGCTCGCCGCTTTGTCTCTGGATGGCAACATAACCAGAGAGATATAAATAATTTTAGTTTCGCGGCTAAGGTGGCGCTTCCAAAGTAAGGGATTAAAGTTTACCTTAAAAGATCTAGTTGGGAACTAGTTTGAATAGAATTAGTATGAAATCTGTAGTAGATCTTTAGTTAATTAAAACTTGATTTTAGTTAATTAGATGAAGTTGGAAGATTTAGGTGCGACAATCTAAGACTTTAGCAGTGGCTACTTCAAGTCAAGCTTTAAGTTGTCATAATGAAATCCTACTAATATTATGTATGGATGGATGTTTGTTACTCAATCACGCCAGTATGGCTGAACGGATCTGGATGAAATTTGGCTCGGAGATAGATTATAGTCTGGAATAGCACATAGGATACTTTTATCCCGAAAAAATGTACGGTTCCCGTGGTATAATTTCCAACATCCACGCGGGCGAAGCCGCTGGCAAAAGCTAGTAACCCCATAAAATTGTTTGAAGAATTGGATTAATAAATGAGCGCCAGAAGACTAATTCGATAATACGGGGAAACAATACAAAGCCACAGCACTATTCCCCACTGTCAAAAAAAGAACGTCAAACAATCCACAAACGCATAGTACATACAATTTCACCTCTGGCAACACTAAAATGCTGAAGTACCAAAATCCCACAATAGCACATGGCAACACCGAGATCATTTTTCACCGTCATGTCGGAAGGAATACGTGTTTGTGTGGACTGACGGCTCCAAAATATAAATCAGACATAATTGTATCTATACAAAGCGCTTTTGAGTTCACACTTGCCGGTTTTTGGGGTTCCATGGGAGGAAAAACTCATTTGTTATTGTCAACATTACGAATATTGTTTACTGTAAACATTTTACAAGACGTCATCCTCTTTTTATGCATAATATAAGGCCAGCTGGCGTGGTTGGTTAAGATACCGCCTATCATGTGGCAGGTCGTGGGTTCGCTTCCCATCCAGGACAAACATGTCTGTTTGTTCTGAGTCTGGGTGTAATTATTTATAAGTATGTATTTATAACAAACAAAAAAGTAGTGTATGTAGTATGTCAGTTATCTGGTTTCCATAGTACAAACTCTGCTTAGTTTGAATAATAATATCCCAGGATATTATTATTTATATTATATAATCTCATACATATGTTCAGCAAAATTACGAAAGACCTACTCTTACTTTAATAGAATTGTGCGTTGAACGGGTTTCTTCTAGAGACTCCTATTTAGTCATCAGTACTTCTAGTGGGAAGTCATACTTCCTTGATCAGCGCATGATTGAAGCCTTTTCAACTCAACAATCGGTTACTCGTCTCATCAGCTCGGGTAAATTCATCGGTATTCAATCATGCTTGTTAAGGTACAAATCCTTTCCAAGTCGCAGCTATATGCCAATGGCCTTGAGTAGTGTAGTGTGCTGAGCTCACGCAATGCGTCGTACGGCCACCCAGTACTCGCCCGTCAAGGAACGCTGTTCCAAATTAAATGCATTATTCATTTATTAGGTTTACATAAAACAAAAGGTATAAACACGTATACTAAAAGATAAATAGTTGAATTATCTTTAAATTGGTGAAGGTTTCATAAAAATACGCTTGATAGTTTTTGCGTGATTCTCAGTTTTTTTTTTTATCCGCGTTAGACATAAGTTCACAAATTAATTACACTATGTAATATAAAATATATATTTTATATATTTGTATATATTTTTTTCCAAATCATTTACAGTACTTGTTTAGACGTGATCTTCAGTTTAAAGTCATTAAAAGTCGGTTATCCTCGCCGTACTACATTCCTAAACGTCAAAACCCGCGTATCGTTGCATATAGTCACCACACAAATTGTGTTGCACACCGATATTTTAGACCGCGTCGTATGCAATTCGGACGTCAGATTTTTGCGATCTATTTCGCAATAACAGCGGCGATATATTGGTACGTGTGTCTGTGTAGGCTTTGCACGTACTAAATACATTGTCACTTTTGCAATCGCAGTGTTCTGTAAGGTTTACTTTGAATAGACACACGGCGAGTTAAAAAAAAATGTTCATTCGTTTTTGAAAAAAATCGCAGCAAACAAACATACAAGGGTCGAATACAGAACCTCCTTTTTTGAAGTCAGTTAAAAAGCGATGTCTTCCGTGCCCTGGACAGAACTTTAAGCTGTTGGTCCCGGCTGTCATTCGTGGATCTTTGACAGTCGTTAAGGGTCGTTAGAAGCCGGAAAGTCTGACAACCAGTCTTACTAAAGGGTACCCGGTAACTGGTTTGTGGAGGTCAGATAGGCAGTCGCTCTATGTGAAATACTGAAGTACTATTCTGTACAAGTCTGACCGTGAAAACTTAGGTGAGGTGAGCGTGGAGTGATCTGTCAATAGTGTAAATCCTTAGCATCAGATGGAATGACAGCTCTCTTTAAGCTCACTTCACCTAAGGTTTCACGGTGAGATTTTTACAGAACAGACAGGCTGGTATCAGCTGCATCCGGTTAGACTGGAAGCCGACCCCAACATAGTAGTTGGGAAACGGCTGGGCAGATGATGATGATGAGCAGAATATGATGTCAATAAGAGTTCATAAATTGTAACATAAAAATTTACTTTAAAAAAAGTAAGTACCGACTTCAAAAACCTAAAAGAATAATATAATTTTCATAAAAAAGAACTTAACAGCTTCTGAAGTCGGTGCCAAGCTAAGGTGCATTGAAGAACTAAAGACACCGACTTCAGAAACTGTTAAGTTTTTTAAGAAAGTTATTTTATTCGTTTTAGGTTATTGAAGTCGGTTTTTATCGTACTTTTTTATGTAAATTTATTGTTCTATTTTTAGTTGAATATACAATTATTACTTAAGCCCAAGACGAATGAAAAGAAGAATAATCAAAATCCGCTTAGAAATGCCTGAGATACAGTTCATTTATGCATATAACTTCGTAGATCAGCATAATTACCTAATGTACTCGTATTATATACTAAAACCTTCCACGTTAGTGAAAGAATCATCAAAATTGGTTCATAATTTTTGAGAAAAAATTTGAAGTCGGTTAAAAAGATGCAAACCATTATTATGAAAGAAAACAGATACAAAATTAGCAAAAGTAAAGGACTTCAAGGCTTCTCGTCTCACATACCACTATGTCTCAAGACGAAAGCCTTTGACCAGTGCGAGTTTGAGTGCTGAACTGATGATCTACGGCACTGAAACGTGGTCGCGCACAATGCTCCTTATTAGAAGGCTAAGTCACCCAAAGGGCATGATCGAATCAGAAACGAAGATATCCTCAGGAGAACCAAGGTAACCGACATGGCTTGAATAATTGCCAAACTTAAGTGGCAATGGACAGGGGTCAGAATAGATGACCGATGCGGCCGAAATGTTCTGGGATGGCTACCGCGTACCGGAAGATGTAACGTTGGAAGGCCACCCACAAGATGGACCGATGACCTTGTGAAGGCCGCAGGAATCCGCTGGATGCGGGAAGCACAGAACCAGTCGAAGTGGCGACGCTTGGGGGAGGCCTATGTCCAGCTATAGACGTCTTTCAGCTGAAATGACGATGATAAAAGGACTCTAAAAACGTGCGTCTATTCAAAACAGTAATCGTTCGCAGCTACAAATTCTACCATCCATCACAGATTTTTAGCGAAAACCCATAAAGAAAATAACCAAGCAAGACACTTCATTTAAGTAACGTTCAAAGACTCGGATACAATATCTTAGAATTCTACAAGATTGTTAGCTACGGAACCTTTCTGTAAAACTCACTTCCGAAAGCTTTCACATTGTATCTAACAGTGAGTGCACTAATTACACGGTGGATATTTTTCTCGACCTTGTCTCTCTAATGAACGAATGAACAAATGAACGAGTGAACGGAATATTTAGCCGTGTTTATTTAGAAACTCTTTGTTCAAATACAGTTAGCCCTGAATGAATGGCAATGTCGTTCTTTCTCGTTTGAAATAAACGTGAAATATGAACTGGTTTTTTAATGTTTTGTTCAGTTTACAAAGGTAGCGTTTTAGCGAGTTATAAAAAGAAGTTGATGTTTTTAAATGACAGTATGAAAAGGATAATATATCCTATTGTACTCATGTGTCTTGTGTTTGTGTAGTTTAAGCTGTAGAGATTGAAGTGCATCCTTGGCATAGTTTCTGGTTGATACCTGATACTTCTAGTCTCATACCCAACTGTTCATTGTAATATTAGGTCTTTACTTATGAAATTGCCGATATGCATAGAAAAAAAATCTATTGCCGTTCATCGTCCTTGAAGACCATCGTGCTGTGGCACTTGCCGCAGTAATGGCGGTCCTCCATGACTGCCATGAACACTCCCGCGCCGCACTGCTCGCCAGTGCACTCGCGACGGAGACGGTGGATTTTGCCGTTCTCGTCAACCTTGTAGAACCTAAGTACTGCTAGCTTGACCTTCTTCTTCTTGTGCTTTATCTTCTTGGGGGTGGAGTAATTCTTCTTCTTGCGCTTCTTGGCGCCACCACGCAGGCGCAGCACCAGATGGAGTGTGGACTCCTTCTGGATGTTGTAGTCTGACAGGGTGCGGCCATCTTCCAGCTGTTTACCGGCGAAGATCAACCTCTGCTGGTCTGGTGGGATTCCCTCCTTATCTTGGATCTTGGCTTTCACATTTTCGATGGTATCTGAGGGCTCGACCTCAAGAGTGATGGTCTTACCCGTGAGGGTTTTCACAAAAATCTGCATTTTGGTACACCGACACCATGCCACATGGAAAAGGAGAAGAAAAATCAAACAATTTTTTTAAAAGAAATATTGTCGATGCACTTTTGCCATTTTAGTGAAAGTTCGTTGATGCCTCTGCTATAGATATCCTGGGAACGGGAATCGATAAATTCTTTAAAGGCGTTTTTCACCTCCTCGTTGGATTTGAAATTTTTCCCCGGGGCTCATTGTTGAGATCGAAATTTCCAGAACGGAAGCGATCAAACCAAAAACGCACCGTGCGTTCACTTGCGGTACCTTGTCGCGTCGCGATCATTAATATTGCGTGCTGTCTGTGTTGCGCTGGTGCCACGACGGAACCCGTATTCGAAAATAGCGCGCAACTTCGATTTTTCCATGGTTACAGAAAAATCGATATCAAAGAAAAATCGAACGGCGGGAAAACAAATGAACAATTGTTTTTTTTTTAATGTCATGCTATATTATAAAATTAATTTGAATTTGGAATCCTAAATAGAATGAAAGATATTGATCTTAACATTAGCCGGTATCATAAATCGGCAATTTCATAGGTAAAGACCTAATTATTATGTACGGTCAACATGAAATAGAGGAAAACGAAATGGTTGTATGTTTAAGTATTTTTTGGGTTAGAAAAGTTTTAACAGTACGCCTGAAATTCATTGCCCCATCGCACAAACACTGAACAAACTTTTGCCCTCAATTGACTTTTCCAGCCAGTGAAAAATATCAGATACAGCAGTTTTCATCGTCCAAAAACCCGTACAGAATAATTGTTAAAAAAAAATGCTGCCAACCATATCCCACTGACACAGCACCATATGCATAGTACCTATCTATGTCCCTATTATAAAAATTCCCGTGTCTGTCAAAGTACAACGCTATTTATCTATTAAAAACGGTATAAAAGCCACAGACACGTCCGCGCGCTCATGTGTCCACACGTTGCGCAAAAAGTAAGAAAAAAGTGCAAAAATGTGTCGACACGTTCGCGGGACAAGCCCGCCCGTGAAATATGGCCACCTCGGACACTCCCGAATGCGTGGATGCCCTGTAATTTATTTATAACCGTGTATACTGTTAATGGATATATTTTTTAATGATTTTAATACAGGTTTAGGGTGACATGATTATACGAGCAATAAAGGGATAATTTTATTTGGATGGGTTTTCGGACAAATTAGATTGCGTTTAAAGGATTAATTTTGACATTTTCCGGGCCCGGTAACTTTATTTCGGTTCCAGTGTGTAATATGACGAACGTGAAAAATACTTTTGTGTTTTGATCTAGTTTACGTGTTATATTCTCTATACTCATAATGACGTTGTACACCCTAAAGTACTTGTAAGTCAATCCACATTAAATCTTAAACCTTCTTAAACTTCAACATTAACTTTATTGACGTGTTTCTGTACATAAAACATTACACAAGTAATCACAAACGCCTATTTTCTCGAAAACAATCCCTTTTGCTTCCACTACGTTCACTTATTTAACGGTAAAAAGGCTCACGTTTTGTTTATACACCGTGTATTTATCGTCGAAGAAGAAAATTTGCTCTTTCAAATAAAGGAACACTTTCTATTTTTTCCCCGAATTTCTATATTGTACGTTTCCCCGCTGCGAGACGTAAGTTAATAAATTACTTTCACATGTTACAACGTCTCAACAAAGCCCAGGTGTTACAGTTTCAGGCCATTGGCCTGACAAAGCAGCCTTTCCTTTCTGTTCCATTTCTTTCCTCCATTGACAAATTCCACCCCTGATTGGGAATGGGTTGACGGTAGAATAGAAAGACTGTTTGTTACGTTACTGTGCTGAATTTTTCTTTTTTAGAACGAAGCATCGCAATCAGAATATAGCCTGATTTTTGTAATGTCTTCATTGAAAAACTGTTACGATTTTACTACATTCATTTTCCGCAATTCATGGTTACCTACTATTCTGAATAATGATCGTTCTCGATACAAACTATGTTTAGAAACATGCACGTGTATTCGCCTACACAATCTACACACGTGTCGTGTTTGCTTTTATGTGAATAACTAAAACTAACTTTAACTCGCATTTTACGTTAGAAGAATATTCTTATCACTGTACGAGTGTGTTTTATATTTTTTTTTCGCTAGTCTATTTTCCCACTGCCGGGCAGTCTTCCCTTTTGTCCCTTCCAGGCCTTTCTTGTGCGATCTCTGGCCATGTTGGCCCTACAGACATGATCAGATCGTCACACCATCTTCGTCGCGGTCTACCTCTCTGAGGCGTCCAGTGGGTGACGATCTTTGACCATCTCTGCGAGTGCATTCGTGCGACGTGGCCAGCCCACCCTCACTTCAGTCTGGCTCTTTTTCTCCAACATCCGCTACTTGTGTTATGGAGCGCAGGGTGGTGTTTCTAACACCATATGTACGGTTCGCCCCTATGTATTATGCTACGCTCCATTGCCCGTTAGCAAATCTTGAGTTTGGACTTTGTTCAGTAAGGGACCAACTTTGTGCACTGTAGGTTAGAACGGGCAAGATGCATATGTCGATGAGTGTTCTTTTACAATTACTGCGTTAGAAATAAAGAAGTATGTAGATACAGCGCCAAGCTATCACCAAATACTTTTTTGCTAAGATTATGCATACCTCGATGATTTTGAAAACTTTACTTATGTTTTTCTTATGTAATTGTTACAGAGTACAGACTGGAGTCTACACAACTGCAACGACACATGTAATCACATGACAACGGTAAGTCGTAATACCTACTTAGTAAAATAATAAAAACGACGATGATCTTCCAAATAGTTCCTTCATAATCTCTTTAGCACAACTCTGTCTAAGTACGCATAGTTCTAGACAGATGGCTTTTTGTTTTACGACCTTCGAGAAAGGTTCACATTTTCTACAGAGGCCTTCGCATAAAACTAGGATGTCCAATATCTCGCCATCTGCCGTCCGATGATCCCCAAAATATCACTCAAAGAGCAGGAATTACGGTGTCTACTTTGCTTTATTCGCGTCAAGTGCGAAGGGGACAGTTTTCATAAAGGTCCCGCCGATGCGGAATGCGTAAGAATAAAACTCCGACTTTACGACTGATGCGGAATGTATCGGAATCCTCTCGCCCCTCAGCTACCTCGAAATCCTAGCGAACTAATTACGCGAGACGATTTCGCCTCGAACGGGACGCGAAAAACATTTCAGCCTTTTATTTTTGTATTTGAACAAATTTGTCAATTACTTTTGAAGAGGGTCTGTTCCGCTTTGAAGACTAAAGAGAAATACATAAATTAGAGGAGTTCCCTTTTGTTTCTTTATATCAAAAGGACAAAACTTTTAAAATCTTGTTTAGATTCATTTTTGTGTGGGTTTTTTTTTCTTTCGGTTACGCTAAAATTGCTATTTGGCTTTTTATTGTGTTGTAAATCGTAGGGGCTTATTTTTTAATCCCCGTCCCCGGCCGCGACAAGTATGAGCTGATTCACCTCGGCGGCCTCACCTCGGACTGCAAATAATAAAACGTCTAAAACAAAGAGAATAAAAGAAAGTCCCGAATAATATTTACGCGGGTGCCATCCGACGGAAACAGAATGTTGGACTTAAATTTTCGGGGTTTTTCCCGGTTTTTCGGACAAACTTTGGGGACTTTTCCTTCCTGACTTTGTAACGAGAGTTTCGGACCAGGATTTTAAGTTCGCGCCGCGGTTTCCTCTTGTCTTTTGTTTGAATTTATGTATTATAATAACCCCGGTAGGATATTATGAACAAGGTAAACTGATTTGGAAACATTCTCTTTTGTTGTTATTTCGGTAATGGCCACCCCGGAGTTTGCGCATTTCCATTTGGCGAAACGATCAAACTTGTCGAAATTAAAAAATATCGTTACCATTTTCGTTCCAATTCGCTCGGGGAATTCTTTGAAAAACTCTGCAGAGGACTGAACTCGTGCTATTACTAATGCTACCCCACCTACGCTGTACAATACCCACTTAGTAGTATTGAATAATTCATTGTATCGGCAGCCAACAATAGGCAAAACAAACAAACAAGCAGAGAAAGCCTTCGGCACTGGTGCATGTTTGTTTCGGCACTCTGCTTCCCTCCCCCCTCCACCCCTCACTGCATGTTACCTCTTCCGCTTTTAGAGGGCGCATCTGGAATATGCTTTTAACGACAAATTCATGAGACCCCCCAGATATGTTGGCGTGATAATAAATATGAGCTTACTGTTTCATCCATAATTCACTTGAGAATTCATGAATGCAGCTGAATATTATGTTGGTTTTAATTTTTAATTTACTTCAGTTTGTTATAGTGAAAAGTGGCAAAATTAAGTGCACGGACCTTGCCTTGGAACAGAGTTTGAGAAGTTTTGTGAATAATTAATGAATGAATAACATTATAAGACGGTGTTCCAGTGTTAATAAAGAAAGACGGGACGCATTTCGTAACACGTACTTAATATAAAATTGGGTCGAGCCATCAGTCTCGGAAGTGGCAGGCACTTACGTGTAAATAAATACGTTGAAAGATGAAGTTAACCATAATATCTGCTGCAATGAACATGTTTTAAAGCATATAAAATTGGGGAGGCAGCTGAAATACAAAAGCTTGGCGTATAAACTATACTGAATAACCTACTAACAGCTCCCTTCGATAGAATTGACTCGAGACTGGTAATCCGAGAGATGTGAGTACACAATACGGCGAGGACACAAGTACAGCGAGTACAAGACTGAGACTCGGCTAAAAGCTGTTTGCAAATAAATAGCTGCTTTTAAAAGGAATAGTTTTTCTCGTTGTTGCAAGAATAGAGGTTTTAAGTGATCGATGTATCTTATGTTGTTTTATTTGTGGTATAATGGACTGTTAACTGTTTTTCTGTGTACTCTTAAGTGCTTTGACATTATGTTGAAATGGGTTAAATGTTGCGTCAATTGACATTATTTTGGTGAAATTCAACATCAGTGTTGCCTCTGTTACGGTCAATTTGAATACTAAGGGTTAATCTTAATAAGTCTATGGAAAAAATTGACGTCTGACGGTTTATGAATGGAAAAACTCTCAAAAAATCAAAATTTATTTGCAAGATAAAACTTATATTATTTATTTAACAATTATGGAGGACTAACAGCTACATTAAAACAATATAGTAATGGAATAATAAACAGTGAGCCAATAATAAGTCCTCACGTTTAGAAACGGGAAAAAGATTTAAGCGAACACATACATAATATAAAAGGAAAACAGTTCAAATACCAAAAATACACATCTTTACACAATAGATTACCTCCATATAGTATATTAACGAGATACTCACAAAAGTTTAGTCGAACTTACATTAATTTTTTTTTTATTGTTTATAAATGAAGGAACAAAACAAAACGTAAACAGAAACATCATAAAAACCTCAATAGGTTTGTCCGGATATTCAATTACTTTTAAGCAATCTTAATACAACTAACAAAATACGAGTATAATTATTTAAGGTTAAAACATAGTTAAAAACATTGTCAGGTAGTTCTTAAATAATTAAAAACTGGCCAAGTGTGTGTCGGACTACGCAGAATGAAGGGTTCCGTAGTTGGGATGAATCCCAAGAACAAACTTAACATTGTAGTTGAAAAACATGTTCTCCCATACATCTGATCTCATTCTGCAAATGTAAGTTTCTACGCACAATATTGAGAGATTTACCATGTGGTTCTAAGACCTTAGACTTCTTATAAGTTTTCCGGTAATCTATAGGTATTGAACTATTTCCTGTTTTTTTTTTTTCAAAATTTTTGAGACCCTCGCAGTAAGCCCTTTCATTTGATATGTCACACGGTAAAATTTGCAAAACTTTTTTTTTATTTTCTTATTTGACCCCCATATTCAAAATTCATTAATTTACATTACACGTCCGTGTTTGGGTCACAGAAATACATACGTGTACCAAATTTCAACTTTATCGGTCCATTAGGTTCGGAGCAAATTGGCTGTTGGCTGTGACGGACAGAGAGACACACGAGTGATCCTATAAGGGTTCCGTTTTTTTCCGTTTGAGGTACGGAACCCTAAAAAGTACAAAAATGACGATGGCGCGGGACAGGCAGCCTTTTTCTTTAATGTTCTTTAAAGAGACAATTAACCATCAATCACTTAACGTACTAAAAGTTAAGAGTAAATGCAATTCAACCAACAAAACCCCCGTTTTTTCATCCAAACAGATAAATTGTAGTCACATATCAATTAGGTACAGTAACATCACCAACATTTTTACTGAACGGTTTCATTCACCGAACAGCCGCCCCGTGAGATAACTTTAATTACAATCTGGTCATAAATTAACGGAACAAATTGCTGGACGATAATAACTCGCTTTATCTTTAACATTTTTGTTAACCCGTCACAATGGTTCATATATCAACTAGATACCAAACCCCTGTTTGGTTAAGGGATTTCGGGTTCTGTACCTACGGTTTAAATTGAAAAAACGGATGTAATTATAAAACCACAAGGGTAGGTAGGTATTTTAATTTACATTTTTGTCGTTATTAAAAGTGTACGGTGTATAATTTTATGGTAGGGTCAAAAAAAAAACACAATTTTGTAACACGTGGCCGAATTTCGAGCAATTATGCAAGTACTTAGAACATAGAGTTTAAAAAGTTATGTATGGACATTGAACAATGGCAGGTAAAGCTGGCTGTTTTGGGGGTCATGCAAAAGTTTTCACCAAAGTAAGTTATTTTTCTTGACATAAAAATGCCTCAGTGGTGTGTTATGCCCTTGTGCTCCTCAGGAAAGTCAGGACACAGTGCCCCAAGCGATGAACAGTTAAGAAAAAAGTGGATTATAGCCATTAAAAGAGACAAACACCAACCGACAAAAAAAATCTGAACATCTTTTTCAGGAACGTGTATGCGATTATAAATAATTTGATACATTGCTGGATTAGATATACCTACATAATGAAATTGAATTCATGGGTATCTTTTTAAGGGTCATTGTACTCATCATTATGAACAACTTTTTGTCAGTGCAGGTTTTTCTCATGCACAGTTTAACTTTCTCCATAAACATGACTGGTTACATACCTCTCTATCAAGTCTTCCTTTTATTGAAATACTTTATAATTTCTATTTCGAAGTTCATTCTTCTATTCCTTTAAATACACTCCAACTACAATATCTATTACTTCTATTAGTATTTTTTTCATCAGTAAACCTCGAAATTCCCGCAAATGAAATAAACACACGAAAAAAAAATCAAATTACTTTGAGAAAGTGAGTTATAAAGACCGCCAACCTCACTAGCACCACCACGCGGGAGCAATGGCGGACATCCCTACCATTGGACACATTGTTTCATCAAAACAAATAACGATATTATCTGTGCACAATAGGTGTTATTCAAGGTATTTTATTCAGCGTTACAAAATAATTACATATCATTTGTAACTCTGATTAAAATACCCATTTCTGAGCTACGGATCCCAAAATAAATTCAACTCAAACTCGTGCCTGGCTTTGCTAGCCTGGAGTCACATAACATTGAAAAATCGTTAGTCATTCATTATGTTTATCACCCCGGCCTAAATTAAGTCGAGAGATAGGAGAGCCCCTAATGCTAAAAGTCACGGATACTTTTCAAATAGGTATCGATCACCTAGCTTGGCTCTACACTTTTGGTGGGTGACTTGCTGGCTTGCTTTTTTATCAAGGTGTCTTTGAGTCGATTCATTGGACGAGTTAGTAACGAAATGATACCTAATTTTAAAGCTAAGAAAGTAAAGAAAATAAATAGGTTTAAATGTGACCAATTTTTACTTAGTTACCTACATTTGCATGCATGCAGAACGCCCTCCATTATCAGGAATCATAAATCTGTTATCACATTCTCAAAACTCAGCAAAAATCGCAAAAGTAACTTCCAAAATATAAAAGAAGTACCGATTCGTCCGTCTCAAATTGTCCATAAAAGCGATATCGAGTCACCCTCATGTTGTCCCCTTCGGAGGTCGTAACTAACGAACGAATGGCTTTCAAATGAGGGCCGGGAGCTAAGACACGGTCTACCGTGAGGGGACCGCACATCTGTCAGACCCTCCCTTCAAACGGCTACTTTAATACAACTCTTCGGCCCTTCTATCCGCTTGGTAACTCTCGGAGTGCGCGCCAAAACTGTAACCTTTGACCCCGCGCTGGATTTAAAGTACGATACGGTGCGGTTAGCTGGAAAAGAATGGCTTCATTTTATGTGATCCTGGTAGAAACTCTCATTATCTTAAAAAAATGTGAAATTTGCGTGTGAAAAAAAAATTGGAATTACGATTGGATAAGCATTTCTCCGATTCGTTTCTTGGAAACAAAATTAATTTCAGAATGGTATCCGTAACAAGAATTTGTACTTATTAAAAATTATTCACTGTTTGATATTTCAATAAATTCGAGGTGTAAAACAGATTTCCAGGTAGGTAAATATTTTGACAAAATAAGAAATATTTAGAAGTAGTCAAGCGTTATGACGAATGAGGCGTGATTTTCATTCTCATCTGGTTTTCGTGGAAAAGCTTATAGCATAAAAAGTATTACTATATTATTATTATTATAACAGAAAAAGTATTACTTATGATGATTAAAAAAATAACATGTGGATTTTAAGATCTCAAAATCAATCGAAATCCTATTGAATTTAATAATCTAGTTACTTTGTTCAAGCAATGTTTACAACAGCAATTTTGTTTTTGTTTGTCTAAGATGATTTGAACAAAATAATGTATTTTCAACGATTTAATATCAGCACCCAAAACTAATATAAAAAACCAAACAACAATAATATTATTTTCAGTAACAGAAACTTCTGCTAAACTTTAGATGACACACGAAAATAATATGAGAAGTTGAAAAACTAACCTAAAAATGTCCGACCTTCGACGTCTAGCCGCCATCTTGCGCCAGACTTACTAACTTGTTTATGATATTATGTAATACATTATTTATTGCGACTAATATCGCTTACATAACTAATACGTACTTAGTATTGCTTAGATATACATACATATATATTAGGTTATTTCAGTAACGAGAATAACGCTTATTAACATAAGCAATTTCAAGCAAGATTTATTTTTATGGCACATTGCTAACTGACATTGCTAACAAAAAACTGTTATCTACACATTCCCTTTTGACGATGTGAGTTTTGAAAACGCCTGATTATCCCATCGACTCATTTATATTCCTCAACTCTATAAATACATTCTTTTATCTGGCAACAAAAACCAACCCTTCTTTAGTTTCGTCCTTATCTCTTACTCTTAAGATCACCCAGTATCGATAAAATCAAGAAAGTATATCCATTATTATTTTCTTGTCACCCTTTTTGCGCACTTTTTTGGGAAAAAGTCCTTAGGAGCGTAAATTATATGTTTATAACATTCGCATTATCTCGCACAAAGGGTCGCGATCCTGGGGTGTGCGGCTACTGCCCCCACTCTCCCTTGACGTTAATTCTCACCCGTATTTGTGCACTCCCGTATTGGTTTAGATTCTTTGCTCTTTGAAGAGAGAGGGACAAGTAGTTACTGTAGGCCCTGAATTTATTTCTTTAAAGTGCGGAGTTTTTATTTGTATATGTCAAATGTCACGCTTGGAACTGTAGAGTGGGTAGAGTTTATGAAAACAACAGCTGTGCACACACAACACGTTACCTTGTCCAGCGACGTTGAAGTTTTAAAAGTAGGTAAGAAGTTATATAGTCGCGGGAAAATGGCGGGTGGTCAAAATGTAATACATGACATAGAATAGAAACCAAACACTGTATTCCTGAATACGTTTTGATTAATTTCTAAACACACCAAGTTATTCTCAACAATAATATTTTTTTATCAGAATCCTAATTGTATTAGGATTCTGATGTGTTTAGTCATGAACTCATGCTCAAAACCATTGCAATAAAACCATCCCATAATCTCATATTTTTCCAAAAGTTAATAATAATCACAGAATGTTACATAATACGTCGACGTCTGTATCACGACTTCTCGACAAAATACTACAAACTTAAATGGGACTTTCACAAAACTTATAATAATATAGCAACATATAATTTACTCGTCACAAGCTCACAAGCTAGCAAACGTCACATCGTATACAGCCTAACACAATCAAAATTAAAAAATATATATATTCTGTTCGGCCTGTGGCATAAAATAAACAGCAAACCGTTTGATGTCGACATAATTTAAATAAAAAACCGTAAAACCACAACTAACAGAGCGGGCTAATTATAATTTAATCAGTAGTTTACACAGACAGGGTCTTTGATCGGGGTGTTATTGTAATACCACGTGCAGTGAATACACGTGCCGGACTGCCGGGTGCGTATTGTAGGTAAACACCGGTTACACGATAAATAACCGATTGGCGTAGTGCGTCGCGCGGGTAATCGAATTATGAATCGATAGTTTTTTTGTGCCGACAGGGACGTAATTGGCGAGGATAAAAATAAAACTGCGTTGTCAAAATTGTTAAATTTTAGGGAGTAGTTGTTGTGTGTCTTGTAAAGTTTTTGACAAAGTTTCAAGGGAGTCAGTGTTGAGTGTTTCTGTTACAAGAATTTACAGGTCTGTACATATTTTCGTTTTAATTACAATGAAGGTACCGATTACTCGAGCTAAACATGACTGAGATTTATCTTAAATTATATCATTAGGAGTACAGTTACAAAAGTATTATATAGGGATAGAAGACCGCTTGCAGCCTTAACACAATAAAAAACCTACAAGCCAATATTGTGAAATACTCCAAAAACATTAAGGGAACCTCTATCTGGCAACACTGACCGATTAATCGAATAAAGCATCCAAACTTTGCAACTGGCTGAATGACTGTCAAAGCATTACAAAAAAATAAAAATGGACGCGCACAGAAATGAAGCGAAAAATTCTAAAAATGCCAAGTTCTCGCTCGTTTTACACGAAAGATTTTTTATCGATGGCATCAGTGATTGCTTATGAATACTTTACCGACCAAACGTATTATGTATTCACGTCATAAGCGAAGTAAATATTTGATGGCTCTCTATCTTACAGAGTTATTAATATTATTGTTTTTACGATGAGACTTCGGCGAATAGCCTACTGCTAGTATTTTGTTAGTGTTAATATTGCTTTGCGAGGTCGAAAAATGCGAACAAAAGTCACCTTACCAATTAAACACGAACCATTAAACTCTTCTAATTACTGTCCCATTACTTTCATGAGCGTTTTTCTTGAATTTATGTTCGTTGGTGTATGTTACAGTATTTTGAAATCCGAATTCAGATTTCCAACGTTTGGATACACTCTGGAGTGAAGCAGAATATGCTCATTAAAATTCCATTCAGTGTAATGTTGCAGTTGTATCCAAACGTACTTATACGGAGAGTGCAGGAAGTTATCAAAATGTAATTAGAGAATATACAATACATTTGTTAAGCCATATAGGATGATATCGTATATGAATCTTCGAAGTGTGTCTCATGGCTCATTGTGTACAGCAACTATTATTAAATTAATAATACATCATTATTGCATAATAAATCAGCTGAGATAGCATTCAGTATGATTAGTCACATTCAATAGCAAAATAGCTTCAGCAAAATCTTTTCCTGATGTAAAAAACTCTTGGCTCTATTTATGATTAGTTCTAAAATTGTTAAGGTATTATAACCAACTTAAATAATAAAAAAATAGGTAACAATGATGGCAGTTTTCAAGCTTACAAAAATCGACACTATCACCATTGTCAAAAACGCAACATTATGAACAGATTGTCTGTTACAAATACCATTTCCTAAAACCATGAAAAGGTTGAAATATTCACGAAATGGCCGTGAGGTAACTCTTCACAATCTTTTTGTAAATCGTATCGGGGTTATGCGGTTAATATAATGTTAATGAATTCCGTTTCCGATGTTAATTTTGGGTCGATCCGTAATAAAATACCTTAAATTTTATAGCTGAAACGTACTGTTTAAATATGTAAGTAACAAAGCTTATTTGAAAATAGTTCGGTTAATCATTTTGAACGATACTATTAGTCGTTTATTTAGCTACGACAAAAGTATTTTAATAACGGCTTGGGTTCGTGTTTGTTCTTTTTTAAATGTCTTAATTTTCCCATGTGTCGTCATACTTTAATTTCACACAATACTTCCCTTCAATAAAACCGAATAACTTTTTTAATGTCACTGTTTACGGGGCACAGAACACACCCCCATTCAGCCACTCGCTATTCCACAGATTAAACTGTCAATTTTAGTCTTGTATTTCTCTTCTTTTTTTTCATGTAAGGAACCCTTCGTTGCGAGCAAACGGCCCGTAATTTAGGGTTCCACAGCTGCCGCGTGTGTAATGTTGATTGTATTGCGAGAGTACTTGCGTTGTAATCGAACACTTTACCCTTTTTATGTGGATTAGCCGAATATATGAATTCTATTTACCGTAAAAAGGCTGTTTGATTGCTCATTTACTTTTAGTGCGATTTTAAGCTCTTTACCTATTTCGTGAGAGCATTGAGAGCCGAGAGTTTTTTTTGATAATTCAATTAACCGATTCCTGACTTCACTGTTCATTTTATACAGAAACAAAATAAACGAAGCTCGGATGCTGTGCGACGTAACTTTAAACGAGCGTTACTCTTAATAGGCCCCCGAAGCATGCGTAGTTTATACAAACGAAATACCAAAATAATTTGTAAATCAAACGTAGTCTTAAGGTAGTGTATATTTATTCGGATTGAATTACAGAATATCTAGGTTCAAATATATACTAAATAATAACACTGATTTTTCTCATATTTCATGTTTCAATCAGTGTTTTTTCAACATGTATGTGTGTGTGTGTGTTCAGTGTCCTTAAGTTTTCTATAGAAATTTGAAATTCCTCGTCTTTAAAACAGTATTTTTTCAAAACATATGTTTAGGAACCTTGATATTCTGTAATCCAATCGGAATAAATACACACTTCCTTAAGAATATGTTTGATTTACAAATTATTTTGGTATTTCGTTTGTACGAACTACGCATGCTCCGCGGGCCTCTTAACCATTTAAAACGCTAACGATACCTGCCACGATAAATTCCTTGAGGCGTCCCTTTATTTTTGTTTAGACAATTGGGAGTCGCAATTAGCACGGGACCTGCCGCGGGATTTTCATTACATTAATCCCGGACATAAATTGCGGCCGGAAATAAATTAAGTTGCGACTTAAACCAAGCACTTAGCACCGGAATTAACCGACGCTTAATTGAAACTAGACAAGTATAAAAAAGCCTCACTGTTGCAGCTGATAAGCGAACCGGTAATCCTCTTCTAAACAAAGGATTTGACTTGAACTTTAGTTCCCTACCTTAGGCTGGTGTTAAAATATTCAACAGTGTTGTTTTTAACTCTGATTACAAGTTCTGACGTAATCTCGGGATTGTTTTTTTTTAAGATGAAAATCTTTCGCTGTATAAGTTGTAAAGATTTGTTTCTTTAATCCGACAGACGCTAAGGGTTGATGAAATTATTTCTTAAGGTTTTCCATCCATAATTTTTTTTAATAGGAAATAATATTTTTGTTTATATTTGACGTAAACACAAATGTTGTAGTTCAAGCTGTGAAGGTTTTAATTTTACTTGATAGTTTTATTAACATTTGTTTATTATTTAATAACTAATAGAAAATATCTCAGAAAACAGAATTTCCCACAATTTATTATATTTATTTAATTTCTTTGACATAAAGTGTTGTCGAATCTCTTACTCATCCTACAACAAAATAATGTGGGTAATAAATATTTGCGGTTATCATACCCTGTTACTATTGTCATTTAATTTAAACAGTGTTGATAATGTCAATATTAGTGATTCCGTCGAAATGAAGCAAAATATTTGTGAAACAGCTGCCGGTTGGTCACGTGGCTTTCAATAGTAACCGTTTCGCACAATAATGGCATCAATTTCACACAATTCCCCCACGGGCCACAGGACCCAAGAGACCCTAAACTAATATTCAATCCGATCAATACCGCCTGACAAAGTCACCGCGTGTGGAACTATTGTGACTGTATCCGCCATGATGTTAGTTCACACGAGGCGTCAACACTATTGTTAATAGCATACTTTTGTAGCAAATAATAAAAGAAAATTAATGTTGGAAATACGTATTTCACATACATATTAATGATCGCGCCTTCTATGAAAGGGATCTTGTTAATCCTGACCAAATCTTTATTGTGAAAGAGAAATAAAGAAGTTGAATAAATATCCGGCATACATTTTGCTGGCATAATAAGTAATATTTATTATAAGTAGGATTTCTCCCGTAATACCAACGTTGTTATCTCAGATGGACATGGCGGCCTACTTTTTATGTTTGTTAAACATTGGCCATTGCCGGGGAGATTTCATAAGGTACGGATTATTTTTTTTTTATAATTTTTATGGGATTTGTTTCTACGCAAATAGTTTAAAAATAATGTATTTTATTACTTACTAGAAAAGACTCCAATTTTTGCGTAACACACTTTCTATCACAATCCGAACGATATACCGAATTCATTACTTCATTCATATGTTTGAAAAATTCGCCTGCTCGACAACGTACATAATGCAATGAATGTTGTTGAATTGTCAAAATAAAAGGATGATTTCCACCAAACGGCTCGCATTGCATCGGGTCGGAAAGGATACGAATACGGATACGATGGCTATAATTGCATATCGCGGAAGACGCCCGCGGTCAAGCGGCTGTGCGCGGCTTGGTGATAAACAGGGTTATTGGTAAAACACCAACAACCCCTTAAGGGGTCATTGTACTCATCATTATGAACAACTTTTACTACGGGACCAAACCTGAAATCGCGAAAAAAAATCAGTTGCTCAGTACATTTTGACGGATTATGCGAACACAAATTTACTGAACAGCTGATTTTTTTTTCGTGATTTCAGGTTTGGTCCCATAGTAAAAGTTGTTCATAATTATGAGTACAATGACCCCTTAAGAGGTTGTTGGTGTTTTACCAATAACTCTGTAGACTTTAAATACTGTGTACGTGATTTAATATCATTTAAAGACTGTTAAATCCATTCCGACGCGATGCGAGCCGTTTGGTGGAAATCATCCCTGACTGTGTCACGCTATTCCATCATTAAGTTTCATCCAAAAAAACTGTGAAAAATAAAATCAAGATATTTTAAAGATATGCATTTAATAGTATAATCAATTGACATGTCCTAATTCTATACACAACCAGACAGAAGACCAGGCCCAGAGGAATAGCTACAACTCAAGGGCGAGGGTTCTAAACAATAGTAGTATTTTCCTTAAGGTCACTGGTTCCGGCAGATGTAGAGGGGCTCGGTATTCCCCCGCCGACGGAGCTCCATGTCCCCTCCAGTCATGTGTACGAGTACGGTACGCATGTTATAGGTACTGCGTAGTTGTGAATGTAGTACTATCGACAAAACGGACGCCTTTACACCTTAAAGTTGATTTTTGTGTACACTGATTCATTGAAAAACTCTACCGCAATATCTTTTATTTTACTTTATCATAAATACAGTTGCAGCTTGCAAGCAACATTGTTTCAAAATTGGAAAGGCGTAACTTTTGTCGATCGTACATATTTACAGTCGGAAATCGTGTATGGTTAGCAAAAAATCGCTGAATAAAATACCCTCTAGCAAAACACCCAAACCCAGTCTTTCAGTGAAAACTGGTCGTCTTGCTAGTCTTGGTTTTGTTATTATTATTAGTACGTATAATTAACGCTTTATTTATTTTACTTCGATGGTCCTAGTTTATCATTAGTGACTTCGAGTTACGGCTACATATAGCTATAATATATGTAATTGGTTCTGCTTACGTTTTTAGTTTTGTATTTTTATTTCTGCTTGAGTATAGTTTTCGATTTTTTTTCTTGCATGTGCTAGCTGACATAATTATGGCAAATAATTTAATTTAATTTAATGTTTTGTGTTGCGTAATGTACCTGAATTATTTTGCGTATGCAATAACTTTTTTTTTAAATGAACAGACAGCTGGTCTTCTTTTTTTATTTTATTTGAGATGGGTTTGCTCTTGACTCTAGTCTAGGTCAGAGGTGACAGAGACAAAGTCGACGATGGAGTGAGCTTACCCAGAAGAAGCCTGCTCACTCTCATTTTGAAGAGATTAGGGTTGTATGCACTCGGAAACACAGACGCAGGTAGTGAGTTCCACGCTTTTGCTGTGCGCATTATAAAAGACATTTGGAAACGCTTAGTGCGAATAGCAACTAGATAAGGATGGTAACTGGCAGTGCGTCTAGATGCCCGATGGTAGAAGGGGGCCGTAGAAGGGGCCCGGTGGAATCAGTTGTGGAGTTCTTGGGCACACTCACCGAAGTACAATCTGTAGAAGACCGACAAGCAGGTAACCTTGCGGCGATGAGCCAAGCTGTGAAGCTTGGCATCCACCAGTTCTACGTCACCGATGAGCCTCTTAGCTCTGCGTTCCACTGAGTCAAGCGCGGCTAGTTGGTACTGATCCATCCCAAAGGTAGCTGCAATACTCCATGCAGGATCAGACTGGAAGCCGACCCCCAACATAGTTGGAAAAGGCTAGGCAGATTGATTGAAACCATTTATAAAAGTTACTCTCATAATACTTTCCTGAAAGTGATCCATTTCAATTGTCTCAGTAAACGTTCCTCATGTTCAGCTTCCTCGCTCCGAGTTGCATTATCCTTCTGTTTCATTATTCTTTCCCGACGTTGTCCGCATGTCGTCACCAGACATCCGCACACAACGTCTGCTAAAACTGCTCAACGAACAATACAGGACTCGGGACAAACTCCTTTAATTCAATCGTAGGTGAGCGCACTTCGCCCGGCATCGGTTGTTTCGCACATTGCCCGGGCAAAATGCGTTCCCGATGTCTGCCCGGGACATCGGCCGTTTAACTTAATTGTCGCCTAGCATTATCTTATCGGGAGCAACGGGTTTATTTATTTTTATGTCGTCGACGTATCGCGAAAGAGGTCCAGCCTTTATCCCGAAATTGTCGTTTTTTATGGTTACTGCCTTTTTATTTTAGCTTTATATATATTTTTTTATAATATTGAAACGATGCTGCCTCGTTCATTACTCCCTTTATGGTGGCTGAAAATAGGTTTTCTGTTTTTAAATCCAGGTCTGTTCAAATTATTAGGCTACAGGTAGAATGGATTCGGAGGAAACCATGCATTTTTAATACCTAACAAAAGTGTTACCTCAATGTCCTTTCTTTGGTATTGTTCGTCGAATCGTTGAGTTCCTTAAGTTCTGAGTTGAGCTGCGCGATTACTGACAAATGCGTGCACTGACTGGACAGGTCCTCTCAATCTGTGTGGTTCTTTCCTCAAAAGACCATTTCAGACACCAATCTACATGCTCTTCACATGAAGTGAACAAGATTATGTCTGGACTTTATAAGAGACTGTGACCTCTGAGTTTGTTTCGGCCTTTCTTCTCAGAGTAGTCAGATAGGAAACGCCGACCTCAAATAGTTTAAAAAAAAAACATGATTGACTTGTAAAAGTGTTTGTACAAACCTACTTACCTACAGAATTAAAAATCATTTATCATTCGAAAACTAAAATTGCGTCACATTATAAACACCTACGCAATGAAAATTTTGAGCCTATTATGTAGAGTGTAGTAAAACTGTTTAATTAATTCAAGAAAATATGAATAAGAAGTAAATAGTTAAAACAAATTCTTATAACGCCCGTAGCACACGAAACTAAATTTCTTTTACCTCAAATAACTCAACCGAAAAATAAATTAATTACTACAAATTCTCCAACATTACTTCGTAAGCTAATTAACACATTTTCTAAAAGATAAACTGGTTAAAATGTGAAACAATTGTAAATTAAAATTACAACATGTTTTATACTAGCAACTAGAGCTCGGCATAGCCGGCAGTGCGTGAAGCGATGCCGGCCGTTCACTGCAAGCGAAGCGAATATTTACTGCACAGCGATAAAATATGTCACACCGTATAGTCGGTGCAAATTAAATTTAGTAGGTTATAACGTCAGATTATTTGGGTTATGTTTTACGCGCTGGTTTAATTAAATTGGGCTGTTTTGTAAGCTAAAATTATAGTGCGGAAGATAACAAGTCCTCTTTGTCTTTTTCGGTCATAAATATTGTGTAAACGTTCTCAACACTTGCATATTTATTGCAAAGGATTCCTTGACGCAATAAGATAGTAGGTAGCAATTCCAGTAATCTGCATTTTCAGCACAATTACATTATTTTCAATATTCACATACGAGTGCTGCCGCCAAACCACCTAAATATTACAATGGGGGGTCACCACCTATTGCAATATTTAAACCCAAAGCTTCAAATTATTTCATACTCATCTCCTTAGCTCCAACGAAAAACATAAACATTCATAAAACTCAAACTCGCACAGGAAAACAAACTTTACAAAATAGGGTAGACGTACCCGTCGTCGGCGCCGCTATATTTATTATCCGATTATTACCACAAAACGCTTTCACATTACAGTGCCCCTCGGACGTGTTATTGCACACTGCACAGTCCGGCAACAGGGGCGCCCACCCTCCCGCGTCACGTGAGACGTGAATAAATTCAATTAAAACCTAGTTGCCAGTTCGTTATTCGAAAATTTTCGATGTGATTAAAAGTCATGTTCTAAATTCTGAATTTACGGTGGGTTTTTTTTTGTTTTCTCAATTTGTTTTATTTGACATGATATTTTGCTAGTCAGTTTTAATCACTATGAAAATTTAATCGTATCAGTATTTTTCAAAATAAATACAAGATATCGTTTAATAAAAAGAAAACGTAATACAGATTAAACCTTAAAATATTTCACAATTCCGCCCTCACTTTGTAAGCAAGAATAAACGCGATGCTTACCGCAATTCCCAAAGACTCCGAAATAAATTCAATCATAGAAGTAACGTTGATGAAACGTAACGTCGATTCAATTCCATAATGGCGGACAATTTGCCTCCTCCCGACCCACATTTTCTGTCAGAATTTCGCCAAAAATGACGTAACAAATAACTACAAACGTCTTGTCATGACGGTTGATTCGAATAACGTATTTTCGTTTCCTCCATTCTTCCACTCAAAAGGGAAGTCTGAATTAATATCAGTTATTTATGAAATGTCGACGGGAACAGACGTCTTGATGATCAGCGTTTGTCAGGATAATGGTTTTTGTACGACAAAGTGGTTTTGTCATGGGTTGTTAATTAATAACGTTGATGTGCGGGGAAAAAGAGGAACCTTTTTAGATTGTTGTAGAGTTTTTTTATGAAAATCTCTAATGTAGAAGTTTATCGATTTAATTTTTTTTTAATCAATAAACTTCTACATTACATATTTTCACGTTTGACTTCGATTACGTCTCTAGCCTATCAAATAATAGCTTGAGTTAATTGGTATAGGTAGTTAGTTATGTCCAAAGCGTGACCAACTTTTTTAATACAATTCAATTACTTATTATCTTATCAAGGTGATTTTCTAATAGAATTAATTATCTTTCAGAATTTGAGTGGAATTGCGATTCATCTCTAATTCATGAAGAAATAAACTAAGACTGTTAATTGATATAGTTTAATTAATAAAAAGCTTTATTTTATTCAAAATGAAACGGCATTTTTCAAATCTATTTAAAATTCCAAGTAATCATCAAAACGAGCCATAAGTACTTTAAATATATTGATTAAATTAATCTATTCCAGTCTTCATAGTTTTCTGCTTGGACTGCTTTCTGCTTGCAGCTTGCTTTCTGCTTGATGGCTTGTTTGCTTCACCTTTAGCTCGTTTAGCGCTAAACATAATTGTCCAAAACATAATCTCTGTCTCTGTCATCTTCAGACGATTGACGGAAATAGAACGATGGTTTAAATTCGTTTAGCGCTAAGTAAGAATTTAGTGATTTATGACTTAGACTTTGCCAATTCTCTTCCGCGAAATCAATGCCCACTCTAGACTAAATTTAGGATTTAAAATAACAAACCCTTTTCCAACACTTTCCAGGGTCATAAAGAAGCCATGGCTCAAGGCTGACCAACGCAGAGTGGTTTACAATTAGCTAAGAATACGCCGCAACGCCGCTCGGGCAAACGATGTGCGCGGAATGGCGAACTGGAGCGTTATTCTGTAATTTATTAGTGTTGGCTTAGATTTAGTTGTGTTTAGTTTTAGTCGAGTTTATTTTTAGTGTAGTTGACTTGTTTATTGAGCTAAGTACCTAGTTAAGTTACATAGACGCCATACGCAAGACTATACAATTAAATATATATATATCGATGCCTAACAGCCAAAAGGGATAAGCGACATTTTTTTTCGATTTTTTTTTTGAAATTGACTTGTATATCGATATAGACGCAGAATAAAAAGCCGAATCTAACAATATATACAAGACGATTTCGCAAAATATATATACATTGTTTAAAGTTAAGTAAAGATTATAGTTTGCATATACATACGTTTTTTTTGATAGACTGGCGCGACGACGCGACGGTGCGACGCGATTCAGTTAACAATTTCCACGAGGTTTTATAGAAAATGTTCGCGTTGCGCCTGTCTGCGGCAGCCTTAAACGGTTAAACGTCTCAACATAAATAAACCATGTGACCATGATGTTACTATAATAATAATAATAATAAGAGTGTGCAAATCACCCCCTGCCATTTTATCCGTATATAATATGTAACATTGGTCAGGCAGGGGACATAGTTCTTCCATAGTTCAAGTTACTCAATCCACTTTAGCTACCCAGACCCATAGCCCAATATGTTTTGTTTCCACGTACAACAATAGTCATGTACCAACCGGGGGTTGTCCTTGGGTGCACTTGCATAGTGCATAGAGGGATAATCGTCGGTTGGTCATTTAAAATTATGTAAGGGGCCTCTGCGAGTTGGCTTCGGCTCCTCGTACGCCTTCCAAAGGTCCTGGATCCCAGGGTCCCGAGAAATATCAAAACATAATAATAAAACATTTATTTCGACCAACAAAAGATCATATACAAAAAAAAAAAACAAAAGCACATACCATTGCCATTGGCACGTCGTTTAACTTTACTAAACTTATGTGCATTATTTTGTATTTTGCCAGGTTTACCTACATAGGTTATCAAAATTAGTTTCCCAAACTAAGACTTACTCATGTTTGAATATTAGCTTGAACCCTGTTCGAAAAATTTGTCTGCTCAACATCGTAAATAACGCAATGAATGTTGTCAAAATGAAACCGATTCCGATTGATAGTGTGTTACGCAATTTCCCCGCTGGAATATAGAGCTTAATAATTAGGAAACCATTAACGATTACACACGGCTCCCAATACCATAAAATGCCTGCAACCAATAATTATAGTTCGATAGAAATGCATGCACTCGAAATTTCCTTTTATTACTCTCGTCATAAATGCTGCAGACTGCAGTCAAGTTTCTTTCTGTAATTACCTCTTGTCTTACACCAAGAACTTACAAGACAGTAATATATGGGCAATTAATTTTACAACGGTAGCAATCAGCGTGTTTTATTGCGACAAGACCGATTCAAGATGGCGGCTTGAAACTTGTTTGACGTCTGACGTTCATCAATTTTTATTAGCGCAATGACAGCTTAATTAATTTCTTAATTACAAGTAATTTGTTGAATTCTTATGTTAATGTGTTCTTCAGTTGCTTTTTTAGTTTTTAGTTGTGAATTAATTGTATACATATGTGTTTTATTGAAGGAGTGACGAAATTTTTAATCTTTGGTTACTTGTTCGTGTGTCGGCGCTCTTTACATTGCATACGTCATTAGGGTTCCGTAACAAAATGGTAAAAAGGAACCCTTATGGTGCGAAACAGTCTGTCACATTCTTGCACATTCTCAAACATTTTTTCTTTTTTTAGGCCGCATAGTTTTCGACTTTTGATGAAAAATGTAAAAAAATACCGTCCCCCCCCCCCCCCCTTTATCTCCGAAGTTTGCATAGAGAAAAATCTGAAATTATTATGTGTGATAGAAGTTTATGTAAAGATTACAGGAAAAATAAAAGATTTTTTTCAGTTTTTTTTTTAATATATGATGGTACGGAACCGTTGGTGCGCGAGTACGACTCGCTCTTGGCCGGTTTTATTTTTTATACTTTTTACGTAGGTACCTAATACACATTTGATAAAAATTCTCCAAATTTTGACATTAAGGGGACTACAGGACTGCATAAAAAAGAAAGAGAAGCGCGATGACACAACCCGTTGTCTACGAAGAGTAGACAACGGCGCTCAATCTTAGTACAAAAAACGGGGGATAGTGGGCTTAGCATGACCACTTGTCTATCTCTACGAAGAGTAGACAACCCTTTCTATACAAAGTGACATTTCGTTTCTCCATTTTTGACATCGCACCGTAGAAATCCTTCTACAATTTCTCATTTTGTCTTTCGATTCTAGCGATCTTTGTCTAGGTCCTTTTTTATGTAGACTATTTCGGAAGAAAGTTGTCGGGGGTAATGAAGACAATTTGATTTTGTAATCGCCAAGCTAAAGACAGTAGAAAACTTTCTACTCGACGGTCGCAAAGTATACACGGTTATCTACAAAATCATTTTCTTTTTCTCTTCTTTTGCTTATATCTCGAAAACGGTGCGTCCTATCGCTAAAATAATGAAAATTTTGCCCCCTTTACAAAGCCCATAACCCCCTAAAAATCTACATAATAGGTAATAATTTTTCATATTTTCCATACAAAAAGTAAAACATTCCATATATTCCATATAAAACACGTTGAGAATCGCATCTTCTCCGGCGCTACGGGCTCGCTTCCGCAGTTTTATTTATATGTGTGACTTAATATTTGTAAAAATTGAGAATTAAACAGAAAAAAAAATCTAAGAAAAATGAAAGAATTCTGAGTCAAATTATGTAAAAAAGTGAATTTCGTAAAAGTGCAGTTAACTCTTTCTACTTTGTTGCCGTCGTACTGTCTACACGGTAACGTCATTTTTGTCTACCCTTCCGTCGACAAGACGCTTCTCTACGGTCCTCGTGCTAAGCCTGCTGGTAATTTATTGCAAAATATGAAAAAAATATCTATTTCCAATAAAAATCTATTGATAGGACTAAAAAATTAAAACATTATTACATTAATATGTTGCTTGTCGAATAATCTGAGAAAAACCAGAATGATTGCATGTGTCATATTAGTATCGAGGGTTCACGGGCTATTTGTATTAAGCGACATCCTGGCCGATATTGAGTTATAATCATATCTACCTGCATTAAAAAGTGAATAACGTAAAAAATGGAGATAGACACTATTGATTTTTAACCATCGATAGGCCACTTTTCGTTAAAAATATTGATACTTTTTTTTACTATGTTCCTTTTTCCGAATAATGAAACTTTGAAATGCTCTCTTGTAAAGTTCCAAACATGTCGCTTAATACAAATAGCCCGTGAACCCTCGGTATGGTTTTTAATCGTTAAAAGAAATACTTTGAGGTATCTTCGTGATTTTTTTTTCTATCGTATCAAATTAGTTGTATTATGTTTTCAACACATTATCTAACTAGCATATATCCTGAAGAATATCATATATTTTTCCGATTTTGTTTATTGTAGTAGGTACTTTTAGGTATTATAAAACTTGCGTTTAGGTCCTGGACTAAAGCATTATTTCTTTCTGAACGTCAATACAATTAACAAAGTCTACTTCACGTTCTCTTCGTCGTTCCCTAGTCTTATTCAGACAGATAGAAGTTTCAAACAAATTTTTTGTTCCATTGCCTCTATGTTACGCAGAGGCGGCTTGCATTCAGCCTAAACCGGAAAACAAACAAATAAAAACTTTTTTACAAATCACTGCACGTACAAAGCAGAACTTTTTACGAATCTTATTCAATGCGGATCTTTTGGAAAATATTCGGGGTTCCGAAATTAGGAATAGGGGCGTTATCCGGCCGACTTGGCACCTTCGTTAACCGGGCTTCGGAGCTGTCTTAACGGGATACGACCAGCCGGGTGAAAAATACAGATATCGATAAACTGTGGCCTGGTAGTGTCTAGGGTTGTTTGTATTCTCTTGCCAAGGGTTTTTTAGTTTCAGTAAGTTCTTATTTCGAAATATTATGAAGATGCTCTGGTTCATAATATGCTGGTATATTTAAAGTTTTGGTCTATTTTATATATTTTTTTTAATCAAAATAATGAAGGTCATTGCGACCGTTATTATACCTATTGGAAAAGTTATTATACGAATAGTCTGCATTGAAAATGTAAAATTGTGAATATGTAACTTCACCTAGGTATCTACAGCTCGCGCCCGACAATCGGCCATATGGAATTCTTTCTCTTATTTAAATATTTTTTAAGGGGTAAGCGCTAAGGTAGCCCGCGAAATTCAACTTTTCTTGCGTTTTTTGCAATTTGCAGGTCAGTGTCAGATTGTATCTTGATCAAAATATGATTAGCGACAATCAATACATTTCTCTAAGTTAGATTTGCCCCGGATTGGTTTGATTTCGGAAATCAAAAACGCTAGAAAATTTTAATTCGCGGGCTACCCTAGCGCAATCACCGTAAGAAGACTGCGCTACTGCCGAGCATGAGGTCCAGGGTTCGATTCCCGGGACAGGCAAAATGATATTGGGTTTTTCTATGTGGAATCTCTCATTAGCAGCGCGGAGTCCGGGTGATGGTAATAGGCTCGCCGCCTATTACAAGGGACTTAAACATTACTGACGAAATGTGGGTGTAAGTACTACTTATCTATATTTAAGTACACCTCTGTCAAACCCTTCAGGGAATCAAGGCGTGCAGTTATGTTATGTTTAAAAAAAAAACGCAAAATTTTCAAAAGAAACTCCCACTTATTCAGCCATTCATTATGTTCAAGATTTCAAAAATCGAAATGAGCGTTTGAACCTCGAATGCGTTCGGAACTTACATCAAAAGTCCATTTCGGGCGATACGTCTTGGAACCGACCAACTATCGAGATTCGAACGTCTCCACCTTTTGAAATTCAACGATATTTTAATGGCCACTATCGGGCTGGGTCGATTGATTTCTTTTTTTTTTTTTTTCAAGTTCCGCTCTTGAGCTTTGACAGAGCCCGATATTGCTTCGAAGCCTGACTTTTTATTTACGGTTCGAATGGTAAATAGACTTCAGTGTTTACACCAAAAGGTTTTGATTTTTAACTAAGAGTTTATTTGACTTATTGATTGCACTTTTAATGGTGTTTGCCGCTTTAAGCTTTGATTAAGGTGTACAGAGAATGTTAATTAATACCTAAAGCTTATTGACTGTTTTCACAGCATTTATTGAAACAGCTGACGAAGCCAAGAATGTTATCTTGTCCAACAGCGTTCGTTAATAATTCATAGACGCAACTCCGTACCCGATCCTTCAAGTCTTATCCCTTAGAATCGGTTTACTGTTGTCTATAATAACAAAATTGAATAACAAACATCATTATTGGCAAACAAGCATATCCCCACATGTATCCAAGCAATTCTGGTTCTAAAATCAATGTGTTTTGGATGACTATCGCGTGGACAAAACGCAGTTGTTAACAATGTCATTTCGAGTGCGTTATGTTAGTAAACCACTCTGCACCGCAATGAATTTCAGCTTCAAAATGATTTGTTATAGCAATACAAATATATTTACTACAGACCAATTTAAATAGACCCGATATAACATGAATAGTTAACATAACTGTGTGTCAATATTAATTGGTCGTTTTTCATAATATTTGTATAAGTTGGGACTGATTGGGAAAGTGGTGGCTTTTAAATAACGTTATTGTTGCGTTACAAAGCTTGTTTAATATTGCTTTCCGTTTCTCTGAACACAGTTTTATAGAGAACTGAAACGAGTAATTAAATGGTTGTTGTTTATAACAAAAAAAAAAAAAATTTTAAATGGAGGATAAAAAATGGAAAGATATAAACATCACTTTTGCTTGTTCCACTGTACCATAGGAGGTAGGTTTAAAGTAGGTTTTTTTTCAAACTGTGTATTATTTAATTTTTATTATTTTCTTTCGAAAGTCCTTATATGTGAGCAAATAGGCTAATTGCAATAAATGATTGGTCTATGACAAAAGATGACCCATTTTTAACAGACTTCCACAAAAGAGGAGGTTCTCAATTCGGATGTTTATATTTTTTTTCATGTATGTTCGGACATAACTCCGTCATATATACTATATAAAAAAAAAAGAATTTTGCAAATCCGTCTATATATTATATAGACGGATTTGCAAAATTCTTTTTTTTTTTTTTGTTTGAAACGGGATGGTCTCGAGGTAGTCCCATTGCCACCAAGTCAGAATCTGATGAGGGGATCCCATGGAAATCGAGGGAAATTCTCAGATTATATATAGGCACACTTATAGGGATTTGGGGATTTTTTTTTTATAGTAACTCATGAATTTACTCTCGGAAAGCACCATTTGGTGTAGTGGAACTGCTGATGAAGACCACAGATGGCCATCGGAACTACTCAATTATACCATAGTATTTCACAGGTTACGGGCAATTTATGCTCGTCACAATGCATAATGACAGTGACTTCACCATCAGTTCCAGTTCTCCTGGTTCTTACTAGGGGAACTCCTCAACAATCAACGTCCCTGCATCGGGAAAAGCAATTATTTGTCAGTGTTATTATTTAAGTCAATTAATTAGTCAGTCAGTGGCAAAAAACTGAAATACAGATCCAATGACACCAATTTCCGAAATTAAAGTTACTTTTCACTTTGGAGTGTTTTTTTTTTTTTTTGTTGGAATTCGGTTGTTTTTTTTTTTTTGTAAAAAAGTTTTTATTCTCCAACTGCTTTTCACCTACCTGCCTACTACGGCTGATTAATTTATTATTCGCTATATAAACCTTAATTTTGTAGTAATAGTAGCTAGCCATCTAGATATTTCGATCCCGTCAGCTTGTATTAAATCCAAAACGCGAAATGTTCTATTAGAATGGTGTCATTCGTATAATATGGGCCCAGCGGACTATTAGCTGTCATAAGCAGGGTACCTGCCCGTAATTTGTTAATTGAGCTGACAATGCAAACAATACACTCGTCCTATCCCAAATTCAATGGAGCTGGATAGAGTTAGTGGGATTTTTGTGATCGTGAAAAATAGTATTTGGGTTGAAAATGGCTTAATGGTATGATATTTTAGTTTTTATAATAATTTCTGAATATCTAAAATACCTACCTAAGTATTTGTGTACTTTTTTTTATCCGTTTCTCAAAATAGCTAAATTGTGACTTGCTTTACGCAGACAATGACTTCACCTGTATAAAATAATGTCACAGTATTCCTAAAATATGAAAACAGTGACAGCCAGTACCTACTTCAGTACTTATGTACATAAAAATAACACCGTGGAACTGCTGTACAAACATCTAAGCGCTCCTCAATCGCACTACATCAATATTTACCGTGGCAACACTAACATCATCCTCTATGCAAATGTTCTGGAGCCCTCCATAAACAAAGGCATTGTCGACAGAGATTAACTTTCCGTTAATGACACCGTTACATGCACCCTCCAGACCCGAGTAAACCCGAGTCTAGTCGAATCTAGCCGACTCCTTCATGTATTTGCTAACATAAGGGAGTGTGTATCCAAACTATCCAGACTGTTTGGATTAGAACCTGTACTCGTAAAGTAGGACTATAATATCAGGAAGTTGGTAGTCTCCTGTTAAGTAAAATTAAATATCATAACGCTAATATTAATTTTAAACCCGTATCAAAACTGTATGGAAAACAAAAAAGTGGCTATGAAGCCAGTAATAAGGAACAAAAAAATATCACACCTAAATTAAAAACAGAGGCAAAACTTCTGAATTCAAACAAGCCCATAGCGAATTGGTCTTAAAAAACAGCAACCAAAAACACATTTGAACATCGAACAAAACAAAACTCAATAAGCACAGGCGCCATTGATCATTCGGTAACGCACGGAACAGTTTACGAAAGTTTCCAATTTTCGCTAACGACCCGCGAAGAGACTGGCCGGTTAGTTCATTATTTTCCAAAATTGTACGTGAGGGTTTCCTTTTCTGTTTCGTAACTTGATGTATGATTAAAGTTTTTGTCCTTGGCTCGTTTTTCTTTTTCTGTAGTGTAATTTGGCGCGAAATTCTCGTTCGAGCACAGATTAAAAAGTCTTCTACGCAGGTTAAGTGAGTTCAAGAAGTTTTATTATCTGTGAAATTGTTGGACTTGTTCGGATTTTTGTAGATTACGTTACATCAGTTTTACTTATTATGCTTTCGATGATTATTTTAATAACCTTAATTAGTAATTATTTTTGCTTGCGCATTGGATTACTGCTCATGTCGAACATATTATCGCTAATTTAACGGCTGAATGAGCATAATAGAGACAAATTGTCGCTCATTAATTACATATTAATAATGTGCTATTTATTTCAGCAGTTTAAATTAACAAAGGGAAAAAACGCCTTTATTTAGCAACTTTGAAAGCATTCCATTCAAAATTCACGTCGCAATTCAGTTTTAATTTCCTGAACAGAAGGAAACCTTCTTCGAAAGTAAAATTCGTCGCGTAATCAACCGAAACCCTCTCCAGTCAACATTTACCTGTCCTTTCTGTTAATATCTTAATATTCCAGTACATTAATAACAATTAACGCTCTCTCGCCTTCAATAATTCAATCTTTGCCTTCGGAGTCGAGTTAGAGAGAATTAAAACATTTCCACCATTGCCCTCGGGGAGTTTAGAGGGAAAATTTTGAAGGCGTTATGAAAATTGACGTTATCTATTTTTGTATTTACTTTAAATTAATTTGGCTGGGAAGAAACTGGGTCGGGTATAAGTTCACTTTGACTAGGAATATTGTAGTACTGTGAAGGCCAAGGGCCTTCACTTCCTTGGAATCTACAAATAATACGTGTATTAGGTTTTACTCTAATATATTCTATATTTCTTTTCAATACATCTTTTAATAAATAGCTTTTCGGCCCGTGGCCGTCTAACTGACATATCAAATTCAATCTTTCGTTTTTATTTTTTCAAGGTCTTGTCTCATAATCTACTCTTCAAACCTGATGAGGTTATATGCTAGAACACATATTATAAAAGCCACTACAGTACCCTAAATGACATTGTATTTTATGCTTATCTAAAGTGCAACTAAACTGGTTATTAAAATATCGATGGCAATTGAAGACTGACATTTAAAAATACAGAACAAATACCAAGTATAAAAATTCACGAACTACCTAACAAAAACAATCCATCGAGCAGAAATCCGAGCCAACACATCAAAATTCACGCATCGAAAAAAATAAATAACAACATAGTTGTATACAGTAAAGGCGTCGTATTAAATTTGGTAGCACTTTAGTGCTCTTGGGTTGAGCTCTTGACGCCTGTGCTCGTAAACTAATGTTATTCGGCGTATAACGCGCCTTGGGAGACCTCCAGGCAGCTTCACGGCTTCGGGTATAAATTTTTCATGAACCAAGGACGGCCGAGTGATTGAAAAAGTCTTCCGCGATATTGGTACTCATTGACGGGGCGTGGTCATCTGAGTCAACCAAGATGAAATTGGTTTTTGATGTTTGCAACTTGAGATGCAATAGGCATTTAACCGTGGTATCAATTTGGGATCTCTAGCGTTTCATATCTAAGAACATTTTAAATATTTTACTATATTAATTTTTAACTGCATCGGTTATGTTTAATTAAACAGTGTCTTTAAATGCAAGCATTTAATAAAATGAAAAAGGTTTCTTTCCAAAATAATCACGGTATTGTTTAATTCATGATTCCGTATCCTAATAACTTTTGATTTGTTCGGAATTAATTGCTTTTCTTAAGGGGGAAGCTCGAGGTAGCCCGCGAAATTCAAATTTTATTACGTTTTTTTGCAATTTGCAAGTCAGTATTAGGTTGTATGTTGATTCAAGTATAATTCGCGACCGTAACATATTCGTATTTACAAAATTATAATCATTAGAATCAATAATATAACTCCTTAAGTTAGTATAATCCTAATTGTCCAAAATTTCATGAAATACCTAGTCATTCCTTAGGATTATATGAAGTTAGAGAGTTGTATTGATGATTTTAATGATTATAATTCTATAAATACAGATTTGTTATGGTCGCGAATCATATTCTGATCATACAACCTGATACTGACCTGCACATTGCAAAAAACGTAAGAAAATTTGAATTTCGCGGGCTACCTGGAGCTTATTATTTTACTTTTGTTAAGGCGAACTTAACAAAAGTAAAATAATTTTGCACTAGGTAAGTAAGTACTTTCATTTGATCTTCAAAACCAACGCTCAACTTTCTACATCACTCCAAAAATCACCAACATCGTCCAACACTCTTACCAGGTCCACCGGTATTTCATCATCAATACCTACGTCCTTTTGCGTATTATCAATTAAAATTCCTTAATCCAAACTTTGACGCTGCAAGTCGCTCCAGGTATAATTCTCAGCATATTAAGGCAATCTTGGGCGAGGATGGCAAACCCGCCCTGTATCGCCGCGAGCCATCAGCATAATTGATAGTGGCGAAAAGGGGGATGGGAGGAACCTATCCTCCCAAGGTTAAGACCTGCGTTATCTCTGATGAGGATGGTGAAGTGCCCGTGAGACATCAAGAACTCTTGCATCAAGGCACAGCGGGGCGATTGCGTAATACACTATCATTCGGAATCGGTTTCATTTTGACAGTTCAACAACATTCATTGCGTTATTGACGTTGTCAAACTGACAAATGTTTCGAACATATGAAACAATGGATTAGCAATTCAGATTCTGATTGATAGTGTGTTACGCAATTAGGGTGCAGCTCCGCTTTAATATTGGTATTTTGAGTCCCGCTCAGGACGCTGCCAATACTATAAGGTTATCTTACACACAAAGGTAACTAATATACGTTTATTAAACAGATCATGTTTCCATAATAACTTGGAAACTCCTCGTACACAAGTCCGATTAATTAAAACAGGTCTTAAAGGGACTTAAAAACTCTTCTTGGTAAAACACAAAAATATTAAATTTTGTTTCTGATTAACAATGCAGATGCTTTCAGAAACTTTGATGTTTGTTTTAATCTTATTCCACTTAGGCACTAGGTACAACGTCTGAAATAATTCAATTTAAATTTTCCACGAAGAGAACAGTGTTGAATTGCTTTAATCTTTATTACGTGGTGTTTTGTCAATTTTGTAGAATTATTATCATTTTACTTATTTATAAGGTATGTCTCGGAACTTCGGGGATAAGATCTAAGGATCAAAATACAACTTTGAAGAAAAATTTGTTTCTACACGTCGGTGTTGTCATAGCTGATAAGGTACCTAAAATCACGAAAAAAATATCAGCTGTTCAGTACATTTATGTTCGCATAATCCGTCAAAATGTACTGAACAACTGAGTTTTTTTTCCGCGTTTTCAGGTTTGGTCCCACAGTAAAAGTTGTTCATAATGATGAATACAATGACCCCTTAAGAGGTTGTTGGTGTTTTACCAATAACCCTGTATAAAGCTCCTGTACACGCAATAAGCCATTTCGGCAACTTCCACTGAAATCATCAACACATTAACAGACTTTATAGCACGTCCAACACGATGACCCATTGAGTTAGCAGCCAAAACCAATAAAACATCAAAAACAGCATCAGCAACCCCAATGTGCGCTACATAGTGTCCATTAGCATTTAGTTATGAATCAATTCCGCTGTCCAAGCCGCCGGGGGTTGGAGGTGTCCGGGTGTCCGGGGGAGTCCGGGGACGTCGGCGTCCAGACTCCAACTGTACGATTGAATAATCAATCAGCAAAATGCAAATAAGGCTGGCAACAGGCGTTGGACTGCGGTCCTGTTTTTGGGCCCATCTTCAACCGAGATATTGTTTTGCAGATTCCGTTTATCTTGCGATTAAGTTTCCGTTTGTTCTGCGTGTTTGAGAAGTTTGCCTTTCCTGGCTATGATAGTTTTGGAGTTGGCATTTCTGAGTTTTGAAATCCTCCATTTGATGTTATTTTGGGATTTGAGTATGTGACGTCGTGCGTTCACGGTCCTGGCAATTCTGACGATAAATAGTGCTTATTCAATCTGCCTAGCCTTTTCCCAACTATGTTGGGGTCGGCTTCCAGTCTAACCAGGTGCAGCTGAAAACCATTTCACATGGAGCGACTGCCTATCTGACCTCCACAACCCAGTTACTGGGTAATACGATACCCCTTGGTAAGACTGGTTGTCAGACTTTCGGGCTTCTGACGACCCGTAACGACTGTCAAAGATCCTCGAATGACAGCCGGGACCAACGGCTTAACGTGCTTTCCGAGGCACGGAGGAGTCTCGGTATGAAAAGATGGTCACCCATCCACAGACCAACCCCGGCAAGAGTAGCTTAACCTGATGGATCGACCCGTGCGGCTGTTATTACTTAGCCAGATAAATAGTGCTTATTGTCGTCCGTAAAAAAATTTGGGCAAGGTATAGGTAAAGTTGTAGGTGGAAAGTGTTTGAAAAAATAGATCTGCGGTCAAGTACCTAAGTACTTTTTCAATTTTATTTTTAAGTAAGCTTGTTGTTATCATTTCTCAATGTTTGTTGAGGTTTATTGAAAAGTCAATTTACTTCATTCAATTGACCGACCGAGTTTGTATTTTCTTAAAAATAGCCAGGAATACCAAAAATAATAGACTAATAAATAAGATTATTTCCCAGAATATAAGATTATTTCACACAAACCAATATCATTTCGCAATCTCATCACAAAACGTAGTTACCGTTTAAAGGAGCCATCTAATATAATTTTCTGGAAAAAAATAACACTGGAATAATTTCATCCTATTTAAGTTTCAGTCAGAATAAAATTCAGGAGCTTATTACAATCTGTAATCTTATCAGGAGCAAAGCCATCCTACCATTTAGGATTTCAGCAAAGCCTATTTTGTGGGAACGGAAAAACCTGGCGCAATTACCGTCCGCCATGAGACAAGCATTTTGTGAGAATAAACCTATTAGAGTGAGGAACAAAGCGGCTGGATATTGGAACTCCGAGATAGGAGAATGATTGAGAGAATCGTACCGAGGCCTGTAATTGAACTAGATCTTCAATGCTGCAAGCTTTATCAATCAAAGTTGAACTAAAATGAGAAATATCAATTTCAATATTTAGTCATTTTCTTACCATACAGTATGCGATCTCACTTATTCGCTTTTATATCAAATATTCATCTAGATATATAACAACGGACAGCAAAAATATTACACGAATATTTTTAACTTTAACGCAATATTAGAAAATTCCTTTATTTTGGTCCCAATATACGCAAATCGTTACCTCATAGCCTAAAGCAAGATTACCGCGTTAACAAGTGTTAAAGGTTCTATTGTTAAGGTCTTAAATGCGAGTATTGTTTAAAGTTCACTTAAAATCGGGCCGCTTATAATATCTTGAGCCGACACCTGGGATTTAAGCGTCGTAGGTACTCTTTGTGTTGTGTTGAATTGTTTCTTAGTAAGGACCTGTTCAGATTTGTGTTCTGATTTTCTGAATGCGAGAAAAGAGTTTCTCTAAGTGATAATGATACTGTATAGGATTATATATGTACTGAATAGGAGTGCTATTCTGTACAAATCTCACCGTGAAAACTTAGGTGAGGTGAGCGTGGAGTGAGCTGTCAATAGTGTCAATCCTAGCATCAGGTGGAATGAATGACAGCTCTCTTCAAGCTACCTACGTTTTCACGGTGAGATTTTTACAGAATAGACCGGCAGGAGTCACCAAATGACCACCAAATTTTGTGCGGCCCGTAAAATATATAACGAAAACTTAATCTAAAAATATTCTAACAAAAATCCAGGATTTAAGTAGGAAAGCTCCAGATAGGCCGCAAAATTCAAAGTTTCTTAGGTTTTTTTGCAATTTGCAAGTCAGTCTTAGGTTGTATGTTGATTAAAGTATGATTCGCGATCGTAACATATACGTATGTAATCATTTGAAACAGTATTATTTTGTGTGCCTTTTAGTTTGTGCTAAATAAATGTATTTTCCTTATTTATTTCTTTTAATACATAAATGTCAAGATTAAATGAAATTGTCATTCATTAGGATTATGCAGGGTTATTGGTAAAACACCAACAACCTCTTAAGGGGTCATTGTACTCATCATTATGAACCACTTTTACTATGGGTCCAAACCTGAAATCGCGAAAAAAATATCAGCTGTTCAGTATATTTATGTTCGCATAATTCGTCAAAATGTACTGAACAGCTGATTTTTTTTTTTGCGATTTCTGGTTTGGGTTGGTTCCCATCTCGAATTAATAAAAAAGAGGCGAGTCAATCCTTCAATATCTCTACTATTATTTCCGAATAAGTTTATTTATTTATTATAACACCTTAAATCTATCATTACAGGTTGCCCTAATGCAATAGTTAAGTCTACATATAAATCTCCATACTTTGTAATAATTAAATATACTACCTATTATAAACCAGATTTACAATAAACTACACAAACATAACTCTAAATTTAAATTAATTATAACATAACACCCTAGAGGTCGTCAAAGTGAAGTTGTTCAGAGAACAAGAAAACAAGTCGATTTTATACCCTGTTGAGCGTGGACAACGAGCGCGTCAGCGGTGCGCGCTGAAGCAGGTTGGTGCGCGCGGTCGGCACCACCAGCAGCTGCGGCTGCCATCTCCTGCTCACATCCTCATCTGGTATGCACATCCAAATTAACTGTAGTATGGCAAAATTTTAAAACAATAGACTACTGATTATTACAGTTCTCCTAGAATTATATATACCTACCTAAAAGCAACCGTGTAGTTGACCTTACGACCATTCACCTGATACCTATGTTCACGAATCAATAATCCATTACGTTATAATAACATTGCTTCTACAATCGAGAACGAGCATTACCTATGTAAGTCCCAGTAGAAGCCAACGTACGTTTACTCGCTGTCGAAGTATGATGAATGGCTCTCGATAAGGTAAAGTATTAAGTGTAGTAAGCGTTGTGCACTGCGTGTGGTTCTCATAAACGTTTAACAGTCATACTCATTACTGTTGCTGTTAAACCAAGCTGTGTGGTTTACTGTTGCAGATTTACGATAGTAAGGGACTGTAAAGGCTGATGAGTATTACCCAGGTACAGTGCAGCTCAAACCACTTGTTTGAGAAGAAAGACTAAATAAAATAAAAAGAGAGTTTCCTTATTGAAAAGACCAATCTGCCTCCACCTTTAGTTAAAACAATGAAATCGGGACAGATAAGGATCTTTCCGGAACGTTTATTGAAATGTATGTATCACTAATTTGATTCGGGGCGAATTAATTAACGTTTGCTCTTCAGTGAACTTTCTTTTACAATTTGATTTTCTCTATGGAACCTTAGATTCGAAGATATATATAATAGCTAATCCATAATTTTGTTAAAGCAAGTTATTATCGGAACTCGATATATAAAAATTACCTTATTCGTTTTGTTTCACGAGTGTACAATCATTATCACTAACTAAAACCTAACCCTAAAATGTACAAACACGTTTCAAAATCCCATTAACCACGTAAATCACGGATCTTCAATCCGACCTTATCGCCAATTGTCCCAAATGTGGGTCAAAGCTATGCACAGCGACATGTGAGTTATCGCGAGACTCCATAATGGCGTCGTTAGCGTGTTTTAATGCCCAAGTTCCACCATAACATAAGAATATGATGGAAATTTCTCGAATGTAGGTGAATGACGGGCAATACATTCGCGATATGTAGATGAGAGCAAGTATGTGACGTTAGTAAAGTTTTAAGGGTTGTTTTAAGCTGACGGTCGAGTTAGTGTCCTCTTGAGTGTATTTTTGTTGGAACAGGGAAACAATTTGGTGCTATGTTTAAAATGTACTTACCTAATTTAATGCAAAACCTTTTAGCGCGGAGTGACAGGCAGTTGACACTTTCCTCGATTGTGTTTTTTTTTTTGTTTTTATTCAAATAATAAAACGGAACGTCACAATCTATGTTCATACTAAATGTCAATGAGAATATATTTATATAACTATAACCTTCATCTTTTCCATAAATTATTTCAACTTTAATAATGCTACTCAGGGCCGGTGTTTTGATCCGTAGTTAACTCAACCAATGGCCATTTTGGAAAACACATTTAGCCAAAATTCAACCATTAGTTACTATGTTTAATCATCGGTTTAGTTAACTACGGATCAAAAAACCGGTCCTAAGTAGCGGGATTTATGTAATCAAATCGCGAGTCATAAATAAAATCATAAACTGTCCTTAAGGACAGACTCAAAACGCGGAAAGAAAAGAAAAAATAATAAAAGCATAATACTAACAAAACATGTCGGATCAGAAGTCCATAATTCAGTGGGACGTCGGCCGGAAACGGTATAACCGCCGGGTCCGGTTGCTTTCAGTTCACTCGTTCGACAACGTCTTAGGGTTCATTGCGGGTGGACCTTTTAGGTCTAAAGGTTGCTTTTGGCGAGGTAATGGTTTTATTATCCTAAAATAAATTACCCTTTGGAAATTATTTCACATTATTAAACCTAGGAGTGTGCTATGACTGTTTGGTAGTCTGTTTGAAAGTCACGAGTGGATGGATTACTTTAGTAATTAGGAATCACTTAAAAACAGGTGAGAATGTGATCAAACGCAGTCCATCCTATAAAAGGTATGACGATTCCCACTTGCTATTTAAACACTTATGATTTTACTTATTGATTAAGTATGAATGTGTTTATTTATCTAAAATTGTAATGACCTGTTTACCTAATTGACATATTTTAATATATTTTTTTAATGTCATCTATTGGCATGCCAGCTTAATTGTAATTGCTTGTTTGTATTGTATTGTACGTCATATATTGGCAAAATATATTGCACATATTTTAAACAAATCTGTAACCAATAACCATACCAATGTTTTACAAACTATATGATTGATTGATTGTTTGAAAAATAACACAAGTCATAAGATAACATAATTAGCCTATAATGTTGCCAGTGGTGGGGACACAATCCACCACGCGGGCCCAGTGCAGGTTGGTAGATGTCACATGTCTTCAAATTTTTGGTTCTAGGACTTTTTTTGGTCCTTCGCCGTTTTGAGAGCAGCGGTGATATAATAATTTACACAAGTAAAGCGCCTGCCTGGGTTCGAACCTACGACCTACAAGTCGTAAGTCGCGGCCGTTACCACTGGCCCACCATTGTTCCAACTGCTGCACAAGTCATATTCCAAAAAAAAAATCTCCGAATTCGTATTCGGGAAAATATTTGTAAGGCCTACAGGAATTTGTTCTGACATTCAGGTTATTTTTGCAAGCCTTTTTTATATAAAACAGCATACAGTGCAGGGAAAATCCCGGTTTGAAACACGCGTTTATTTGTTTATTACATTCTCTGAATAGAAACGTAACACCTTAATAACAATATAACATCCATCGATCATCCAAAAACATCCACATAATCACCACGCTCCAATTTCTTATCCACATCCTCACAAGTGAAAATAAATATACGGAACACTGAATTATTTATGACAGTATACGCTTTCGATACTTTTATCTAAGATGGCCGCCACGGAACCGGATGTCCCCGGCGAATCGTTCCGGGGGCGTTACGGTGACTATATAAATTACATGTTTCGATACATCAGAGAATTCGAAAAGGTAAGAAAAATGTTTTTTTTTTTTCGGGATGAAAATATCAAGTGAGGGCTCAGACGTAGCTTTATACGTGGAGCTGAATTCTCGAGTTCTTTTATTGGTGTGAACTTAAAAATAAGCCTCGTTTTTGATAAAGTGTTTGAGCAAAATTAATCTAGGCTTAGGCCTTTGTCAAATATATTTTGACTTCAAACGGTTTTCGAGTTGAATGAACATAAAATTAATAGAATGGTTTTATTAACACCTTTTTCTGAAAGTTGACTTTAATACGCAGATGTCAAGGTGAATGGATCAATATAAAATAAATAAAAAAAAAAAATTAAATCGACTTCAAGAAGAAATTAACTCAGAATTATGAAATAACTTTAGTTTCGGAAGTCGTCTTGGGATCTGAATTTTAGTTTTTTTGCCACCGACTTCCGAAATTAAAGTTATTTTATAATTTTGAGTTAATTTCTTTTTGAAGTCGATTTAATTTATTTAAATTTTTATTTCTTAATTTTTAGTTTTTAGTAAAAACTGGAATATTTGTTTGTAATAAGTAGTTAATAGTTTTAGTTAAAAATATTGCACTAGAATTTGATCAAGGTTTTGAGATGTTTCCTTTTGACACCACACCCGTAGCTCGTATCAATAAGCCAGGCCGTCACACTTACACGTATTAGTAGTCCATTATCTTGAAAACTCCTAAACCGATTTTAGTAAAACTTGCACTGTTCCCTAAGTTGAAGTAAATGTAAGCCAATAAAAATAAAATGGTCACGATCCGATTAATAGTTTCGGAGAAAATCCTTAGACAAACATACATACATACAAACTTATAACCATACATACATCTATAAAATGTTGTATATTTGTTGGAAAGCCCTAAAAGATTATTATATTATATGAATATATTGCAGTTCCAATAATATTATACACATACGTATCGAATTGATAATCTCCTTTTTTTAAGTCGGTTTAATTAACCGACTTAAAAAAAGGAGATTATCAATTATCAACACTCTTTTGCTTTCAGACTATTAATAATTTTAATAGTCTGAAAGCAAAAGAGTGTTAACGCGAATACGGACTTCATTTCTCAAGTAAAACCATCGCAAAGTCAAACCTACAGGTGAAGTTTGAAGCCTCCTTCCAAGCCTCCTAGCGAAACAAAAGAACTACGACCGGACCTATTTCCATGAAGTAAGTTTACTTGTTAGACACACACACGTCATCACCTCATCTGTCTAGCTATTTACCAGCTATCTTGAGTCGGCTTCCAGTCTAACCGGAAGCAGCTGAATACCAGTACTTTAGAAGGAGTGACTACCTATCTGACCCCCACAACCCAGTTACTAGGTAATACGATACCTCTTAGTAAGACTGGTTGTCAGACTTTCAGGCTTCTGACGAACCGTAACGACTGTCAAATATCAAGGAATGACGGCCGGGAGCGGCTTAACGTGCTTCCCGAGGCATGGAGGGATTTTGGTATGTAAAGATGGTCACCCATCCACGGACCAGCCGCGGCAAGCGTAGCTTAACCTCATCGATCGAACAGTGTGGCAGTTATTACTTAGCGACGAGCCGTACCTAAATAATAAACCACCAATATTTTCTAGACACCACAACAAAAGTTAGTTAGTCTCACCAATCCCTAACCCACACAATACTTAACGCTTCTACTAAAAAGGCTCGCATTAAATATCTAGCAGAACATTTTTCGCGACACCGCGGCAAGCCAGGCTCCCATTATTTATGGCCGCACCTGCTCACTACACTTCTTTCTGACACCTCTCGACAGTGTCTAGAGCGCTCTAGCTGTCGGCGACACCGTGTTATTAACGGCTGTGGTGTCTTTTGCCGAATATCTCTTGTTTATGTGGGACTTTTGTATATTAGTACTATTTATTTTTATCACATACCTACTAGCTGAGCCGACAGACATTGTCCTGTCAAAATTTTAATAATTCATACAAAATTCCCATAGAAATTGCACTTTTAGTTTTCCCGAATTTTCTAATTTTCCCGGCAAGTTTTAAAACATTTTCTTTCATACAAACCTTGTCCTGACAATTACAAACAACAAAAAAAGAATTAGCCAAATAGGTGCAACCGTTCTGAAGTGATGCGCGTACATACGTACATTCAGCAGTTGATTTTTATTTATATAGATTTGGAGTAAATTTTATGACATCTATACAAAGGTTTAAAAATTCTGAACGTCGCCCCAAAAAAAAAACGTACCTTGCTTTGCTGTCAAAAGATATTTTAATTGCGCATCGAAGTAAAAACCTCTTCTTTAAATCTTATGCTTATTTGAGTTCGGTAAGAATACCTCAGGGCTAAGCCTGAAAAATTTTATTTATAAAAAAAATGTTTATGTTATTGTCATTGTGCAAAACCCGTGATTTTATGCTGCATGATTGCGCCTGGGCATTTTGTTAAAACGTAATTTGTGAGAAAATAATGAAAACATTTTTGCATGATATGTGACCACAATTCGTCGTTGTGGTTCTGAGGTGGGTCACAACGTACATTGTTCTTTTGTTATGTTTCACTCATTATTAAACATTATTACTTCAATTATTGACGAACATCATGCTTCTTTATTTTCACTGACATGCACAACAGCACATGTTGCTAAACACTGCGGTGTAACGGTCGCCAAATTGTTATAATCCTAATTACTATTATTATTTTTAATATTATAAATGCGAAAGTAAGTTTGTTTGTAACCTTTTCACGCCTAAACCACTGAACCGATCATCCTGAAATTTTGCATATACGTGGTCACGTGTACAGAAATGGACATAGGGTACCTTTCATCCCGAAAAAAAGTAATGTTCCCGAGGACAACAACAATAACTTTGCTATGATGATAGATGGCGCCACGTGTCGTTCGAATCATGATTGAATTATACTATTATAGAAACTTTAGTAGTGTGTTAAGAGTTTTATTTGATTTAAGTAACTAATACATTTTGTGAGTCTAGAGTGTCGATAGACAGGTTTTTCATTCTCCTAACTATAAATGTGAAAATGTGTTTGTTTGTTGATTACGCTTTTACGCTAAAACAGCTGAACGGATTTGAATGAAATTTGGCACATGGGTAGACCATGACCTGGAGAAGGACATAGGCTACTATGTATCCTGGATCGCAGACGACGTTGCGGGCAACAGCTAGTAAAATTATAAAGCTTTTCTTTAGCCTTGAAAAAAACATTTTCGTCAACTTCCATTACTAAGGTCCGCGCAACTAAACAACTAAGGCACTGACGCATTTTTAACCGGCTTCCAAAAAGGAGGAGGTTATAATATATGTATATATATATGTTCGACTTTATGTATGTATTTTTTTATGTATGTCCTCCGATTTCTCCGACAATTGATGACTGATTTTGAAAATTCTTTTTTGTCACCAAGTCAGAATCTGATGAGGGGATCCCATGGAAATCGAGGGAAACTCTCACACCTATGGCACACCTAACACCTATAGAGATTTGGGTATTTTTTTATAGCAACTCGTGTATTTGCTCTCGGAAAACACCAGTTGGTGAAGTGGAACTGACGATGAAGACCACAGATGGCCATCGGAACTACTCAATAATTAGTATTTCCGGGGGTGCGACTCGATTACTTTAATATGGTTGCTAAGCAATTTATGCTCACTCCTCAACAATTAAAGTACCTGGATAGGGAAGCAATATTTTGTAAAAAGTGACGAGCTGTTGAAATTAGGTTATTGTAACTTAGATACATTACAAACTGACCCACTAAAAAGTGAAGAATAAAAATCTTTTTTACAAAAAAAAAAAAAAACAACCGACTTCCCAAAACAAAAACACTAAAAATTGAAAAATAACTTTAAAAATACAGATACAAAGACTTCGACTTCCGAAATTGTAGTTATTTTTCAATTAGTTGTTTTTTTTTTTTTTGGAGGCTATTGTCTTTTTTTGTAAAAAGTTTTTTGATAGAGCTACCGAAGAGTAGTTACTGTTGGCCTCTGACAAACAATACAGCAATATATTATTCAAAGTATCACACTCTATTGTATTCCATACACCAATTAGGTAAAATTATCACGTTTCTCAAACTAATTCAGTAATAAATCACTGGGCGACGTAAACCGTTTCCAATAAGTGCGGTCCACCGCTATTAGTCTTGCCAACAGGTGCAACACTTCATCATAATTAATTTGGTTCCGTTTGTGGACCGTACCGCATACATATGCAACGGCTTTTGGGGCAGCTCTTATAAGTTATTTAAGCAAATATTCAATAATTAATTTAGGTATTTTAGCTATCGGTTTGTTTATTAGTCTGTGGCAGGTTCGGACTTAATTTTGTACTCTGTGGCAAATTTTGTAGCGTACATTTCGTTATTGGAGCCTTAATTAATATAATTACGAAATAGCTGTCCCTAAATACATAATGACGTAGGTATTATAATAAATGCCTGCATGGAAAATAAATATATTTTAAGCCCACGTTCGCACGGACGTAAAAATATCGCAGGGGGATTTTATCGCCCACTGAAATTTCAACTCTCGGTGTTAAGCCGAGCATTGAAAATCCAATGCGCGAAAAAAATCGCTCGTGTGAACCTCGGCGAAGTGTAAAACTAGGAAACTTTTTGGAATGTATTACATATTTTATTATACGTACATTAAATAAGCCAAATTCAAACTTTTCAAATGTTTCCACAGTTTTAAAATTGTTTGCAATACGTACATTATACGCGGTTTGTCGAAAATGCCTTGTTCGAGTTAAACTTTGTTTTTAATATCACGGCTTTATTCAATAGGGCAGAATTCTATGTCAATTTAAGACAGGAAAATGAACCTTTCGACACCGGTACAAAGCAAAATGTAGTCAGTTATTGCTGTATAGTGCAGATAGTCTTGATAAAAATGCATTATGAAAAGCCCATTTTAAAACTACTATTCCACATTTTGCTAACCGGGTCTTGATAAAAATGCTTTATGAAAAGCGCGTTTTAAAACTACTAGTCTACATTTTCCTCCACCGAGTCTTGATAAAATGATTTATGAAAAACCCATTTTAAAACTACTAGTACACATTTTCCTCCACCGAGTCTTGATAAAAATGATTTATGAAAAGCCCATTTTAAAACTACTAGTACACATTTTCCTCAACCGAGTCTTGATAAAAATGATTTATGAAAAGCCCATTTTAAAACTACATTTTCCTCCACCGAGTCTTGATAAAAATGATTTATGAAAAGCCCATTTTAAAACTACTAGTACACATTTTCCTCAACCGAGTCTTGATAAAAATGATTTATGAAAATGAAAAGCCCATTTTAAAACTACTATTACACATTTTCCTCAACCGAGTCTTGATAAAATGCATTATGAAAAGCCCATTTTAAAACTACTATTCCACATTTTCCTCAACCGAGTCTTGATAAAAAATCATTATGAAAAGACCATTTTAAAACTACTATTTCACATTCTCCTCAACCGAGTATTGATATAATGCATTATGAAAAGCCAATTTTAAAACTACTAGTCCACATTTTCCTCAACCGAGTCTTGATAAAAATGCATTATGAAAAGCCATTTTAAAACTAGTCCACATTTTCCTCAACTGAATTTTACCTACGAAGAATGATAGGTAAACGATTTGCACCCAAAAGTACTTTATTTTTACTCATGAATTTTCGATATTACCTTCATATTCAAAAAGTTCTCGATACTCCCGAAAAATATTTACCTCGTAAAGTATCAAAACAAGGACATGTACACAAACAGTATGTGTTGTTGTGATGTGACATGGGACCCTTAACAGAAAGTTCCACTAACCTAATAAAGAGAAAACACTATTGATTGATGACAACACAACAAACACTTTGAGAGTGGAACTGTGATAAAACATGGCGTAAAACTCATACTCTCGGAGTGGAAAACATAAGTTGTTGACTATATTCATGATCCACGGTTTCGATGACAATGTAAGGTTTTGTAAGCTGTTCAGATTTTATGTTACTATACTGGTATTCAGCTGCATCCGGTTAGACTGAAAGCCGACCCCAACATAGTTGGGAAATGGCTAGACAGATAATGATGATTATTAATATTCAGATTTTAGTTAGGTACAGGGAATTTTAGTTGCTGATCATTAGCAGACTCCCGAAAGACACCTGCACACCAGACACGCCTTCTGTTGTTTCTTAGTATCGGTATGAAAAAATGCTACAGCCTGGACAGTGTCCATATACGGTAATCGGCTTACGAATACTACTTACTTACGATTACTGCTGGGCAGTTTGTTGCGCCACTTCTTCTCCTCAGCTAAAGCACTAGGAAGTGGTGAAGGGCGGGCGTTTTGGGGGACTGTCTTATGTAATTTTGACGTTCGAAAAGTGCCGATTCTCATCCTAGTTTGAATAAATGACTTGATTTTGATTTTGAATCATAAAACCCCTTTCAGTAAAAATCCAGCTAGAGGCTAAATATAGCTCCCAGCTCTCACGAATCGAAACCTGTAGCAAAGAACCAAAACACAGTTCCAAGCTTGAAGACCCAGTCCACCAACATAGCTCCCATTCATAGCCCCCAATAACACACTACTTATTTACGTTCACAAAATAAAAACATAACCATACATAGCCGGGTGTACCCCAAGACCCGGGTGTACCCCAAGACCTGGGTGTGTATCCTATGACTCGACAAACATCTACCCGCACGCGACGCTCAAATATTTGACCTGCTATTATTGACCCCACACCTATATACAGTATCGGGGGACTAAGTTACGGGTAAAAGCGGGGACTCGGGGAAGCCGGAATAGTTTATTTCGATATTCCAACTATTGTTATTCAAGATTTCTGTCGATAACGAACAGTAATAATATCTGATGTCGACGCAAGAACCAATTGTGATTATTATTAACAATAGGAGCAATACTTTTCCTATAATTTTTACTATTCTAGCTAGATAAAACAATTATAACCTACCCAACGTCCTAAAACAACGTAACCAGCTTTTTTCGATCCCAAAAACACATAGGAAATATTGCCAACCTCTAAATACCATTAAAATGTTACGGTGTGAGTAACAGGGTCATTTGAGAAGAAATCAAAGTCCCTCCAATCCGCTTTTCCCTTATACCCTGTCCGTTCACAAGAGTTACGTCTTTCGGTGGATGTTGGTATCGTAATCAAGGTGCCGATGATCTCGTGTTTGTAAACCGATGTAAACTGGGGCTACCTGTCGCTTGTTAGTCCTGTGAGGGTTAACCTTTACGAGGTATTGCATTGTTGTTGGGATTTAAATGATCTGGTTCAGGATGTCAGAAAACAAACAGAAAGTCTACCAAGTATAAGTATCAAAATAGATTGATATAGCTCCGTTTAAAACCGAAAACTCACCATTTCTGGAAAGATGTCGGGAAATCGCGAAATAAAAAGTAGGTAGGTTCGGGACACCCGGGGGTAACGGAGTTCCTTTCGCTGTATGTGTGTTTTATTAATACACAGTCATCCAGTAATGTCTCAAGTTTCAAGTGTCAAAAGTTTTGTTTTTTTAATACAGAGTTATTAAAAACTTTTTACATTTGAATCTGACGGCATGACTCTTTTTCATTACGTCACATTTTCTGCCAGTTTAATTCGTTCGTTCCAATGCGTGTTTAGTGTGTGTTCTTACAGTATTTATTTTTGATTTACATATCGAACTCAACCGTATCAGCGATTAATCTACAAAAAAAAAACAATAAATATTTAGCAAAACTCCGAATAAAAAATAAAACTTAACAGTTACAATTTATTTGTATTCACGGGTGAATACAAATAAATTGTAACTCCCAACTTCCAGAAGAATGCTAAGTAAATCTCAATTAAAAACACCTACATTAAGTTAAAAGCTTAACATTAGCAAGTACTACCGCTGCTACTTAAGTCGAACTTAGTCACACGTTTCTATTAAGTCGCACTTACAAAAACTTAACCCGTAACCCGAGAGTCTGTACCGTAAAACTCCAAACTTTATACGTTACGTTTTACGACAGAAGAAAGGGTTTTATGTTGCTACCATTTTATTGGTTTAAGTACTTATAAACCTAGGCTGAACTAGTTACTGGCGTTTAAATAGTGCGATTAAAATAAAACACAAGATAATTATAATAAAGATAAATTGCAGCTGTCCCCTAAAAATCTGAAACAAAAAATTAATAAAAAAATCTGTTCTTTAATTCTGTCCTGTGGTTGTGTTTCAATAATGTTTTGTTTTTGAGTCTCTTTTGTTTCAATTTCAAAATATGATAGACGTTTCAATTTATGTATTTCAGAAGAGAAACGTTTTCAACAAATTCACTGAGACGAGCATTTATGATAAAAGTATTTATTAGCAAATACTTTAATCTTCCATCATGCACGTCTGATGATTGACATGTAAAAAGTTTATCTAGATAATCAACATTTTGTTTCTAATAAATTCCTTTAGAGACCTAGGGCAAACAGCTTGCAGGACCTGTGATGAGAAGAAGTCCAATGAGAACATTTCACTGAAAACTGGAGTTTTATCTTATTACCAACTGAAAAAGCTACGTTAATTAGCCACGTAATAAACGTTATCTAAATCACGCTTATTACTCGTAAACTAAATAGTTATGATTTATATAGCATTCCAAACAACAGAATACGAGAGATAAAACTAAATCCAAACTAGGTTTACTGGCAAGCGGTTAGTTTTGATTAAATTATTTCCACGGAGCTTATATTTCTTCCAATATATAGCAGAATTTACGATATTACCAGGGCACACAATAAAATCGATTATCGGTAAAATTATGGTCAAGTATTTATTGGCTGTAACGGTATCGGTATTATTATGGTCGGTTTAATGAGGACTGGGTATGAATGACAGGATGTATTTTGCAGTTCTTTAAGCTTCGTGGCAATGATAGATAGAAGTTTGTATTATTTTGTGAGTTGTTTATTTACCTTCAAAATTAATTACATGGGACTTGAAACATAACTGGCGAAATGTAGGTGTACTCATCCTAACAATTCGGGGAAACAGGCGCGTATTTGTTAAAATTAATTACTGTGAAAACAAACTGATGAAGTTCAATTATTCATAAAGGAAACTTCCTAACATATTTCAAAAGCGTAGTCATCACAATGCTCGTCGTAGCACAGTGAGAGCTACGCTACGTCGTAGCTTGACGCGTAGCGCTGCGTGACGCGTCGTAGCGCACCTATCAGGGGGCCAGGGGGCTACGAAGATACGGGCCCGTCAAAAGTAGTTGAACCGTCAAAACAAGTGTCAAATTCAATTTTACGGACGGGCAAATACACATTGGGAGTTGGGACAACTATCAAATCGTGTTGTCGGGCCTCTAACTATTCATATGTCCGTAAGTTATACGGAGTAGGAAACGCTTGTAACTTCGGCTGAAATTACAGATTTCGTATTTAGGGAGTAGACGCCCAGTTTTGAAGTTTGTGTCTCGAGCGAGGTTGAAGAAAGCAACAATTATTTCTAAAATAAATTCGCGGTAGCAGCATGGATACAATCCGCAGTTAGTTAGAGCACAGTATCAGTTCTACGAAACTATGTCAAGCACAGATCGGTCACTGTAAATCCTAACTTTATAAAATTATAAATGCGAAAGTATGTTTGTTTGTTTGTTTGTTACCTTTTCACGCCTAAACCACTGAACCGATCATCCTAAAATTTTGCATAAATACGTTTTAACGTGTTCAGTAACGGACATAGGGTATCTTTCATCCCAAAAAAAAGTACTGTTCCCGAGGAAAACAATAATAACGTTCTTATGCTAATAGATGGCGCCACGTGTCTTTCGAAGCATGATTGAATTATATTATTATATTAACTTTAGTAGTGTGTTAAGAGTTTTATTTTATTTTTTTTATTTAAGTATCCAATACCTTTATGAGTCTAGAGAGTCGATAGACCGGTTTTCATCCCATTATCCTACTTTAATATTATAAATGCGAAAGTTTGTGAGGATGGATGTTACTCTTTCACGCAAAAACTGCTCAACGGATTTTGGTGAAATTTGGCACACAGATAGTTTATTACCTGGATTAACACATACGATACTTTTATCCCCATATTCCTACGGGTTCGAGACGTACGCGGGTGAAACATTAGGATTAGGATACTTTTGATCCTGGTAGTGCGTTCCCGTGGGACAATTTCCGACAACCACGCGGGCGAAGCCGCGGTCATAAGCTAGTATACCTATATTCCACAATATGAAACATGAAACACTTACAAACTATTTTACCATCCTTACGAAAAAGGATAAAATAACACCCAAAGATGTTGTTTTAAAAGCCGCGTCATCCGCCGTCCCAAGGTCGTCTTTCTCCCATTTCCCTCCGCATATTCTTAATTTACGAGCTCAGTTACCATAAGAACTCACTCGAAAGCCGTAAAAAGCGTCAGTATCAACAAAATACGTTTCTGTCCATTAAACTGGGCTATTTGCGAGCGATCGTCAATGCGTATGTGACGCAATAAAAAAAAAGTTGAGATGTATTTTTTTTTGTGTTGGCTACTATGGTTACGTCACAGTGTTTTTTCGGATAAAGTTTGTTGATTATGCCTTTTGAGCAACAATTTAGTAGTTCGACACTGCACTCCATAATCGTAAAGAATATATATTTTTTTTTTTATTTGAGATGGTTTTTCTTTTGAGAGACAGAGACTAAGTCGACGATGGAGTGAGCTTACCCAGAAGACACCTGTTCACTTTCACTTTGAAGAGATTACGGTTGTATGCGCTCGGAAACACAGACGCAGGTAGTGAGTTCCACTCTTTTGCTGTGCGCATTTTACAACTGAAAAGGGATGGTAACTGGCAGTGCGTCTAGATGTCCGATGGTAGAAGGGGACGGTGGAATGAGGTCGTGGAGTTCTTGGGCACACTCTCCGAAGTACAATCTGTAGAAGACCGACAAGCAGGCAACCTTGCGGCGATGAGCCAAGCTGTGAAGCTTGGCATCCACTAGTTCTACGTCGCCAATGAGCCTCTTAGCTCTGCGTTCCACCGAGTCAAGCGCAATATAAAGAAAATAATAATAAAAATATGTTTGTTATTATGTCATAAACATAACAACATAAATACAGAAGTGACCATCAATTAATTAGGGTCAATACCAACCAATAAATTGCTTATTATTATTGCCCATTGTAAAAATAAACAACCTGACGTCACACGGACTACGACTAAATACTGGGTCAAATTAAATTAGCTAGCGAAACACACGTGATGGCCACGTTAAGATTTTTTGGCCTTATCTTCATTACTCATTAGATATCGATACCTTTCGGTACTCGGTATCGTTCAGAACTCTTCACAAACTCACATCAGTATCACATATTCCACCAGAGTTTCCCTGGTAAGAGCCATAAGGATAGAGTTTACTACCCTCAGATGACGAGCCTCGATCGTCACACGATACCGTCAGGGGAGGTGCCTTTAATGAGGCTGATGCGAACCATAAGCTCAGCATTTAGGATAGCAACCCTTTATTATCTAAAACTACTGGCTAGTTTTAGATATAAAGGGTTGATATCCTATCCTAGTAGGTACTTACTTTTACGTCCTGTTTCTCAATTGAGAATTTGAATTTGGAAACTGGTCAACATTTGGTGAAAGCGCCAGGGTAGCCCCCTAAATTCAAATTTTCTGAGAGTCGTATTGAAGCTTGTTATAATTTTATTATAATCCTGTCAATACATATTTATTACAGTCGCGAATCATATTTTTATCAACCTACAACCTGACCTTGACGCTAACCTACAAATTGCAATAAAATGTTAGAAAATTTGAATTTCGCGGGCTACCTTAGCGCATCTCCCTTAAGGTTATTCCTAAAATGTAGCCCACGAAATTCAAACTTGCTTATGTTGTTGGCAAAGAGATTTTTGACCTTGTCCTTAAATAATGTTAAAGTAGAGTTTGACAAGTCTCAACTTCAAATTCAGAAACAGCGTGTTAGTAATGGAAGACATCGGGACGTCCGTAGCGGAACTATTATGTCTGCGAAGATGGACAAAAGGTTCATTTTCCGCTGTCTTGTTTGTTGAAAGTTGCTGTCTGCTACCGACATCTATTAGTCACGGAAGCCTTAGATGGCGAATTGCCACATTAGAACCGTAATCTCGTTTGCATGCACATAATAGATAATTCGATAGTTTCGATTGTAAATAAAAATGAAAAAAAAAAAAATGCATCCATTTCAAATTCATTCCAATATGATGTTACATCGACTTAAAAAAATAAAAAAATCATACTAGTGTATAATCAAGCTGATTTCAGAATGACAAACACTATTTGTCATTAGTAGAGCAACCTAAAATGTGTAGGGTATAAAATGTGTGGGGTATTAAATGTGTGGGGTATTAACAAAAAAACATAGGCAGTCATGGGGACTGCCGACAGAAGTGAACACTTGACAGTAACGTTAGCATGTCGCATGTTGGTGACACTTGTCACATGTCGGTGACGCATGTCGCATGTCGGTGACGCGAACTCCGTCATTAGCATGTTGCATGTCGGTGACGCTTGTCAAATGACATTGACGCATGTCGCATGTCGGTGACGCGAACTCCGTAATTAGCATGTCGCATGTCGGTGACGCTTGTCACATGTCGGTAACGCATGTCGCATTTCTATGTCGCATGTCGGTGACGCGAACTCCGTCATTAGCATATCCCAAGTCGGTGACGCGAACTCCATCATTAGCATATCGCATGACGGTGACGCGAACTCATAAGATTTTCCTCTACCAAAAATCGCTCAACGCTTCACTTCAAAATTCATCTTTGTTGACATGTTTAAAAACTAAATTGTGTACGCGGGCTAGGTAGGTAGTAGAACTCACAGTAAAACTTATAACAAGCGCATGAGCAAAATTACGTAGTATTCAAACTTCAGGCACACATTTTTCGAAGAAATTCTCGGCAGTTGACGGACTGTATTTATGTACGCTGTAACCTATTTACTCGAACGACGCTTAGACACAGGATTATAAGGTCACATAAATCGTGCTGATGTTTCAGCGATGGTCCCACAGATAGTGGATATAGTGCGCGTCATCTACATAGGGAGCGATGGTTATACTGCCATAAATGATTGTCTCGCATAATTTGTTTGTAGGCTAGTTGATAAATAAGCGAATCGTAGTAATTTAATGTAAATGTTTACGATTATTTTTGAATGAATTTATGTTATTGTAACCTTTTGTCAAATCAGAAAATTGCTTTACTTTTCCGAATAATAAAAGTCAGAATAATATATTAAAAAAAATATAAAAAAAAACAAGACTAACAACATTTTTGCAAATTGCCACTTTATTTGTATTCAAAAGTTTCGCCTTCGTGATATTACTTCATCCTACATCAAATCTTCAAACCAATTCATTTCATAACCCTATTTCCTAATATTAGATAATCTAATCCATAAAAAAACCACCTAACCAATAACTAGTAAAACTTAATCTCTCCTTATTTTATTTGAAAAGTAAATCCTAGAAAAAAAGGCCGAACTCCGCGCCTACATCCAAAAGTAAATCAAGAGTGTCCAAAGTTTCAACGGAATCCTATCAAGATTTATACGGCGACTAGATCCCATATCTATCCCAACGGATATCACTCCGATCGCTTAATGAAACTTAAGAGAATACTTTGCCAGTAATCCAATATGGCGAATGGCTACGACGACGCCCCGGGATTTATTCCCCACTCGATACCAATCGCGATACCGACCCGCCTCCTACCATACGTAATTTAAGTTCCTGAATGCGGACTTATTCCGGTATCAGAAAGAAATTATAAGGGAATCCCGGTGTGCGGACAGAGCCGTTGTCACCCTACTTCGTGTAATGGTCTTTTAACGTAATGGCTGCTTTAGTGCTGCGAGGTTTTGGGACGAAATATAGCTAAGGTTTTCATTTGGTATTTCGCCGTATTTGAGCTTTTATCTTCTAGACGGAGCTCTCAATGTACGAATGCGAGCAATTTATAACAAAAATTTCACACGTTTCTCTTTTGTTTTTTTACTAAAACATTAATTTATTTTCACTCGTACAAACATGTGTAAGAAGTCCCATAAATAGAAAATACTCGCTCTTATTACACAAAAGTAGCTCAGCGTATCTCTAGCGCAATACGAATAAATGTATCGCGCATTTTGATCTACAAATATATGTACATTTACTTCCCGTTATATACGATCGTTTATGGTGCACACGACAGTTGTCCCGCTAGGAAATGCAGTGGGCGACGAAGAAAAGATGACGGATTTCCCCGAACTCAAACGAAGTCCTCCGTTTCAATACAAAGAGCTCTTATCTTCCACGATTCGTTTCGTTACATTTTAATGCGTATATTTTGTGTTGGAGGATGTTTATTGCACAATTTCGGGTTTGAATATAAAAAGTAGAATGAGCTCGTCTTTTCTGAATATAATATGGGGAATATGGAGCAGTTTAAAAGAACATACATATATACGTAGGTATATGTATGTTCTTCTAAACTACGTTGATAGATTACTTAAATTTGATTAAGGTATCTGCAAGATTTACTTAATTGACTTAAAGCCTCGATTTTAATTTTAAAAACCGGCCAAGTGCGTGTCGGACCACGAACAGAGAAAGATTCCGTTGTTGCAAAGAATTTATCCCAAAAACAAACTTAATGAAAAAAATATCATAAAATCAATGTATGGAATACATTGATACACGTCACGGTGAATTCTCGAACTGCAAATTTTAGTTTGTAATCGCAAAAAAACTATTTTATATGTGATAAAGCTAATAATTAACGATGTTTGGGATATTTCCGTTACTTGTGTTGTGAGACCTTGCTTCTTGCCAAATTTCATGATTCTAGGTCAACGGGAAGTACCCTATAGGTTTTGATTTACTTACGAGTATCAAAATATGTCGCATAAATGGCCATATTTTTTATTGCGGTACTTAGAAGTTTGATTCTGACTGGCCTGTTGGTCTAGTGGTTAGTGGCCCTGACTGCTATGCCGGAGGTCGTGGGTTCGATTCCCACCCAGGACAAATGTTTGTGTGATGAGCATGATCATTTGTTCTGTGTCTGGGTGTAATTTATCTATATATGTATGTATTTAGAAATATATAAGTATGTTTATCAGTTGTCTAGTACTCATAACACAAGCTCTGCTTAGCTTGAGGCTAGACGACGTTGTGTGATAGTTGTGGAATATTATTATTATTATTATATTATTCTTGTAGAGCCCCAAGGGACCATATACCGTCGTATTTGATATTAATTTTAACTTGATACCTCCACGCGGTCCTAATAAAAAGGGTCTTGACAGACTGACAGACAGACGGTCAACGAAGTGATCCTATAAGGGTTCCGTTTTTTTTCCTTTAGAGGTACGGAACCCTAAAAATAAAAACATGAGCTTTATGTTCAGGATTTCCGACAAACTAAAACCTGAACGCTCAAAAATAGCAATTCTAGTACCTACGTAGGTAAGACCTAAAAGACCCCATTCTTTATATCCTCAGAAGGTTTGAAGATGAAGAAGAAGACAAAGTTTTCAGAGAACTCAATGTTTTCTATCAAAAACGTAATAAAACCTAAATTATTATTATGAAAGGTCGTTTCAACCCTTACGCGTATCTTTGACTCGTTTTAATATACGATCTTTGTATGAGAAGTCTACTTAATATTTATTAAATTTTATTTGTAACATTAGCCCAAGGATGACGCTTTTGAGTGAGAGCTTTTTGTATTAAGTCATTTTCAGGATACGCTACTGGGTTATTACGAGGAGCTCGGGGCTAAGTAATAAAAGCCTCACGGGTCGATCCATCAGGTTAAGCTACGCTTGAAAGGGTTGGTCCGTGGATGGGTGACCGTCTTTACATACCCACTCTTCCGTACCTCGGAAAGCACGTTAAGCTGTTGCTAACGGCTGTCATTCGTGGATCTTTGACAGTCGTAATCAGTCGTTACGGGTCAGAAGCCCGAAAGTCTGACAACCAGTCTTACCAAGGGGTATCGTATTACCCAGTAACTGGGTTGTGGAGGTCAGATAGGCAGTCGCTCCATGTAAAATACTGGTATTCAGCTGCATCCGGTTAGACTGGAAGCCGACCCCAACATAGTTGGGAAAAGGCAAAGTAGATTTTTTGCTACTTGGTTATGTGTAGGTGATGGGAAGTTGTGTAGGTGTAACAGTAAGCCTGACATCCTCCATCATTCCAATGCTGTATAATGAACCTTCTTCCCATTGACATACCATCTTTCCTTTACCAAATCAATCAGAAAATGGCGAAAAATACAATTTTGATATCTTCATGACGCCAGAAAGTCCAGCGGGTTAATTGCGTAACATGCAATGGCAATGACTTTCGTAATGACAGTTGAACAACATTCATTGCATTATTTACATTGTTGAGCAGCCGAATTTTTCAAACATTTGAAGCAATGGATTAGGAAGTTCCTTCTAAATCTTTTGGATTGTATTTGAAAGTGGGTTACGCAATTAGGGTCCAGGTAAAGTTAACTATTTCTCTTACAAGTAGGGTGCAGGTAAAGTTAAGTATTCCTGTTACAATTAGGGTGCAGGTAATGTTGACTATTCCTCTTACAAGTAGGGTGCAGGTAAAGTTAAGTATTCCTGTTACAATTAGGGTGCAGGTAATGTTGACTATTCCTCTTACAATTAGGGTGCAGGTAAAGTTAACTATTTCTCTTACAAGTAGGGTGCAGGTAAAGTTAAGTATTCCTGTTACAATTAGGGTGCAGGTAATGTTGACTATTCCTCTTACAATTAGGGTGCAGGTAATGTTGACTATTCCTCTTACAATTAGGGTGCAGGTAATGTTGACTATTCCTCTTACAATTAAGGTGCAGGTAAAGTTAACTATTTCTCTTACAATTAGGGTGCAGGTAAAGTTAACTTTTCCTCTTACAATTAGGGTGCACGTAAAGTTAACTTTTCCTCTTACAATTAGGGTGCAGGTAAAGTTAAAAATTCCTCTTACAATCAGGGTGCAGGTAAAGTTAAAAATTCCTCTTACAATCAGGGTGCAGGTAAAGTTAAAAATTCCTCTTACAATCAGGGTGCAGGTAAAGTTAATTATGCTTTTTACAATTAGGGTGCAGGTATACTTAACTATTCCTCTTACAAACTTGAATACCCAACTCCTATCCAATAATATTATTTAAACAAATGTAGCAGCCATACCACGACGTGGTTTCCGCCCGCTCCAAGCATCCATTAATCTCAGTCGGAACGTTGCACAGATGCCGCATCTTGCAGGAGAGCAAAGACCTCTGGACCATTTGATATCTTTTATACCACGTTATACTATGCTGTCCGATGTTATGAATGAGATAGAATCGTAAAACTTCGTGTTTGTGAGGTAGTTTGTGATATTATGGAGCAATGTGAAAATGTGAAATAAGAATATTCTTAATACAAAAATATCTGACATTCATTTATTTCCTAGAATCATCATCTGCCTAGCCTTTTCCCAACTATGTTGGGGTAACCAGATGAAGCTGAATACCAGTATTGTACATGAAACGACTGCCTATCTGACGTACACAACCCAGTAAATGGGCAATGCCCCCTTGGAAAGATCCACGAATGACAGCCGGGACCAACTAACGTGCTTTCCGAAGCACAGAAATGCATTAATTCATTCGTTTTCTAGAATAAGAACCACAATAATGTATTTTATATGTAGACAGGATAAGAGACTGTGGGCATAACATAAATAATTGATACATTAAGAGTATGAGGCAAGCATAAACTATAATAATCTGAAAAAAATCTGTTTGAGATGGCCAACATCTTTCTTACAAATAAAGTTGACTTTATACTTTTCTGTTACTCGCGACACTTAGCACCACTAAACCGATAAGGCGATTACATACCAAAAACTTTCATCCCAATATACAAGACCATACGAAACAAATCAAATCATAGCATAATATAAACCCCACAATTCCTCTTATAACGTCTAAGCTATTCAACCGATTAGGAAGGCAATTTTCTTTCACGAATCGGGAATTATCTGCAATCAATCGGACAAAAGGAATGGACGAAGTTATTCAGCAAACGTCCTGCGATTTATCAGTGCGATAAATTTGTTTTGTCCACTATTGTCTAGATAGTGGACAAGTGAAGGGCTTGATGACTTTCGAGTGGGCTTCAAGTTGCAATCAACCACCTTTTGCTGTTGTTGATTTTTTCTCACGAAAGGAGATTTGTGTTTTGTTTCCTTCACTCGATGATTTTTGTTTTCATACGGACGGGTTTTGTATATTATTTGCTTTGAATTAGGAAGATCTTAATTATAATCATTTAGTTGGTACCATTGAAATATTTAAGCTGCTTTGTTGCATAAAGCCAATTGCGTATTGCATCAATAACACAAAATATCTGAGTTCATGTTTGCCAAATTAAACATATCTAGATTGGAACTGTGGAGAGTTAACAAACAAAAAATAGTTTTCAACATTCCCATATAATATTCAGGTTTGTTGTAATGACAATATTTTAAAGTCAATATTTTGCAAATTAAATGTAATAATGTAACGGTACAAGTTAAAAGCGATTAGCGTTTACACTTGGAAAAATATTTTTTATGACTATCAGTAGCCTGGAAAACGTTTCAAGTATTTAAAACAATTCTACGTCAAACAAGTGCCAGATAGTTGCATCACTGTTGTATCTTCGATTGTTCTAGCTTCTGAATATTTTCAGACAACTCTTTCCAATGTATTCAAAAGCTTTGCAAGAAGGATTTCCATCCACGAATCTCAAAGATCTTCTAAAATGAGATGGGAGCCTGGTACTTTGGCTACCGCTTTAAGCCTGTGAGCTTAGTGGTATGACACAACAGGGGGTTTCTCCGTGGTCGCATTATGAATGCAGATAACCAACAATAGGTGTATAAATAATGTTAGGGGTGAAAGCCAGGTCTAATGAATATTTGTTGCTTTTGTGCGTAAGAAGGCACCCGGTAATTTAGAAGGCTTAAGAAGGGGCATGGGTCACGTACGACTTTAAAGCATTTTCATCTAAGATGTAATGGCAGATTCATTTATATTATTCATGAAACATTGGCTTTAAAAACCGTTTAAAAAAACCCACATCTTTTTAATTTGATCTCATAGACGGTTAGAGAATTCGGACGCCATCTTTAATAGAAAATCCTTAGTAGTGATGTCTTTAAAATCTTTAGCGGCGCTCATCCAGCAATTTCCATACATTCTATCGCGGACAAATTGTCCATCGTCTGTGTAGCGCCTACAAGACACTTCCACATTTTTGCATTTTCACCTAAGTATATCAAAATATCAATCAATGAAACTCATCACTAGTCGTTCCTAACTTAATCGCATCGATGTTCCAACCTGTGTTTGTTAGTAAAATTCGTCCACCACTACTATAGCTAATTGTGAGTGTATCATTTCGCAGTCATACGCACGCGAACATAATTTATTATATTGAAACGAGTTTCATTAGTCCACACAGGATTTATGAAATATTAACAATTGAATAATTAAGCTTTTAGCTTTCGAACCGGCTGGTGTAATGTCAAAATAATATTTGATTATGATTGATTTTCGAATGTTTTATTTTTTGGTTGGCAGAATTGTTTCAAAATGGTGGAATTTTATTTGTTTGGTTTGAAACTTTTGCTTCAATCAATAACGACGATGTTTGAAGCAAGTGATGAATAAACTTCAGATTAATGTGAAAGTAGGACAGATATTCGCTACTTTGACAGCCAATCAAGGGCTCGAAAGTTAAGAAAACTAATTAAATACTAAGACAAAATTGTTTCAAGACAAAACTCTAGGTATTCCGTTACAATCTCGCCAAAATTGTACCGTTCTCTTCAGCTATTCTCTTCATCCAAATATATAATAAGGATTAATTAACTCAATGCCATCTACGCTGAAACAGTCTCTCAGTAATTAGTTTCAGTAAAGTTAAGTAATAGTAATTCACCGTAACTACACGTGTGAGTACCCCCGAATTCCCGAAACAAATGAGATTTGAGCCAGGGCTTAAGTTTCATCTGGGTTTAGCTCCAATGTCGATCCTGTGATGGGACGGTGTAGGTATTCCCATTTGGTCCTAAAGCACGGACGGGAATTTTGTTCAAAAAATAGATTTTACAGGTATGCTTTGTTGAAATAAAATGATAAATGATTTTATTTCTGTAAGTAGGTTTGTACAAACACTTAAACAATCATATTTTTAAAAACTAGATGAGGTCGGCGTTTCCTATCCGACTACTCTGAGAAGAAACGCCGAAACAAACTCAGAGATCACGGTCTCTTTTAAAGTCCAGACAGAATCTTGGTCAGATCATGTGAAGACTGAAGATTGATTATGTGAAGATTGGTGTCTGAAATGGGCTTTTGAGGAAAGAACCACACAGATTGAGAGGACCTGTCCAGTCAGTGAACGCATTTATCAGTAATCGCGCAGCTGAACTATTATTCAATATTTTGTTTTGTAAAGCTAAGATCGCTTAATAAAACAATTAAAAAGGAAGTTTATGTATTTTGGAACCAAATCTGGAATTTCCCTCTAGATATGAGCACCTAGGTATAATCCATACTTCTATACTAATATTATAAATGCGGAAGTAACTCTGTCTGTCTGTTACATTTTGACTCCTGAAAGGACTGGCCACGACTTAGCTGCTATCAGCGGAAGCTTAGTGCGGGGCGGCGAGCGGTAAGAACGAAATACTAAAATGTCTAAACGGATTTGGATGTTTGGCACACGAATATACATTTTATCCCGGTAGTAGGTACGTTCCCGTGGGATAATTCCCGACAACCACGCGGGTGAAGCCGCGGGCAAAATCTAGTTACCATTAATATTAATAAACTGCTCCTTTAGAGCATTGTAGGTATCACAGCACTCATTGTAAGAAAGTAAATGAAGTGAATAATTATTAATTAACCTAGTTTCAAGTAAATGTATTGCACCTTCCTTTGAATCTCTTTGAGGTTATGTACTTTGTAAAGTAAAGTAAAATCGCCAGAAGTGTACATTTTACGGAACTCTGTTTTATTTTTAATTACTTCACGTAAGATAGAGCTAAGCCCTGTGTTTGGCTTTTGCATTGTTAATACTTAGTACTCACACAATTAAGTACTCAAGGCTGAATATCTAGTACTAGGAAAAGCTTAATAAATATTTGCGTGTACCTTGTTTTAAAACCCTGAAGACTTAGGATAATACAATTAAATTCCGTACGTAAAGTTCATACAATGTAGGTATGCTACTAACTACGTAATAAAACAACACTATTGTAACGGTATATTAATACATTTCTGAGGTAAACTATAAACAATACAATGTTACAAAATAATTGCATAACGCGTGCACAACAAACGTAAACGTTTACAAGAATAGTTCCGCTTCCTGAAAAATGAATATTATTACAATTTCATTTCGCATAAACCGCTCCGTGAACACGATTCCTTATTCATAGGAAAATGATCTTATTACCCCCGTGTTAAAGCTTAAACTAAAACGCGTATACAAGGAGCATGTAAACTACAGCGTGTGCGTTTACAAAGGCCGATAGAGCAGTTTGTACTTTTTGCTCGCGATCACGACACCGGTAACGACTTCCCTTGCAAACGCGAAGTGAAAATGCAACGATTCCGAAATACGCGCGAATCCCGACGCCGACGCGTCGCTTAGCAAACCTTTGTACAGACACGAGCAAAAGGCACATCGATTGTTCCAATAAAAACGGAAATATTGCCGGCGTGTGAAAAATGAATATTTTTCCAACTGAACGTCCCCAGCGGTAGTTGTGAGAATTGTGACGCTCGAAATTTACCTTGCAATTTATAGTCGTAAAACAATAGCGTTTCGAACAAAATCGTCCGAGCAGATTATCGAAACGTTCGTAAACTCGTTTAAATCGGTGGTATGCCCGTTGGACGATCGGACAGTTTTCCGTGAAAAATTACTGCCGAACGGCGGCTAAGCGGTGCTTTTAGCCTAGTTTCGCAACGAGCGAAGTCACGGCACGACCTGGCGATTTCCTCGGACCACGCCGCCGTACAATTTACCGGAACGCATCTGCCAACTAAATAGGTTGGCCTCTGCGCCCCGGAACGTCTTAGCTCCTAATAAACGCTGCTGTAAACGGGTTCGCTATTCAAAAGTTGAACGCCGATTAAAACAGTCGAACGCAATTCAATATTGGTTTCGTCGAATGTAGTTGATCAAAGAGTACTAATTGTACAGAGAGGGCACTACAATTCAAGTGGTTTTACTGCCGGTGGGGCGAGTGGAAGGCGAGCAATTTGGCGGTCTGACCGCAAGAGCCGCGCATGTTTATTAGAGACAAAGAGCCCACCGCGTCGGCCCCCGATTTGCATAACGGTCTGTGTCGTAATTAGAAACCATCTCGGACGTCCCTCCTTTGTCCCGTCAAGTCTGGAGGGGACAACGTCAAACGCCTTCTATTTAGCCGCTCTCGGGATAAGCTGTATAATCCTACTGAATTAAAATAAAATGTGCATCGTGTTGCTCGGGTGCGGTGATAGTAAACTTTTGAGAGGGGTGTGATTATCCTAATAAAACATTTATGCCTGAAGCTTGAGACATTGTTGAACAAGAGAATTTTCCGTTTTACTTAATGGATGACATCTGGTAACATTTACAGTATATTATTACAGCAGTCGATACTAAACGGACCAAAGCTCCTCGTTTGATAACTTTATCATAACAAACCTGTGTCAGTAAAGTAACACACACACGCACACACACAATCACACATACCTTCCGTCTACTGAAATCTAATTTTAAAACAGACAGGTAATGAAAATTTTAATAAACGCGCCACTAATGTTGCCTACAATTTCGCGTCACCGCTAACATGAAAAATAAGCCTCACATAACATGCGTAGCTTAAGAACAGGGTAATTTATTACTTACATCGTTCATTACTCAAACATATACTTACCTATACGATGAAAAATCGTTTACAGAAATTGCTGACGTACCAAGTAGGTACAATAAATCGTGTTCTTCTTACAAGCACACAACAGAGGCGGGGAGGGCATAACTCATTAACTGGAGGCGCGTTTACGAGGTCCGCTATATCGCGGGCCGCGCCGGGATAATGACGCTAAACCGATATCCTTATTTACTGCAAATTGCGTCGGCTCTTACATCTAGGGCGATATGGTATTGGGGCTCTGCTACAAATATCTTGTTACGTTACTTGATTAGTTTTGTTTCATGGTTAAATTGAAAGTGGTAGGGCATAATATCGGTGTTTTATGGGAAGCGAGTGTCTTAAAGAGCAGGCATACCGCCTAATAAAAGTCATAGCTGTAATGAAACTCTCCGAGCGCGTTAAACAGCTCTCTAATATTTCTCTGTTGACTACCAATGAACAACTACACGAATGAATATATGTAATTAAATTGGGTTCATTGCTAAATATTAGTTATAAACTTATAATACAATCAGACATTCATTCAGTCCTAAGTATTCTAAATCATAATCAACGCTGTAATTAAACAGACATTCAATAATAAATTAATTCTATAAACTGTTAAACACACACGTATTGCCAATAATATCTCTCTCAATACAACCGTGAAATTTTCGAAACTCCCAAGTTGAATACGGACAAGCAAATCATCCGTGAAGTGAGTTTGCAAAGGGCACGCGTCCGAACGCAGCCAGCTTCATAAACGCGTTTACACACGTCAAATGCACAATGCGGCCGTTGTTGTAGATTGATTTCAAACAAAGTTAGATATTCTGTTTATGGAACGCTTTATTTTAAGTGGCAATTATTCGCAACTGAAGATATAAGTGTTGCAAGGAATAATAAAACGCAAGGCCCCCATCCCTTGCAGTTAAATATAATTCTTAATTAAGTTTAATTTTAATATCCGTCTGTTAATTGGTTCGTTTTAGAAGTAATGAAACACAGGCCTGCCATTATTTATTTATTTATTTAGCTGCGTTTTATGTTATATTGTTTAAAACTGTGGACAAAAGAAATATTAAGATTAACCACTATGAATAGGGCATTAATATTTTGTCGTCGGGTGGCAAATAGGCAGACGGGCCACGTGATAGTACCTAATTGAGGACCTTGCAGCAAAAGGGAGGCAGATCCAAATTTTTGCCGTTGCTTTATTTTTTTCACCTACAATTTGAACAATAATTAGGGCTATCGTATGATGCATGAACGAGGCAGATCCGACGAAAAACAAGCGCGCTATAATAAGATTAAATTAATTATAATTATTATTAATTAAATTAGTAATTTTGTTAAACACCCGTGCGTTTTTGTTTTTCTTTTGATTGTTTAATCTTTCACGTGATGATTAATAGTTGTTGAAATAAAAAGAATACTTATACATAGATGTATTGATATGTTTGATTATATGAAGTACAAAATAGGGTAGCATTTTTTTTTAATTTTAGTGCAAAACTGAGACAAATCCATACTTTAAAAAATCCTAGTAATTCAAAAACTTATTTATTAGCTTTACTAAAGTATGTAAATATGTTTATATCATATTATACCATATAACTCGTAGACATTAGTGTAACCAATAATTTTTAAAAACCTTTTTTCTTAATACCTGACATTTTTTAAACTTCGACTTTACTCCCTTTTGCTGCAAGATCCTCAATAAGTTATGCTGGTTTCACACGAGGGCAGAACATTGTGGCAGGCCAGTAGGGCAGATCACAGAACAGTTTGGAAGGACAGTGACTTGACGTTCAAATATAGGGCCAAATAATAGGACAGTCCGCGAGTGATAGCGATGGAGCATCAACAACGACAACAGCAACATTTACGCCACTTACTCAAAATTGTAGCACAAATTTTAATAGCTGAAATAAATAGGATAGAAAAAATTTGGATCAGACAAAACAGACCAGTCGGAACGCGCGCGCGTATACTACTGTCCTGCTCTTTGCACTGCACTCCGCTGCCCTCACGTTCACACGAGTCCAGCTACAAGACAGACGAGCTAGAAAGGTGGTGGGGGGAGCAAACTGCCCCGAAAAAATAGACCGGCGAGCTTGGTTACTGTCTACTGCTCTGCCTTCTAGCGCATTCTATGAACATCATTACCATCATAGAGACAAAGCAGTATATCTCATGTGCGGTGTGCCTATAATTACATGGTGCGGCGCCCATACTCTTCGGGATACGGGAAAAATCTGCCTAGCCTTTTCTCCAGTCTTACCAGATGCAGCTGAACACTAGTATTTTACATGGAGCGACTGCCTATCTGACCTCTAACAATCCAGTTATACTGGGTAACACGATACAGTACTTACTTTTGGGCTTCTGACTACCTGTAACGACTGTCAAAGATCTACGAATGACAGCCGGGACCAACGGTTTAACGTGGTTTCCAAGGCACGGAGGGGTCTCGATGTGTAATCGAAGGTCGCCCATACTGGAACCGACCGCAGCAAGCGTACCGTAAGTTGGGGTGATTTTGCGCCTGCCAGTAATACTTTGCTCCAAATCCGTACAAGTTTAAAAATAAAATTTAAAAAAAGTTTACAACTCTATGGTTTTATTGATGTCTGAACGCAATCATAAGATGTCAATGTTCTGTCATGGAAGTTGACAGGTCGCCATTGTTGCTATTACCTGTGCTAGGTTTGCTAGGTGTGCTGTGTTAGGTTTATTAAAACCTAACCCAAAATTAAATCAATGGATTTAATTTTGGGTTAGGTTTTAATAAACCTAACCTTGATTTTACCAAACTTTTTTTTTTTGTAAACTTTCTACTTTCACGTTGGGACTCCTTGCACAGGTAATAGCAACAATGGCGACCTGTCAACTTCCATGACAGAACATTGACATCTTATGATTGCGTTCAGACATCAATAAAACCATAGAGTTGTAAACTTTTTTTAAAATTTTATTTTTAAACTTGTACGGATTTGGAGCAAAGTATTACTGGCAGGCGCAAAATCACCCCAACTTACGGTAGCTTAAACTTCGATTGACCCGTACGTGCGTGCGGCTGTTATTATTTAGACAAGAGCCCCTCGGTGCTTAGATATAGGTTTGGTGGTAATAATTCCCCGGATGCTTCACAATCGCAAAAGCTACTATACTACTAAAATGGTGTGACGTCATAACCGCTATATTATTGTAATAAATCATGTAGGTAACAATCATGTTTATTTACTCATGCAGGTAATCGGAAATTACACGAAATAATTAAAAGCGATTAGGTTATGAATCAAGTTTAATATTAATTAATTCAAACATATACAGGATATTTTTTTTAGTAGTGCGCAAACTTTCACAGGTTATTCTACCCATGAATATGAACAACTTTCACTATGGGACCAAACCTGAAATCGCGAACAAACAATCAGCTGTTCAGTACATTTATGTTGGCATAATTCGTCAAAATGTACTGAACAGCTGATTTTTTTTTCGCGATTTCAGGTTTAATAATAATAATAATAATATCCTGGGACATTTCGCACACGGTCATCTATTCCCAAACTAAGCAGAGCTTGTACTATGGAAACCAGATAACTGATATACTACATATACTATTTTTTTTTGTAAATACATATCTACTTATATAGTTAATTACACCAATAGTGAAAGTTGTTCATATTCATGGGTAGAATAACCTGTGAAAGTTTGCGCACTACTTAAAAAATTATCCTGTATATGATTAATATTAACATCTAATGTAGCGGACATTAGATGGTAATTCAAAAAGCAGTCTCGGACACAAAAAGAATTTAACTAAACCATTATTACGCAATAGCTGAAAAATATGCTTATTCGCTTTTTGTTGGCAATTTCAAAATATATAATCATAGCATCCTCTCGATGTTTTTATAATCAGTGAAGGCATAGCAATATATAGAAAAAAAAACTTTCAAGCTAGAAAAGCTTTATCGCTTTACAATAATTATGTGGTTGAAGATAATGGCATCCGTTTGGAGCAATTTTCTTTTACTCTCAAGTTCTACAACAGGGGCTCGTTGCTAAAAGATAACTACAACCGAACGGATTGATCGAACGATAAACTACGCTTACCGCGGTCGGTTCGTGGATGGGTGACCATCCATTACATATCGAGACCCCTCCGTGCCTCGGAAAGCCGTTGGTGCCGGCTGTCATTCGTGGATCTTCGCCATTCGTTACGGGTCGCTAAGTCTGATAACCAGTCGAGGAGTATCGTGTTACCCAGTAATTGGGTTGTGGATTTGTGAAGGCAGGCAGGCTTGGTAGGCAGTCACTCCATATAAAATATTGGTATTCAGCTGCATCCGGTTACACTGGAAGCCGAACTTAGGCGGGAAAAGGCTAGGTAGATACTAGATTGATTATTTTTTCGATTTCTAACAATTCTTTTTTTCATTGTTACAGGCAACGAAAGAGCGTTCACCTAACGCCCAAAAACCAACGGTAAGTACAACCAGAACACATTCAATCAATAAAGTCCTCATTATAATTATAATTATTAGTTCGCTAATTACACGGTAATGAATTGTCTGTGACACGAGAATCAAATTACCGTGGATACTCAATTGCCTTGTCAAAAGGTTTCAAATGTTCTCGTTTTGTTTGAGACTGACTGTTTTGTAGAGGAAATTTAAGCGTTGATTGCATGGAAAGTAAGTACAGCTGTTCAATTTTGCCATAATGTACTAATGATAATTTGTGCCTATACATGGTGTATCAAAAAGGTGTGGTACAGACCAAACTGAACAGCTTTCTCCATGGGACCAACATCGTAATCGAGTAAAAATTATCAGTCAGTTATTTGGGTCGAGTACTGCGGTCATAAGCTTGTATACGCTTTTATAGCCACGTTCAAGATCTAAACCTTAATAAATTCAAATCATTCATTAAACGTAAGATGTGTCAGAAAGCTTTTTATACCTCTATATAATCTTTAAGATTATATTGAGGACAAAAAGGCTTGGGATTGAGCTGTTCCAAATTTTCTTTTTTCTCTTAGGATCACTCGTGTCACGTGTGTCTGTCTGTCTGACCGTCCGTCTGTCACAGCCAATTTTCGCCGAATCTAATGGAACGATTAAGTTGAAATTTGGTACACTTATGTATTTATGTGACCCAAACACGGACGTGTAACGTCAATAAATAAATTTTGAATATGGGGGTCAAGTCAACTTTGGGGGACAACAAAGAAAATTTAAAAAAAAAAAAGTATTGCAAACTGTACCGTGTGACATATCAAATAAAAGGGCTTACTTTAAGAGTCTCAAATATATTTTTTTTATAATTTTAAAATGGTTTATTTTAAAGGTATTTAAGAAAATTGACGAAAATTGACCATTCCCCCTTTTTATCTCCGAAACTACTATTAAAATAAAGCTTACAATTTTGAAAAAATGCAGAAAATAATTCTATAGCTATATATTATAATACCTATAAGAAGTCTATGGTCTTAAAATAACTTGGTAAATCTCTCAATATTGTGCGTACAAACTTACATTTGTCCATAGTTAAACGAAAAGGATCCAACCCTCATTAGGTGTAATGTGGGTTGGATCCTTTTCGTTCAACTGTGGAAATTTGTAGTTGGAATGTATGGGAGAACATTTTTTCAACTACAATGTTAAGTTTGTTCTTGGGATAAATTCATCCCAACTACGGAACCCTTCATTGTGCGTGGTCCGACACGCACTTGACCGGTTTTTTCTTTTAATTTTACTTACATAATAGTTATTGTGTTCACCTCACAACTCGGAAATCACAACTAGGAAAGATTCTGTTTATCATTCGAAATCTGAGTGCAAAAGTGCATTTTCTCCGCTAGCGTGGAAAGATTTTTAAAATTCGAACCTTTCTATTCAATAATTTTCTATACCACTATTCCACTGAAAATGTATTAATACTTATTTAATGTCAGTGCGCCAACCTCATTTTTAAAATAATCACACTGGCCAGCACAACGATTGCATGACTATTTTTATTTTTTTTAATAAACACTATATTAATATTATGCTGTTTTTCTTGCTCCTAGACTCCTAGTATTTTCCTCGCAGTAGTGAGGCGAAGAGTTGTGTGTTTCGCGCGGCACGTTTGAAACCCTCGCTACGCTTAGCATTCAATACAAGTACTCGCGCCAAAAAACAACTTTGCAGCCTTGCATAACAAATAGCTATTCGAATCACCTTACCCACAAATTACGACAAAACTAAAACTTTTATTGATACATTCTCGTACGCTCCAATTTAAATTACCTACAAAGTAAGTTGGATATGTTACTCGATCGGATACAAGTCTACCACATCTGTAAAATTAACAAAGATGTCTTAATAATGAATTTATTACTGTTCATTACTACAATAATAAACTTACAAAAGCGATAGACGAAAACCTGTGAAGGCGAAATTGTTAGTTGCTTTGCTTTACTGCCGCACGTTCGGAGTAGGGTTGCCAACGGCAATATAGAATCTAAAATTTATGGTTTAAGATAAATAAAATATGCTCATTAATAATATATTTATTAAAACTCAAACAAATGAAAATGTATGAATCTAATCAAAATACGCAGACTAAAATATCAAACACAGGACCAGCGGTGCCATTAGCGTAACACACTACAGTCGAAATTGGTTTCATTTCGACAGTACCAGAAAAGAAAATATTGGTAACAAAACCACAATCATGAAAGTAAAATACAATGTTGTCCCATTTGATTGTCCTTAAACTAACCAAAATTATGGCAGCAGTAGGAAAGGATTAGACTTTTATTATCTAGGTACTCTTAGACAACGAGTTGGTAAGATTACATTGAGCAGTACTTATAGTGGCAAACGTCCCCCTGCAATAGACATGACACTGAATGAATAGAAAACAAAGTATACATTTCAGTTTCTCCAAAACCTACAAAAATATAGATAATATTAATTGAACAAGAATCAAGAAGGCCACCCTACCAGTACCTAAGTCTTGGTAGATTCTGTCGCTTAATTACTCTATGTCTTATCGTATAATAAAGCGCTTACTGTGACGTCGCACATTAATAATTAGATTTAGATAATAATATAATTCACTGAAACAGATACTGTTCAATTAATGTAATTATAATAGTTATTATATTGAGTTATCTTATATTAGGTATCGAGATTTTGTACTAGCTTTGATGTTGCTTCTCATAATGAATAGTTTATTACCTACAGATAATCTATGAATATTATAATGTATTGGTATACACGACTATTATTATATAACTAAATACATTAGCTTGTTTAAATATCTACCTATGTATTTAATCACAACAAACATTGCATTTATGCCAGGCCAGTACGTGTACACTATACATAAAAATAGGGAAGTATATTTAAAACAGTTCTCAACTGTCCAATTACTTCAAAACGTCTTTGTTTGCTTGTAAACCACAATTAATTGCACTTGAAACTGCAACACACAACAAAAACCCGTCATGGGGGTAAGCTGTCATTTTGATTGATTAATGACGTTTTACATCTTTAATACTCAAGAAGAGGACTGCAGTGACACTGTTGTGACAGCGGACAGTCCTCTTTCTATGATCAGTGGTCGATCTATGGTTTACTGTCATTGTTTTTATGCACAGAGTAACTAAATCGATGAGACGCCATGTTGAAAGTAGATAAAAATAATTGATAAATATCAATTCCCTACCACAACAGTATACATTTAAATGAATTATCTGTATTTTTCCCGAATTCTATGGACTTTTCTCGTTTTTTTGAGGCAGTGTACACAGACCTGGCCCATTTTGAAACATCTCCTTTGCAAAGAAAGTAAGTCATGTATTGTACCTATGGACATTTCAGACTATCTCCAAAATGGCCTCACACTGCACACAACACCGATAGCGTCACGCCACTCACTGGTGTTGGTGAAAATAAAAATGACACCACAGTGTTGCAATATTATATTTTTAGTACTGCCAGTTTTTTTTATAATAATCAATGTCCAAAGGTAAAATTGTCCATAGGTAGAATACATGACTATACTCATACTCATATACTCAGCTGTCATTTTGGTCTAGCAAATTAAAAATCAGATTTTAGGTAATAAATAAAGAAACAGGATTTTTATTTTAACGATTATAAATCGTCGGAAAAAGGTGACAGCTCTTTGACACTACAATAGTGTTACCACATAAGAAAAAAAAAATGACTATAAGTGTTCAATTAATTCCAAAACCACCACGGTCCTCTTTTGGAAGTAAAAGAAGAATGGGAATAAGTAGCAATATTCCTGAATCACACGTTCTCTAATTCAGTTGCGGCTGTGTTTCAGAATCGATTGCGCTTTGAAGAGCCACTCCTTATCTCTTTTGTTCTAATTGTGGAGCGAGGACACCGCTCTAACCAACTTTGATGCTTTTTTGTTCCGTGTCCTCATTTTGAATAAGAATGAAGTGTTTTAAAAGTGATCGGGAATCGGAATGTTCGCTCCGTTGTCTATGCCAATAGTGAGATTCTAATTTTGAATTTTATTTTAAAAACAGTTTCTGATACTGGTAACTCTTTTCAAAATTATATAGTATAGATTTTATATTATATGTATCATTGCAGCAATAAACATTTTTGTAAAATTTTAATGAACGGCTCGCCAGCAGCCTCAGAGGTTTTCGTTGTGTGGTTAAAACCAACTGTAAAATAGGTTGTATTTTAGAAATAAATAATAATAATATTAAAAATATTTTTAAGATACTTTTATACTCATAAATCACTGAATTCTGCTCTAAAATAACTTTTGCGGTAAGCCTTAAAACACCCATGGGAACAGATGAAGTATTTAGTGTTAAAACTTATGCACTCACACAATCTAATTAAAATAAATGACTCATCGTGCACTCTGTAATTCCCAAACTTTTTGAGTGCAAAGTTACGGGTTTGTTCCTCACGACAAAAACTTTGCTGAGCCGTATAAAAAGACCCTCATGCATATTTTTCAAAGTAACATGATTCGAATGTGAAAAACTTAATACCGATAGCAAACACCGAATTTCCATCGGTATATATGTAGGTACTTATGATTTATAACATTTGTTTTTAAGAAACTCAAGTTTGTTACATAAAAAGTTTTAAGATGGTAGGTAGCCTTAGCCTCATCATGCCATATTGAAGTTTTGTCGAGAGTTGCCATCTCTCATAATTAGCGCGCGTAAACTTCATTTTCTCAGGATGCCATATTTCTTTATTTGTTTACAATTTAATTTAATTAGGTACAACTGAATTATTAGTTTTAACTCTTGAAATGCATTGCGATATTTTATTAAACGAACTAGCTTCTTACTGTCAGTGTGGTCAGATTAAATATTTGTAGACACTTTTGGAGCTAAGTTTACCGAAATGTATTTAATTAGCTGTTAGACCAGTGTATCTGTTTGAAATTAAAATAGGATTAGGTAAGTTAGTGACAAATTAATAGAATTATTTGTTACTACCGAAGAGAAAATGGTTGAGAAAAACTTATGTTAGGCTCGTTTATTTCCGCACCAAAATATCAAATGGCATTGATTAAGGTGCGTTCGGAACCAAACATTCATCAACGGCGCGATAATTAGCAATGACTGCGTTCCGAACACGTACGCCCCCCAAAATTCGATTCGGCAGCGGTTAATCAGCACCCGAATGCCAGTAATATGTACGTAATGCGACAACTAATTTCCCGAAAGAGTGCTCTACCTTCACAGGTTTTTATTGTGGCCACTCGCGATTCCCGTCACGATCTCGTGTCTACTCGCCCCCCTCGCCCCCGCTCCCCGCATCCACGGTGTGCAGTCATCAAGCTCGAAAACTTGCGAATTAATACGTGCTTAGATTCCGTGCAAAGGAGACGTGGATAAGAAAGAGATTGTTATACAACTTGTCTGCGAGTTCCAAATGAAATCTGTTAATTTCCGAACCACTTTCCCGCCCTTTTTGCGTTTCCCCGAATGATGTCGAAAAGTTTCCGAATTGTAAGTTTAAACCGGTTGATACAAAGGCTTGTAAGTTATTCAGTTAATTACTTGGGTAACTTCGAAAGGGCACCTCGACCTCTGTAACATGTAAAGAAAAGTTTTCTCGTACATTTAATATGTATGATAGTTAACTTCGTCTTCTGCGTAGTGTGAACATTTTCTCTACATTAGTCAGGTTCACACTTTCATAATTAAATTGAAAAATTACCACTTTGTTAAACAGAAGAAGCTCCACATTTTAGTATTGAGTTAGCTTATTTCTCAGAATGAATATGAAAATGAATGTCAGGATTTGCTCCTGACCACGGTTAGTCGTTGTGTTCAACGCATAAGTAATACAGACAAATGGTGTCTACATTGTTCTGACCCTAATTCGGTACAAGCACGCTGTACTGGTACGAATTTTAGTAGTTTGTGAGTAAATTTCGCGCCATATACGCCATAATAGCGTGTATATATCATTGTAGCCCGCACTAATCTCAGGCCACTTGAAATGCGAGTAATTTCGAGATCCTAGCGACCTCGCCCCTTGCTAACTTAGTGCCACTTGTCTGCGCCTCTCTGGGTGCCGCAGGGGCCCAGGGCTGCACACCGATCCCATTCGAAGCCTTGGTTTTGTGGCGGGGTGCTATTATTTATTGTTGTTGTTGGTTGTATGGTTGTTGAGATACAGGCCTGCCTCGAAGTTATAAGAAATAGAATCGTCAAGTGGCTGGAAATGATAAAAGCAAGGTGTTCCATAAGATAGGTATCCTATACTATTAAATGAGCAATATTTGTATATACTAGTAAATACCTATATACCTATTGTAATCACGATCTCGAAAAAGGCTCTAACGATTTCGATGAAAGTTGCAATATAGGGGTTTACGGGGCGAAAAATCGATCTAGCTAGATCTCATATCTGGAAAAAATCGTTTTATTCGTATTTTCGCGCAAAAAGATTCAGTTCTTAATTTCGCCGCTGCCGCCGCTGATAGGTATGCATACGTTTTAACCATTAGGTTTAAAAATGTTAGTATTTATATGTTTCAATTTTAGAATAAAATAAAACCTATCCTACTACTTACTTACTTTTTTATAACTTCTAATTTTCATTGGTCTAGAAAGCTCCAAAATTTTGTAAGTATTTAACCTCTCTAGCACTGGCCAATAGGTGCCAGCGCGTAGACGGTGGCGCCACCTTCGAATATTAGTAATTTTGCGTAGAAATGAAACTAAATCAATGCCCAATATTTTTCCTACAATTGCAATCGTTTACAAATATTATTATCATATTCGGGTCTAGCTACGATTCATATCTGGGAAAATTCGTTTTCTCTATTTTCACCCGAGCAGAGCTCGGTAGACCAGATACTTATAAATTATGAGAGAAAATTAGAAGAGATTTAAATGTTAAATTCCTATGTAAAAGCTTTTAAAACTCTGAATTCTGCTTTGATTGCAGACCCAATTATGCAAGACCCAAAGAGAAAGGGCGACTCCCATTTCATATTTGGCCCAGTTATCGGACATGATATCTAATGGCAGACATTCTGAGGAGGTCATTATACTATATTATACACAGGACCCTCATTCTGACCCAAAAGGACCATTCACTTGAGAGACAAACACTAAACAGTCATTAAAATCTAGGGCTCCACTTACTGAAGCCTAAATCACGACCAACCCTAACCCTAAGTCAAGCGTCGGCACTGTTCGGACCCTCTCGTCGGTGCTTGGGCGCACTCGGTATTATTCGGGAACTAAACAGAACCTATCAGAATTAATTGGCGGCGGAACGTAGCGAGCCCGCAGATTGGGACTTCATAAGATTAGCAATGCTCTTGGGAGTACTTCCAGTACTTAATAATTGAAGTTCTCTCTGATGTATTTTAAGGTTTCAATAGATAGACGTATGAGAAAATGTTTACGAACGCCGCAAACGAAACTTACCTGTTCGGCAGTTAAAGTTCTATAGAGAAATCATTGCCAAACAAATAATAAGTATGAGAAAGTAGCATCTATTTATCAAAGTCAAACATTTTTATTTCTTCAACATGCTTTCGAAGTGTTATCAAAGCCGAGTGAAAGTTACGTAAGCGTACATCGTACTTACAAAAGAAATCGCGAAACATCGACATTTAACAAATGATACAGGGCCCTCGAGCCGCCCTCTACAAATCGCTTCACAATTGTCGATCTCGCCCGCCTCACATTGGCTAATCCGATATCAGTAAAAGTAAATTCAACTCGCACATCAATAACCATTTTGACAGTTAAGCCGCCATTTTTCATTTGGCGCGCAACGTTCAAAAGTGGAATCCAAGCGAAAATCGCGCAGTCAGAGGTCGCGTTCGAAACAAAAAAGCTGCCTTGTACCGAGGGCACGCAAACATCGAAACTGCATCGAGAATCCCCTTTTAAACCCCTTATATTGCAGCTTTAATCTCACTGTGGAAACTTTTCGCCGTAACTAACGCAGCGATGGAATGGGTGGTGGAATTTTGCTCTTCTAACGTTGGAACTGGGGCGGTACTGTAGATCAACTTCCGAGCCATTTATTCACAAATCGAGTTATTGCACCTCTCGCAGATCGCTTTACATAGGTCATTTGTGGAAATTACACGTGGCCGCAACTTTGCGTAGGTATTCATTTCAAGATTAATGAATAAGCTGGTATGGTGATGGTACCTTTATTTGAAAGATTAATGCAATATTTCCGTGGAAGAAGCTAACGTTTTCTTGATTTCCTTCTTCAAAACGGTGCATAAGCTTAATTTATGACATAGCGTGGTGAAGATAAATTCGTTCCTGTTTATCATTGCGGAGCTTTAATAAACAGAGCTTTACGGTTATGCAATTTCACGTTTATTCACATCAAAACTTCGTAATATATTTTGAATTTAAACCCTTGTCCCATTAAATTAGGGCGTCTGTTTGCAGAATTCCACAAAGGCAAATCTAGTTATAAGTGTAACGCCACGCGTCCAAACACTGTTATCCGTTTATTTCGCTACGTACTGTTGCCGCATATCGCAAATTAAATAACGTGTTTCGACTATGAATAATAGCGGGCCTGGCCTCAGAACGCGCCCTTAATGGTAAGGTTACAATTTGAAATTTAAAATAACAACAATTTTATTGTTTATAGTTAACGCGTCTTTGGAACTAGCATACATTTGTTATACAATTTCTGGAATCAATGATGTGGCCAATGTTAAGAATATGTTTCAAAAGGAAAAAAAAACGGAACCCTTATAACACCCTTAAAATTGCCCCCCTAGTCTCCGAAGCTACTGATCCTAAAATTTTGAAAAAAATACAGAAAATAGTTCTATAGGTACTTATAGATTACAGGAAAACTTATAAGAAGTCTATGGTCTTAATATAACATGGTAAATATCTCAATATTGTGCGTACAAACTTTCATTTGCAGTTGGAATGTATGGGAGAACATGTTTTTCAACTACAAAGTTAAGTTTGCTCTTGAGATAAATTAATCCCAACTACGGAACCCTTTATTGTGTGTGGTCCGACACGCACTTGACTGGTTTTATAGATCTAACATTGAAATACTTATTGTTTAGTTTTTTTCCCCCATACTTATATAAAGTCATTTATTAGGATATAAATTACAATATATAAGCTAGCATAGAGATAGATTTGAGTATTAAAGACAGACGGAAATGAATACATTACTACGAGTATATTACTCCGGAGTAAAAACAATATCTAATCAATGCCCCACTGCAGTACTCGTAGAACCTCAATTAATATACTTCAAACTTTGCTCAAAGTGGGCCACTATAAACAAGAGCAAAACCTTTAAACAAAGCTAAGTGGCAACTCAATTAACGAACAGGTTGCTATCATAAGAGAAAACCAGCTATAATAACCAAAAACATCAGCTTATTCACCGCTACATACATAAAAGGCCAGTTTCAACACAATTTTCGCGTATCATACCTGAGCCGTAGTTTCATAAGCTTTATTAAAATACCCGTCGCAGGGCGGGGTCCGATTCTTGAATATCGTGCGGCAGCCTTATTATATTCGATCTCGCAACGCACGCGAACGTTTTGACGTACTAATTGCAGGCGGGGTTGTTAGATACGGCGTCACGGCATAGCGTCGGGTGTAAAGGGGGCCTATTATGAGAACACGGCAACCTTCTATTTTAAAGGGAATAAGGATTTAAGGGGCAAATATTTCGGGGCATTGTTGTATGAGGAATGTAAGTAACAATGTTGTGAGTTTTAGGCACGATGTCGCGTTAATTTGTAAGTGTGATGCTGTAACGCGTACCTTAACTAATTTTGTATATGCGTGTGTTTTGTTTGAGAAATTTGTTGAGGTATGATATATATCGAAGTAATGTTTGTCTTTACACTGTTCTACACTTTTGTGAGCAATTCGAGGGGAAGTTGACATTGTTATAGCCCGTGGCAGTGACATATTGCCCTGTATCTCGTCCAAATTGACAAACAAAATTACGAATTATAAACCATTCGATATTTTTAACTTGTCGAGCACTCGAGTAATCGACGGCCGCCTTTGTAAGCTTCTAATATATCTTACGCCACGCTTACAAGCAAAAGCAACTAAAACAACATATGTGTACACTCCCACCTACCTAAGACTGTACGTTAGAACCGTCATTAAAGTCAAACGAAAAATGTAAATATGAATCTAAATCGTAATTGCATCATACCTTTGCACTAATAAATACGATAGCTAGCACACGTTAGCAGCAATATCCTCATTGACATTATTTATTCGTATCCGTATTTCTCACCGCCATGCTTTTTCAGTTCGTTTGCAACCGGTGCACGCGATTGGCGCGAATTTTTACGATTATTTTAAAATTCGAACGTAAAATTCGAACGTCCGACGCTTGGAACGACTTTGCTTTAATAGGCTGTAAGAAATTGCGCTCGAGTTTACTAAATAGGTTTTATCAACTCTTTTTCTTTGCTTTTAAAGTAAAAAAATATGAAGCTGAACTTTTATACGATTCTGTGGAAGTTGATACAGTTAAGAATTGGCTCAGGGCTGTATTTCCTACCACTTCAATTTTACATTAAAATCCGGTTAAACAAGCAAACTTTCTCATTTTAAATATTAATTTATAGTGGAAACTTTTGAACCCTCAAGTCACTGTAAAGTGTTTGAGTAAGTAGTCTTTCCCGACAAGATCTAAAATTAATAAACTTTTGTTGACCTTTACAACTTGGCTGGGACGCCGAGGACTGATAAATAACGACAAACTTATAGCAGCCTGAAGAACGTCCCATATTCATATGTCATTCTATATTTAAATTCTCTAACGTCATGCCAGTTTCTAACATGAAAAACCGTGCATGGCAACCCTTTGCTTATTGTTTTTATTTACATAGGCCCCCTGTTTGATATATAATTCATTTTCACTACAACCAACTTGCTTGCGTGACGTCTCAACTACTTTTTTTTAATGTTCGTAAATAAAAAAGGTCGGACCACATTCGTCCGACTTGAACACGCAAGGGACGTAATGTTCCATTTTTTTTTTACCCCGATGCTATCTCTGTAAACAAAAACTATGCTATATTTGTATCATTGTTGTTTAGTAATTTCGTTATTAATTTTAAGGGCAATTTAACCTTTGGTAATTTTAAGGGCAGATGCTATCGTTTTTAATTTAATTTTGATAATGAATTGCGGTTTTGGTCTAAAGATGAAAAAACATAGGGGGCGTTCGAAAACTTGTGTGGCCTACACGTTAATCATTAGAATGGTGAATATTTGTAAACTGCCAACATTTGAATGTTAAAAACACGAATAACAAAAATAAAACCGTTTACACAACAATAAACCGTATAATTTACTCCCCATTCAGTTAAAAATAACCATTTATACTCATCAAATTATTACGGAATAATTTATTCGCGCCATTACCCGAACACAAAATGGCGGCCCATATTCATATGAGGCGTGATTTGCAACATTGGCTCTGATTATACCATCAACATCGTGACAGCTGTTCTATCAATCATTTTCTATCAGCTCTCATGGAATCAATTACGAACAGCAACTGTTGCACAACCACTGTCCCACAAAATATAATTGGTTTAATTTGACGAACAAATCATACGTCATTTCAGTATGACATATTCCGATTTGTTGTTGTTAGAAAGTTATTAGTTTTCTATTCAATGATAAGCAATATTATGTCATACATGTTGTAATTTTAATCAATGTTATCATCTAAAGGGGGTTATTGTACTCATCATTATGAACAACTTTTACTGTTGGACCTCACCTGAAATCGTGGAAAATAAATTAGCTGTTCAGTACATTTATGTTCGTATAATTCGTCAAAATGTAGGGAACAGCAGATTTTTTTTTTTGCCATTTCAGGTTTGATATCATAGTTCGTAATTGTGAGTACAATGAGGGAATGACCCCTTTATGAGGATAACTGTGATTAAAATTACACCCAATATAATAGTAGAGCCAAATCAAATCAGAGGATTATCGAAAGAAAATATTCTATTCGTGGAATCACTTGGATGGTGTTAACTCCACTAATAAACATTTTGTGCTTTTAATAAGTTCGCTTAAGGTCAATAAATCTTTTATTAATCTTAATTAAGCTATTGCAAACACCTACTCAAAAAAGTTACGGCATTTTCGACTACGATAGAGCAATCAGCTGGCGAAGTAATGACCATAAACGTATCACTACCTACACTAAATATTTTAATTAACTTTTCAAATGCATCTCATCTCTAGCATTAAAGCTTTACAACCTGCACCATAAACACTGTCATCATCATTATGACGCAATGCTACGTCATTAGTGGCCAGTATAATTTGACATCTCTTGACGGCGCCACTTGCAAAGGCAATTGTCAACCTTATGTCAAATTCAGAACATTCAAATGTAGTTCCATATTCCGCCGCTATGCCAAGAAATACTTGCCACGCTGTATATGACGTGAAATCTAACAAGGAATACGTGTTTTATCGCGCAGATACATCAAACTAATGACCTCTGCCTGCGGATGACCGCGTACCTTATATTGCGACATTTCGACGCTCGTAACCGATGGCCGATGGCGTACTGATAATAAATGCAAGTTTTATAAGGCTTTTTATCGCAACGGAACGGAATTTATGCGTTCACAGCGGTTTAACTGTTCCCACGGCGATGCTTTATCGCGCCGAATGCTTTTTTAATTTGCCCATAAAGTATTTGCTTTGATGATACTTTCAATTAATATTTTTATGTGTTTTAAATATTTTGATGACGAGCTTCATATTTTTTTCTCTATGGCACAAATATATTTCGAATACTAAAGTTTGATGTGAATTAATAACCGTTACGATACTTTCAGGTTTCATTAGCAAATTCAACGTCATTGAACTGTTCAGTACATTTGCATTGCCACAAAACGCAGCTGATGCTCCATATTCAAACGCAGACTAGAGAAGCATCGTAATCAATCATGCCATCGATACTCGACTAAACTTATCCGATTACACATAGTACATAAACCACGAGCCGAAATTCTAGTCAGTAAAACAGATCTATATCTGTGTTGCGCTTCAGTACGGACTACGGAAGCGGGCAGTGCATTTGGCCGCGAATTTAGGAAAGTTATTCGGCGAAAGCGGCGCGGCGGCCGACCGGGGCCGGTCACTCGCGCAGTCGCGTATTGTTCCCGACGCGCCGTCCGCACCGCCTACTGAACTCGGTTCCGTTCCATGCCACATAAAGAACCCCCTTTATTGCTCGCCGCTCGTGTGTGTGTAATCTATGCGTACTAAACCCTGAGCAAGAAAACTAATTCGAACATAAAGATCGCGGCGTTTTCGCTTGGAGTGCGGAGCGAAATTTTCATTTTGTTTCTGTAGGTAATAGGTGGAGTTATAAGCGGTTGTTGTTTATGTTCATGTTCAATGAAGTATCAGATGAAGTGTTCATTGTTTGAACAACGATTCATGTTTAGAAAAGGTAGCATAGTTCACAAGTAACAATAATTCTAATGTTCTACACGTAGGCAACCTACTGTTAGGTAGCTTCTCTAACAGCACAGAGAACAATTACATTTAAGTTAGACCTCTGTATTCAGGTGCGTTAACGGCAGTTAAAATAAGCATAAAGTTGTTTCCCCGACAGCAGGATGCGGCAGCCATTCCGCGCGAATCTTGTTGAATTATTTGTACAAAATGGCCGCCAGTGACCGTCACTTACGCTTTGTCCTGTAAAACCGTCCAGAAGCACGGTGTGTGAACATTATGACAAAATAAAACCGCTAATTGTTCTCGTTAAATGCACGCTTTTTCGCAATAAAAATTCTCATATAATTGAGAAAATAAACCAGAACTTATAGCTGAACATTAAACTGCAGACGTAATTTAATTCGCAATAATTTCATTTGTTATAATTTCCCTCCATAATCATATTTAGCACTTACACCGGTATTCAGTAATAACAGCATTATTTGTTGCTAGAACGCTCGGTGGCAATCGTAATTAGATGATTACCAAGTACGACGTCGCATTAAAGCTTTAGTGAAGCGATTAATCCAAATTATCAACACCTACTGGAAACATATTTTGAGTAAAATATTACGATGTAACGCTATGCTCTACATCTCTTTATTTCATGTTTTAACATGTCAAGATAAAGCCCAATTATAAACAACAAGCGAAGCGCCCGTAACAGTTAATCGTTACGGTGTGGAGGCGCGGCTGTAACAAATATAATAAATTAACTCCACGTATCGTAATCGATCGTGTGTAGCATCGAGATGTTGACTTTTCAATTAAGTCTACTGCCGATCTTGTGCCGACAACCGTACGATTAATCAATCGTGGTCGGACGAATCGGGTCCGCGCGTACCACGGTACGCGCCAAAATTATCACGAATTAATGGACCCTCGGTCTGGACACGGAACTGTGCTCACTCATGTTTTATTTACTCGTCTCACACTGGAATAGAAATAGCCAGGGGACGGACCTCATTTACCTATTAGAGTAGTATTGATTTGTCGCCAGCACAATGCGACGCTACTCTGTTTTTCTTTATTAAGTCCGATTCCGAGAAATGTAGATGACACAACATTATTGAAGTAAAAAAAGACTTTTTGTAACACAAAAGGCATTTTAAGAGTTCCGTACCTCATGAAGAAACAACGGAACCCTTATGGGATCATTCGTGTGTCTGTCTGTCTGTCCGTCTGTCACAGCCAATTTGCTCCGAATTTAATGAACCATTTAAATTGAAATTTGGTACACTTATGACTGTAACCCTAACACGTACGTGTAACGTAAATAAATGTATTTTGAATATGGGGGTCACTTTTAAGGAGCAAATAATAAAATTAAAATAAAAAAGTTTTGCAAACTGTATCGTGTGATATATCAAACGAAAGGGCTTACCGTGAGGGTCTTAAATCGTTTTTTTTTTTATAATTTTAATGTTATATTATGTTAAACTAAGTACTGAGCCAAAAATTTTGAAAAAAATAGTTCTGTACCTATATATTACAGGAAAACTTATAAAAAGTCTATGGTCTTAAAATAACAAGAAAATCTCTGAATATTGTGTGTATAAACTTACACTTGCAGTTGGAATGTATGGGAGAACATGTTTTTCAAGTACAATGTTAAGTTTGTTCTTGAGATAAATTCATCCCAACTACGGAACCCTTCATTGTGCGTGGTCCGACACGCACTTGGCTGGTTTTTAATACTTAATGAGCAACGAAAACTTGCTTGCCTTCCTGTCGCAGTTTCCCTTAAAATCTTCTCTTAATTTCAATCGTACTTATCGTTAGTCGATTTTGCCATCATTATTCATCCGATTCGACATTTATATCGAGTTGAGTCGATATTCAAATAGTGAGTTTAGTACTCGTAGTTCGTCGTTAATCTATCGCGCCGAACGTTTCGACTCGATACCCAATAGTCTATGCACGAACTAATTACATTTAACATCAATCTTGACCGCGTTTCGTTTGAGTTACGATTAAAAGAACAATATTTTATTGAACGCTTTCAAATTCTACTTCAATGAAATTTGTTAATTTGTTCAAACATTTAACTTGATTGTTTTATTAAACAGAATAAATAAGTTGATTATGAGTGTGCAAAGAGAGCTGTTCGCTGTCGAGATTAGGTTTTTTTCTTCGATTAATTTCAGGTTCATTGGTTTATTCTAGACAAGTTCATATTAACACAAAATAATCTATTTTAGATTACAATTTTATAGTTACACATAACTCTTAATTTAAGCATTTGTCCACGATGAGCGAGATGCGAGTAGAGCTAGAAACTAGAAACGAGTTTGCGAGCAACGAGCAGCGAGTGAACGACGGCGACAAGCGATTACTCGCTGGTATACTTATGTACCAAGCATGAGTCTCTCAGCGAGTGCTCTGCTCGCCAAGCTTTCTTTGATAACTCTTGGCGTTGCGACAAACGAGGACTCGCGCGCGGTGTGAATAGTCAGCGTACTACGTATATATACAGGGTTATTGGTAAAACACCAACAATCTCTTAAGGGGTCATTGTACTCATCATTATGAACAACTTTTACTATGGGACCAAACCAGAAATCGCAAAAAAAATATCAGCTATTCAGTACATTTTGACGAATTATGCGAACATAAATGTACTGAACAGCTGATTTTTTTTTCGCGATTTCTGATTTGGTCCCATAGTAAAAGTTGTTTATAATGATGAGTACAATGACCCCTTAAGAGGTAGTTGGTGTTTTACCAATAACCCTGTTTATGCATCTCTTTTGTTTACACGGAATTAAATTTAATTAAATTAAATCTATTGTACCTACCTTTCTTGAAATAGCCGATAGTTAGTCTCTTCCCCGCTGGCGGTAGGACAACTGCCTTAGGCTTTGTTGTATCTCACCATGATAGCATCACAATCTAACTTTATAAAAAAAAAAACAACCTATTATTGATAGGTTACACACCATAACATCTACAACCTATAATGTTCCCGCTTCCGGGACACCGGCCTCCTCTCTGTGAGAGGGACTGGGCCGTAGTTCACCACGCCGGCCCAGTGCGGCTTGGTGGATGTCACAATGTCATCGAAGTTTTTGTTCTATATGACATGCCGGTTTCCGTGAAGAAGACGGATGAAAAAAGATTGCATGCAGCGGAGATGAGAATGTTGAGATGGATGTTCGGAGCGACGAGAATGGATAAAGTAAGAAATGAGTATATAAGGGGAAGTTTGAAAGTGGCGCCAGTGACAGAAAAGTTGAAAGGAAATCGTTTGGCTTGGTATGGGCATGTGATGAGAAGGGACGAAACGCATGTGACTCAAAGAGTGATGAATATACATGTTGATGAATGGAGAGGGAGAGGAAGGCCGAAGAAAAGATGGATGGATTGTGTGAAGAATGATATGAAAGAGATGGGAGTGAATGATAGTGTGACGGTTGACAGGGGAGAATGGAAGAAGAAAACGTATTGCGCCGACCCCAAGTAACATGGGATAAGGGCAGCAAGATGATGATGATGATGATGATAACATGCCGGTTTCCTTACGATGTTTTCCTTTACCGTTTTGAGATAGGTTATCTTTTGTTTTTTTTTTTAACGAATTTCTACAGAATACCAAAGTCATGTCTGTCAGTCCCTTCATCCCCAAACTTATAAAATACCCACTCGTTTCTACCCATCTATAACCCACATTATACATATGATTTGGGATTACCAGTTTAATAGTTGCGGTCTGCGTCGGATTGTTGGTCGCATCGCACGACAGTTTGCGGCGCTGGGGCTCCAATTAGATTAAATCTAGATGCATACAAACCTAGCCATTACAGTAACGGATCGGAACAATGACGGAGTTTCGACAAGTTAATTGTTTCGATAGTTATTCGGAAGTAATAAACTTGGGTACGATGTTCTGTGGCGGGTATGTAGGTATTCTAGATATAGAACAGTTATAAATTACGTAGATCATCACCTTTATAAATGTCCTATCGTAAATCCCGTTATAATCAATTAATTATTCATACGAATATTTTCGTTTCCCGAACTTTGTTTCTGAACTAATTATAAACTTGACATTGGCTAAATGCACAAACCGTGCGAAGCCAAAAGAAAAATAAAAAAAAAATTACGTAGAAATTGATGTTGATGAGTTATGTATGTATGTTATAGTATTTTTATCTCACACGTGAGACACGCTTTACTTGTGGTGACCAAGTGTACAAACATGCTGTGAATGTGTGCGTGAAGACGAGTAGCGTCAGCACATAACACACACATAACGCACATATTCATTCACCGCGTGTTCGTACATTAGAAAAGCGCGCTGAACTTCGTGAGTAAAAATCAATCTACCTAGCCTTTTGTCCCAACTATGTTGGGGTCGGCTCCCAGTCTAACCAGATGCAGCTGAGTACCAGTATTTTACATGAAGCGACTGCCTATCAGACCTCCACAACCCAGATACTAGGTAACACGATACCCCTTGGTAAGACTGGTAGTCAGACTTTCGGGCTTCTGACGACCCGTAACGACTGTCAAAGATCCACGAATGACAGCCGGGACTAATGACGTAACGTGCTTTCCGGGGCACGGAGGAGTCTCGGTATGAAAAGATGGTCACCCCTCCACGGACCAACCCCGGCAAGCGTAGCTTAACCTGATGGATCGACCTGTGTGGCTGTTATTACTTAGCCACGAAGCTCCTCCGCGTTACTTCTTGAGTAATCGTGAGATAAAAATACTATGGCGGTCTACTTGGGGCCTAAATAAGTATGGAGTAATAAACTACTGTAACAACATAACATAACATCACGCCTGTAATACCCAAAGGGCTAGACAGAGGTGTATCTATAGTACACCCACATTTCGCCAGTTATGTTTAAGTTCCATGTAATAGGGGGCGAGCCTATTGCGCCAGGCTTGCTACACAGAAACTCCAAATGGAAAAACTTGATCCGAGAATCGAACCTAGGACCTCATACTCAGCAATAGCGCTACAGCAACAAGGCAGTTACTACCGAAACAACTATGGTTCAAAATAAGACTGTTTAATAGTGAAAGCCATTTTAACAAAAAATCAACAAAAAAAAAAAAATAAAAAAAAAATAAAATCGACTTCAAAAAGAAACGAACTCAAAATTATGAAATAACTTTAATTTCGGAAGTCGGTGTCTTGGGATCTGTATTTTAGTTTTTTACCACCGACTTCCAAAATTAAAGTTATTTCATAATTTTGAGTTCGTTTCTTTTTGAAGTTGATTTAATTTTTTATTTCGTGATTTTTAGTTTTTAGTAAAACTGGAATATTTGTTTGTAATAAGTATTTAATAGTTTTGTTATAAATATTGCACTAGAATTTGACCAAGGTTTTGAGATGTTTTCCCTTTGACACCACACCCGTAGCTCGTATCAATAAGCCTGGCCGTCACACTTACACGTCCATTATCTTGAAAACTACTGAACCGATTTTGATGAAACCGTCATGCCCTAAGTTGAAGTAAATGTATGCCAACAAAAAATAATGGTCACGATCCGATTAATAGTTTCGTAGAAATGCGTGAACAAACATAAATACATCTATAAAAATTTGTATATTTTTTTGGAAGCCCTAATAGATTATCATATTATTATGTGAATAATAGTTCCAATAATATTGCATACATACGTATCGAATTGACAACTCCTTTTTTGAAGTCGTTAAAAAGAACTTTAAGAGGAGGAGAGGAGCTCGTGGCTAAGTAATAACAGCCGCACGGATCGATTCATCAGGTTAAGCTACGCTTGCCGGGGTTGGTCTATGGATGGGTGATCTTTTCATAGCGAGACTCCTCCGTGCCTCGGAAAGCACGTTAAGCCGTTGGTCCCGGCTGTCATTCGAGGATCTTTGACAGTCGTTACGGGTCGTCAGAAGCCCGAAAGTCTGACAACCAGTCTTACCAAGGGGTATCGTATTACCCAGTAACTGGGTTGTGGAGGTCAGATAGGCAGTCGCTCCATGTAAAATACTGGTATTCAGCTGCATCCGGTTAGGCTGGAAGCCGACCCCAACATAGATGGGAAAAGGCTAGGCAGATTGATTGATATAGTAGCAAAACAGCGAACTTTCGTAGCGTACTATCATGTGCTACGACCGTAGCCGGCGTAGTCAATCATCATGCCAGCTACGCCGTAGCAGGAATGCAATATTATTTTATTGTCTTCGTACATTGTGTGTATCGTGTAGCTCGAACGGGGGGTCATATTTCTTGGTGAACAAATAATGTCTGACACAAGCCCCTTCTGCAGCCATGGGAAAAATTGCCACAAGGGTAGTCAGTAGAGGCCACCTGCGTTCATGTAACATCTTACTTAGTTGCCATCATCAATCTGCCAAACAAGTGTAGCGTTAGCCCCCTTGTCGGCCATTGATAGAAAGCTATAGGGGAGAGTTATGTTGTATCAAAATAATTGTGAATGCAAAACTAACTTATAGGAGAAATCAAAATCAAAAGTCATTTATGCAAACTAGGCTGAGAATCAGCACTTTTCGAACGTCAAAATTACATAAAACAGTCCCCCAAAACGCCCGCCCTTCATCACTTCCTAGTGTTTTAGCTGGGGAGAAGAAGTGGCGCAGTAAACTTCCCAGCAGCACAGCTGTCTATTTAGTTAAAAAAAAGTGACTCTATACAACACTGCGCATAATAATTTAGATACATTACGCAACATAAACGATTAAATTGAATTATTAGGCATGCCAGAGATGAGGAGCAAGACTTCTTGGGCTCACTACTGCCCAACAGCTCGCCACAGGTTTCTCGGCGGGTTTGTGTATCTCTCTTGGTCTGGCTCCTCATCCTAGATCCGTTCCGGCAAAGTAAACTCTACCGGCACAGGCCCAGAGTACAGGCCCTCGCAAGCTACACCACGACGTCAACTTAAGAGATACGGCGGTGGGGTATTATCATTATTATTCTTCTCGTAGAGATTTCTGTTATTTGTTTTTATAAGTAAGCTAGCACACGCCAATATACAAAAAAAAAAAAAAAATTAAAACTATACTCATGCAGAAATAAAAATACAAAACTAAAAACGTAAGCAGAACTTTATACCTAAATAAAGGGCGTGCCCACTTACATAATATATCTGTATTGAGAATTAACAGAATAATAAAAAAAAATGTTTACTTTTTTCTTATTTTAAACTGTGGACGTGAAGAACAAAAGAAGGGTATAGGATATTGACTCTAAAGACCAAAACGGAAATATGCTTATGCTTACACAACACCTGTTATTCACATAAGGTCCAGTAAGGTCAAATAAGGTCGCCAGGTCAATTAAGGTCGCCCATTTTTCAAAGAAATCGACATAAACATAGTTGCTATAATCTTAAAACACAAGTTATGTCGGATCTGGAACACTACACAGCAGGTTCGATAGCACGCCCGTGATTACTTTAATACCCGCTGCACCGACCTCTAATACCTTCAAACGTCTGGCGCATACCAAGTGTGCGTAAGAATTTTTTTTGAAATATTTACATGTATGTATATAATCGTATATCATAATTCGAGGGTTCAAGGGCTATTTGTATTAAGCGACATCCTGGCCGATATTGAGTCATAATCATATTGAGTTACAATGTGGTTATAATCTACCTATAAACTGAGATAGATACTTTTGATTCTTAACCGTCGATAGACCACTTTTTCGTAAAAAATATTGATACTTTATTTTACAACGTTCTTTTATCCGAATAATGAAACTTTGAAATGCTCTCCTGTAAAGTTCTAAAAATGTCGCTTAATACAAATAGCCCGTGCACCCTCGATAACGTAAAAAAAAACATCATCCTATGGTGGCCGCGGGCTTACAGAAGTTGTGAACCTATGGGGTTCGGCTGACATTCGAGCACATATTGACATGTCCTTACATAATGTATGGGGTTTTTTAGACAGTTGACCGGTTAATGATTACAACACGAATGCGGTACGGTCTACTTAAGGCTTCCGCAGACAGGCGCGATGTTACAACGCGACGCGTCTCTAGAACAAGAATGTGTATGAAAAAAAAAAAAAGATTATGGTAGAAAAAATTCATAGAAATGGTTCTACCAGAATCGCATGTCTGCGGGTTTATTTCTCCTTTTTGTCAGCCTATCTATTTAGCGTTACCGCTACCTGGTTAGGGGTGCTCATTTGAGGCGCTTTAAAAACTTTCATCCGTGTTATGGAAACTTTTCATTTTACATGAAGGGTCAAGGCAATAACACTACCGCCGTAAGGAGACAGGACATATCTACAGAAATATTGAAATGGAAAAAAAGACATTTTGTCCTATTTAAAATCAAAATTAAAAGTCATTTATTCAAACTGGCAGCACTTTTCGAACGTCATAATTACATAAGACGTTCCCCTAAAACGCCCGTCCTTCACCACTTCGGGAAGAAGAAGTGGCGCAACAAACTCCCCAGCAGCACAGCTGTCTTTTCAGTTAATAAATTTGACTGTATACAGCACTGCGCAAAATAATTTAAGTCAAAATACAAAGGCAGATGCGCCTTTTAATAGTAAGAATTATTAGGTTCTCGTAAATTTTACGCCAATTTAAAAACACTGGTAGATGCGACTTTTTTTGCCGATTCCGAATATCGTCCGTGAACTTCAGAGATCTTCTATCTACCTACAACAAATTTTACAGGAGGAACATAAAACTAATTTATTAATTTTTCGTGGAGAATTTTGGTAAACCAAAAAGTAGTTGGTTAGTTTTTATGTCTTTTATGAAATCATAATTAAATGCAATTAGAATTGTGTTGTTTTTATTTTAATCGTAATTAGGAGTTGGCATTATAAAAAAGGTTTGCGCAAAAATACTAGTTAGGAGGTATCAGAATTTCACGGTCGATATGTAAATAATTCTAAAAAAATGTCAGATAGGCACGTCTTTTTTCCTTATGACGGCAGAATAGGAACATCCACATTTCGACATTTATGATTATGTTATAGGTACAGTCACGAACCGGGATTGTTGAGCCACTAGCCACATCTTCACTTGGTTGTGTTACATGAATGCCGTCCGTTTTTCGTTATTGAAATGACACATGTCAAATGTCACGGGCAGTATTCGTGTAACACAACCAAGTTAAGGTGATATGCTAGTGGCTCAACAATCCCGGTTCGTGACTTTACTATAGCGACCAGCCCCTGGTTCACACGGGTACAATGTACTGTTGTGGCGACCTGTCTAAGTACTTATATCTAAGTTCAACATCAAATGTAGGTTAGACTGGAAGCCGACCCCAATATAGTTGGGAAAAGGCTAGGCAGATTGATTCAGGAAGGTTTACGAGTATGTGTATAATATATATATATATATATATATATATATATATATATATATATATCCAATCCAATCTAATCGGATTTAACCTTCACAACCCAGTAACTGGGTAATACGATATCCCTTGGTAAGACTGGTTGTCAGACATTCTGGCTTCTGATGCCACGTAACTACTGTCAAAGATACACGAATGATAGCCGGGACCAAAGGTTTAACGGGCTTTCCGAGGCAAGGAGGAGTCTCGTATGTAAAAATGGTCACCCATCTACGGACCAACCCCGGCAAGCGTAGCTTAACCTAATGGATCGACCCGTGCAGCTGTTATTACTTAGTCACGAACTTAGAAACTCGCATCAATATCCATTGTGTAGTTTAGGAGAACTAAGCGGTCAGACACAAAAAGTGACTTTTATAATATTATAGAAGCGATTCTATAAATGTAAAGATAGATGGCGGCATTTCTCTCTGAAACATCTATATCTGACGTTTTCTCAATATTCACCCAATATCATATTTATTTGCTAAATATTTACAGCCTTGATATTTCTCACGTTTCGTCTGCAACATGTCTGGATCACATTAATTGCAAAAATAAAATCTGCAATGTAGGTACGGTACTTAAAAAAATGCGCAAGCTGTACTAAAATATCCAAGCATATGGCGATATAACCAACCTCGTTAGCTATCGCATTCAGTCTCAAAAGAATATTAAAAAAAAACCGGCCAAGTGCGTGTTGGACCACGCACAATGAAGGGTTCCGTAGGTGGGATAAATATACAAGAACAAACTTAACATTATATTATAGTTGAAAAACATGTTGTCCCATACATTCCAACAGCAAATGAAAGTGTGTACGCACAATATTGAGAGATTCACCAAGTTTTTTTAAGACTTCTTATAAGTTTTCCTGTAATCTATAGGTATTAAAATATTTTCTGTATTTTTTTTTATTTTAAGCTCGGTAGTTTTGGATGGTCAATTTTCGTCTATTGTCTTAAATAACTTAAAAAAATATATTTTAAAAATATAAAAATAATATACTTGAGACCCTCACAGTAAGCCCTTTCATTTGATATGTCACACGGTACAGTTTCCAAAACATTTTTTTTCTTATTTGCACCCAAAATTGACCCTCATATTCAAAATTTATTTATTTACGTTCGTAAATAAATGAAGTAGCAAATTGGCTGTGACAGACGGACAGACAGACACATGAGTAATCCGGTTCCGTTTTTTCTTTTTGAGGTGCGGAACCCTAAAAATTGCGCAAGTTGTACTATAATATCCATGCACATGACCAACCTCATTCGCTATCGCATTCAGACTCAAAATAATATAAAAATATATATTTTTATCACTTCAATCGTAAAGAGTATACATAAATGATAACCATCTACACGCAGAAAACCATCAGTGAACCGTTGATGATCATCACCTACAGGTTTTATTTACCACACATTTGATTTTTATTAAACTATAAAGTCACAGATATAACTTTCCTAGATTGTGGACACTAAAATTAACATACCAGAATATAAACGAAGCCTCATTATATTTAAGACTTGGTATATCACAATCAAATCGCTGAATCTCTAATCTTGTCACGAAAACGCTCCACCAAATTCCACATTTCCACCTTGCTAATATGTTCTCAGCGCTCCGACGTAATTTAAAAGTATTAGAACCTTGGGAACTTTTACACGTTAAGATTTTTTAATATTCTTAACCTACATTTATCTTTGCACTCTAAAATAGACCTTATCTTCTTCACTATAGAGTGGTCCAAATGTTTATATGCAAAGTGCATTCCGTTCGAGTCGGTATATAATCGGATAGAGGCTATAAATCGCCCCGGACGGTCCTACTTGTGTTTCGGCATTCAGAATTTGTTCACACAGCATTATTCATTATCAAATGTGAATCTAAACAATTATTACGCTTCCAACGTGTTTGTAATGTGATTACTATCTGTGAAAGAAAATGGAGATGGCTTTGTGGATTTAGAAAATGTTTAAAGTTTTAAAAACATTGCTGCACGCGGAGAATAGAATTTGAATGTCTCGCTGCATTCTCCATTAGTTAGTTTTTACTTAATGCAAGGTTGTATTTTATCAAAACTTAAGTGTCTATAGAGCTACGAGATATTATGAGGAAATAAATAAACCATTAAAAACGTTGAGTAAATTCATACTAATATTATAAATACGAAAGTAACTCCATCTTTTTGTTACGTTTTCACGCCTTAAGAGGATTGTGAAGCTGTAAATTTTCATACAAAAAGAGATAACGTTTTTCTCCCCGTAAACATAGTCTAATTTTCATAATTTTTGGAAATGTTATAGGTATAATGAAAAACTAGGTCCGTATGTTTTTATTATAAAGAAATATTGCATACAATATAAGTTATTAGCATCTAAATATCTATATTTTTGACATAAAAACATCCTCGAGCATTTTTATTTTTTTAAATTAAATTAAATTGAATTACTAAAAACAAAAAACGCACAAACCTAGATTAAAGTATACTAAATGTAATGAGACCAAAATTGTCTCATTTCGTAAAGGTTTAGGGGGGTGAAAACGTTATCGCCCGAAACAATATTTATGTAAATAATTGTATGAAATGTAGGTAATTGCCTCCAAAAATCGCGCCGCGTATCGGCACTTCACAATCCTCTTAAACGGATTCGAATGATATATGACACACCGTTAGACTATGAACTGGGTTAGGACATAGGAAACCTTATATCCCAGTAGTACGTTCCCATGGGGTAATTTCCGATCACCAGGCGAACAAAGCCGCGGGAAAAGCTCGTAAAAAAGTAGGTTAAATTTAACTTCGAACATTTTTTACATCATTACAAGTGAAGCTAAGAAAAACGTGTTAAAAATAAAACATTTATATTAATTGTTGGTTGTCATTACTCGTACACAAACAGCCGCCCTGTGAGTCTACAATACTCGATAACTTTGGACCCAACTACGTAAAACTATGCCGTCTATTAATTTCAATTTCAATACAATCCCAATAAACAGTAGTGAATAAATATCCCTTGTCCCAAACGGGGAGACAAATGGCTGTTTCGGACCATAGACTATACTAGCAATTGGCCTTAGCGAGGGTCAACAAATGCCAGATCCCGGGACCCATGAATCACGTGAACTGGTTGCATGGATCACGGTTTTTCTGTTGTGGGATAAGTAGAGCGCTAGGAATAGGCGATTTTTTACCGTCTTGAAAAAAAATAGGTGAACGGACTAGATGCCTATGGCATACCTAGTTTTTTTTTTTTGTAGACAGAAATTGCTCTATCAATAAACATTTGAAGTAAACTAGAACAATAAAAACAGAAACTTTTTTAAACTTTATAGATCGTTACAAAATATCGAAATTCAAATCATATGCACTGCGCAGGGTGCGTAGTGTGTATGATTTGAATTTCGATATTATCATTTTATTTTTATTTTTTTAAACTAGGTATGCCATAGGCTTCTACTCCGTTCACCTATTATATCCTATTTTTTTTTCAAGACGGTAAAAAAAGTCACCGAGTATAGCTAAAGAACATTCTTAAGGCTTGACCTTCGTAAAATTCGGCGAAACTAAGTAACTTTGTGTCCATCTTTTACAGTACCTCTAGCATCTTTTTGATAGGAAAAATACACAATAATCTACAATACGAAGTGATTTCATTTGTCCTGAAATCTATTTTAGTTTATAGAACTGAAGAAAAAAAGAACTAAAGGTCTATTTTTTCTAGTTTTTACCATATTACTCCTACAATTTTCATTAAAAGTATTCATAAATTTATAAAGTTCTCTACAACATAATAAGGAATGATTTCATGTAATTACTTGTTTAGTCCAATCAATGGATTTTTTGTAAACAGTTAATTGCTTCATATTTTGCAATAAATTACCAGCGCCGTGTTATCGCGCTTCTTTTTCTTTTCTATGCAGTCCGACAGTGACACTTACGAAAGTTAAAACAGGACTAAAAAAAGAAAATTAGAAACATAAAGGAAAATAAACAAAGAACATTAATTTGGTAATTTAAAAGGTCAGAGGAAAACAAAACATCCTTTCAAAAAAGTATTTATACTGAAATAAGTAAGCATTAAATAGATAGGTACAAACTTTTTCATTAATTAGCAAACAAACCACTCTAATCCATCTACCAAACTACGATATTAACTTCCATAACAACGCAAATTGTTAATACACCCTGTTTATCATCCACGCCCAGCAAAAATACAGGCGGCCCTTATCGAGGGACGACAAATGGTCCTAGGAGCCGCCATGAATTACACCAACTACTGACATTTGTCATACCATCACGTCATAACCGCGGCTCTGACCTTACAGCCTTCAAAACGTGAAATATTAGGTCACTGAAAACGGGCGCGCCGCCATCTTTTAATTCAGGTAGAGGTGCGAATTTTGGTAAGTGATTTTGGGGCGATAGAAGAGTTTGTTTTAAAGAATTTAGGTTGGAACTATTCGGATGTTACTTACTTTTAAAAAGACAATAATATTTAATAGAGGCACTTAGTTATCAAAATCACTTTATAACAGTAAGAAAGTGTTTGGTCTTCCAAGTCGAAATCATAACTTCGGTATCATCCAAAGACCAAACTTATACCAAAATTTACACAGTTTAATTGCGTCGTGTCCACCATTGTATACATGTGAGGACCCCCAGTAAATCTCCGGCTATCCTATTAAGATAATAATCAGCAATTCGCAAACATCGACCGCGGAACCCAAGGCCCCCATAACTAATCCCAAAGGATTTAAATCGTACATTTTTGATAGGATTAATTAGAATTCCTCGGGCACAGTTTGTGATACGGGATTATCCTGTACCGCTAAACGTTGTCATAACCGTTAGCCAGGGTCTCTGTTCTCCTTTATGTGTAATTTCCAGACCCCATATCTATGTCGGCCTAGGAAATTATGCTCCACTCACTTTAATATGGGATTAAACAGTTTAGAATACGGAATTCTCATGAAATAAAATAATATGTTGTACCCTTATGGGTTATGTTTGGGACTAGTGTTTAGAGAATAAGCAATATGTGGGTAAATATTTCTGAATAGTACGTACATTACCTACGAACATTTTCTTCATGAAGCTACTCGTTATTCCTGAGAGGTTAAGCACGGACATTAGTGCAGAAGCACTATGTTTTAATAACATTTTATACGATGGAATATGATTATGGCTTCTCCGTTTACTACGAATAATAAGAACTCCCGTTGACTAGCTAAACAACAGCAGAAACACTTATCTCCATTGTATTCTTCCTTTCGCCACTACAATCCCCAAACTGACGTTAAATAAATTATTTCTCCATAGAGATGCATTAGTGTCTATACCCTAAATATAATAAAGACTGCCATTATCCTCAATATAGTTTCCCAGTCATACAGTTTTCATATAAATGTATGTTCCTCTTCCATGTGAGGACCATTTCGAATGGAAGGACCAAACACTGATTAGTATAACAAACAAATGAAATATGACGTAAAATTAACAGAGAGGCTTACAACAATTTCTACAATAACACCCTTGAGTTTCACCCTCTGCTAATATATTCATGAGACAATAATCGTTATCGTCCACAATGCGCACTTGAGTGAACTTAGAGTAACAATCAAAACTTGTCTACGTATAGAGATGGGACGATAGGGTAAGTAGGGGTTAAGTTATTACTCGATTAATCAGTTCGATAACAATTAACACTCAATTTATGGAAGGTGAACTACGTCTTACATATAGGTAATTAATCTGCTGAAGGTGCAATAAAGTTTGTTCCGGTATTTTTACTGTTGTCTTCCAATATCTTTATGGTCATGAATAACAGCGCTCATAAAATAAACAACAATAAATCCAAACGAGACAATTTTACTACTTAATAGCATTGCTATCCGTTGAGTTGACTCGGCTAACTAATCAGCTTGTATATGGTCGAGTTCTCGGTAATAGAATACGCCGATAGAGTGAGTACATCACTACTAAGTCCTAGGGCGTTCTAAGTGCCTCAGGACAGTACTTGGAGTGTGATGAGAATCGCAGCCACTGAAGGATTTAGGGGATAATGTGTATGAAATACAATGCCTGATAAAGTTTGCCGCGGCTTGTACCACATGATACATTTTGCCCCGCAACGATAGTTTCCCGGCGAACCCAGTTGTGTACCGAATTTTCGAGTTCTGTTGTAAAGCAATTTATATCGCGTTACGTGATATCAATCTGAATTTGAATGTTATTTTACCGTACTTGATTTACGTTCATTGGAGCCGCCTAATAGAAAACTTAATTAATAAAATTGGAGAGCAAACAATCCTTTTAAGGCTTTATTCCGCTGTTTGCTTTAAACTTTTAGTGGCACAAAAACAAACACAAATAAACCGCTCGTTTCCAAGCTTCGCAACACGAACAAAGTCAGTAACAAGCAGGAAGACATACGGAGTATTAACGAAGTTACTCTCGTTAAAAATACTTGCTGACAACTGAGTCGGCTGTATGCCATCTGCTAAATAACTTCAATGAGCATTACAGATGCAATCGCCTTCGGAAGTGCATCGAGGGATGCGCGTGTTATCGGCGTGGCCACGCGAGGCAGTCCCCCTCCAAACTCCTTCCAACTCCTCCTATTTATTCCTCATATTCCCGCGAAGTGCGCTAGAGGATTATTGGCCTGTTATCGGAAGTGGATAAATTACTTTATTACTCGCTCGCGGGGAACCCTTTCGGCGCTGTAAAATAGAAGCATCGAAGCTATTTTCACGGCGGAATAACGCTCGTTCCGCTTATAAAAGGATTCATTTTTTAAATCGATAGGTATTATTTTGCGTGTGAATAATCGTCCGACGTTATGGAAAAATGAATGTGTCGCACCAGCGCCCTTCCCGCTCGGTCGGCTACGATATTTTCGGTCAAGTGTTTTTCTATCGCGCCGAACTCAATATTGTGATAAAGTACTACTACATTAATATTAATATTTAGGAGCGTGTTTCTTCTACACAGCGATAAGATATGTCTTGAATATGAATCCGTCTACTGCTTACCTACTTAGCTCATAAATTCGTCCAGAATACTAATTACTTATTTAATATTTACATTAATTTTAATATATCATCCCCCAATCTTATCTTCGGTCAGTCCCATTGCCTTTGGCTAAAAACAGAATCATGCTAATTTCGAAAATGGACTACCCTTCAATTAATTATTAAGGAACTGAAAACCCTTTTAGCCCCGTTTGGTACGAAATGTAACGGCGGAATGGGTGCGGTCATTTATCTTTATAAGTGTTCGGGGTATTAGCGGGGGTGGGGGCAGCATTCATTACACGACTTTATACTAATGTCATTACTCGAATTGAGTGGTCATCACTAGTTCTGTGAAATTAATGCTATGGCAACACTGAAGCTTCTACGTCAAACTTAATAATAACATCTTTGACAGCAAAATTGGCGGGAACTGAAAATAAGCCATTGTTTAATCTGCAATTACGTATTATACGCTGTAGCATCTCAGAATGGTTTTATTTGCATTGCTATCGAAACGTAACCGCGCTAATACAAGTGGGTGCTTCAATATTCAACAAACAGGCTTGCCGTTGTTGTGTTAATCCTGCCGGATTATCCCACTTACTTGGAGTTTGATCAATTTAAACACCGTTACTGAAGCCTTTTAATAATCTCTTTGTTTACGTTTAATTCCGAGCTTCGGGTCCCAATTCTAATGTGAGTAATGTTGCTTGATTGAAATTACTATGCTTAGAGTTCAGTGTGCGATGGAATGGATAAGTTTAATATTAATTTGTAGAACACGTGTTTACGACAAAGCTTAACTAAAAGCTTCTGTTTATATTACCAATTCGGTTCTTATTCCCCTCTGACGTTAAGTACATACTAGAAATTCCTCAGTGATACGCAAAATTAATGTTTTCTAAAAATTAAATTTTCATGTGTTCTAAATACATAGTTACAATGTGTGTTACCTAACTACGTTACATTCTGTCTATTAGCGAAACTATCCCAACAATTTAACAATTCAGGTAACAAGAAAAACTAGTGGCCTCAGCATAACAATGTTCCCAGTTTACAGTCGAAACATTTTTAACGGCCGCCATTTTCTCTTACCACGGGTTCGCTACACACTACAAAATATAGTCGTTAGCATAATGCTGTTTCTGACTCTTTAATTAAGAAATTATGTATAATATGTTATGTAGAAATAGCTGTTATGTTACAGAGAAAGCTTATAATAGCTTGCGAACATTCCAGTCATAAACCGTTGGTTACTATGTTAAGCCTCTTTTCTGTCAGCAATAGTAACAATGCTGGAGGAAATGTAGCTGTTTTAATGTCGGATTGTTTATGCTTTCCTTTCGTTCGAAAATGGAACGCGAACGGGATTTTTAAATATTAATTCGACATGTTTTTCGCTTATTGTTCGTAGCCAGTTTGTATGTAAATTAAACCAATAAGAGAAAATGAAAGAGTATCAAACTCACACTAGGGTTTATGCCATACAACTAACTTTTGCATTTCAGTCCACAATGTTCGTTAACTATAAAACGAACAGCCAATTTACTATCAAGCAAGAAGCGTTCGATTCGGATCAAAAGTGGCCCTTGCTCATTTTACCTGTCGAACGTCTAAATTTATGGTTTCATTAATAATTGAACCCTGCGATAGTGAATAAATTTCAGTAGTTTTAACTTAAATTCCATTGTGCATAAATAACCTCGTTCAATGGGCCGATGTCACAACTTGTCGGACAATAAATTACTGACAGATGAAATGTGCCGCCAGCCCTCTCTGTTAATAATAAACAGGGTTTTCAACAAAAATAAGCTTTTAGATTTAAAATTTAAACGGATTAAAGGTGATACTTGTCCAATTACTGTGATTTTATTACTATTCTTCTATTTTCGGCTGTCTGTAGGTGTGTTCTGATTAACGGCCTGTCAAAACATGATGTATATCTTTAACAATGGTACGTACAGTAAAGTCTTGATTAAGATATTTATCAATGCCAGCGTCTGTTACTAACAAATCAACGATACTTAGCAACAGAATGATTGTAATTAAAAATATCATTAGCGAAGTCTAATAGTCTTTAATTTATTAATGTTAGTTCCATTTTAATTTATATAGCTGTAAAAAGAACCTTAAGAAAATATTTAGATTAAACAATCAAAAACCAAAGGCCGTAATTTATTTTTATTAAATTAAAAAGGGTTTAGTTTTCTGACCTAGAGTATTAATAGGATCTTACAGAAAACCCAGAACACAAACTGCAGAGATTCAATATTTGATTCACCCTTAACCAGTTGAACAAAATTTATAAGATTTTGCGACGATCAGGCTCAAACCTCCAAGCCGTCGTTCCTAGTCCCCTAGGTAGCAACTTTAAACGTGAACGGATAAGATCTCATTTCATTAACATAAACAGCGCTTTGTATAATCCTTGCTCGACTGGATGTGAGACACCGATTTGTCTTTGTTTCTTTATATTAAATTCAACAGAAAACTACCAAGCGCCCTTTTGTTTTTACCATTTTCAAGATGGCAACATTGTAGCGCACCACAACCGCCATTACCAAATGAAATATTGTGAAATCGCAATGAATGTTTGCGTCATCTCGTGTTTTTAAAATAATAAATATTTACTGTATTTTAATTGAGTATTGTGGGTTTTATTGGGGAGATACAAGAGGTATTGTTAAGTGAATTATATTGCATATTCTCATTACTGACTTTTTGTTGAACCGTTTACTTTTTGCAGAAACTGGTCATTTGAAGACGTCAAGACCTGAGACATAGTGCCTAAATAGTAAGCGTTTATTGGTATCTGGGCACATATTGCGTTCACGTAGATATTAGACGGAGCTACCCTTAATGGGCACTAATCCATCTCAGTCATGTGCACTTCCATTTCCTCGGGACGTGAAGGAACGTTCGGTCATTCTGAACGTATTAGGTATATGGGAAAAATCTATCCCACAAATAAATGTGTTTGAGACCTAAATGATACCATTTTCGCACTTGAGTGACAGCGAAATGTAGTTTACAAATATAATTATATTTACTCAGCAACTTTTTATAGAAAAAAAAAAATGTTGTACTAATAACTGTACTTTGGTATAAATAAATTATTCATCTTTATTAACAAAAATGCAAACTAAAAAAAAGTGCGTGAGAAGACCGTATTTGAATTTAAAAAGAAAGTTAGCACAGAAAACAAAATATAATAGAATTCGAAATTCAAATGTTCCACGTGATTACGTTTCGTTTAACACGGAGGCGCGTTAAGCCCGACTCATTCAAGATCACTCGACATAATTAACGCCTACATTGAGTTATTTACACACCCGCATGTGGCGGCGGAAACGACGAGGACTATTGACGTGCCTAATTCTTAAATTATTTACGGAATCTATCCGAGAAATCCGATAAAATTCGAACGATACGGAAAACAAATGGAACTGCTGCTTGACACAATCGATTGTTGATGTTTTGAATTATTTATCAGACATGCAGTCTTGTGATAGGACGTCAAAGTAGCCATAAAAAAGAAACCGACAATTTTACGCTTATATGCATCAACAACGTAAAATTTATTGCGAGGCCAGCTAGCTCAGCACGCCCCGACCCGCCATATTTATTTTCTTGTTTATGGCTTTTAATCAAGTGACAGTTCCGTGACTGCAACACTTACCAGCGAAAGCACGGTACCCGCTTTAGTTTGTCAATTTCAATATAATTTTAACTTATTGTTCGCTTTATATATTTTTATTAATATATCCATGCTTACGCGAAACTGTATAGAACAGGTAATATTTGTTTTCGTTTCAGCAACATCATTTTAATTCTGCTAAAGATACGAGTATTCCAGTGATATGCGTATGTGTATATTTTGTTCCTGTTATTTTTGTTACATAAACTGTTATTCATTTTATTTATGTTTGCAAAAACAGTAAACATTTCGATTTTTTTTTTTAATTTAGATGGTTTAGCTCTTGACTCTAGGCTGGGTCGGAGGCGACAGAGACAGAGTCGACGATGGAGTGAGCTTACCCAGAAGAAGCCTGTTCACTCTCACTTTGAAGAGATTAGGGTTGTATGCGTTCGGAAACACAGACGCATGTAGAGAGTTCCACTCTTTTGCTGTGCGCATTATAAATGACATTTGCAAGCGCTTAGTGCGAATTGGTGGAATAGCAATGAGGTAGGGATGGTAACTTGCAGTGCGTCTAGATGTCCGATGGTAGAAGGGGATATAAAGTTTACCGACAGAATTCAACCGAATAGTACGATATTTAAGTAAGTGCTTGATGCAAAAGCTACATTTTCTTATGAAAAACTAGGATGGGCGTCACCCCATCGATCAGGGCTTGCCGGTCGACATCCAACAACTTAATGTACTTATTGCACGTGATCGATCACCCCCAGACGACACCCGAATCCATTAAACCATGTCTAATTGATCGCCGTAGGAATTGAAAACGGCAAAAAGTAGCCGGGTAGTCGGGTACCCGGGTGTAACCGGGTAGCTGGGTCCACGAACGACGGAGTCTAAAGTATTTGGTGTGCAACTATGCAGGAAGTCGTTGGCGAGGGTGGACGGAATAGCTTCGGTGAAATTTAGGAAATTCCAGTTGGAAATTGTTTAAATACATGGGAATAATAGTTAGTAGCGCTTTTGTAGTGCGACGAAAAATATCTAAAGATAGGTACTTCCAGGCCCTGCAGTCTCGACATAGATAGCGATCGCTTTGCGATCGAATTCGGTCGCAAAGTCCTAGTGGGTTAGTACGTAGACGGTCAAAATTGCTTGACAAGCATGTGATTTTTTCGTGTTTGTCGTGCAATTTTGACAGTCTAGGAACCCCCACTAAGACTTTGCGACCGAAATAGCGATCCGAAGCGATCGCTATCTATGTCGAGACTGCAGCCCCAGTGCGCCAGAGATGAATTTAGTCGCTTCAAAGTGGTTTAAAGTTCCATGATACATGAATAAAACATTGTAGGCAAAGTTGCCAGCTATATTTTATCATCAACAATTTTATTTTTTATAAACGGAACAATGCGTACTGATTGGCAGAACAGAGAACATCCCTGCCAACTTTTAATAGCCCTTTCATTCACTCTTATCGAGCGTTTGCCGATAATTTACGACATATTATACTAGTGCTGTGGAGTGTAGATAAAGCTGGGTGTTTAACGGTTTACCTTTAAACGGTGTTTATAAAAACGAAGTTTGCAAAATATACAAAGTTATTTTTAGTATACACACACCCCTAAGCACATCTAAAGGATTTCAACTAAGAGTTAATTTAATAATATAAAAAAAAACTATTATGTTACGAGTAGTTCCGCCAAAATTGTTTCTATTACAGGTTCTGAACATAATATAATATATATAATAGGTTACCTTACTGCCAATTGCTCCCGCTAGAGGGCACCATTGCTTTACATTTGACTAGATAACAAAAAGGTTATAATAATAAGGTTATACTTTTTAGGGTTCCGTACTTCAAAACATTAAAGGCTGTATTCTGATCATTTTAGAGGTGAAGACTATAAGAAGAAGGATTTTTAACAGGTACGAGTATAAACCTAATGTAAAACCCAATATTTTTGGTTCTATATAGGTACGTGAATGTAACATAGATAATATAAAGTAGGTAAATATCACAAAAACAAACATGTTGGAAATTCTTATATGCATGTTTTTGACCTTTTGGTATTATTTTAACATAAAATTTATTAAAGTAACAAAAAACGTCGAAAAATTTTGCCGCGCGCCTTTGACGCTTTGTTTTGTTTACCCTGTAACAAAGAAGCGCCATCTGCTGTAACTTAACGTAATATTCCCTATTGACATCCCTTGTCAATTTGCCGTGATATAGCCATTTCATAGAGCTGTAAAAAAATGACATTTGTGATTAAATATACGGGAAAATTAAGTTGGTAGTCAATTTAGGGGGCTCGTGGCTAAGTAAAAACAGCCGCACGGGTCAATCGATCAGGTTAAGCTACGCTTGCCGCGGTTGGTCCGTGGATGAGTGACCATCTTTACATACCGAGACCCCTCCGTGCCTCGGAAAGCACGTTAAGCCGTTGGTCCCGGCTGTCATTCGTGGATCTTTGACAGTCGTTACGGGTCGTCAGAAGCCCGAAAGTCTGTCAACCAGTCTTACCAAGGGGTCGTGTTACCCAGTAACTGGGTTGTGGAGGTCAGATAGGCTGTCGCTCCATGTAAAATACTGGTATTCCGCTACATCCGGTTAGACTAAAAGGCTAGGTAGATTGAGCCAATTTGCTTAACAATCAATCTGTCTGACTTTACTTTCGGTTTACACTATATTAAAAACAACATACATAATAGGTACATTACATACATATTCTAAAGTGTGATATATAAAATAGTGATATTATATTTCCCTCAAAACATAATAACATTTGGTGTGAAGAAGCTGTCTTAAATCTTGCCATAAATACTGTAAATACGTACTTACATCCTCCTCTTAATTACTTGTGTCTTCTTTCAGCATGTCAGAAACTCGCGAAGAACTATGGTTTTAGCGAGCTGTAGCTGTCACTGTCAAGTGTCATTCAAGCGTCTAAAATTTTTGCCGCCATTATACGGAAAAAATTCTCTCGATATTTTTTTAGAAAATTATTAAAGTTTCAGGTAAAACTTTATACAAAGTGAATAATAGTGCTTGTGGTAAGCGATTTAAAGTTTTACGCTGATCGTTAGTCAGCGAAATGCCGAAATGGAGATCTAAAACTCACTTATAGGCTAGGTAGATTGAGCCAATTTGTAATGAGACCAAAATTGTCTCATTTCGTAAAGGTTTAGGGAAGTGAAAACGTTATCGCCCGAAACAATATTTATGTAAATAATTGTATGAAATATAGGTAATTGCCTCCAAAAATCGCGCCGCGTACTTCACAATCGTCTTAACAATCAATCTGTCTGACTTTACTTTTGGTTTACGCTATAGATAGATAGATAGATCATTTATTTGCATATATATTAAAAATAACATAGGTACATAATACATAAAATACATATACTAAAGTGTTGTATATAAAATAGTGGTATTATCTGTACCGGAGAGCACGCACGTGGCTCGCAGCGCGGCATACCTCAGATTGTCGGCACGCCACCGTGACCCGTCGTATGTGCACATGAGATTATGTATCTACCTCTATACGTAGGTACAGCCTAGACTGGCACTATAGGTACCTACATTTGAGGTATAGACTTAGGTATATTTCGAAGAAAGGATTGTCGCGCCTGTTTGTAGGGGCCTAAACCCCTGAACTGACTGCAATAACTGTGCTCCAATGTCAAACGAACCCCATAGTTTCACAACTACTGTAAGCCCGCGGTCGCCATAGGATGTTTTTTACGTTTATATACATATATATGATATACGTTTTTATACCTAGATATAAAGATTTTTCTCACGTAAGTACCAAAACGTGACGTTTGACGTGACGTTTCGGGTTTGGGAGGGGTCGAAACTCGATACTTAAACATGAGTTTGTATCGTACCTAAAGGTACTGTTAGTATATCGCACCTTGATAACAAAAGTGGCATTATCAAAACTATGTTTTCTAAATAACTCCATAATTTACTGGCATATTTTCAGTGTATACAAAACTTAGAGTAAGAAAGTCAAATTGCAGTCTTTTATTTGAGTTATTTGCTAAGATATTGACCAAAATGCTGCGTCAAAAAAGCTTTAAATGGACATACAGAAAAATGTTAATTTTTGTATAACGCCACTTTTGTTTTCCAGGTGCGATATATGTCATGTCATGTCATAATCAACCTTTAAATGTTCCCACTGCTGGGACACAGGAATCTTCTCTGTGTGAAGGAGTGGGCTGTATTCCACCACGCGGCCAAGTGTGGGTTGGTAGATGTCACATGTCTTCGAATTTTTGTGTCTAGGATATGCAGGTTTCCTCACGAAACTTTCCTTCACCGTTTTAAGAGCAATGGTGATGAAATAATTTACACAAAGTAAAGCGCCTACCTGGGTTCGAACCTACGACCTAGAACTCGTAAGACGCGACCGTTACTACTGGGCCACTCTGTTCTCTGTAATTTAGTACACATACCTTTTTTTTACGCTGGTCTAAATCTTGGCTGCTGTTTCAAACAAGTAAAATCAAAAACAATCTGCCTAGCCTTTTCCCAACTATGTTGCGGCCGGCTTCTGGTCTAACCGGATGCAGCTGAATACCAGTATTTTACATAGAGCGACTGCCTATCTGACCTCCAAAACCCAGTTACTGGGTAATATGATACCCCTTGGTAAAACTGGTTGTCAGACTTTCGGCCTTCTGACGACCAGTAACAACTGTCAAAGATCCACGAATAACAGCCGGGACCAACGGCTTAACGTGCTTTCATCTACGGACTAACCCCGGCAAGCGTAGCTTAACCTGATGGATCGACCCGTGCGGCTGTTATTACATAGCCACAAGCTCCTCAAGCCAGTAAAATCGTTCTGGCTAAATGATACTTGTAAAAAATAGGGACTAGTTAACCAAACATTTTTTTTATTTCGCCACCATTTTTTTGCAAAGCACCTGGTTTTGTAGAAGAATGCACGTTAGAACTCCTAAACTTTACTTAGAGGCGGAGTCTAGTCGTGGGGAGATGACTAACCACTAAGAAAGGGAAGCTTGTCTCTCAATAAATCTGATAGCCCGAATAGTCAATAGTCTGATAGTCGCAAGAGAACAAAGAACTATTTCTTGAAGCACCCTGTATCCTCTAGGTATTTGTAGCTCACAATAGCGGCTAATTGCTCCGTGCGCCTGCATAAATCATCCTGTATAGTGTATAATGTGTGGGTTAAACCACAAGACCTATCTTTCATATAGGAAAATTAACGAGAACTATCTACGGGGTGAAAATAGAGGAAACAACAAGCATACCCTCATTTTGTAAGAAAGTAGATTAATTAGATTAAATATTCATTAATTCAACTAAACGGTGCGTGCTTACCTTTTTATACTGAAGGTGCTGCTTAACCTGCAAACCGACTAACTCCACTTTTGACCCAAAATCATATTTAGATATCGTCGAATACGCGGATTTATCACTTACGGTATGCAAAATGAAACAACTCCTAGCTTTCAAAATTACTGAGAAAATCGCGAGCACAATTGGCCAACTCCCAACACTGACATAGCAACACATCAAGTTTTTTTGCCTTCCTTTAAAATTGTATAAAACGGAGTTGGCCGATTTGCAGATTAAGCCATCGATATGGCTTTTGCAAAAACTTATCAGACAACCGTGTATCAGAAAGGTGTAGTCAAGTTTAAGGACGTGGTACAGTCCATCAAACTGAATCACTTTCTCCATGGGATCGACATCGTAACGAGAAAAAATTATCAGCTGTCCCGTACAAAACTTCAATACCTACTCGACTCAAATGTATGGGACGGCCGAAACTCTTTTCTCGATTATGATGTTGGTCCCATGGAGAAAGTTGTTCATTTTGATGATCTGTAACCACATGCTTATGTTTGACCACACCTATCTGATACACTCGGTATAAGATGAAATACTTTAAAAAATAAAAATTAGACTGCCTTAATGGTGCAGTAGTCGCAAACGCTACTGCTGAGCATGAGGTTTTGGATTCGATTGCTAGGTCGGACAAAGTTTTTCCATCTGGAATTTCTCAGTAGCCCGGAGTCTGGATTTGTGCTTGGTTGATGACAATAGGCTCGCCTCATGGAACTTAGGTGCACCTCTTTGGACAGGCCAGCTGGCATGGTTGGTTAATATACCGCCTATCACGCCGCAGGTCGTGGGTTCGATTCCCATCCAGGACAAACATTTGTATGCATGAACGTGTCTGTTTGTTCCGAGTCTGGGTGTAATTATATATAAGTATGCATTTACTATTTATTTATTATTGATTAAAAAATGATAATGATTATTGATTATATCAGTTATCTGGTTTCCATAGTACAAGCTCTGCTTAGTTTGGGATCAGATGACCGTGTGTGGAATGTCCCAGGATATTATTATATTATTATTACCTCTGCCTAACCCTTCGGGGAATATATGCGTGGCGTTATGTTAGTTGGAAAATTCTGTAAATATTTGTTAGATGCTATGACTGACATGGGGCTCGGAATGTTTATATTAGTTACGTGAAATATGCTTAAACTTCACACAAACATATACTTGGCCGGACTGTATGTAGGTACAATCCGGCCGTCGCGTTGAGAGAATGCGTTCTTGACACCTAGTAAATTATCATTGTTTTAAATTACCTAACGATTTTTACATCCAACAAAGTAGCTAAAGCCCGAAGGATGGAAAGAAATTAAGTAGGCGCAGTTCGAGACCGCGCCTTTTATATTCGTGAAAACGTTTGTCACAGCTGAAACCTAACCTAACCTAGTGAAAGGTATTTGCTCGGCACTGGAATTTTGAGGCTTATTGCATTCCTTATGATGCGAGCTTACCTCGACATGATTTTTTAAAATTTCTGACCAGATTTACAGCCGATATGAAACAACATCTGAAATTATTTTACTATTATCAACTTCATATGCAATTTTGACCTTTTTTATTTTTGCATTAAATACAGTATATTTTGTACACAAATCTTAAATATAAACTACAATCTAACACTAAAATAAAGTTACAATAATAATATAGTAACAAACTAAAACTATTAAAAAAAAAACTAAAATATGGCGTCGAAAAATTCATCTGCATCGCTGTCGTCTGGTAATGTACCCAAGAGACTGGCGGTATTGTCACGTTGTATGGCAATGCTTAGCCTCTGGCCAAGGTAAACGCCTGCCCTTGGGTCACGGGATTTCCTGGAATAAACCATGAGCTCACGGACCCCACGGCCTGAGGGTTTCAACCCCAAACGGCTCGAAAATATAGTTACCGATAAGGTTATTATACTTCCGCCATACAGCACGCTGTGCCAGGAAGTTGGGATGGCGCAAGAGTATCGACACACGTTGCGTCCCACACTAAAGGCCTACCCACCTTCCATGGAAATAAAGACCTTCCGTCCTTTTTGACCTTATTTTGGACAATATTTCTCTATAAGTCCTAGTAGTGCTTTGACAAACCCTTGAAAATGACGCCAGTATCAACATTCTAGCTAACCACGTTTTTGTGCTATACGAATTGAAATTTCGACACATAGTGAAAATAGAGGGTCGCGCGCATGTGCCAGCTCTCGCGATGTGACGTCATAGGCAAATGAAATATTACTTCAAACTTGTTACAAACATGACCTATCTTTTGAATGCTCAACCATTACTCTAGCATTAAAAGTCTGTTGGTTACTAGCGGTTGAAATCGTACATGTTTTTGTCGGTTAGAAATACTGAACTTACCACCAGTAGGTACACCGAGCGAAAAGACGTTTTCACGTCGAAAATATCCAATCTGCCTTTAGCAATTTCACCAGTAACTAGCCAGGCGTGATCAACCACTCTTATCAAAGACTTTCAACTATTTTCTCTCCATCGTCTGTATTTTACGTCAAAACATAATTCACCTCAGATTGCCTCTAAGAAATCTTAGATAATACGTTACCAAGTTCGAGCCCCGTTTCATTCATTTATATTTCTCGCTCCTTGTTAGAAGGTCGTAATTGTACCTCTATAATACCTTTGTTCAATTCAGAATGTACTTTTAAAGGTACTCACAGAAAATATTAACTTAACATTAATTATTCCCGGAGGTAATTGAATTTCACCTTCGCAGTTGACTGTTAAAATCTCAGTTTCCTTGATTTAGTTCAGTTCGCTGGAAGTGGATTTTGCGTAAGGAGAGCTTTTTCATAATTATTTTTCATTCAATAAAGTATAATTAAATACCAACCCGCACTGGGCTCGCGTGGTGGATTACAGGCCACTCCCTCTCACAGAGAGGAGGCTGGTGAAGTGGGAACATTATAGGCTGATTATGCATATGTTATGGTAAAGTATAATAAATTTTTTTGACGATGTTTAATGGGAAAACATGGCATTCGATAATGGATTAAGCATCACGTTCCACAGGTGTGCATTCTACGTTTAAGTGGGTAAAATAATAACAGACACATGGGTCGGTCGAAGGTCCGCGGTCGATTCGTGGATGGGTGACAATTCTTTAGATATCGAGACCCCTCCGTGCCTCGAAAATCAAGTGAAAATCAAGATAATCCTTGGGTCCCGGCTGTCATTCGTAGATCTTTGACAGTTGTTACGGGTAGTCGGAAGCCCAAAAGCCTGACAACCAGTCTTATCAAAGGGTTAGGTTAGGGTTGCCACCCGTACCTACTCTATAATAGAGTACTGTCCTCTTTTTGTGTAAGTGTACTTTATAATCTATGACACCAATAAAGTTCGCTATTTACGTAATTATAACTGTTACTGGATTTTTAATGGTTATGAATACTTATGAGACTAATTAAACCAAATTAACACTAAATTTACAAATTAATTTCATATATTTTGTCGGTGCCTGTCACCTCAGCGTTAACTGAGAGGGTTTTGTCTCTTATGAATGTAAAGTAGAGACACGAAAGGAACAAAACTTCCCTAAACTCAATTAAAAACGCGCTTATCATATATTTTATTTAAAGTTTTATTGCAAAAGGCTGTAACTGTCTTCAAAGAAGACATATATTTGTTAAGATAAATAAGTAAAATTTAAAAAGTAAGTAGGTACTCTTTTTTATGCTGTGTACTTTATTTTTGTTCTACAGAAATGAAAAAAAAAATATATTCGTCCCAAAAAATGGTGGCAACCCTAGGTATCGTGTACCCAGTAACTGCGTTGTGGAGGTCAGATAGGCCGTCGCTCCATGTAAAATATTGGTATTCAGCTGCTTCCGGTTAGACGGGAAGCTGACCCCAACATAGTTGGGAAAAAGCTAGGCTGATTGATTTTGAGTCATTATGATGAAGGTCACTACTAATAGGTACAATCCTCTTGTTGGATCACTTTGACTTCACTGAATAAGAACAGGTCCAGGTCAGAGGTTAGCTCTTAGACTGTGTCTAGACTGTTAATTATGATAATTGCAATGCGCATAAAATAATAATCTGTCTAGCCTTTTCCCAACTATTTTGGGGTTGGCTTCCAGTCTAACCGGATACAGCTGAATACCAGTATTTTATATGGAGTGACTGCTTACCTGAGGACACTCCACAACCCAGTAACTGGGTAATACGATACCCCTTGGTAAGACTGGCTGTCATACTTTCGGGCTTCTGACGTCTGTCGAAGATCCAAGAATGACAGCCGGGACCAACGGCTTAACGTGCGTTCCGAGACACAGATGAGTATTGGTATGTAAAGATGGTCAGCCATTCACGGACCAACTCCGGCAAGCGTAGCTTAATCTGATGGATCGACCCATGCGACTGTTATTACTTAGCCGCAAGCTTATCAAGATCACCAATACTTTCATTCCTAAATTAATTCACGAGCGAGTTTATCATTCACCAAGTTGTCTCGCTTTTCTCGATAAAATTTGAAAGCTCATTTCATCTTATCTATCGACTCAAAATCACATAAAATACCATCATAGAAAAAACAAATAAAAAAACCTACTATCAAGCTGTACCCGAAAACACGTCATTATCACACGGTATATACCGCGACACGGCCCGAGGTATTGTCTCGGAAATATATTACATGCTAATGTCCACTTAATTTAGTTCACCCGGGAACCACAACAAGAAATATGAAGAAGGCTAAGCAGTAAAAACTCTAAGGAGTAAGACCAAGACCCTGTGTGTGTGCGTGTGACATACCCACATCCACACCTCATATCTTCAAGCTCACCAATAAACCCTCGCACTCTCCAATGGTACTAAGACGAAATATACTAGATGATTTTTTTTCCGTCTGGAAAAAAATAAGGTACAATTATGAACGCAGTATAGTCATGTATTGTACCTATGGACGCTGTTACCTTTGGAAATGTCCAGTTTTTTTTAATTATAGTCAATGATTATAATTAAAAAAAACTGGCAGTACTAAAAATATAATATTGCAACACTGTGGCGGCATTTTTATTTTCTAGCAACACCGGTGAGTGGCGTGACGCTATCGGTGTTGTGTACAGTGTGAGGCCATTTTGGAGATAGTCTGAAATGTCCATAGGTACATGACCCTACGCAGGGTGCGTAGTGCATATGATTTGAATTTTGATATTATTATTTTTTTTTTAAACTAGGTATGCCATAGGCTTCTACTCCGTTCACCTATTGTACCCTATTTTTTTCACGACGGTATAAAAAGTCGCCCAATATATAGTAGTGACACACAAATGTCCTAATACCGCATTTACACTATCGTGTTCGCCATTCGCCTCGTCACTCGACGAACATTCGACGAAACATTTCTATACGAGTGCCGACGTTCACAAATTCGCGGGGTGACTTATTTTTACATTCGCACACGAACATGGAGGACGTGAAACCATTCGTGCCCTTTGATTCGCGTCCGAAAAACCGCTCCCAACGCGAGCGCGCGAATCGCGAGGCGAGGCACAAGGCGAATAGCGAGCGCACTGTTTACATATGCATGTTCGTTATTCGCCTCGCCATTCGCCTCGCGATTCGCACGAATGTGTAAATGCGGTATTAGATAGATATTAGAATGTCAATAGCTGAACACTATCCCCTGAGATACCTACAGGTTCCCGCCTAGTTCAGGTGGTCAATAATCTGGGCACCTTATTATGACCACCACAAAAAAGTTATAATACTTGTCATGTACACCTACGTGTTTGTACTTGTAAATTTAGTGGTGAGAAATAAACAAAAATTTTTTGTGTCCTAATCGAAAGCGAATGTCGCGCGAATACGTGATTGATTGATCGCGCGAGTACCTACATCTTATTCTTATTAAGGCGAGGATAACCGACTTATAATGATTTTAAACTGAAGATCACGTCTAAACGAGTAGTGTTAATGATTGGGAAAATATATATGTTAAATTAGAGCATTTTCTTAATAACTTAATATGTGAATATTTTAGATTATATTTATAGTAACTACACAATACAATATACAACAATATTTTTTATTATGTTTGTTTGTGTTGTGTGTGGGTTTATGGTCATAGTGTAATTACTTTGTAAAGTTATGTCTAACGCGGATAAAAAACTGAGAATTATGCAACAACTAACAAGCGGATTTTTATGAATCCTTCACTATTTTAAAGATAATTTAATTATTTTTATTTTAGTATAAGTACGTGTTTTATTAAAATACCTTTAGTTTTATGTATAATAAATTAACAATGCGTCTAATTTGGGACAGCGCTCCTTGATGGGCCAGTCCTATTACTAGCTGAACACTCAAGGCCATTGCCATATATCTACGCCTTAACGAGCACGACGATCACGAACACGCGTGACAAACACTTTCGGTTAGGACAAGGCAAGGAAAGTCTTTCTAAAGGTAAACGCACACTTATCAGAGCCGCAGGAAGTGAAGGAGCCGAAACAATCGAATTTTAGAATTAGTCGTATGAAACCCTATGAAAGCTCGCACACTTATTCGCGCCGAACCGGACGAATCGCCGGAAGAATTACTAGGAACTTCGTTTTGTTCGGCGCGGTCGATTCTTTCGTCGCGGACAAGTTTTTCGTTTACCTTAAAATTCTACTTGTTCTTTACGCATCCGGCCTCAAAAACTAGTCAAGCCGTTTTCGACCTCGTTTGTAGACAAGTGAACCTATTGTAACTGTCTACTTTGTGCCCGATAGATTCTTGCGCAAGTGCGCGGGTGGTCCGGCCACCCAGCCACATCACAGTTATCGATAACGCACCACACTAGCCCACTAAAGTGCGTTACATGTCGATTTTATCGACCGCTTTAATTATAATAGGTGGCCGCCGCCTCTATTTATCGATGACCAAGAAATATGAGATAGTGCGACAAGGAAGCTTAATGTACCACAGATAACCTCTGCGGCAATTTATTTTGACGTATGCTTTTATTATCTGTGCTACGACGATTTTTGATAGTCGATAGCGAGCGAGTTAAGCCGCGCAGGCTTTAATGCACCATTCAATTTTTATTTGTCGTTCAGTCATTTTTATGAAAGTACCTACGAGGTTCTTTTTTAAGCTACATGTTCAATCCTTGTTACAAAGACCTTAGAACGCCGCCACAGTAGGACAGTAGTCACTCTTCATTTTACTAAGTGGGTAATACAAGTTCAATGTTTCCAAGATAAATCCGCTTCTCCACGGTAGCGGCAAATACTATAACCCTATTATTACTGTCGTGAGCTGAATAATGCAAAAAATATAGCACACTTCCCGTATTAATGGAAAACATCAACACACTTATAAACAGGGCAGGGTTTTGCGTCAGACCATTTTCCAATTTACTCCTTGTATAATGTTGATTGGTGAGAACCTTCAATATAAACGTAATCGGCTTTTAATTACCAGTCCCAAACAAATCCGCATCGCGAGCTGGCCGCCGACCGTAGCCGGCCCCGGCAATGTTGGTATCCGACGTATCGACGATTTAGAAACGGTTCCCGTGATTCGATGCGCGCGAATCCCTCGCGGTATTTCCTTACGAAGTATCTTAATTGCGGCTAATTGCAAGAAAAGCCCTCCCATTAGAGCCCTCTTCGCAAAGAGTAAACGAATTAACAGACACGTAACTCGCTAACAAAGAGGCGGTAAATTCATTTTAAAACACCCCGGTTCAGGTGCGAAAAAGCCAGCTCTAAGTAGAATAGATTAAAGTATGCTAGAGCAAACAAGGCGAGATTTTCCCGCGATAAAATCGTAAAGTCCCATTTTGTGCTGTACGGTAATAATAAAAAAATGTTTGTTTCATATACCCTTTTTTTGGTGGGAAATCATCAAGGCTTTATATTCGCAAAATTGGAACGTTCCTACATTCGAATTTGGAATTGAGCTGCGTTTTGTTGCTTCGTCGCACGTATTACAAAGTGGCCCGTTAATGTTACGGTTAATTGACCGACTCATTAGTGGCAGACAGTGGCGGAAGGCGGCATCTCTTCTGAACTATAGTTAGCACAACATTGGGCCAGCTTGACCTTTAACTTGATGGCACACGGTTGAATATTCTGTAAAAACATTTTCGTAATACTGAGAAGTATTTAGAATCATGCGAACTGCGTTTGGTTTCCGCTCTCGCAAGTTCAATACTTCTACGACCGAAGGGTACCGTGGTTTTGAAGGTAGGTATAGTAAATAGAATTATTTTGATTCAACACTTCATTCAAATTATTGTTTATTTATTATTTATTGATAAAAGTGTATGGTGTATTATTTTGTTTTCTACAGTAATTAATTGATACAAGACAGACAACACACGCGTAAAAACTTAGCGACGAAACCTCGTCTCACACTACTAGTTAAAAAAAAACCGGCCAAGTGCGTGTCGGACCACGCACAATGAAGGGTTCCGTAGTTTGGATGAATTTATCCTAAGAAGAAACTTAACATTGTAGTTGAAAAACATGCTCTCCCATACATTCAAACTGCAAATGTAAGTTTGTACGTACAATATTGAGAGATTTACCATGTTATGTTAATACCACAGACTTCTTATAAGTTTTCCTGTAATCTATAGGTACCTACCTATAGATTATATAGATATAGAACTATTTTCTGTATTTTTTTTTCAATATTTTAGGCTCAGTAGTTTTGGAGATAAAGGGGAATGGTCAATTTTCGTCTATTTTCTTAAATAACTTTAAAACTATTATAAAATTATAAAAATATATATATTTGAGACCTTCACAGTAAGCCCTTTAATTTGATATGTCACACGGTACAATAGGTATGCAAAACTTTTTTAAATTTTTATATATACCCCATATTCAAAATTCATTTATTTACGTTACATGGCCGTGTTTGGGTCACAGAAATTCATGTGTGTACCAAATTTAAACTAAATCGGTCCATTACATTCGGAGCAGATTGGCTGTGACAGACAGACAGACACACGAGTGATCCTATAAGGGTTCCGTTTTTTTTCTTTTTGAGGTACGGAACCCTAAACACTATACAATAATTCCTAATAAATAATTATCTCATTATGCCTAAATACAACGCTAATTGAGGTTAGCAGTTAAGGATATTAAACGCGATATAATCTGTGCCGAAACTAACGCCATCTATAGAGATAAGTGCTATGTTCTATAGAGACAAGTGCACATATTATGGGTGCACCAATGAGGAGCCACACTCAAAGCTGTGTGTAGATGTCGCTGTAGTCGACTGTACCTTGTTTACCTTTCGTGACAGTAGTGTGACTGCTATTTATGAGATTTTAAAATGTAATTCCACTATAATATGTACGCGTTTATTACTGTGCGTCAACAAAAAGTTGAGCTCCGTAAAAGGAACGCTGCAACTGCCGACAAAAAGGCCGATTTGATTGAAAGGAAAACACTTAAAATATTTAAGGTTATGATTGTTTGTGAGCCTTTTTCCATAAGACACCGACTAACACTCCTATTTTTTGTTTTATGAATTACTTTTGTATGTCGAAACCAAAACCTTGGTGCTGACTGCGACATCCAAGACGACACCGCATACCTATGTCCACCTTCTGATACATTCAGAGACAAAAATGCAGATACTCCTTTACCAATGATTAACAGACAGGCAATACAGGAATATTTTGAAAACTAAGTACCTATATTGGTTGATTAAATCTTTAGAAGAATTCTTTACTACATAGATTAGTTAATATAGTATATTTTATGACACTTTTATTTTGATGACAATAATTTTATTTTATTAGATAATAATCTTGATTCTTTTGTTTTATAGATATAGTACCCAGCCTAAAGGACGGCTTCATTACTAATCTAATCCTCTTCTGTGAAATGCGCAGTAGATAATGGTGCAGTACTACTTGCCTTAAAGTTTTTAATACGTAACGCCAATTCCCATTGTTGTCTGCCATTACTTTCTTTAGGAAACAAATGTACTCCTCTGATTTTACAAGTTACCACACTACATTGTGGCATTTTGGACAAAATTACGGAAAATAGGAAAGCTAAACTTATTAGATTGCAAAAATCCATACGATTTGACAGCTAATATATCAAAACAAGGTACAGTCGATTGTGCGCCATCTATCGTGATAAAAAGTTAGTTTTCCTCCCCATTCGAAAAATCCCTCTGTCAAACTTATATGTCAAGTCCAAAACTTTATTTTTTCAATTATAGGTGTCAAAATAAATGTATGGGTTTTGTTTTTTATACATACTTTTTACTTTTTTTACTTGACAGTATTTTCATTTTTAGACGCCATGTGTGTTCTTTTCAAAAAAATAATTTTGTGCTTTTTTCCTCAAAGTGAAAAAGTGGTCGTAGGGATTTTTCGAATTGGAGCACCCCGATGGGTTCCTGTAGACATTCGAACGTTAAATCGAACGCACTCGACAATTATCGGCTAATATAGTAGGTACACGTTATAGGCGGGATTGCTAATGCAATTTTGCTAATTAATCTATGGATAAACCGCGGTTTTCTGCGGACAATAATGTTGGTTCAATGCGAGATTGCCAATGATGATTATGTGGACTGCTACAGATAAACTATACTGTAATAGGTTTTACCTTTGGCTTTTTATCATCATACCTTTGCCTGCTTTTTGAATTAATTAATAAAATCGAACAGAGCCTTATGTCATTTTGATCTTGTTTTTATTTTGATTAAAAAGATTCAACAATTAAAAAAATGCTCATGTTGATACGAAAGCTTTGCGTCGGATGTCGAATTTTATTTCATTTATAACCGCACCAACCACATCGTCACGTCTTAATAATATTTATTTTCTCTTTTCAGGTAAGTCTAATGTTTCACACAACAGAAATGTCACACTGAGAGCAAGACCGAGTAAGTACGGTATAATCTAATTTCTTAAGAACATGACTTGACAAATGAGGGATGTCGGAAGTCGTACACCTTTTAGGCGTAAGTTAGAGCTAACACAGCAAATTAATCTACATTCTTAGCAGGCTCAATGCTATAATACATACGTACATAAACTCATGGCTTCTTCCTATGGGGGTACGCAGAGACTACAGAATGCCACCTACTACGATCCTTACATACTCATTTTGCTTTGTTTCTGAGGCCTTAGTGCGAGTTTTTATACTTACTCGATCACGTAACCTAAACTTCAGTTTGTACTGAAACTGAATAAGCGCCATCTGGTGACTAATGAGAAACACAATTGAAGAAATTTTTGCTGTTACTGTTTTTTTCACCTACAATTTGAACAAAAATTAGGGCTATCGTTTGATGCATAAACGGGGCAGATCCGACGAAAAACAAGCGCGCTATAAATTAATTATAATTAAATTATTATTTCTCGTTCGTTTTTGTTTTCCTTTTGATAGTTTAATCTTTCACGTGCTGATTAATAATTGTTCAAATATAACAAAAAAAAACTTATAGTGATGTGTTTTATTGTATAAAGTACAAAATAGGGTAGTATTTTTCTATAATTTTAGTGAAAACGGACGCAGATCCAAACTTTAACAAAATTGTAGTAATTCAAAAACTTGCTTAAAAACTTTAGTAAAATATGTAAATATGTTTATGTTATACTCGTATTATACCATACAACTCTTAGATATTAGTGTAACCAATAATTTTTAAAAACCTTTTTTCTTAATACCTGGCAATTCTTAATACCTGGTAATTTTGCTGCATACAATATGACGTAAGTAAACGTTAAGGTAAACGCGATCGAGTAAGGTTAAAACTGGTCATTGTTATAATATTAAGACGAAAACTAATTCCAAGATAGGATATCACGCTTGCAAGTTTTCAGTGGATAATTTCAATGTTATATGTGAATTTGCTTTCTGTAAAATTTACAAAAAACTTATTCAGCACGGTCTCAGCAAATAATTGTCACTTTGTGGCCGTATTACCTCATCCACCTTAATTTCACAGATAAAACTAGCAAAAACTCAACAATAGCATCCCCTACAATAATCCAGACATAACAAAACCACTATATCCTCAACATAAAAATAACAAAACATCCCGAAACTTTTTGTAAGATTTTCAACCATTTCAACAAAAGGTACTAAACCTTTTTCATTACCTTCAAGTTGAACCGCGGCCATCTTTCATTCGCTGTCTTGAAGACGCGACACGACCGGCGCGACGCAACTGTCGTCTCGTTCATATCACGACATTAAAACTTTTAGAAGCGGCTCGTAGAACTAAGAAGTTTTTCTTTATATTTACATAATTTCCGTAGTAAGAGTTGTTGGGATAAATGTTTATTTAGCTAGTTCTTTTTGAGAGTGTTGCTGGCTGAGTTTTGAGACGATTACGAAATATGAATTTTCTTTAATCGTATGGTATTACTACTATACTTTCGAGGCCCAAGATTTACCTTCCGAATTCTGCTGTATTCATTACTGAGATAGGAGTCCTTCCCATAGCACTAAGCCCTCATAAAATTGAACTGTTAGCTGTTCTCTTCCATTAGCCCCAACTATTTAGCTCACGAATAAACATTAACAGCTCCATTCTAAAACAGACTCATTAGTTAGAAACCCAGCAATGGCCCATAAAGCGTCCAGAGGTGGCTTTACAGTACGCTCACATATTTATATGTACGTTTAATACCTGTCTGCCCTTAACGCACTCATTAAAGTCATCCTCCACATGAATTAACACGTACTTATGATCTCATTCACTTCCAGTACGCCTAGTAAAATCCGCGACACGGCACGGCAGAACGAGGCAACTCGTAAAACTGAATTAAAAGCGCTAAAATGTCGAAAGTTGGCGATGGTTTGATGAATTGCCGGTTATGTGAGTTCACGAATACCCTCCTTGTGTGACTTTTGACTCGTTATAACTTACACAATGTATGTTGTGTTACTCATAAGAATATCATGTATGTTTGCGTATAATAAAACATTTTTGATGGGTTCCTGTTTGTTCATTTTCGCTTCTCACGAAAACTGTGTGAAATGGTGTCCCAGAAATCGACCGACATACTGTAGGTGGTGATAGCTTTGGTCAAGCCCTCCCAAAATAATGAAACATATGTTCTGCAAACCTTATAGTTTTCGAGTTATATTAGACTAGCTTTTGCCCGCGACTTCGCTCGCGTTAATTTAGAATTTGACAATCAATTCACACTACTAAACACACGAAACTTTAGTAGTGTGTTAGAAACTGTTTGGGAGTCCTACACAATATCTTGTACAATGCAAAACATGCGCTGTCCATAGACCGCTACAGGCAAAGCAGGTATATTGAACACATGACACCAAGCTTTGCACCAATATTATTCTATATTAGCGTATGAGTGCACTACAATGCAACTAAATGAAATACACACAGTTAATTGTTGCCTTTAATGGCTCCCTAGAGATACGATAATCTATTCTTAAGCCTGAATTCGTCCTACGCTGATGTCGGTCGCGTATGGTTGGTCGCGTACGTCGGCGAGAAATAAATAATAAAATACCTTACTTGCGATACCGACCGTTCAACGATACGATACGGTACGATATGCATAGCGACTGTCACTCACGCGTGGCATTCAGCTTATCATCGATAACAGACTAAGGGCGCTCGCTCGCACAATTCCATGCTTGCCAGTCGACCGACGTACGCGGCGCTGACGAGCGAGACCGACGCGGCGCGTAGCATACTAGCAATGTTCGCGCCGCTGACGTTACCGGTATATGTTGCTAGTTTGCTACGCGCCACGTATCGCGCGCGTCGGTCTCGCTCGTCAGCGCCGCATACGTCGGTTGACTGGCGAGCATGGAATTGTGCAAGCGAGCGCCCTCAGTCTGTTATCGCAAGTAAGGTATTTTATTATTTATTTCTCGCTGACGTACGCGACCAATTATTCAGGAGGAATTCAGGCCTTAGTCTCCAGCCAGCTATATGGTACACGACATAATGTGTAAAGCCCTTTATTACCCGACTGACAGCCCACGTTAATATTCGAATGAATTTAAATTGGTAATTATTAATAACGAACTTTGTGTCTGCCGTTAAAATTATCTGAAATCCATTTAGCTCGCTCTGATTTCAAATAGAACTGCGGGTTTTTGTGAAAAGAATAAATTCTCTTCCGTGAAAGCTTTTTACATGTAAATGTTGGCATAAAGTATTATTTATTGTGCATTGCTCATTATGTTAATTCGTTAGTATTTGCAAATGGCATAAACTGTCATTTTACGATAAACCAAAATATGATACACATAAAAACTCATATTACACCCAACATGAGCAAATAGGTACGTAATTTTGGGTGCGTGACACATAATTTATACAACCAAATTCATAATCATGCAAACTGGCCTGAGCCGTACTTAAAATATAACTTTGTTAAACATCAAAAGTGACCCAAAGTATACCAAAGAGTAGGGTCACATCACACAGGTAGAGTTAATTAATTCCTGCTATGCGCTTGCGTCGCATGCATGAATATTAAATGTAGTAAGAGATAAAATGCTAATGTCCGCAATATGCATACATATTTATCCTGCGGTGAGTTAGAGAGAGATAACGTCCGATAGCGTATCGGATTAGCTCGGCTTAATGCTGTGTTTGCATCTGCTGTAAGGATTATTGTGATTTTTATTACATACACGACGAATAATTTACTTTGGAATACCTAAAAGTGTAGGTTTTTGAAATGGTTGTGTCTGTGATCGGGGATTATTTTCTGTTATACAAATATGAAACTTAGATACGGTGTTGTTTCAGTCAGACCCCGGTATCTGCTTATCCTCATGTGCCTTTCGTTAAAGAGCGACATTGGTTTTATTTAAAAAAAAAACGGCCAAGTGCGTGTCGGACCACGCACAACGAAGGGTTCCGTAGTTGGGATGAATTTATCCTAAAAACAAACTTAACATTGTAGTTGAAAAACATGTTCTCCCATACATTCCAACTGCAAATGTAAGTTTGTACCCACAATATTGATAGATTTACCATATTATTTTAAGACCATCGACTTCTTATAGGTTTTCCTGTAATCTATAAGTAACGATTTTCTCTATTTTTTAATAATTAAAAATTAAATTAAATTAAATCAGGCTCAGTAGTTTCGGAGATCAGGGGGAATGGTCAATTTTCGTCTATTTTCTTAAATAACTTTAAAACAATTTATTTTAAAATTATAAAAAAAATATTTGAGACCCTCACAAGAAGCCATTTTATTTGATAAGTCACACGGTACAATTTGCAAAACTTTTTTAGTTTTATTTTCTTATTTCCCATGTTTGTGTTACAGAAATTCATACGTTTACCAAATTTTAACTTAACAGAGGAAATTGGCTGTGACGTACGGAACCCTAAAAAAACAATATGCAACCTGTTTTAGTAGAAGGTTTGGCATAGTAAATCAAATGCAAGAACGTATGATAACGTCGTATATGCCACTGCTCATCAACATTTCATGTAAAATTCTAAATGCACGCTTTGACAATAGAAAAGACGGAAATATTTACGCGACTAAAATACCTTCATACGTTCAAGATTCTCTGATATTTATAGACGAGAAGACAATAACAGATAGGCAAACAATAAACTATCCAACACGGTTGTTTGTATTCAATTTACATGTAAATATTCAAATAAGATGCCAAGATACGATTTCACTACAATTTATGTATTTTAGCTTAATATGTAATCGAGAATAACTCCCAAAACTCTTAGTGTTTGAAAATCTGTTAGGAATAAACTTGTAATCTCGCTAATTTTACCTTGAGCGAATTACTTTTCGCACCTTTTGAACTGAGTGACCTAAGTTGAATTTAGAGATTTTCGTATTGAGTTTCATTCATGTTGTTAATTTATGATAGCGTTTTAATGTGATTTTGACAACATGCTGACTCATCAAGCTACTACAAACTTTCAAATTTCTTTTAATAGATTTTCAACTTTATCGCTAAAGTATTAGGTTTAAGGGTTGATTGGGAGAATTTGACAGTTTCGGGTAGCCTTGATGTCCTAGCGTCTGTGCTAAACTAAGACACCCGTGCCAACTCCTACGTGAAGTACTAGCGCGATGTTATGTTCTAATCAGCTAATATACCAGGCTGTAAGAAGTTTATAGAGATGCTACTTACCTGCAATCTTTCAGCTGATAATAATGTTTATCGTAATGCAAATATACGCAAACATTAAAATGGAGAAGATTAACAAATTAATCCGTATTTACTCCCGGCCTGTTTGTATCTATAAGCGGCGTAAGGGCTTCCAACAATTTGGAAATATTTTAAAACAAAAAGGGTAATTATTTACTTGAGTTCTCGCTCTTTTAGATTAATGGTGTGAGCAGTATTTTGTTTACATTGGATGGATTTAACATCGTCTGAGCATATAGACAGCGTTTAAATTTATATAAATAAAAATGAAATGCTGTTCGTTGGTAACCGCATCACTTAAACACGGCTGGACCGAATTGGATATTTTTTTTAGTCCGAATATTTTTTTTATGGAAAGAAAAATTTAAAAAATTCCCGGAAAATTTTCGGGATATACTAAACGTCCTTTTTTTGTATGGGATTTTTGGATGTATTATTGCAATTTGTACATGACAACTTGTGTAGGATCAGCAGTAAACAAGCACGACGAAAAACTGTATTGGAAGGAATCAAGATGAATATAATCATAAATAGTGAAGAATTTCAAACTGACAATCTTATTGTATAGGTCCTTACGATCACCTGATATCCATAACACCCTTAACATCACGCTATTTTCCTCGAAGGTTTAGGGAGAGGTGTGCCTATAGTACCCACATTTCCACAGACAGCCAGTTATTAGTGGGCGAGCCTATTGCCATCAACCAGGGCACAAATCCATCGTGCGGTCCATGGCCTTTTACGGGGCACAGGTATGGGCGCGTTCCTTGGGGCGGAGACCAGCCCGCCAGTTGAACGCGTCCCAGAGAGTCATGGCCATCCGGTTAGTCCGGGGATACCGCACGGTCTCCAGTGAGGCGGCGAGCCTACTCGCCTGATTGTCGCCGTGGGATCTGAAGGCAAAAGTCCTTGCGGACGGCGAGTAATGGTTAGCTCGCCGTCCGGTAATGACCAGGCCCGGGTCAAAGGCGCGCGTGGAAGCGCCTCAAATAGGTGTCAGCACTATCTGATAGGATCCGCTAGGGCCGATGCCTGCCGGGGTTGCGGATTGTTTGAAAGAGTTACCGTGGCCCTGGCACAGACAACTGTAGGAACACGCACCCGTGTTCCTTCAGTTGTCTGTGCTAGGGCCGGTTTTAGTCGGTAGAAGTCTCGCCCACCCGCTCCGCCCAGAGCGGGAGAATTTAAATGATAAATAAATGAAAAATGATTTTATTTCTGTAAGTAGGTTTGTACAAACACTTTTACAAGTCAATCATGTTTTTTTTTAAACTAGATGAGGTCGGCGTTTCCTATCTGACTACTCTGAAAAGAAAGGCCGAAACAAACTCAGAGGTCACAGTCTCTTATAAAGTCCAGACATATTCTTGATCAGTTCATTTCACATGACCATGTAGATTGGTGTCTGAAATGGTCTTTTGAGGAAAGAACCACACAGATTGAGAGGACCTGCCCAATCAGTGCACGCGGGTAGGCCGCATAAATTACTCAAACTGCCAGACCATGATTAAAAATAACTGAGAGAAAAAATAAAATAAACAAAAAAGCAAAGACCTACATAGTCTTCACATTCACAATAATTAAAATAATAGAATACTTTACAAAGTAAATAGTCATGTCAACATTCAGTATGCAAAAATAAAAAAGAGAAAAAAGAAAGTTTGGAGCAGCTCAATCCCAAGCCTTTTTATTGGATAATTTCCCACTCCAAAAAAAGGGCACAAATCCAGACTCCAGGAGGCTACTGAGAAATACCTAACGGAATAATAAACCACACCATAATAAGAATCATCCATTATAGTCCGGACACAGTCCCACCCTTCGAGACAGCACACCCGATCATAACTAGAACAATACTAATTTTAAAACCGCACCTTGGAGAGACACCGCAAAATATCCTTCTAAATTTAAGCGGCAAATACCGCGTACAATAACGCAGCTTTGTCTTTGCGGTATTAACCCATTAATAACATTAACAATGCGGTACACCAGCGACGTGGTAATTGAACGGCGGTCCATCTGTTATCTTACGGAGGCCTAATGAAATTGTCTGTGAGCGATAATTAATTATGTTAAGACTGAATTTGGATATCTAGACACGGTTGTAGGGAAAAAAAAAGTTAAAGGAATTTCTTGAAGATTAGGGTTTGTCCCTCTGGTCGGGAATACACATGCCTGTAGCTTGTTGAGCTGGCATGCTGTTGTGACATTCACCAAATCAAAAGTTGTTACTTGCAACAACCCCCTGAACAACTTTTCATTTTTGTGCAAGTTACCAGGTATGGTATTCTCGACCTAAAAGGCAAATAGACTCGCTCCCTCTATATCATGAGACTCAAATATAGCTGGTGAAAAGTGGTTGGTACACCTCTGCCTAATCCTTCGCGGACTACAGACGTGAAGTTGTGTAAATTCTCAACTTGTAACTTTTTATTTTTGAGTTCCTTTAAATTATTTTTCATCAGCGTCATCCACAGTCCGACTTCACCCACTCCTGAGCACAGGCCTCTCTGTTCTTGTGCCAATCCCCACGCTCCTGTGCCAGCCTCATCCAGGTTTTGCCCGCAAAGGCAACAATGTCGTCCGCCCATCTTGCCTCAAAATTGCTTTTAGGTGTTTGTTTTATTGGAAAATTAGCTCGAGGAGGAGCTCGTGGCTAAATAATAACAGCCGTAAGGGTCGATCCATCAGGTTAAGCTACGCTTGCCGGGGTTGGTCCGTAGATGGGTGACCATCTGTACATACCGAGACTCCTCCGTGCCTCGGAAAGCACGTTAAGCCGTTGGTCCCGGCTGTCATCCGTAGATCTTTGGCAGTTGTTACGGGTCGTCAGAAGCCTGAAAGTCTGACAACCAGTCTTACCAAGGGGTATCGTATTACCCAATAGCTGGGTTGTGGAGGTCAGATAGGCAGTCGCTCCATGTAAAATACTGGTATTCAGCTGCATCCGGTTAGACTGGAAGCCGATCCCAACATAGTTGGGAAAAGGCTAGGTAGATGATGTTTTATTGGAAAATTAATTTTCATATTCATTAATATATCTACAAACATTTATTGTGTGCAAATGTGAAAAATATTGGTTCAATCGACTAACAATAAGTGATAAAAGTTTGCTTGTGCATTGTAAACCCAGTGTCAATATTTGACTCAATTGAAAGGATCAATGGCTCTGCATCCCGCACTTTCGTAAAACAAACATCAATTGGCTCTCAGCCTCAGTCAAGTGCAAACAACACCGATGTTGATACACTTGGCAACAAAGTACTTACTAAACTTTACTTAGACAGGCGCTAAGGTCTCACTCCAAGATTTGTTTAAGAACATAATAAGACAACGAACGAAAAAATCTCGAATATTTTGATTACATTCGCGATGCTAATCAAGGTTCATATGAAGCTGATATTATGCAATGGGATCGTCTCATGTATGCTCAAACGTTGACCTAATTGCGAAAGGCGACAGTGGCCCATTTTGGGCCATTTAATAAAGCCTCCCAAATAAAAAGTAGAGGAGAAACCTACACATGGCGATGTACGAAAATGTTATTTTGCACATTTCCCTCAAACGCACAACGCTCAGCGTAATCCCGAGGATTGGGGTACACATTCGCAACAATACATTTTCCAAATTGTCTCCTTGAAGACGCAATAATTTAAAAAGGCTACGCCTTGGGAGTCCAACTTGTGATTTCATTGTCGCGTATCGCGGGTAACGCGGCCCGAGGTGCCTATTCGCGTTTTTATTTACGTGCCAACAGAGTTTGCTAATGACGATGATATATTGCGACCATTTCTTACGCAATCTCTGCGTAAAATTAAAAAGGTTCCCCAGGGAGCTATTCTCGGTCCTGTAGTGAATAAGTTTCGCGAGGGGATTCGTGTCATTCGTAATTGTCGGTAGTTACAATTATCTATCAGTGTATTTTACACAGGTACATGCAGGAACAGGTCCCGGGAGTCCTCGCCTGCATAAAGCTGACAGCCACACTATGGAGGATGTATTAAATCAGCCAACGTGGAAAAGATTTAATCGGAATGCTTTCTCACTACGAGGACCGCTAAGGAAACGATGGTTTAGCAACGTTGTAGTTATTCGTTTATGCAGCTTGCAATGTTGGTAGAAGTGCTTACATTACTGAGAAGCACTATATTCTCTTCGCTAAAAAGCAGAAGTGCAGACTTTTACATTGTTTGAATTTATACTGAAAATTGTTTGTGTATTATGTATATTTATACGTAACACATATGACAGTCGACCGTCTCCTTTTTGCCTATATCCTCAGACTCAGTAGTGTTACTTCTACATTATTGTAATGAGTGTAACACCGTTTTCTTTAATAAAAAATCCAAAACGTTTCGTTCCTAGAGATATTCAAGTAAATTGCATATGAAGAGCAACACAAACTAATTGTTTGCTCAGACGTCTAAACGAAGTCGCAACGAAATTGCATTTGCGAAATGGGAACAAAGTTACAGCGAGTCCTCCGAAACAACTACATCTACGCGGCCTTAATCCAATAAAAATAAAGAAGATATTCGCTTGTCTTCTTATTTCCACCTTCACCAGTTGTTCCAACCACCTCTGATTTCCCAAAGGGCTTTATTTTAAAAATCCACCTCAACGTTAAAAAGGAAAAATATTGTACTTTTGAATTTTTGAATCCAGTTTCCTTGTTTCTGTGTGGAGTTTTCTTGATTTTTCGTCGCCAAGGGATCATTAATGTGAGCCTTCGGGGTGTAGGGCACTAGAAACTTGTGGAGACGTGTGGGGTGAGCCTAATCAGCAAGGGTTGTGACGGAGGGTTGAGCAAACAAGGGAAACTTAGGACTAGTTTCGTTACTACAAAAGCTTTCGAGGGCTGGAATTTTTTTTTTGAGGGATATAATGACTTTGTAGGCGTCGGTATGCGTTGAAGACAAGAGGGTAACTGCCTTAGGTACTTCAATATTAAAAATATATTTTGATGGGTTAATTAGTTCTATAGCTAAATAAAACAAGGAAATCCACGTGACTATGCAATTAAAGCATCCAAAACGTATAACAAATCTTCCTTTATAGCTTGTTTTCATTTCTAAAACTGGGTTGTTGCATAATAAAATACCAGCACAATACGTAGCTCATAGCACAGCAATATGTATATGAAATTGAGCGTAAAATACACAAATATGTGAAACAGTATTGGCCCACTTTGCTGTTTTCCTACACTGTGTAAATCACTGAGTAATATCAGCGTGCATAAAGCGCTGAGCAGCGATTTATTCGCGAATATACTTTGATAGTTAATACAATATTATTGTATTCATAATGTTGACAAAAGCTTCGTTTGTAGTAACAGACGGAGTCGTCAAATGACAAGCGATTGGCGGATGCACTGTTTTGTAGTCTGAAGTGAGTAGATTTTTATTGGTATTTTAAATAATTAATAATCCCTATGCCCAACAGTGGACGATATTATGGGACTAATTCACTTATTCAGCTCAATTTTTTTTTTTCCATAGAAAAAAAACAGTTTTTTATGGAGATGCGTCCGCATCCGTTCAGCTCGGAAAGCAGAACGGATGCGTTCAGCTTTCCACGTCGTTCCACACAACTGTTTTTTTTTTTTTCTATGGACAAATGCTGTATTGAGCTGATTAGTGTAGTTAGTCCCTCAAAGCTGAAATAATGACGAAGTTCTCCCGATATGACGAAGGGTTAACCCGATGCGTCGCTTTAGGCCTTAGGAACAATTGAACTGTCTTCAATATCCTTCATGTACCGCTGATTGTGTCAACGCTACCCACCATTAATTTTATTCCTATACCTCATCAACTCCCTAGCCTTTTCCCAACTATGTTGGGTATCGGCTTCCAATCTTACCAGATGCAGCTGAATACCAGCATTTTACATGGAGCGACTGCTTATCTGACCTCCACAACCCAGTTACCAGGTAATACATACCCCTTGGTACGACTGGTTCTCAGACTTTCGGGCTTCTGACTACCCGTAACGATTGTCAAAGAACTTCAAATGACAGCTGGGATCAACGGCTTAACGTGCTTTCCGAGGCACGGAGGGGTCTCCGTATGTAAAGATGGTCTCCCATCCACGGACCGACCACGGCAAGCGACCCGTGCGGCTGTTATATCCTTAACTACGGGCCCCATTTTATTCCTATACCTAAGTTCAATAAATTCCTACCAAGAATCTGATTAATTGATTCCTGCAATGATATCTAGAACCGCACCCTAATTACGTAACACACTATCAATCAGAATTTGAATCAGTTTGAAGTAAGTTGCTAATCAATTGCTTCATATGTTCGTAAAAAATGTGTGCCTAGCAACGTCAATAACGCAATGAATGTAGTGGAACTGTCATAATGAAACCGATTTCGATTAATAGTGTGTTACGCAAATGCCTCGCTGCTTTGCCTCGACATAACTTACTTTGCATTGCTAATCAATTACTACATGTAGCAGTTTCCTTTCGGTGAGAGATAGGTAATTGATTCAATGGATTGATGATTTCATGGAACCTACCTAAATCTAAATATTTGAAAATAACTCCGTACTGTCTTTTCGCGTCGTGTGTACCTAGGTTTAGTTACCTAAATTTAAATCCAAGCCAGTCTAACAAGGCGCGATCGAAACAATTACCTGGACTTGCTTTTATTGGAATTAATTCACAAGGATTTAATTCACAAAAGTAATGTTCGAGAAACTTGATACCCACTAAACACGGGCTATAAAAGTGAATTGCCGTGTCGTTCACAGTTACTGAGCAGTGAAGGTACAACGTGCAAGTCTGTGCACAATAAACACTGTGTCGTAGTTGGAACACGACTCACACAGCGCCCATAGTGTCGATATGGCCAACAATAATAGCCCTCGTAAAATTTGATAAACCCGTTGCACGCCGTAATAAAATATTGATGTATAATATTGATGCTAATTCAGTTTCACGACACTTCTTTTCCCGTATAAAGTTTCATGTAATAATATATTTTAATACAGTAAATTGTAACATAATGTAAAACGTAGTTCATAATTGTGTGAAACTTAATTGAGCAACATAAACACGCTATTATTAGTTCGTGATATTGTTTAATCTGGCAATAAAATGGAGTTACCTAAGTGTTGCCTAAATATAATGTTGTACTATTGTTGTATTATTGCTGTGGTACTATTTAAAAATGTGCTACAAATGTTGTAATTTGTGAATTCATAAAATACTATAGTCATGTATTGTACCTATGGACGCATTTACCTTTGGTCATTGATTATAATAAAAAACTGGCAGTACTAAAAATATAATATTGCAACACTGTGGTGGCATTTTTATTTTCTAGCAACACCAGAGAGTGGCGTGACGCTATCGGTGTTGTGTGCAGTGTGAGGCCATTTTGGAGATAGTCTGAAATGTCCATAGGTACAAATACATGACCCTAACTATAATATTTCCTGCGACCTCGTCTGCGTGTATTTTGTATTTCATCATTTTTTAGGATTCCTTACCTCAAAAAGAAAATACGGGACCCTTATGGGATCATTCGTGTGTCAGTCTGTCCGTCTGTCATAGCTTATTTTGACCCCCGTTGACCCTCATATTCAAAATTCATTAACATAAATAATTGAATTTTGTATACGAGGTCAATTTTGGCGGGCAAATGAGAAAATGAAAAAAAAAATCATTTGCAAACTGGACCGTGTGACATATCAATGAAAGGGCTTATTGTGAGTGTCTCAAATATATTTTTTTTATAATTTTAAAATATATTTTTTTATTTATTAAAAAAAAAAATTGACCATACCCTCCTTATCTCCGAATCTAGAGAGCCTAAAACTTTGACAAAAATTAAGAAAATAGTTCGATACCTACAGATTACAGGAAAATTTATAAGAAGTGTCTTAAAATAACATGGTAAATAACATGGTAAATCTCTCAATATTGTGCGTACAAACTTACATTTGCAGTGAAAATGTATGGGAGAACATGTTTTTCAACTACAATGTTATGTTTGTTCTGGGGATAAATTCATCCCTACTACGAAACCCTTCATTGTGCGTAGTCCGACACGCACTTGGTCGGTTTTTTTTATTGACGATTTTTTTATGGACCTTGTAATTTTATTATACAGCTTCCATGTTACAACAAGCGTAACAATAATAATATTTAATTCTTCCAAATTCAAATTTATTTACAGTTTTTAATGGAAGCCACACGTCATAATCATAATAAATTAATAATAATTGTCCTTTTCCATTACCGCCACTAACACAGTTCTATATATTTTAATTAAAATAAAATGTCAACAGAAACGCATCGTCTGTCAGAAATATATTAAAAAATATACCTGGTCCGACATTACCCCGTATTTAACGGTTGGTTGTTACGGGTGCTAGTTCTGCATGCTTGGCATTAAAAGCTTTTAGCTTCCGCATATAACTAACGAGTTATAGTCTGTGATTTAGATGCCTCTCACACGTTTTATGGGTTATATCGTTTATAGGGAGCCTGGTTTTATGCACATGACTAGGCGAGGGGGGAAACAACGGTTATTAGATGGAACACGATCGATTCCTGCGTGGGTTTACTTCAAAGACCGAAGGATTTATAGTCTGTTAGTTACGTCTGTCTAGTAATTTCTTCTACTTCTCTATACGAATAATAAACCTGAAGAGTTTGTTTGTTTGTATGTTTACCTATCAGTCGGATTTGAAAAAATATTTTTGCATTTGATAGCCCAATTGTCGAGGAAGGCTATTGACAACACGCTAGGACCTTTAGTAGCTGAGGAAAAAGAAAAAAGTCAGAAATAACGCTAAGCGAAAACGAAGAAGGAAACGAAATAGTGTGGGCAGGCGATGCGATGCGACGGGTTAGGTGATGGGTTGGGGTGGGGGGGGGGGGGGGACTAGAAATATCACGTGGACGAAGTCGCGGGCAGCATCTAGTTGAAAATAATATTTAACGATATCTCAGGCCATGACAAAAATTATAAGACAGTCAACAATATGGTCGAGAGGCTGAACAATTACAGAAGTAAGACCTAACTATCGAAACTAGAATACAATTATAGGGAGGTTATTAATGCAATCTAGTAGAAGAGGAGCTCGTGGCTAAGTAAAAACAACCGCACGGGTCGATCACGCTTACCGAGGTTCGTCCGTGGATAGGTCGTTGGATCTTTACATACTAAGACTAAGACTTCTCCGAGCCTCGGAAAGCACGTTAAGCCGTTGGTCCCGGCTGTCATTCGTGGATATTTGACAGTCGTTACGGGTCGTCAGAAGCCCCGAAAGTCTGACAACCAGTCTTATCAAGGTGTATCGTTTTACCCAGTTACTGGTTGTGGAGGTCAGATAGGCAGTCGCTCCATGTAAAATACTGGTGTTTAGCTGCATCGGGTTAGACTGGTGTCCGACGAAAAGGCTAGGCTATGATGATGATGATTAATGCAATCTAGTAGGCATTAACCATTGTTTAATTGTGTTTATTAATGCCTAGCCTTGATTATCACCCCTCGCCGTTGTATGTTTATACGATGGCGAGGGGTGATAATCAAGGCTGTGACTCGGCTTGTGAATGTGATGACTGTGTGTGTGTATGTCAGGTTTAGATTGAAGATACTAATAAAAGCCTCTTAAAATGACTAACTAATGTATCCTTCCCAACACGCGACACAAAATTTCTTTTTAGAACTTATTTCCGCGACTTTTCGACCCCAAGCTGTTCTTTATTAATGCCCTTTGCCCAAATATGGGCCATTAGGTCAGTCTGACGCTAGTCTCGGCCGGGGATATGCGGTGATTTATCACAATTATTGGGATTTCGGACCCACGGGAGCGACGCTGTATACGACCGTGCATAGCTCATTGTAGCACACTAGTGGGTAGTGCATATTTGGGAAACTAAATATTTGTATAAAACAATATTAAAGCCTGTTTAGGAAACTGCGCATGTGCAAATAGCTGCCACGTGGTATCGCAAAAAGGATTTAATGAATTAAAGGATTAAAAGAAAAGGATTTAAAGGGTTTAATGAATATTTAGATTTATTTATTGGTCAACATCGAAATCTTCAATAACGCGTTTAATGAAGCATTAGTTTTATCCGTACTTGACTAATTTGTAAAACTTTTCTCAAATAATAAAAACTCTGCGTCGGGCTGACGACGGAGCAAAAAATAAAAAATTAAAAAACTGAAAAGTAAAATACACTCGTGCGAAAAAGTGGCCTTTCTGCACAGCTTGGCTGCTTGGAAAACTCTCTTTTCAAGCACATGCATTGTAAAGAAACATTCACTGACATCGTATTAACCTAGTTACCTAACCCTTAATTAACAGACTTCTCATAAAATTTTAGCAAAATCCTTTGCAGGTAAATAATAAAATGTCAAAACAAAATAAAACATAAGAACTCTAGGGACATACAGCAATTTAGGGACAACGTTTTAAATATATACAATATTATATTGCTCAATTATAAAAACACGACATTAGAGGATTGTTTTGCCACTTGGAAAGCAACTATTATTATATAAGCAACAGAAGGCTCAACTTAGGTGCGAGCGCAAACTGTATGTCTTATCGCTGCATCTAGTCACTGCAACCAGACGCAGAGTTGTTACCAAGCTCCGAACTAAATTATGTATATGAAAATTGTCGGCCGCAGCCTGTCGTTGCGGCTACTCGCCGAGCTGTCGCAGTCGCATGTCGCATAAATCAAAAATCAAAATCAAAAGTCATTTATTCAAACTAGGCTGAGAATCAGCATTTTTTGAACGTCAAAATTACATAAGACACTCCCACAAAACGCCCGCCCTTCACCACTTCCTAGTGCTTTAGCTGGCGAGAAGAAGTGGCGCAACAAACTCCCCAGCAGCACAGCTGTCTGTTCAGTAAAAAAAAAATGATTCTATATAACACTGCGCATAATAATGTAGGTACATTACGCAACACAAAACATTAAATTAAATTATTCGCTATAAATAAGCTAGCACACGCCAATATACAAAAAAAAAAATCGAAAACTATACTCAAGCAGAAACAAAATACAAAACTAAATACATAAGCAGAACTGTATACCTAAATAAAAGCCTCCAGTAATAAAGGGCGTGCCCACTTACATATAGCCGTACAACTCGAAGTCAAAGGCATATTGTGTGCCATTGACTAGTCAAAGTAATAAACCCTCTAGAAAATGTTATAGATCATTACATCGTTATCTAAATCTCAATATAAACTCATTTATATTATAAAGACGGATTTCTTTTTGTTTGTTTGTTTGATTGAGAGGTAGGTACTGACACGATTGCAAAAATTGTAAAGGCTCCCGCAGACAAGCGCGACGCGACGGTTCGACGCGATTCTTGTTGAACAATTTACATGACGTTTTCATAGAAATTGTTCTACTAGTGTCGCGTCGCGTTGTCACGGAGCGAAAGAAAGACACTGATAGAAAGCTACACTATTGCCGACTGTCATAGTAGGTACATATTATAACATAACATCACACCTTCTTTGCCAGATGGGTTAAAGAGAGGTGTAGCTATAGTACACCCACATTGCGCCAGTTATGTTTAAGTTCCATGTAATAGAGAGCGAGCCTGTTGCCTTCAACCGGGCACAGATCCAGACTCCGGACTGATACTGAGGAATACCAGGTAGGAAAACCCAATAACACATTGCTCGATCCGGGAATTGAACCCAGGACCTCACGCTCAGCAGTAGCGCTTGCTAGACCAACGAGGCAGTCCATATGTTAGGCACATCCTATGTTTTATGGTATTGTTGACTTCCACGCGGACGAAGTCGCGGCTAGGTGGCATAATTACGCCATATTCATTTATTGATTTAATATTTATGTTTCAAACCGAATGAGGATCATGTTTTCTTTCTTCTTATCTTCTTTGAGGGGGGGGGGGGGGGGGAGGTGATTTTTTTTTTAATTTATATAAGATGGGTTTGCTCTTGACTCTAGTCTTGGTCGGAGGCGACAGAGTCGACGATGGTGAGTGAGCTGTGCGCATTATAAAAGACATTTTAAAACGCTTTGTGCGAGTTGGTGGAATAGCAACTAGGTAGGGATGGTAACTGGCAGTGCGTCTAGATGTCCGATGTTAGAAGGAGGCCGGTGGAATCAGGTTCTTGGAGTTCTTGAGCACACTCACCGATGTACATTTTGAGCTTAGGGATGAGCCGCGGATGACTGAGACGTCATGATGATTTTTACGGATTAATTACTAAAAGCATAATGATGCTCATGACATGAAGCTCTTTATTTATACTAAAAAGGGTATTCTTAAATTATTAATACGCAACGCAAGACACTTAAAAAAATAATGAAACTTAAAGGTACTTTGGCTCAAAACTTTCCAGCCCCCTGGCTCTGAAAAGTTTAATCTTGATCCAAGATCTCTTTGAAATGTAATACCTATTATAACTAAGGTTCTGTTTTATTATGTTACAAAAAACATGTAAATCATATTTGTTCTCACCAAAAAGAAAGAAATAAATAATAAATAAAAGTTCGTAACAACACATAAATACCTTTTTACTCAGTTTCCATAGACTTTTTCATTTTTTTTTTATCAAGCAGGATCAAAGGGCCTACGCCCTTACTTCGCAATCACTTAGACCCGTCCAGGGTTCAAAAGGGATTGTTACAGATAAAGTTCTTACGTCTATGTTGTTCAAAATAACTTTAATATTATTATTTTTGTATTTGAACTCAATGTGACTAGTGTGAAGTGAAATAGAGGAAGTTTTTTGTTATTATGTTTAGATTTGTAGTTTTATTTTTAGCTAGATATTCTTATATTTTTTTCGAAGCCCAGTGTCACGCTAATAGGTAGGTCTGTACCTACACTCGCGTTCAAATAATACGGGTCGATGACGAAAATCCTATAACTTGCAAATTAATAATGGCACATGCATGAAACTAACTTTATATTACAGATAATTTTAATATCGTATGAAACAAAACCATATGATCTACCACGTAATTAAAAAAAGGTTAAAATTTATAAAACCTCGAATTTTGAAATAAACTCAATTCGCGGTTGTTTTACTTTTGCTTGTTTTCTCACTATTGTTTTCAATCTGTCTTTCACCACCATTATTGAATTACTATCATGTCGCTAATACCTGAAGAATGTACTATCGTAGTGACGATACGACACGTGTATATTATATAAATTATATGTTAGAAGAAGGCAGAAGTCATTGAAGTACAGCAAACAATAGGAGTGTAACTTTCTACAGTGCAGCGAGTGGTCCAACGTTTCCGAGAAACTGGGCAGAAGATTAGAAGACCAGGAACCGGCAGACCGAGATGTAGTACGGCTCGAGAGGATCGAACTATTGTTACGACCATGCTCCGAAATCGGCAGCACACGGCAGGTGAAGTCAATCAATCTCGGGAGACCCGCAGAGACGACGTAAGCGAGCGGACTGTAAGGCGGCGGCTCCTTGAAGCTAATTTGTCCCCACATAGACACACAAATGGTTCAAAACTTGAAAGGGAACATCGGGTAGCAAGATAACGTTACGCCCGCGAACACACACAATGGGGAGACGGAGAATGGGCAGATTTATGCTGTATGCATAATTGCACATGATGGGTGACGAAGAGTTTACCGACGGCCGGGGGAACGTTTTATTCCAGCTGGTTTTGAGAGTCGCGCGGAGTTATTGCTGATCGAAAATGGTACCTAACTAGTGCACGATATGTGGAAGAAATTCTTAATGAGCATTTGAGCCCATATTTAATTAATATGAGTGAAAATTCAATATTCAAAACGTAAATGAGTATTTTCAGGACGTTGGCATCAATCGCATGGACTGGCCCGCAAGAAGCCCGGACCTGAATCCAATTGAACACGCTTGGGTCGAGGTTGGGAGCTGTGTAAGAAATTGAAACCCCGCCCCAACTACACTTCCAGACCTGAAACATGCGTTAGTGGAAGAATGGACCAATATCCCGCAACATCGCATAAGAAACTTTATAAACACCATGCCCAATCGCCTGGCAGCTGTGAGAAGAACCTGTGGAAGCAATTCAAACTATAATTTTGTTTTAAAGTTCGTTTTGTGTTGTATATGTCGAGGGTTCACGGGCTATTTGTATTAAGCGACATGTTTGGAACTTTACAGGAGAGCATTTCAAAGTTTCATTATTCGGAAAAAAGAACATTGTAAAAAAGTATCAATATTTGTACGAAAAAGTGACCTATCGACTGTTAATAATCAATAGTGTATATCTCCATTTTTTTACGTTTTTCACTTTTTAATGCAGGTAGATAATAATATGATAATAACTCAATATCGGTCAGGATGTCGCTTAATATTAATTTTGACATTAAACTAATAATGTTTCTAATATTTGGTGTTGTTTTATTAACTGATATCTACAACTAGCCGTTGCCCGCGACTTCGTCTGCGATCCAGGATGAATAATAGCTTATGTCCTTCTCCAGTTCATGGTCTACCCAAGTTCCGAATTTCATCCAAATCCGTTCAGCTGTTTTACTACTAAAGTTTCTATAATAATATAATTCAATCTTGATTGGAAAGACACGTGACGCCCTCTATTATCATAAGAATGTTAAATTATTGTTTTCCTCGGGAACAATACTTTTTTCGGGATGAAAGGTACCCCATGTCCCGTGTCTGTACACCTGACTACTTATATGCAAAATTTCAGGATGATCGGTTCAGTGGTTTAGGCGTGAAAAGGTAACAAATAAACACACAAACATACTTTCGCTTTACTTTTTTAATATTATTATAGTTAGGATATACCGTTTCATTCATGCCACTAGCTCTATTATTTTAAGAGTAATTTTAGTTTTTCGTACTGACCCGTATTCTTCGTCTGCGAGTCTATATAGGTACTTACTTCTTTCAGGAAACTAATGCTCATTAGTAGCTACGCTTGTGAGGAATCTCTTTTATATAAATGGTATAAAGAATACTGACAAGATAATAGAATTATTTCCCTCACAACGACCATTGAATACCAAAAGCTATTAGTACATAAAAAAAGCCTAGGTACGTCACGTTTTCCACCAATTAGTACCCTTAAAAACTTTCGCCAAATTCGTATTCTAGTCGTCTGTTCTTTCTAACTAGAGACTTCAAAACGTAATCCTGAAAGAAGCCTATCAAATCAAAGTTGGAAACTTTCAGAATCCTATGCACTACATTTTAGAGATAACTCAATCTTAGGTAAAGTTAGCACGAACTACGACTAGGTAGGTATCTGTTGAGATATCTTTTAACTTTATTAATGCTTTCTTTATCTATCTATTCTATTTACTAATAATAAAGCTGAATAGTTTGTAAGTTTGAGCGCGCTAATCTCTGCAACTACCAGCCGGATTTGCAAAAATCTTCATTAGATAGTCCAATTCTTAAGGAAGGCTATAGGCTATGTAACATCACGCTAGGATCCTTAGGTGCCGAGCAAAACGAAAAAAGTCAGAAAGAACGATGAACGAAAACGAAGTAATAGCGTGGCCTGGCAATGCGATGCGACAAGGTGGGTCGCGGGAGCAAAAAAATTCACGAGGACAAAGTCGCGGGCAGAAGCTAGACTAAAATATTCTTCTTTTTTTTTATTTGTGATGGGTTTGCTCTTGACTCTAGTCTAGGTCAGAGGTGACAGAGACAAAGTCGACGATGGAGTGAGCTTACCCAGAAGAAGCCTGTTCACTCTCACTTTGAAGAGATTAGGGTTGTATGCGTTCGGAAACACAGACGCAGGTAGTGAGTTCCACTCTTTTGCTGTGCGCATTATAAAAGACATTTGGAAGCGGATGGTAACTGGCAGTGCGTCTAGATGTCCGATGGTAGAAGGGGGCCGGTGGAATGAGGTCGTGGAGTTCTCGGGCACACTCTCCGAAGTACAATCTGTAGAAGACCGACAAGCAAGCAACCTTGCGGTGATGAGCCAAGCTATGAAGCTTGCAATCCACCAGATTTACGTCGCCAATGAGCCTCTTAGCTCTGCGTTCCACCGAGTCAAGCGCGGCTAGTTGGTACTTAGCTGATCCATCCCAAAGGTGACTGCAATACTCCATGCGGGATCGGACTTGCGCTTTGTAAAGGGTTAAAAGCTGTCCAGGCGTAAAGTATCGCTTCACCCTATTTAGGATGCCCAGTTTCTTGGCCGCAGTTTGGGCCTTGTACTCGATGGTGGCGCCGAAGTTGAGACCAGATGTCAACTCCATGCCTAGCAGCTCAAGTCGATCAGTTACAGGAACAGATGTACCCCGAAAAGTAGGAGTTTGGGCGAAACGACTCTTTTTAGCGGTAAAAAGACACGCCTGCGTTTTGGTGACGTTAAAAGAGACCAGGTTGTCATCACCCCACTGGGAGACAAAGCTTAAGGACAAATCTGTCCGCTCTACCATGGCCTCTCTCAAGGAACGAACTTCGGCCCCGCTAGTAAAGCCAATCGTCCACGATGGTACTCAAAAGAAACGTGCTACAAGCTCAAATCACCAATGTGTAACCAGAATGTCACCGATACAGGGTCAAATTAAATTAGCTAGCGAAACTCCTCAGACGTGATGGGTATCGATCGATATCTAAACATGACAAAATAAAAATTAAAAAGATTAGATAGCCCAGCAATACCGCTGGTAGGTTTTGTTGTCACCTACTTGAAGTGAGACTTCATAAAATCTGTTTTATCGTATTGAGAGATGTCGATACATAAAAAAATAAACTCTAATTTTAGTGGTTGATGACACCACGAAAAACATCTTTGAATTAATTTTGTTTTTGTTTTATTATGTTTAGTTACCGATCGACCATCACGTCTGCAGAGTTTCGCTAGCTAATTTAATTTGACCCTGTATTTCAATGGTGGTCAGGACCAGAGTTTACTTTTGAATGGCGTCGTGGACGGCGGGCCTAAGAAATAACAATATGGCAGACAATACTTAAATGTATCTGCTTATAGCTTGAGGTTGAACTCCTGAATACAACAGCTTACTCGACGGATGAGCGGAACTAATAAATCATATTAAAACTTTGTTTATTAAAACCAACTTGACGAACTAATTATTTCTTCTTAACTAAATTAAACACGACCGAATTGATTTCAACGAAAAGTTTGTACAGTCAAGAGTAAATACTGATTTAATCAACAAAAACATTACAAAAATATTTAACTTTAGTCCAATTTTCTGCTTGTTGATATTGTTAATTAACTCCTTTCTTAGTTTCAACTTGGCCGAATTCTGCATTCCCCTCTAGGCTGACTTTATTCCAAATTGGTAAAAAAACAACCTCATTAGAAGGAAAAGTAAAACCTTGAAATCTTTTGAAATATTGTAGGATAATAATGAAACCTTTCTGTTTTATTGCAAGATAGTACATAAGAAACCAACTTCTAACGAGCCTATTTAAACATAGAAGGCATCGCGAATTTCCCGCGCGTTTCGCTGTCAAGTTTCAAACAAGGAACAAGACGGCCATATCGTGATATCGCGACGCGTTGCGTGTTTAAGTTCCAAAACAATAGTGTTTCTGAGTTCACGCACCAACTTTCTACTATTCAGCCGCTAAAAGCCTTTTGTTCTTAACAAAAAGCCTCTGTAACTCATGCAGTAACACTTGAGACTAACTCATGGTACAAGTGGAAATAAATATATTAAGTTTCTTGTATCATTTTAAATTTAATATGGGTTTGATTTTTCTACCAGGTACTTGCAACTTTCAAATAATAATGCAATCGACTGTGAAATCTCTGTAAAAGTTTCTAAGCTCTAGAAATATAGAAAACTATTTAGGTTCAATAAATTATTGATATCGTGCAATATTCAACTATCGAAGATTCGAACTGTGTCAGGCGTATCCAAAATTATATTTCTCAGACTCCCATTCATATTCAGTCTACGCGAATATTATATACCAAGAACGTCTGAACCAGCAATCATATCACACATCGCGGCCCATTCGCTTAAATGAAACATCCAGACGCCTTCAAATTTCCCAGAAATGTTGGGTAATGGCTATAACTGGATCGCCCGTGGCTTGGGCCCAGCGTTTCTGCTGGGGGCAATTTCACCCCTTATCTTCAGGAACCTTAGCGCGTGACGCGAGGTTATTTACGCGCCCGGCGCCGCCCCTAATCCCCTATTTATTCCCGGAGATGTATCTGAAAATTAGGGATCACGTCTAGGGAGGGCTCCCGGGGCTGGTTAATTTGCGGGATTCAGTGATCGCGGTGTTGCGTCGCAGAGACAACGCCACGTAATGATTATGATACTGATATGTTGTGAAACACTGATTGTGATTGCAAACTGTAGCTTTTGTATTGTTTGTGGTTTGTTTTGAAGAAAACAGAAACTTTTTTCATTCCAAATACCTACTTACTTGATTTCTTACGTTATTAATTTCGCGAGCTGTAATTTACTTTTCTGTCACATGTATCGTTGATTATTTTCACTCTGATTGAAAGAAGACATATCAATTTATTTCCAATCAAGTCCTGATTATTGTGAACGTGCCGGAAATATGAATTCACCAGTCCTTCACAAAAGTATAAACGAAACCCTATCTTAGAAATCTGTAGGTACTTCTCCTACATCAATACAAACCCATATGAAATTCGCAATTCGTCTGGCAGTGCGCAGTTAAACCCGCGTTAACCTCTTCAAATAGCACCATTCGAGCCGACCTCTTCGAATACACTGTAACACACACATTGTCTCGAATGGGCGTTTTAAAACACTTCTCCGTGTGTTTAGGTCTCCACCGATCTCACTTTAATGTCTACGGCCCTGGAATGAGACAAGGAAATAGAGTAGTGATTGGAGATAGGCGTTTTTTACTTTTTTTCGATAGTCGAATAAAGTTAAAGATTTTTTTAATGGCAGCTCTTCTGATAATGTTTTTTTTCTGTCAGAGCGGAGACTACTAATGTTATTATTAAAAAAAAAAAATGTGCAAGTAGCGACTAATCAGATAGGAATTTGCCGGCGCTTATCGGTGCCGGTTCGCGCTGAATTAGCCTAAAGTATGAAAACTACCGTTGACAACCAGCGTGGCAGCGCTTGTCTGCGCCGAAAAGTGCTGGCATACCGGCGCCGTTTACCAGCGTTCTACATGAATACACCCTAACCAAACTTAGCAGTGAGTTTGGTTTTAAATTCTTTATTATTCGGAAACAAATATTAAAAATCAATAGTGTTTACTAAACAATGTATTAGAGTTGCGAATTTTTTCTCTATTAATGATTAATCAATATTTTAATCAGGATTGCACGACGCAATTTTTTTTTCTGTTAAAACAGCTTCTGGCTATATCGTTGACAGATAAAACGTAACTATTATTCACTCATTCCATATGCACAAAGCGGGGTAATTACGTAACATAACAAGGTAAGCTAAGCAATATTAGGTACAATTATTTATTTTGATAAATCGAATAAACATAATTTTGCAAATGACACTCGGATTAAAATATCTAATTTAATTCAAGTGTTAATATTAAATAAGCTTTCATTTGAATCATTGTGTTTCGGCTTAGTTATAATTATCCAGAAATTATTAAATCATAGCTAGTTCTGGATGAAATTTTGTATACAGGTTTTACGACTTCATAGAATTTTTTTGTCGTCGGGGATTTTTGATTGGATTACTTTCTTCAAAAAGAGGCAAAATGGGGGCTACTGAATATCTTCGCCTTGTGAGATCCGATTTCGATGGTTCTTTTTTGATTTGAAAGGTACTTTAAGTTGACTTTAAATTGGTCTCATTAAAATTTGGTGAAGATCTGATGAGGATCTTCGGCAAGATGAGCAGAATAGCTCCTCAAAATGCAGTAAATTGCTCACTTTTAGATTTTTACCAGTGGAATCGGTCCTTTAAGTACTACACCTGGGACCACCTTCTCACCACAAAACTAGAGAATTCAGAATATAATTCGCGAGGTCTACTGTTCGCAGAAGTACGAGTTTAGTTTGAATAACTTATTAATTTCAAACCAAACTGAAGTCTGGAACTTCATAATAACACATTATTATTATTGCATTAACAACGCACAAACTTACCTGAAACACACAACACCATTCTGATAATTAAATTTCGACCTTCCTCAATCGAATAACTCGAATAACTCGGCTACGCGGCACATAATCACTCGGCACACCTCTATCCCATCTGGAAGACGTGACGAGAAACCCACTATACGCCTTTAACGAAACCTTTGAGGGGCAATGGAGGGACTTTCAATTTTGTATGCGAATCTCAAATGTCCTTGAGACGCGATGAGATTATCTTAGTTTAGTTTAAAATACTTTATAGCAGATGAGGAGGTCTTTAGCTTATATTAGGCTTAAACTAATTTGTGCTAATGTTCTCTTTCATTGTAGGAGTTTTAGTGATTTTGTTTGGAGGAATTAAGTGGTTGGAATACCTTGTACCTACTCCTTTGCGTAATTGATTTATTTTAGTTTATTTTCGAAAAATATAATTGATACAAGCTTTTCAACACTTATAGGAGGTAATAAAATGATATCTTTCAGAAACAACTTGTTGATTATTTCAATTGACACTATTCTTGAATATTTTAGACTCAACTTCATATGTGCGCTCGATAAAACATTATAATCTAAAATAACACAATATAGAACTACGTATATATAGAGACCTTATTGGTGATGTTCTTCAGAAAGGTCAGATGCGTAGTACTCGCAACCGGCGCGTGCAAGTATGACCGTAGTAGATTCGTAGTAGGTGGCGTTCTGTAATTTCTGCCTACCCTCATGGGAAGGCGTGAGTTTATGTATAATATGTATGTATGTTTGAACTATTAAATAATAACATCACAACTGTTGAACTGTAGCCGACCTATCCCAAAGCCATCGCGAAAGTTCACTACTTATGTTATTTACTCGACTTTATTGTTTTAAAACTCATCACGTCGGCATTACCGCTTCCGGAATATAACTTCCGTTTAATGAAGGAAATTTCATGTTTCACCCGATTGTAAAGAAAACAAGAAGTAAGAGCGATTTTGCTGAAAGTTACTTCTTTATAATGTATTGAAAATGCGAAATAAACCCATATAGTAATTAACCACTGAGTTGTCCCGACTACTTTTCCGGTTGCACGTCCCGGCTACTATGGCAGCTTCGCCATCTTGTTTCCTTTTTACCGTTTTAGTACTATGGTAACTCTATGAGTGCTTCCTAAAAAGGTTCGAGATGGCGCTGTATTAACTTCCGCTTCTTTGGGTGGGCAAAACAGTGTGGTTTCAAGCATAGAGTTTTTGACAAGAAAAAGAAAGGTGAACGTCATCGGTGCATCGGTGCAAAGAGTAAAGTAAAAATAAAGAGAAAGAGTAGCAACTCTGTGGTAAAATTCGCATCATGCAAACAACATAAGCATTTGCATAAGTGCTGCTACCTCTAGTTTGGTGGGTGAATTAAGGCTATAATAATATAGATTCCTACATAGGAATGCATACTTACTATGAGTAGCGAGTGAACCCTTCCTACTTATTTATTAATTTATACTCTTTGAGCGAGATTCTGTTATGGTAACAGTCAGGAGAAAAAAAACACGTATGGAGTTCAGAAAATTTTTATTAATATTTATTAGTTTTATATTTATTATAATAAAATAAAATAAAATTATTAACATATTATTAACTTTTTGTTGGTTATAAGAAAGGTAATCCGACGGTATGGTAATAAACACTTAGAGCATCACAAACAAAAATACAATATCTTCTTCGGAGTTCACTCATGTTAACAAAACAACAAAAATGACAAACGAAAAACAAAGTGGTAAACAATATTATGAAAAAGAAACAAAACAAAACAAATAACAGTAACGAGAAACAATTTTCAACAGAATTACGCATCAACGTCGGGCTCGGGAAAGCCGGAGTTGACAATGGCGACCACAGAGTATTATACCATTATGGCGACAATAACATTTATTTGACCAACACAAGATGGCTGCCAAGTTTTTTTATCCCACGAAACTGCAGATGTCGCTGTCGTCTATGGAAATTGATGACAGTGTTAAGTGTGCCCCTCCTGCATCGGTGTAACGTCAGTGCGCAGTTTGGAATGTTGTTGTTTACAGTATAATTATAATTTTATTTATTATTTAAAGTATTAGTGTAATATATCAAAAAAATCCTCGGGATTCAAGCTTTACGATTGTCTAAAAATATCACTAGGTTCAAAGTCTGTTGAAAACGATAAAATAAAGTTCTTGTTGCGGCGTTGCGCAGGGGATGGTGAAGTATTTTTTTTTTTTTTTTGACAACGACGTTTTACTATATAAACTGTTTTTTTTAAATAAGTATAAATTCAATAAGAGTGTTTAATCACAATTAGACACGTATTTTTTGTTTTGGTATATCTGCAGAAGTTTGCAGAAGTTGGCACGGGGCGCTCGCGCAGAGAAAATTCGATCTTGCGGCCGGACGGGCAACTTTTGCATTGCCGCGCGGACGTTCCATAAACAGGTGTTAAAATACCTAACATAATCTTAGGATATGTATTGCAGAACCGAGGAACGTGAGAACTGCAACCTCAATACGGGAATTCTAACTATGACCGTATTCGAGATCACTCTAAAATCTGAAATATATGATTTTTGCTCATTTTAAGCAAAAATCATGAGAAGAATTTTAGTACAAGAAGCCTCGGTATGAACTGCTCTAAAAAAAGAGACCACAATTTTTTTGATACTTACTTACTTTCGTTATTGTTTCTTGTTTAAATTACCATAAGATGTACAGACGTCAGCACATCAAGCTACTACAATTTGTCAAATTTCTTTAATAGATTTTCAACTTTATTGGTAAAGCATTAGGTTCTTGTTTGATAAAGAAAATTTGACAGTTTCGGGTAGATTGACCAGCTGGCGCCTGTACATAGTAAGCATCATCATGGCTCGGCTTCCAGTTAAACCGGATGCAGCTGAATACCAGTATTTTACATGGAGATGACCTCCACAACATAGTTACTAGGTAATACGAAACACCTCGGTAAGACTGGTAGTCATACTTTCGAGCTTGTGATACCCGTAACGACTCTCAAAGATCTACGAATGGCAGCCGGGACCACCGGGGCAGGGCTTAACGTGCTTTACGAGCCACGGAGGGGTCTCGATATATAATTGATGGTCACCCATCCACAAATCGACCGCGACAAGCGTAGCTTAACCTTCGACGCTGTTATTATTTAACCACCCCTCATGTACAAAACTATGTACCTAACGAAAAAGGTAAATAATGCTTCTGTGTCGCGTCTTTACAATTTATACAAGGCCAAAACGCAGCCATAGGAAACTGCTCGAGTATACAAATTGTAGAGCTACTTTTAAAACTGTGATTACAATGTATACGCGAATTGTACGTACTGCTCGTGTAGGTATAGTTTGTAACGTTGGCTATGCTACATCGTTTACGCCTGACAAGAGTTTATCCGCGCTTCTTCCGATCTATATGTCACAGCCAACTGGTTTAAATTAGCCGTTTAGTTAACCGCCTAGCCTTTGAAAGTAGTGCTCACCGGCCGCTGCTGCGGCACCGCTCGCTTCGCTCGCTCGGCTCGCGTGTGGGTGGTCACAGTTCTAAGCTAACCTAACCCATTTGGTCGGGGTACCCTGGCTTAGTTACTGCGACCACTTCGGCTCGCGCGTGGTGGTCACAATTTTATTCAACCACAGTTTTAACTGTGACATATACACGATTAGTCCGTATGCGTACTGGCACTTTATATACTATGGAATAAGTTAGTTTAATTAGGTCACTAGAAATATACGCGAGTAATTGCGTACTACTCTTGTATAGATTGGAAGACCTTAGTAAAAAAGTGATTTCCAATCAATACACCGATGAGTTTCGCACCCTTGCGTTCTGGCCTTTTACAGAATGGAAAGAGGCTTCTGTGTCGGTGTTTATCTAATTTGGCATAAACAATTGAAACATTCTGAAATTATGCAGTAGGTATTTGTGCTAAATATCCATAATTGAATTTTATCATTAATTTATTTATGGCCCCATTAATGTTTCTACAGTAATAACACAAACAGGATCGAATGTACACCAAACAAATCGGATTAATATGAAAGCAAATGTTACTAATCATATTAATACGTTATAAACAGTCTGAAACACTGCACTCTGCAGAGCCTGGCGTCAAGCCAAATGGAACCGTGATAATCAAATGAGATGTCATATTTTATTCAAGTTAAAAAACGCCCAGATTTTCATTAGCGCTTCCTACTTTTTTGAAAATAAAACTCCACTTTCATTCATTTTGAATTGGTCGTGACAAATTACATTAAACTGCCCATTTCAATGCTTTAATAAATAGGAGACACCAAACCCTTTCAGTAAGTACACTCTCAAAGTATTCAGGAGGGTCGAAGGGCAATGGACACCCTCGACAAAGACCCTCGGAGGTCACATACCTCCTCTAAAAGGGCTTTCTGTAAACACTGTCTCCTTCCCGATAGAAAACGAGTTTACTTTATCTAACAATATCTTCTTAGAAAGGGGTAAACCACCCTTCTTTTTTGCAGAAATCACTACTTTAAATGGATACAATCGTGTCGTACGGTTTTATTTGCGAATCGAATCGAGCCGGAATGTGAGAGCTAGTTTTTTTTTTTACGAAATAACTTTATCTGTGATGTAAATTGTATGCCGTTTACATTTATGGGTATGGGAATGAAAGATACTGATTGTTCTTCGCAGTTTTAGAAATACTAAACTAAGTCGCCTGAAAAAAAGAAACGGCCAAATACGTGTCGGACCATGTACGTACAATGAAGGGTTCCGTAGTTGGGATGAATTTATTCCAAGAACAAACTTAACTTTGTAGTTGAAAAAATGTTTTCCTGTACACGGTCAATTCTCCAACTCCAAATGTATGTTTGCAATTTTCTTTTTTACTGATAAAATTACAAATTTACGATTTTCGGACTTTTTCCTTTACTTGTGCTGAGAGACCTTGCTTCATGACAAATTTCATGATTCTAGGTCAATGGGACTTCCCCTACAGGTTTTGATTTATTTGCGAGTATCAAAATATTATGTCGCATAAATGGCCGTGTTTTTTTGTTGCGTTGAGTAAAAAGCTTGATTTTTTTAGAGCTCCTGGGGACCAAACAGACGTACGTATTTGATATTAATTTAAATTTGATACCTCCACGCGTTCCTGGAAAAAAGGTTCTTGATAGACAGACAGACGGAATACAAAGTGATCCTATATGGGTTCCGTTTTTCCTTTTGAGGCACGGAACCCTAAAAATGAAGTTATTATTAGGTTATTTTAACGCAAGGAGACTGTCCGACCGCAGTCAGATTAAAAAAAAATACTTTTTTATTTTATGTATTTCTGTAGTACGTAGATACCTATATTTTGGTCAATCTAACACGAAATGAACAGTGATGAAGCAGCATCGCTATCTCTTGCAAACCCTACAAAGTTACAAAGGAAGTGTTATTATTTTCGTCACAGTCTACAAACATTATGTAGGTAAAAAGTTTGTGATACTTAAGACTTAGGTTGGGTAGACCGCTTAGGGGCTATGCCACCCCCAGACATAGCCAGGCTGTGGCATGCAATCCTTCGTCCTCTTCCAAGTAAGAGTGAACAGGCTTCTTCTGAGTAAGCTCACTCCATCGTCGACTTTGTCTCTGTCACATCTGACCTAGACTAGAGTCAAGAGCAAACCCATAATAAAAATAAAAAAAACTACTGATAAAACTATGCACGTTGAAGGAATAATCGGCCAAGAAAAAACGGTTTTTTTTTTTAATCATCTTTGGGATATAAAACTATAGTTGTAAAAAAAAAATACAGACGAATTGAGAACCTCCTCCTTTTGGAAGTCGGTTAAAAAGTGGTTGCCAACGGAAAATTATCCATAGTAGCCGATAACAAACAATAAACAACGGGTGTTTCCCGATGGTTATTAGAGTACAAGCTAAAAAGGTTGGTTACTTATTTATTAAAACTTTATGCACAAGTAAAAAAACAAATACCGTACAAAGGCGGACTTAATGTCTGAGGTATTTTTTACCAGTCAACCCTAGGGTGATGCTGAGAGAAAATATGGCAGGTGCAATATAAAGGATAGATAACACGAAAATAACTATTAATAAAATACAAGAATAAATACATCGAGTCATGCCTCGAGGTTATGTTTTGAGCCTAAATTATTTGTTACTTTAAAATGGTTTTTCACGAGAGTGAAAATGTTGTTTGTTGCCCTATCTATTCATGTCCGTGGGTCCTCTGTTACTCCGTGTTACCGGGTAGGTTCCTACACTCGTTAATTAATAAATACAGACGCCAGCACATCAAGCTACCCAAAACTGTCAAAATTTCCCAATCAACCTTGAACCTAATGCTTTAACGATAAAGTTGAAAATCTATTAAAGAAATTTGACAGCTTGTAGCAGCACATCATGCTGGCGTCTGTACAAACTATTGCGCGCGGGTCGTTATCGCGTGACCGTGAGCGACGTTGCCGTGTCGTGCATCTTGCTTCCGACGCGATTTCAAATTATCCGTTTCAAGCCGTCGAAAATGGTTTTTATCGAAAAAAAAAACCGTTGTCAACCGGCTTCGCATTTATGACCACAACCGATTTTAAAAATACAACTCCTAATTTTCCGCTTTCCCATAACGGCTGTATCGCAACCGGCCATAACTCAGCTCAACAGCTTTAATAAAGCTCTCACTGAAAACACTAGCTAAGCCATTTCCTAAGTAGAAGTACCACCAAAGTCTTCCAACAAACATTTTTAAACCAGCACAGTCATTATCCACCATTTTGTTTTGCATTTCACAAATACGTGGTTTAAGTGGAGCCACTGGGTGACACAGCAATTTACTTTTTAGAGGAAATTTCGCGCACTCACTGTTGTAACGAGCGTTTGGTGGTCGCGGCCGCAAACAAACGAACCTATAAACAAACCAAAAGTTTAACTTACGGACTTGTTCGTTCCCGAATTGCGTAATAGTTTGTCCGTGGACTGTGAGTCGAGGGCGACCTACGCCGTGTCATCCGTAGGCTCAGATTAATATAGATGAGACACTCCGCAGTTTAGGTATGAAGCTACAAGTACGCGACGGGCCAATTCAGTAGGACTGCCGCGGTCAGAAGGTGTAAGAGTTACGCGTTAGAAAGAGAGGCAACTTGTAGGTGAATATAACTGTAGGCATAAGCGTTGTGAGACCTGAATTACACTTTATTGTGTCGTAGCAAAAGTCGCTTTTTATTTAAATGATTTTGCGGAGTGTCCCATCTGTATTAATCTGTGCCGTAGGTTCAAGCGACGAGGCGTAATGAGCGCAATAACTGCATGCCAGTGTCGGCTTTGTAATTATATAGTATTATCTGGCTGGGACAGATGTAGGTAGAGGTAGGTGCGTGGTGTGGATTTCCTGATTATACAGCGATGGGCAATGGATTGGAAGAGCGGGTTTGAGATACTTAGTATCGATAGCCTTTGGCTCAGCTCGCTATTATGTACCTGCTCTCGGGATGTTAGTTTCTCTTAAAACTGCTAAAACCGCCCGCGTGGATGTTGGGCATTGTGCCACGGGATCGTAGTACCGGAATAAAAAGTATCCAGTTCATGGTCTACCCAAATTTCATCCAAATCCGCCGTTTTAGCGTGAAAGCGAAACAAACTCACTTTCGCATTTATAAATATTAGTTAGGCAGCTATAGAACAACTAGAAAACAAATAACAACGCTGACGTACTGGCCTCTTCAAAGCTTAGGTACCACCTATTAATAAATACGCTATTACCGGTAGTTGCACAATAGAACAACATAAGTAATACGTACAGTTCTCAGACTTGCCTGGATAACTAGCTAACTATAAAATTGCCCTGAGAAACGTCAGGTTCAAAAGGGAATGAGCGAATAAAACGTACCGATTAGCTGGTCTGGTTACGGGAACTGGTGACTGCGTTTAATGAAATTGTTATAAACATAGAGGGTACTCGTATGTCATAATCGTAGGCCTAGTGGGAACGGCCATGTGGGGAGGCCGGCCATTGGTTAATGCGAGGGAGTGAAGAATTGGGGCCAGGAGACGGGCGGATAAAATTTCGCAATTTGCACTACGTATGATGAAATAAACTCCAATCTATGCGGCGATAAGGGTTTGCGGTTGTGTTCACGGGTCCACCATTATCGTCTTCGTTAAAACCTGACGTTTCTGAAATAATTGCTTACCAGGTTTTATGCGGTTTCTTTTGTACCCTTAAAGTCTCTAAATTACGTTTTTACTTAATTTTACTTGATTAAGCTGATTTAATTCTCTTCAATTTTATATTATATTTCTTGTCATGCAAATTCAAAACATTGACTCAATTGACTATATTAAGATCTCCGGAAAAGATCTCTATTCAAAGTGAGAGTGAACAGGCTTCTTCTGGGTAAGCTCACTCCATCGTCGACTTTGTCTCTGTCACCTCTGACCTAGACTAGAGTCAAGAGCAAACCCATCACAAATAAAAAAAAAAATAAAAAAAGAGGATTGCAATTGCAAATTACAAATCTACTTCATCAAAATCGCGCCCGCTACCGCTTATCCCATCCCGCCAACTTCCACGCCACCCAACCTCTATAATAAGCCCGTTCCATTTGAACGTATCCAACATGGAAATTATAGAGAATGCGACGAATCCCAGTGTATTTGCTTCTCAAATATGGCATCTACGTACTCATGGGTAATTGGCACGGGCGAAATTATCGTGTGGTACCCTTTGTTCAGGAGTAGAAGACCACCCCAGTGGTAGACGATAGGCATTCGTGACGGATGACAGGACGTGTGGCCTGTAATTGAAAGTTAAAGAGACCTTTTTTGTCCCTGATCATGGATTTGTTATTGTTTATTTTATTAACATCGACTATCTTTTGCCCGCGGCTTCGTGGATGTTGGAAAACTATACGTATAAACCTTCCTCTTGAATCACTATATACTGATGAAAAGCGCATTGAAATCCGTTCAGTATTTTTTGAGATCATCGCGAACACAGACAGACAGACGTGGCGGGGGACCTTGTTTTATAATATGAAGTGACATGTCTGTCGTGTGTTCAGTCGTTTCATGAAAAGGCCAGCTAAAATTGACCATATCGTATAAACTTCAACGTTTAATGAAATTTCAGTCGACGCATGAAATTATCATCATAGAAATGGCCATATCGTGACGAAAGCAACCTATTTATCGACATTCCCACTAAGTTCCCAGCTGGGCATATCGCAAACTAGTTGCATTTCACGCCCCTAATGGCACCCCGACCAAATAAATGGGTTAGGATAGAACTGTGACCAACAGCGCGCGAGCCGAGCGAGCGAAGCGAGCAGTGCCGTGGAAGTGGCCGGCAAACGCTACATATAAGTTAGTCGCAGTTACTTGGCTATTTAGTATTTTTAGGATCAATGCGCAACAAAAACAAAAACAAAGCGACATCAACGCCTCTAACGGTGGATAATCTATTTTACGATATGATTAGGTACTAATGTTTCGCCACTTCATGAAGTAGTCGTGCGTTTAACTGTGAGTGCGTCAAACGTTGAGTTTTCAATGATCTGGCCAGACCTGATGATCATGATGTGACTAGCGGTCGATGTTCTATTTCATGAAATGCAACCATTTCATGAAATTATCAGTTCTAAGATCTGGCTACGACATGTCCATAATCAATGCTCTTATTTCTAATTTAGATGCACCTGTAACAAGAAGGGGCAAGAAACTCCATGGACACTATATCATCATAATTTTATAACGTGCTTTTTCATTAACTTCTTATCAAATGAGAAAGCTTCCCGGAAATGAAACCCTTACTTACTTACTTACTTAATTTTCGTCACCATTATGTTTTGAACAGTTTTCATCATATTTCGCTTTATTAACGAAGTCTGTCATTGTTCACAGATGTCTTCTCTCCGAGCCGGAAGACGGCTAGCTGCCTTTATCACGTCCAATGCTTTCCTGGTAAGTATTTATATAATTATATTTTCCTATCTAAATAAAATACTGAAAGAAAGAGACATCATTGATGATGAAGAGATCGAAACAACGGCCAAACATTATTATGTTTGGCCGTTGTTTCGATCTCTTCATCATCAATGATGTCTCTTTCTTTCAATAAACTATATTAAAAAATGTTTTGAATTTTCATAAAAAATGCGAAGAAACCTTTTCCCCAACCATTCTTAAAAAATGCGAAGAAACCTTTTCCCCAACCTATTGGTTGGGGAAAAGGTTTCTTCGCATTTTTTAAGAAAATTCAAAACATTTTTTAATATAGTTTATTTACATTTAACTAAAGTATGTAGGTACCATTTTGTTCGATAACTTTTTGCCATCTTGTAGGTAGGGACATGATCCCATTGCTATAGAAATTTTGGGACTTCTGGTCAAAATACCGCGACAAGTGGTTTTGGCAGTCCTCTCGTGATGTTAACCTGACACTGCCTAAAGAATTCTGAAGAGACCGAAACAGGTGGAAATCTGAAGGTGCAAGGTCAGGACTATACGGCGGATGCATTGACACCTCCCAGCCAAACTCTCTTAATTTTTGCTGAGTGGCTAAAGATGTGTGAGGTCTAGCGTTATCATGATGAAAAACCACACCCCTTCTGTTGATTAATTCCTGCCGCTTTCTCTCAACTTCTTGCTTTAATCTCATCAGTTGTTCGCAGTAGAGTTCAGAATCGATGGTCCTGCCTGATGGTAACAGCTCATAATGAATAATGCCCTTCCAATCCCACCACACACACAGCATTACCTTGTTGCGAGTTAACCCGGGTTTGCCACAGTCTGTGAAGCCTGACCGGCCTTTGACCACGACCTTTTTCGCACGTTCTTGTCATACGTGATCCACTTTTCATCACCAGTCTTCTTCAAAAATGTTTCATTACGTCGTAATAAAGAATCACAAATGAGTACACGGTTCATTAGGTTTCTTTCAGTGAGCTCGTGAGGTACCCAAATGTCGAGCTTTTTTGTGTACCCAGTTTTTTTCAAATGCGCCAAAACTGTTTTGTGGTCAATTTCCAGTTCTTCAGCTACGTCGTAACTACTGATATGCCGATCTTGCTCCACTTTTTCAAAAATGGCATCCATTTTATCCGTAATAGGGCGACCAGAGCGACGTGCATCTTTGACATCAAAATTTCCGGATTGAAAACGCTTAAACCAAATTTGTGCTACTCTCATAGACACTACACTAGGTCCATAAACATCGCAAATTTTTTTCGCGGCTTGCGTTGCATTTTTACCTTTTTTGTAGTAAAATTTTAAAATGTATCGAATTTCTTCATTAGATTCACTCATCTTGACGGTACGAAAAACAAATGAAAATTACACATTTTCCTAATTTGAATTTGGTATTATGTTCTTTAAAATTTAAACTTTCAATGATACCAAAACCAGCCAGATACAAATAGTATAGCCAAAGAGATATTATTACAAGTTCATACATACTATAATGCGAAAGACTTTTTCCCCAACCTAATATTATCTCCTCTCTCTGAGCAATTATCTTTTGAAACACGAAAAAAATCCGATGAATTCTTTGACAATCAAGTGACATACACAGACAACAATAAAGGACAAAAGAAAATGTTCGTATTAATCTGTAGTTATTCTACAGATTAATAGGAACATTTTCTTCACAAATACCTTATTAATTTATAGTCCTGGCGCCTATTCCACCTGTATTCCCTTTGTATAATTATAATTAATGGTCGCAACTAACTGAACTGATTTATGTAGATATACCGTCTAGACACTGGATCTAGATTAACACGCGTGACAATGAGTGGATTAATTAACTGCTCGAAGTTTGAATCAAAGCCACAATAATCGAGGATTCGAGACTATTCAATAGAGGGCAATTATTCACAGAAATCAGACCACAAAAATAGGACGTTTTCTATGGGCACGATATATCGTAAGAATGGACGAGACCAGAGCACCCAAACGTTTACTTGATATTGTAGTTATGGAGGAAGCGTCACGGTAGCCCGCGAAATTCAAATTTTGTTACGTTTTTTGCAATTTGCGAGTCAGTATTAAGTTGCATGTTAAATAAAGTATGACTTGCGGCCGTAACAAATATGCATTTACAGAATTATATACAATAGAATCAGTAATACAACTCCTTAAGTTAGTTTAATCCTAAAATGTCAAGATTTCATGAAATAGTCATTTTTTAGGATTACCTGGTCTTAAAGAGTTGTATTGATCACTTTAATGATTGTAATTATGTAAATAGATACTTGTTACGACCGCAAATTATAATTTGATCAATGTACAATATAATCCCGACTTGTAAATTGCAAAAAACGTAAGAAAATTTGAATTTCGCGGGCTACCCTGACGCTTCCCTCTTAACCGGATGGTTGAAGAAGCTGAGGTCGGCCTTAGCTCAGATGGTTGGAAGGCATAGGTCATGGTTTAAGAGCAGTTGGAGAGAGAAAAAACGGGAAATAGGTCACAATGTAGAAATATATTCAACCAGGCTAAGGTCTACGGTGGCAATGCCGTAGATGATGACAATTCACACAAATTCAATAACTCAAAAAATACATTCGGCTCTGAGCGCCCTACGGACAAAACTATATATTTGTAGACTATATATAGTACGCAGTGTATCGTCGCTTTACCAATTACGGGTCGCGTAATAAATCTCGATGAAAATATTGATAACGCCGTGACGCATCGTGCAATGAATTACGCGCGTAAACAACGTGCATGTAATTTATACCGTTTATGTAATTAATTCAGTTATGGTGTATTTGAGTGGATTGGGGCATGCGGTCGAGGAAGACCTCAGGCTCTGTGGCAATCGAATCAGGGTTCAGCAGGCGATATTATCTAGCTTGGGTACTGCTGTAGCTGCTGAAGGTATGTTTACACTGGCAGTAAGGTTAATTGAAAAAGTATCGGCTTGAATAGTTTGCAAATCTCACTGACTCAGATTGGTTGAAAAAGAACGTTTTGAAACAGCATACAGCAATTTTCCTCCCCCAACCAAAATAGAGAGAGAAACAGTTCTAAACGCGGCTATCTCTAGCAAATTATTATTTGCCTATTAGTGCGCGGACAATTAACATTCCGGTTGAAACGAAGCGCGGCGGACGGCGAGCGGCCGGCCGTCGCTCCAGTGCGTCGTCCTGCAATCTGCATAATGCGCGACACTCATTTACCGACCGTTTGTGAGCGACAAATGAAGCGAGCGCAACTGAAAATGTTTAAAACGTCCAACACAACCGAAGCCATGTCTTTGAAAACCGCTGCAGGTAGCCAGATGTCAACTGCGACTGGTTATTTCTGCGCGGCCGAAACGCAAATATTCGCAAAACTGTGGCATGTCTAATAGCGCGTGAACCCAGTGATTGTTCGCTTGGGATGCCGTCCGTTTATTTATTTTACGTATCGATGCGTTCTTTGTCGAACGCTTGTTCGAATTTCATATAATGGACTTTTGGAAATTAAGCGTGCTCCACAGTAGTGTAAATGGAAAATATTGTTGAATATGACATCGTGTTAATGCAATGAGGTTTTATACAACGGATTTACGTAACAGCGGATTAGTAGCCAGTATAGCCAGGTAACGCTAACTGCGTTTGGTTTTAACCAGCAAACGATAATAATGCTAAGTGCCAGTACACCGGTTGAACCACGTCTATCCATCAATTCGTATTCTCAACAACATGTGACAGAATGCCAGTCTACCCAATACAGCAATACCGTTAAAAACTATGGCCCTATATGCAGTAAAAATACAATTTTGGTAATTGGTGTAGATAAATAATTCAATTTGAGTTAAAAAAAACTCGGTTCAAAATAAAAATGTTGCTTTTGATTTGAAAACACTATCAAACATAACGACTTAAACAGAATATCATCATAACAAGTACAGACGAAGCAACCCTAAAACGATGGATAAATAATTTAATTAAAGACAAGAGGCTAAAGAGTCAAAAGGCTAGGTAAGCTCTGGAAACGCTAGATATAGCCAGTAAAATAAAATATTTCTACGAAAACGAACTCTTGGCATTGGCTGGTGAAACGAAAAAAGGAAGAACACAGTCAACAAGGTGATTCAAATCTACATACTTCAGCTCTCGTACACTACCATAACATCAGAAACTATACTAATAATATTCCAATGATTAGTAATAATAATCCAATAATTAATAATAAAGACAATACGCCAAGTACGCTCTATAACGCTGTTCCAGACGAAATTCTACTTACAAGCAATATTACAATCAAATTAAATCGTATTATGCTGGCTCCAATTGTGACTAAAACATTTGTAATAAAGCCTGTCACACCCAAATAGATTATGTTTAGTTACTACCCAATCGGCTTACATACGTGGTGTTAGTTTCAAATCGACCATGCTACATAACATCATAGAATGATATTTTATGAACTGGAAGCCAGGATTCTTGGATATTGCCTGTATTCACTGTTGGTCCAACTAATTCATGGTGGTTGCCTTTTTTTTTTTTTTGGGTGGGAAATCATCAAATAACTTCTCCCGCTCTGGGTGGAGCGGGAGGGCGTGTCAGACTTCTGCTGACTAAAACCCACCCGTGTTCCTTCAGTTGCCCGTGCCAGGGCCACGGTAACTCTTTCGAACAACCCGCAACCCTGGCGGGCATCGGCCTTAGCGGACCCCTTCAGCTAGTGCTGACATCTCTTTGAGGCGCGCGTGGAACACAACGCGCCGTCGACCCGGGCCTGGTCCTTACCGGACGGCGAGCTACCCATTGCTCGCCATCCGCAAGCCCGCGCCTACGGTGGCCGGGAATCGGCTATCGATTCCCGACGCCCAGGGCGTCTCCTGCGGCGACTAGGGGCGTGAGGGCGCAAAGATTGCCTCTCCCTCACGCGTTCAGCTTCCTCCTTCGCGAGCATTACTGCTTCGCAGAAGGAGGTGACGGCTTCCCATGCACTCTCGCTCCGTACCATGGCCTGTACCAGGGCCGGACGCGAGAGATCGCCGCCGCCGATCGCCTCCGCGAGGACGCGGCGGTGCTCTGCCCAAGCCGGGCAGACCTCCACCGTATGCTCCACCGTGTCCTCCGGGCGATCCACACAGTGGTAACACCCGGGCGTTTCCTCCCGCCTTATCCGGAACAGGAACCTTCCGAAGCAACCGTGTCCGGTGAGGACCTGCGTCAGGCGGAAGGTGAGGATGCCGTGACGCCTCTCCAACCACTCCTCAAAGAGGGGACTTATCGCCGCAATTGTGGCGTGCCCAGCACTGGGTTGCGACAGTCGCACTCTCCATGTCGCCATGAGATCCCGCCGGAGCTCTGTCCGCTGTGCCATGATTTCTCGCGGCAGCGGAGTTACGCCCCGGCGTTTTGCCTCCTCGCGCCACTCCCATATGGTGGTTGCCTAGAAATTGATATCTGCTTAATTTGATACCCTAATCCAGTGTTAAGTCCCTGCTACTGTCTTTGCTGTCTGCTTTAGGATCAACTTGGGTAGGTATCCTGGCTGTCTTAAGAGGATGCTTACTTATCATGACCTCACCACAGCAGCCTAATTTAAGTACTTAATTATTTTCTTTCTTGTTCATTTCCTTTTCACTGTCTACACGTGCGTGTTGTTTCTATATTGAAACATATACAATAAATATCTATAAACAATATAGAATACTAACGTGTTCCACCATATTACTACCTGTGTTAGCAATAGAGTACACGCCATATTAATTAATAGATGATTGGTTTAGTTATCTCAGTCGGTGTATGTGAGACATAACTTATGTATGTGGGAGTATATAAGCTTTGTAGGCCCAGTAATTGAGTTTAGATAAAGTTTTTGATGAAGGAGTATTAATCATTTGATTATAAGTAATCAAGGAGGTGGGTGAAAGCTTGTAATGAATTCTTTTGGCGTGTCTCTACTGTCTCCGGGGCGTTCGAATTTTGTTTTCTAATTTTGAAATCTTTGCACGTAGATATTTAAAGAAGTGGTTAGTGCGTATCTAGGTGCTGGCTGTATAGAAAAAGGTACTTACTATAAAGTACGATTTACGATGTTTAAAGCAAAATACTAAAAATCTATAAAGATCATAATATCAAGCAAGTTAATAATAACTATCTAAAAAATTAACTATCCTCTCAGTCGTCTTGGCCATTTTGCTCAATTAGGCGCATCTATCGCGGTACATCCACGTGCCCCGCGAGATTTTATCTCTTAAAGTTTTGCAGCAGACGAGAGGCTCTAAGAAATGAAATGATATAAATAAATTAATTAATGTCAAAAACATCATCTACAACTCAATCTGAAATCCAATCTCCAGATGAAAACTTTCAACCATTTACTTTCATAGACTTACTTTCTATCACAGCTTGGCCTGATATAAACGAAGTCCCAGTATAAGATAAAGCACGTTTCTATTGAAGGTGCCAATTCGCTTTTACTTTGAACTTTGAAGTCAAGACTGCAATTTACATTTGCATTTAGAGATGATATCTTTGTACTGCTTTTAAAATATAACAGAGTCCAACCAATTTTCTAGCTCCACATAGGAAAATTACAAAATCGGCGTCATAAGTAAAACCATTCAAGCAAGTATAAGAAAACAGCAACTTGGAACAGGACTTTTTTTATTTGTTATTGACTTTAGTCTAGGTGAGAGGTGACGGAGACAGAGTCTACGATGGAGTGAGCTTACCCAGAGGAAGCCTGTTCACTCTAACTTTGAAGAGAATTGGGTTGTATGCGTTCGGGAACACGGACGCAGGTAGTGAGTTCCACTCTTTTGCCGTGCGCATTATGAAGGATGTTTGGAAGCGTTTAGTGCGAATTGGTGGAATGATGTTTACGGATTAATTACTAAAAGCCTAATGATGCTAATGCCATGAAACTCCGTATTTATAGTAAAAAGGGTATTCCCCAATTAGTAATATGCAACGCGAGACAATAATGACACTTAGACTCAAACCTTTTCAGCCGCCGCTCGTACACCATGCAGTCCCAGGGCAGATTGCTGAACATGGGACTCTACTTAATTTTATTGACCTTCCGCAACGCTTGGTCCTTCACTTACCCAGTATATATTACTTTGTAACAACCCAAGAGTTCTTTCGTGAATATAAACATGACCTAAGCCTATCCTAAACCAAATAATAATTTTCATGTTTTTAAAATATAATATAACATCTCTTTTTAAGACCCAGTTTTCTGACGCAACCAAAATTCCACGATTTAATATTCAGTCGTAGGCAGTTACGTCTTCATAAGTCGCATTTTTAATCAACAAACCCTCAGAACTCGCTAATTTGAATAACGGTCATCGCAAAAGGGTTGTTTTAGGGTACCGCACTAATAAATGTGAGAATGGCTGCCGTAATAGCTTGTGTTAAGGTTGGGTCAAGAACTGGGTCGCGGTCTCGGTACCGGTATCGTGTAGGTCAGTCTAATTTGAACTTGGGTGCCAATGTGTCAGAGATAATTTAGTTGGTAATCACAATAAATCACAATAACTCAAACTAATCACAATAAATCAAATAGCTACTTTCTATCGCAGCTTGGTCTAGCGTATTATTTTAACTTGTTATAAAGCTGTATATCAATCCACTTGGACTGTGATAGCTCAGTCTTTTATTTTCAGAGGTGTGCCATGTGCCGTTCTCACAGATATAGATTTACCTAGATAACGCAAGAATCACGAACTGTATGAAAACCAAGCGTGCCATATTTACCTACTATGATGTCACAAGCAATATTTAGTGATGGGAAAGAGAAACCCAAATCGATTCTTCCAGTCTTGTCCCACGCAGCGCCAACGCTCGCGCAGCAGTACCTACGTGTTGTTTTTAATATATTTTAAAATAATAATAATAATTAATAATTTAACATCGTTTGCATTCTTATTTTCTACATTTTTTGTACCTAATACTTCTCCATAATTAAGGTAATAGTGAATAAACAAAACGTTAAGATTATTTATTAAAATTGTCTACATAATAAGTATAACATACAAAATCATTCCTCTGTTTTCGAAATCGATTCACGAGAATCGATGTATGTTGCTTAGAGTCAACGACGTTTTTGCGTAGAATGAAGAGCACTAATCGACAGAAAAATGATAAAAGTGCCTGTACCACGAAACTGAAGCGATACACGATATTATCAGTCGTTTTGATATTCATCACCTGTCAACGCAGAATGTCACATCAACCGCTCCAAGTAAAAGCCGCAATGTATTACGAATATAGAAATGTTATATTTTTTTAATGACGTCCGACTAGCGCAGTGAACAGGCGCAGACTGAGCCTACTTAAGCTGGTTAAGCATGTTATGGCTAGCTTGTTAAGCCGGGCACGCGAAGTAGGTGCTCTTGCGTTACCAAGGTTAGGTCTATCTATATCTGTGGCCATTCCAAACTGTGTCTCGTGTCCTTAATTTCTATCCCAGATATGACAGACAGACAAATTTAAGTCGTATCTAAGTTGAAAGATAGCTCAATTGCTCGTAATGTAATTATTTGTAAGTTATTTATACCGATCTCCAAACCAATACCGTTTTGTGTGACTCAACACCTAGGTATACGTATACCTTTTACTTACTTTAAACATTGGAAGCCAATGAACCGAAACTAAACCCTATACCGATACCGAATCCCATCACTACGATACTCTAAAACTGGGACATTAGCACTTTAAACGGCATGTGTTATTGCTCTCAAATTGTTGCGGATCTATTAGTGAGTCGGCCACGGATGCGCAGGATTAAGCCGTTTAGCTAATAGCCCGAGGGCCGCGGAATGAGCGCTGTAAAGCCTATTTCTCGCTACTTTTATTAAGTAATAGAATGTTATGGAGTATTGTTTACTAAACTGGCCGTCTACGATCCAAGATCGGGCAGAGTGCCAGTTGTTGAGACTTTTGAAATAGGTATACCTAAAAGTTGAGCACGGGAAGACGTTGTTGCTTCAGATTTCTGAGGTAAAATGAGAGCCTGTTGCGTAGTTTCGTGAAAAATATTCCGCAAGTCTCAACCTATTTAATAAGTAATCCACAATCTGCAGCTATGAAAAGAAAACCACAATATTTTTTTCCTAAACCTAGATTCTGGGCCAAAAACGCTTCATAAACGCACCCACAACCAATTTACACCACTCTATAATTAAAACCGTTAGTATACGACTACAGGTCTACGGGCCCGCCATTCCGCGCGGGCGCACACTTTGCCGTAATTTTTCCATCAACGGGTGGCCACCACAATTATGCGATTTGCATACCTATCGCCGCCGCCACTCGATGCGACGCGTTTTTGTGCGCCTACCCTACCTACCCGCAACGCCCTTTCAGTGTACACCGGCTGAAATAATTTGTAACTACATACATGAAGGGAAATGGTAGGTACTATACAAAGAGAGGTTTTTCACATGTGTCTGGGGAGAAATTAACAGGCAGTTTTACGCCCTAGCTATGAACTATACTGCTCTGTTGCACTAATATTCCAGTGTAGATGGACAAATAAGGCTTTTTTCTTCATGTCGTTGCTGAAGTCAGACTAAAATAAAGCGACAGAGCCAATTAGATGCATATTTGCCGCGCGCAACTTGTACAAGTCACGGAAGCAGGTCAACGGGTCCCGGAGATCTTACGAAGAAAGACATTTTGTACAGCTTAGGAAACTGTTTTACTTTAATCCCCAAGCTAACATTGTTCTAAAAACAACTATTGGAAACTGGAACAGCGAAAATTCTTAGACAAAGCTGAAACCATTATACGTCGCTATCTGCAAAAAAAATGAATTCGGGGAGCATAGTGCAAAACGGTTCAAAACACAACACGTCGGAGTACGGGTTTATTGGATTTTAGCGGAAATTTCACTCGCAAACAGAATGAAACGAGCAATACAGCCGACACTGTTTGCGAATCACCTCCGCATATCGAATTTTGATTCCTGATTTGTATCGGAACAACCACTGACCCTATAAATAGGACGGCACGCGGGATGCACAAATGGAATGCAAAACGCTGCGGATGCTACCGGAGTCCGGACACACTGAAATCCGTTGTATGGATAAAACTTCCATAGATACATATGCCGCCGGAAATTTTCGGAACAAAAACACTACTACAATAGGCACATTTTTTTGTGCACACAGCATTGCGACCGCCAAATTGTTTTTGCGTATCTACATAACGTAAACAAACAATATTGCATGTAAGCCGGACTATAAAGTTTCGCTAAAAGTTAATCTTGAAGTCCGCGCGGCCCTCACTGCAATAACCGATCCTTGGAGGAGCAACGCAAACACTCGAAACTTGCTCGATGCTATCTTGGATGTCCAATTGAGTTTTCATCCTGCCGCTCCTCCATAGAATGCTAATAAACCCACTTAGCCGACAAACTACTAGTAGCTTTGTCTTTTAAAGTAAGGACTGTAAGGAGATTGTCGGCGTTGCATCTATCACCAATCTCGTTGTAACAAAATTAAACTCGTCTTTGTAATTCTAAAGTCGAATCTCGACTACACTCGGATCTCCTTGCTAATTGTTGGAAAGAGGAAACGTAATAAAAGTGCTAGTCTTTGAAGCAAAGAAGCTGGCCTCGAGCGCCTCCGAGGAGCGCATTTTAATAAATTAAAACTGCGCAAAATTCCCATTCCAATATCATTTTATTTTCCTTTTTGCCAGGTCCGGAGCTCGCTCGCCTTACATTGATTCCATTTTACTGAAATACTATCAATCTTCCTACCTACTTCAGCGTATTAAAAACATGCCGTATATTTTCAAAAAGCGTTCCTTACCTACCCACGTGGTATAGTAATTGAAATCATTCGGATTCATTTACAAGTTAGTGGAGAAACGGCCAACCTAACGTTTGCGGTTCAGTTCGCGCTTAACGAAATGTTGCTACCGGAATTAAGCTAGCATTCGGGCGTACGTTTAGAGACTGTAAACACAGCTGTGACACAACAACAGCTATGCTTTCAACTAAATATATACATTGAAAGCCTAGATTCGGCTTTAAGATCGGCTGCATATTGAGTTTTCTTTAGTGTCAATCCATGATTCGGCTCTGTTGGAATACTTTTGAAACTGGAGTCCCGAATACTTTTGTGGGCTCAGGGTGGATTTACAAAGAGCTCGTAACTGTTTGTAAACCGTAACCGTGCACTAATGACTTTCTTCTCTAAATTCCAGGTGCTGTTGATATCGCTGGAACTGCTCGCGTCGCGGAGTGGTGCAGCGGCGCTGGCTAACTGTCCGGGCGGCTGCAACTGCAACGACGAGACCCTCGTGGTGGTGTGCGAGGAGAGCCGCCTCGACGTCCTGCCCATAGCGCTCAACCCCTCCATACAGCGGCTCATCATCCGCAACAACAAGATCAAGACGATCGACAGCTCAATGCAGTTCTACGCTGAGCTGCAACATTTAGACCTCTCCCAGAACCACCTCGTTAATATACCGACAAAAAGTTTCGCATATCAACGCAAACTACAAGAACTACATCTTAATCACAATAAGCTATCCTCAGTGACAAATACAACTTTCCAAGGACTTAATCAATTAACAGTTTTGAATTTAAAGCGAAACTTCTTGGAGGAACTAACAAACGGAGTATTCACAACCTTGCCAAGATTAGAAGAACTGAACTTAGGCCAAAACAGGATATCGAGGATCGAGCCCAAAGCTTTTGCTGGCTTATCAGCTCTGAGGATCTTGTATTTAGATGATAACCAACTAAGTTCAGTGCCGACTACTTCGTTCAGCCTGTTGGGTAGCCTCGCAGAGCTACACGTAGGCTTGAACGCGTTTTCTTTCCTGCCAGATGATGCTTTTGCCGGTCTCAATAGACTGACGGTATTAGATCTAAACGGAGCAGGACTCTCCAACATTAGTGAATATGCCTTCAGAGGTCTTCCAGGATTAAGAAGTCTCAACCTCTTTGGAAATAGATTACTCACAGTGCCCACAATCCAGCTGTCTGGTCTTACAAGATTAGAAGATTTGTACATCGGACAAAATGAATTCCTGACACTGGAGAGCCATTCATTCAAGGGCTTGAAAAACCTCAAATTCTTAGATATCACTGGCGCTACCCAGCTGGAGAGAATTGAGAAAGGAGCGTTCGAAGATAACATCAATTTGGAAACAATTGTTTTGGCAAACAATAAAAAATTGGCAATCCTAGAAGACAGCACACTCTTGGGCTTACCGAAGCTGAAGCATGTTTCTCTAAGAGATAATGCCATTGTCACATTAAGTGAAACCGTGTTTATTGGTAAGGAGTTAAAGCAGCTAGATCTCACCGATAACCCTATCTTCTGTGACTGTCAACTATTGTGGCTCCAACAGTTGCTGTATGATAAGAGTAACTTCACACAATTACACTGTGCGAGTCCCGAGCACTTGAAAGACAAAACTCTAAGAAATCTGAACGCTGATGACTTGGGGTGTGTTCTCCACGATACACGGCAGCAGACCATAATCTGTATCGTAGTAGTCGCATGCGTAGCGACCATCGCAACATTAGTGTTAATATTGTATAGGTATCGCAAGAGCATGCAGGAGAAGCTGAAAGACTACAAGTGGAACAAGGGGCGCAAGAACCTCGAGTACCACAAGCCTATCTCCACAGAGGAGGACTGCATAGTGCGCGGCATCCACCCGTCGCAGTACCCCGCGCCGCCGCACACACCCGGCCTCAGGCCTATTCCTGTGACGGAACTGTAGCTAGAGCTTTACGCCTCCCCGAGCGTTTTCTTCATGTCAGGCGGCCAGCAGGGCACCGCGCGGCGGCCGCAGCGCTCGGGGGGCGGCGGCACGCTGCCCGCCAACGGCTTCACGTACATTGGCGGCGACACGCGCCCGCACCAGCCGCTCACGCTCAATAATGGCGCACCGGCTCATCACCTCAACAATGGCTCTTTGCGCTCACTACCGGATAAAAAGAAAAACCGCAACAGTGTCGTGTGTCACCCAGAAAACTTCCAACGCAACCTCGACACGCGCTACTCGAGGAAGCAGGAGAACGGTTACATGCGCAACTCGGAAACCATCATCGGTTTCCCGCGCAACGACCGAGAGTACGAGCGCGATCACGCGGAGTACAGTGAGCCCGAGTACTCCATCATCCCGGAGGGTGGCTACGGCCGGCCGCTGGATGAGTACCCGCGCGCCTGCGCACACTCCAACACGTTCAACTGTTGAGCCGCGTGCGCACGTGAACTATCTCATCGTTTGTGATCTTGTAATTCTAGCAATAAATCTTCATTCCATTAAGTTTTCTATGGACGGAGTCAGTCGTGACGGACGTAGTGCTCTAGAGCGGTTAGTGACATTAGTATTTCGGGTCCGGTGTACGTTCGACCAGTGAGAACTATCCTGTATCGTATTCGTTTTAAAAGAGTACCTTATTTGTAAATTATAAATTTAAGTAGTGATGGATCTATTTTTCAATGGGACGATGGGGGCTCGGGGGGTGTGTAAGTGAGACTTCGCACGAGACAACGGTACAATGTACGACTAGTCGCAGCAGGAGCGAGGGGGGGCAGAGCCCGCGTCGGGCCCGCCGGGGAGCCCCCTCTATTGATGTACATCATAAAACATTGTGATTTGTAATTTTTCTACCAGTGCGGTGGATTTTGTATTTGATTTTGTACAAAAAACCATTCCATATGATATCTTTTTAATGTCTAATATTTTATTTATAAATGAATAAAGTAAGTGTGCGTTAAATAAGACACCAATATGAAAAATATTAGAATTAATGAATGTAAATATATTTATACTATAAACAGATATTTATAAAATTTAATACAATCTTGTTCTTCTAAAAATTATCATAAAATTATTTCGGGATATTGTATTGTTTGCTATAATGACTGATATCCTAATTACGAGATGTCTTATGTCTGTCACTACCTACCTATAATTAAATACCTCCCTACACTACATTCTTATTGTGTAAGAACGAACGCACCCATTATTTCTAATATTATATAAACACATCTTCGAACACTTTTATGCTCAATCCTAATATTGTATGTAATAATTTATTAAGATTGAAGTTAACGAAGCAACACGATGTCTTATTATTGTCATTAAAATGTACCTCTGTTAATTATTATCGTTCTGTTACCTATTTGTTTAAATGTCCCATAGTATGAATGTTGTGTGATCTATTCAGGAACATATTGCTAAATTATTAAAGGCAGTTACTACTGATAGGTTCTCAATTACTGACACGGTGCATACAAATTAACTTAGCCCGTATTAATTACTTTAAGTGCAATCAGATATAAGCATCGCTCCATTAAAGTGTCCCGCCCAATTCATTCATATAACTGTGTAAGCGCCAAGCAGGCAATAAAGGAACCAATTTAGTATGCAATCTGTATTAAATTGCTTTTTAAATGGCAACACCCACGGTCATTAATTTCCTGAATAGATTATACCATTTACAATAATGTGCCTCTGACGATTATAATTATAACTCGTCGATATAACAAGTGAATATTTTCTGTAATCATTTTCATTTTTATCATTTAACTCAACAAATGTTCTTGCCATATTCCAATAAGGCATGATGGTAATATAAAATAGGTATTTGATAATCACTTTTATTTTGTAGAAAAAGTTTATTAAGTAAAATTAAATTAATGATAAATATTATAAAAGCGTCGGTTTTATTGCAGTTATGCTACATGATACGAATCTGTAACATTTGGAAGTGTGATAACAGCAAGCTTTTATAATAAACGAGGTTAATTAAGTCGCTAGATACCTTCTTAGTGCCATTTTTGTGTCTTCTTGGATTATGGTCGTTTTTTACTCCAGTTTTATGTACCCATACGACATACTTACCTGAATTTTGGTGTTATTGAGTTATTGTAAATATGGAGAAATTAAAGACTAAGCAATTAAGGCATGTGTTAGTGCCTAGTGAATGCCTAAAAAAGTATACAAGAAAAATGATGAATACATATGAAAACATTGTGATTAGAGTACTCACGACATTGTAATAGAAATCATCGGTCATTTCTGTACTTTATTGTAGTTATTACCTACATACAAACTCGATAAATATAACATACCTCAAATTTAATAGTGTTTTATTAATGGCAACCTCCTTAAAACTCGAAAAATAAGCATAAGCACAGATTAATAAAGATGGGACACTCCGCAAAATCATTTAAATAAAAAGCGACTCTTGCTACGACACAATAAAGTGCAATTCAGGTCGCACAACGCTTATTACCTACAGTTATATTCACCTACAAGTTGCTTCTCTTTCTATCGCGTAACTCACCTTCTGACTCGTTAGGGATGTCTTCTTTTACGACGCGGCGTGTGAGTGAGTATCGAACTGACCGTGCGAGCCGGCAGCCCGCACTGAATTGACCCGACAAGTCAAGCCCGCCGCATACTTGTAGCTTCATATACCTGAACTGCGGAATGTCCCATCTGTATTAATCTGGGGCATACGTGAAATCCCTACATGGACCGAAATGCCCGAACCGACTGTGTAAGTTCCTGAATTCGATTCCTTGGCAAAGGGTTAAAACTAGTCGCTCATACGAATTCCTGGCGACAAAGAGGCGAGAAGAAAGGAGATCCGCCAAATCCCTTACAGAGAAACCCCAGGCCTGGCGCAAAAGAAATGTATCTCCGCGGGGCAATTGCGTAACATATTATCAATCAGAATCTGTTTCATTTTGACAGTTAACACTCATTGCGTTATTTACGTTGTCGATCATACAAATTTTTCGAACATATGAAGCAATGGATTAGCAATTTGCTTCAAAATCATTCAGTTTCCGATTGATAGTGTGTTACGCAATTAGGGTGCAGATTTCAGAGTAACAATAGTAGAAATAATGTAAAGTATCGCTATTGCCAAATTCAGTGGCTAACATACTTTTTTTATTCGGAGAAGATTCATAGGCACTAGATGTAAAAATAAGGCTTTTAAACTCTTTTAAAGAAAGTATATGGTATGGTGCAGAACTCCTGATTCGCTGCAGAATAAATTCACGCAACATAATAAGATCAAAAATGTACTACACGTATTTGTTATTCATCATTACGACTTCTGGAATCGATGCTATTAAAGAACATTACTGTTCTAAAAGAACAGTGAAGTTGCGCCCACAATAATTTAATAAGTGGAATGGGTTGGGTTAGAAAATATTGTATATAATCTGGGACCACGCACAGACTCTAAACCTATGTATAGACATAGGTTTAGAGTCTGTTTCAATACATATGGACGACTGAAGTACATAACTGAGACAACTCTTAGATAGTAACGATGTACATACAAACGAAACTTAATAAAATATACATATATTTACATAAAATGCCATAGTTTTATTGTAATTTATATACATCTATCCTATCTATACAGGGTTTCAAAAAATACTTTATAAAAAGAACCCAGATATCCGCTCCCAGCTCTAGCTATTCTATACTATACATACTCGTACATAAGCAAAACTGTAATTAAAGCATGTATTTATATGAAAAAGTAGGTTTTTTTTTTTTTTTTTTTATTTGTGATGGGTTTGCTCTTGACTCTAGTCTAGGTCAGAGGTGACAGAGACAAAGTCGACGATGGAGTGAGCTTACCCAGAAGAAGCCTGTTCACTCTCACTTTGAAGAGATTAGGGTTGTATACGTTCGGAAACACAGACGCAGGTAGTGAGTTCCACTCTTTTGCTGTGCGCATTATAAAAGACATTTGGAAGCGCTTAGTGCGAATTGGTGGAATAGCAACCAGGTAGGGATGGTAACTGGCAGTGCGTCTAGATGTCCGGTGGTAGAAGGGGGCCGGTGGAATGAGGTCGGTTAAATATAGAATAAATACATACATACATAAACTCACGCCTTTTTCCCATGGGGGTAGGCAGAAACTACAGGACGCCAATTGCTACGATCCTTACATACTCCTTCGTAAAATCGTAGTTGACCTGACCGCTGACCGCCGTTAGCTTGGACCCTGTTCCTGATACAGGTGGGCTACTATTTTTTTATATTTTTGTACATTGTACTATTTAACGTAGAATAAATAAAGTAATAGTGATAAATAAAGTACCTAATAGGCTTTTTTAACGCTGAGGGTCTCAGCGTTTAAAAAGACTATTACTTTATTTGGAAGGTCTCAGCCTGAGACCCTCCACAATCGCAAAATATGCAGTCTTAGGGAATATTTCCTAGAAGCTGACGTGAGGATGTATCGAGATGTGGTCGCGGTGGTTGAGGACCTCATCCCGCTCTCCTTGGCTAAAGAGAACTGGCACAATCCTGTAGTGCTTGACACTAACGATCGCTGAGAGGTATGGCAGAGTATGGAGCTTCACGGACGCTTTACCGGGCCCTTCATGGACCCGATGTAGATCTACTAGCGTCCGTAGTCTGGCTGCGTTCCGGTGACCTCTTTGGGGAAACCGAAGGTTTTGTCTGTGCAATTATGGATGAAATTATCATGACGAGATTATTGTGAAGGACGGCATGGTTGACTTCAGTCCAGGAGAATCAATCCGACACATTATCTCCGGGTGTTCTCGTCTAGCTAACGAAGAGTACTTGCATACAACTTTGTAGCCAGAATAAACCATCAGCAACTTGCTCTGAAATATGATAGTCTAATGATAGTCTTGTAGAATCGGCAGTGCGGTACTTCACGTATGTGCCCGACCCATTTCTCCAAAATAGAAATATCAGATTGTATTGAGATCGATTCATAATCACTGACGGGACTATTTTTGCCAATAAGCTTGATATAGTGGTGGTGGATCGAATAGAGCGGCGCGCAATGATTATTGACATAACGGTCCCGCATGACGGGAACCTCGTGAAAGCCGAGAAAGATAAACAAATCAAAAATCTTGACTTGGCTCACGATGTTGTCGACATGTCGTATGTGGACTCAGCGATCATTGTGCCGATAGTCGTACCAGCCAAAAGCTGAATTGCCAAGAGCCTCGACCAACATCTTTTTTTTTTGCGTGGAGAAATGCTCATGCATACCACACGGGGAGATAGTGCAGTTATGTGGGACTCCAACGCTCTAAAACTCCACGGTGTTCTCCTCTGCCGCTTGTGGCGGAAACACGGGCACGCGTTAGCACTCACCGTGAACCCGCCGCGGCTGTCCGTTACCGGATCCTTCTCTGGGAAGGATCCTCCTCTCCCATCACCGCCCGGCGCACCAGAACACATTGCACGCCATGACAACCCCAGGGACCAAACCAGCACATGGGCGCTAGACGACCCTGTGTTTAGGCACCCTTGGTCCCCCTGCGACCGGTCAGGTCAGTGGTCCGGCCGCCTACCACTTTTCGGCCGCAGAGGATAGTGAGAGGGGCCAACGAAATACTGACACTCCTCCTCCCCTGCGGCCCCACCCCGCTGATGCCTGCCAGGGTTGCGGGTTGTTTGAAAGAGTTACCGTGGCCCTGGCACAGGCAGCTAAAGGAACACGGGTGGGTTTTAGACAGTAGAAGTCTGACACACGCACGCTCCGCCCAGAGCGAGAGAGGTTATATGAAGATTTCCCATCCAAAAAAAAAACGAGGATAGGGAGAGCGGCCAACGAAATACCGACACTCCTCCTCCCCTGCGGCCCCACCGCGTCTGTCATCAGACAGTGGCGATCCCATTAAGGCCGCGGAAGGTACTTGTTGGCCGCTACGGCGTCGGCTTCCTGGGAAAAGCCCTGACGAGCGGCCCCTCCTCGGGTTCCACTTCGCTTCACCGTGGGTGAGCAAGACACGGCTACTGAGCCCCGCCCCCCCACGCCTCGACAATACGGGAACCCAACGGGGGCGGGCTCGACCAACACCTAAGGAAGCTCTTGTTGGGCAGCTGGATTAAGGGTTTGATTCAGAACGCGGTACTTCTGTCTGGACACGGCTCGCACTGTTAGAAGGTTCCTCTCTCTGGAGCCCTTACCGCTGGTAGCTTGGAATCTGTTCCCGATACAGGTGGGCTACAATTTTTTATTTTTTTTACAATAATAATATTTTTTAATGTACATAATGTACATTTATTTATAGTACCTATGCTATACAAAAATACATACCTACATACTTAAACTGTCAATAATTGTCATTTTAAGCTTTTAAGTATCATCGCTCATGAAACTTCTCCGGGCAAAAAGCTATGTTAGCCACCGAATTCGGCTATAGTGATACTTTACAATATTTCAACTATTATCACTAATGATTTGAAAAGGAATGATACACCCATCTGAACATTTTACCCCAACCTTCATACAAGCAAATAGTAGCGCCATCTCTGATAACTCATACAAACTACGTGAGTTCCGGGTTGTATAGGCGCGGACATGGCCGCCATTGTGGATTTCGGTAGTAAAGTTATCGCTTTAGAAATGTGTTTACTTAATAGTGTAATTGCAACAAAAGTAATGTAAGGTTACGTACCGATGATACGATATCCCATGTTCCTTTTTTACGTTGGTATCGTAATTTTTGCACCCTTTTACATTTTTATTACAAGCAAAGCTTCTGCACGCGGACCGCATCGACTGAGTTGCGATGGCCCTAAACATAATATTTTAGGGCCAGCGCTGGCCCTCATTTCGTCGTGCGGTTAGCCCGGTCCTTACGCAGTAATATGTAAGTCATGCAGTGGTACAAACAAGACTTCAGTATGAAACCGAATGCAGCGTAAATTCCGCGACTCATTTTACGCGACTCCCAGCTCAAAAAATTACGCTCGTTTGGCCTCACCCTTACAAGGAAGAAAAGCAGACCTTATTGAAAGGTCCTTAAAATTTTACATCAAACTTTTTTTTATGAAATAGTTTTGTTTGTAGGAAGTACACAATAAAGTAATACTTTTGGCCAACTATACATTACTAGAAAAAGCCAAATTAGACACACAATTTCATATGGAACACGACGCTGAGTACGAAGTATGGAGCTCGAAGGACACACTTCCCGCAGTGCTGGAGACGTTTACTCACTCGGCTGACGGATAATTTGTTTTACTCAAAAACGCGTACGTTACCTTTTCATGGGAGTGTTGCCAGGTGAGAGGTGGCACCCCCCACCCCCTCCTCCTGCCAAACGATACTAAATTTTACAAAACATAACCTCAAAATATGATTTTTATAATTCATTAATAAAAAACTATGTATTTCCTAAACTTCCCCCATGTGGTGATCCATGTGGGTATCTCCACCCCTCCCTCTCCCCCCCTCCTCAAATATATATAAGGTCAGGCGGGGATAGTGCGTCTATGGGGCTAGTGCATCATAGCATCATTATCTCAAATGTTTTGCAAGTAATTGAGAATATTGCCATCTGGCGATAAATAACGTTTATTAAATAGTTCCAAAATCAATTTGTAGATGGCAATTCTTCGCTCATAATACTGTGGGAAGGCATTTTTTTTTTGCAGTGTCATTTCATCTCGACATACAAGTTTGAAAAAAAGCTATATTTCAATAAATATTGCAGTTTTAAAGAAACAGATAAGAAGAGGGCGTAGCGGTAATATCTTGCTACGTAGTTATTGTTTAACGAGACTTGTTCTAAGTGGATTTCATAGTTTTGTAAACTTGTGAAAAGCTTATCTTAAGTGTAGTATTTTGAGGCAAGTGCGTCTAGCTGATTCGGGGCAAGTGCGATTGCCGCACTTTGCCCAAATCATAGATCATCAACCTTTTTGTTTAAAGTTGCGTATTACTACAGATAAGTATATTACGACATTTTTTGTTACGGTTAATCAATATTTTTAATTTTTTATCAATTTTAAATTAGCAAACGATGCCCTACTTGACTGGTGATTTACAAAGCTAGATAGTCTGATTATTTAACAATGGTTATATGGTATTTGACTCAAGAAACATTATTTTTTTTATATATAGTTTTAAGTATTTGAGCTTTCTTTTAATTAAATACATACATATGAAAAAGTTATAACTTATTTTATTTAATCTTGTGTAGTTTCTTTTTTTTAATTCAAAATGTTGATTACCACTGATGCAAAAAGTGCACCCTACTTGCCCCATTATTAGCTTATCGCAAATATCTCTAAAACTATGCATATTTTGCTATATTTATTTGTATCATCTTCTCTAGTTTGATACATTCTATCTTAAATTAGTCTGTAAATCGTGAAACGTGGCGTTTATTAAGGTTTTCTTTCGCATAGGTGCACTTACCCCGTTTTGGTGGGAAAGTGCGTCTATATGCATACATACATACATTATTATTACATACATTATATATGTCTATTTTTATAAAACGTGTAAGTGGAGAAACTAAAGAAATATTGTTATTTAAATTTGCAATTCAAGTTTATGACGCACTTGCCCCGGCTGACCTTACACCTTTCTATTAAAGTTCTCCCTATTGTATACGTACAAACAGTAAGTAGACATAAATGTACTACGATCGACAAAAGCTACGCCTTTCCAATTTTGAAACAATGTTGCTTGAAAGCTGCAACTGTACTTATGACAAAGTATAACAAAATACACAGGGGCAGGGTTTTTTCAATGAATCAGTATACACAAAAATCAACTTTATTTTTTTTTTCCCGGCGTAAAACTAGGCCTCCTTATTGCTTTTAATAATAATATAAAGGAAAAAGTGTTTCCTTACTTATACAGCTACCGGAAATTGGTGTGCACCTATTTCTTTGCAATAAAGCACTTCACATTTCTTAGGAATTTTATAAATACTTCATACAGGCCAGTTGGCGTGGTTGGTTAAGATACCACCTATCACGCCGCAGGTCGTGGGTTCGATTCCCATCCAGGACAAACATTTGTGTGCATGAACATGTCTGTTTGTCCTGAGTCTGGGTGTAATTATCTATATAAGTATGTATTTACAAAAAAAAAAGTAGTATATGTAGTATATCAGTTATCTGGTTTCCATAGTACAAGCTCTGCTTAGTTTGGGACCAGACGACCGTGTGTGAAAAATGTCCCAGGATATTATTATTATTATACAAATGAAAATAGTTTTGTTAAAAGAACAACAGAACAAACATAATTTCAGTAATGAAAGAGTCGCCATCTAATTTACTTAACAGAGAACCTATACTTCATTAAAAATAGCTTGATCTCTTCGACAGCTGTCAGTAAAATCACGCCTCGGAAGTCCGGAATTTCATAATAAAATATTTTTTTTTTTTTTTTTTTATAAAATAGTTTATTGCACCTTAATATAAAATATACATCGTTTACAATAAAGATAGGCCGTAAGGTAAGTAAAGTAACATAATATTATAGTTTCAGCCAATACTAAGCTAAGTTAACTTAATATCTTGTAATTATAGGTATCAGCGCCCACCCTCGAAGAATAGCCGATGTTGTTGTGCCTAGCATGTAGAATGAAGGACTGTTTAGGTGCAAAACTAAAATTAATATAAACAAAGAAAAAGAAAAATTAAATAAAAAACAAAAAAAACTGGTAAACGAAGTGTATTGGTATGTGTAGGGTTGCGTATGACCGTGTGCATACTTGGGTGTATGTGCGAGGGTGTGTGTATGTGTGAGTGAGGGAGTGAAAGTGTGTGTGTGTGTGTGTGTTAGTGAGGGAGTGAAGGTGTGTGTGTGTATGTGTGACAGAGGGAAACTTAGGACGTTGAATTTTAAAGAAGTACAATAACGCACTATAATTAAATGAATTTAGTTTATTCAGTTTATATTATCGTTTATTTATACCCGACATTTTAATCAAAAATAAACGATTTTAATATTTTTATTATACAAGAAATTATACAATTACTTTAAGCAGGTTTTCAGTTTCATCGTAGGTTAGGGATAGAAACCAAGTAGTCATTTTGTTTGCACTCTCTTTTTGTCATGGAGAAAATTTTCAACTGTTTATTTGCAATGTTGAATAGTCTTGGGCCCAGGAACATGTTGAATTTTTGGGCAAAAGATATTCTACAGGGTGCAGATTTTAAAAGATCGAAACGAATAGTACAGACAGTACCTGTCATTGTCAATGTCACACTTTAATCTAATTAGTGATGGGCGATGAATTATCGTGATCACAGACAAACTATCGATATTTTAAATAAAACTTAATTTAAAATTCATTTATCTTTTAATTTTATTGTATATTTTAATATCATACATTTGTACATTTGTACGATCGACAAAAGCTACACCTTACCAATTTTGAAACAATGTTGCTTGCAAGCTGCAAGTGTACTTAAGACGAAGTAAAACAAAAGACCATAGGGGCAGGGTTTTTTCAATGAAACAGTGTACACAAAAATCAACTTTAAGGTGTAAAGGCGTCCGTTTTGTCGATAGTACATACTTGATCTAAAATAATAGTGAGTAAATAAAATCCATTTACTCACCTACTCATGTAACACTCCTCCAACCGTCAACGTCCCATACTTGGGTTTCGGGAGAAGACACGCCGCGTTTGGCTCAAAGGCCGTGTTACCAGGCCATAAACTCAAAAAAAAAAAGACACGCCTCCATCTTGTTTGATATAAACCTCCATTCTCCTCAATACGAGTGCCGACGCCTTGTATACGCTACGTGATTTCCGTTCTCATTACTTTGTTTTTGTTACTATTGCTGTTAATTTGTTGAGTTTTGTTAACTTTTGTTATTATTGTTAGTTTCTTGTTGGCATAATGCCAAAGAGAACGAAGAAAACTGTTTTGAACAGTCAAAGTCATGAGTTTGTGATTCGCTTAAGTGAATATTTTGAGCAAGAGAACCAAAATAGCGGGCCGCTATTACCCATAGAGAAAGTATGTGATAGAGTTGCAGCTGCTCTTGGCATTGGACATGCGACAGTAATTTGCATCAGCAAAGAGTATGGCGAATCTTCAACCGCAGCATTGACTGAGGACAAAAAACTTGCAACACCAAATAAAAAAAGGAAAAAGGCTGCTCCTGTCACATACATAAACAACTTTGACGCCGCTGCGATTCGCAATCATGTATATGGTTACTATACACGGGGCGAATAGCCTACATTGAAAAAACTTGCCGCGTCCCTCAAAGACGCAGACTTGTTCAACGGAAGCTTGCCATCTCTAACGAAGATATTGAAAAATATTGGTTTTTCCTTTAAAAAAGTGACAAAATAAAAATTATTATGGAAAGAACAGACATTGCTCTTGCTCGAGTAAATTTTCTCCGAAAAGACAAAAAAGTCACAAATTAGGACAAAGTACCTAGTGTTTCTAGACGAGACATTGCTAAACGCCAATCATACCGTATCCAAAACTTGAATCGATGATACTGCGCAATAAACCACCAAAGTACCCGAAGGCAAAGGTCAAATATTAATCATCACTCATTCTGGGACGTCATCTGATTTTAAGTGCCTAATTGCCTATTGGCATTCAAATCAACTAAAACTACTGAATACCACGAGGAAATGAATTTTGAAAAATATAAGGAGTGGTTTTTAAAATTATTAGATAATTTAATGGAGCCATATTGCATTATTATGGATAACGCTCCATATCACTCGGTCCAAAAGCACAAACCACCAACTTTGGCAAACAGAAAATTAGAAATCATTGCATGGCTTCAAGAAAAAGGAATAGAGGCCAATGAAACTATGCTCAAAAATGAATTATTAAGACTCGTTGGTCTGCACAAGCCTAGACATACTCCAACGTATGTCTTAGGTGATATAGCCCACGAAAAGGGTCATACCGTCAGACGACCATAAGACTACCCCCGTACCACTGCCAGTAGAATATATATTACTAACACTAGTTTATAAGATTACTTTGTTACTAACAAATATGGAAGTGATTCTGCAATAAACGTTTATTATTTATTTATAATCCGATCGAGCTTATCTGGGCCCAAGTCAAAGGTTTGTTTGCTTGAATTTCAGTTAGTTAGGTACTTTAAGTATTAACTACTGTATAAATCATCTTAGTAAAAATATGTTTTCTTTTAAGGTTCTCTGCCAGACACAACACAACACCGCCTTTCACGGCTAATAAAATGTTGCAGTTACTAAAAAGTGCGGTCGACAATGTATCTGCAGAAGACTGGAAGAAGGTGGTAACCAAATGCAGAAAACTAATGAAAAATGTAAAATTGTTCTAGCGATTCAGAAACTGATTCAGATATGGATTTGGGGTGTACTGTACTCCTTTAAGAGAATAAAAGTATTTTATATTAAACTATTCGTTTAATTTAGTAACGTTTGTAATTTATTTAAACCTAATTATAATTGGGTTTAAATAAATACACGTATATGTTACATTAGCATCGATAATAATAAGAAACGTCGATAATTTCTATCGACAATTTTTTATATCCTGACAACCCTAGGAATGTCAGTTTGACATATGTCGCAAACAGTAGTATAATAGTTCCATGATTATCGACAGATTTCTCTGTAATCACAACTTTCATGCAAATGAGAAACTCAAATAATTAAGTTTTTTAATTTAATTTATAGTATTTTTCTCCTTATTTATATAGTATAATAATACTATTTGATGATACCTAATAGTTTTATAATTATTGATAGATCCTACATAATAATATTTATTATTATACTCTTTGGTCACTACTCTGTCAGCAACGCTACAGTCCTACCAACTTATCTGTGAAGTGAAAGAGGACGGCACCGACGATTGAGTGTTGCTAATTAATATAAGGTGCCCAAAATTGAGTAAGTTTTCAAGAAGGAAATTTCACATTAGACATAATCGTTTAGTAAGAATTACAGTTATTACAAATTAAAAACAATGATACCTATATAAAAATAATAAAATAAATAAAAAGAATTTGATAATTTACAGTTACGTAGGTACGCTAACAGTTTAGTCTCTGAGCGATAAACAATGGCTTTATCTAAAAAGTAATCCAATGAAGTGGAAATTCAGCAGATAAAATGTTCCACGGGGGGGATATAACTTTCATTTAATGCGAAGTTAAGTAGGTACCTACCCTGCAAGAGGTACCTGGATGTCTAGCATTTAGTTATGACCGTACCTAACTCCTAACACCAGATTTGACTAATTATAATTCGCAGTGGTACCTAGTGGTAGTGTAGTGTAATAAAAAAAACAGGCTCCAATACTCCGTCTTCACCCTCTCCTTGCCAACATTTTCCCGATGTATGCGAAGAGTGAATATAGGTCTTATCTAAATAAATTATGGGCCGGGGCTGGGGAGATTTATTATTTTTATCCACTGTATGCAAGTACTTAGCTCTACAAGCTGATATTTCAATACGCTCCATAAGAACCTTCCGAATGGATTGAGATTTTTTAAAACGATATCCCACCTTGTGAAGCAGCTTTCGTAGACTCTCTCGCTGTCCTGTGTAATTTATTTCTGTCTTTAAGACCTCTAGAAGCTTTTTCACAGTAGGGTACCTCTTTTTTAGCAGAATAAAATTCATGTAATTTCCTCCGTATTAGATGTACAGACGCCAGCAGGTCAACCTACCCGAAACTGTCAGATTTTCCCAATCAACCTTGAACCTAATGCTTTAGCAATAAAGTCGAAAATCTATTAAAGAAATCTGACAGATAGTAGTAGCTTGATGTGATGGCGTCTGTACGTTACCGTTACGCTAACCTGCAGCAAGAATAGAAACGAATATTTCGTGGACTTAAATAATTAGTTAAGTATCGGGTAATTTATAACAAGAAAGTTGACAACACTAACCTGTCGCTGCCGAAATTCGTTTGTATATTTGATTAGGGTCTCCGATTATTCTTCTTCAAAAAAGGTTTTAACCTTTAGAATGATGTTTCGAGCATCACTTTTAATAGCTTTCGGCATATTTAACTTTATAAATTCAGCAATATCAGGACAAAACAACCAGAGAACCCGAATGGGGTAGACACTGACAATCGAATGACATTTCAACATGACGGCCGTAGTTACAATTTTTGCCATTTCACAGATAAGTTGATAGGAGTGTATGTACTTTACAGAGACACAATGACCACAATCACTATCCGTGGCGATTAGGTACTTTAAGGTCAATTGTGTAAAATCCTGTTTTGGTAAAATTCTTACATAATCACTCACAAAATGGAATTAGTAATATCAGGTTGGCGGAAAAGTCTTGCACCAAGATATATGGCTTAATGAATTTATTGATAACTTTCGTTATTTACAATAATTAACCAGTAATGTAATGTAATCCCCAAATAACTCTATTACTCTGGCCCATCTAGTTGGTAGATTGTTGATGCCCTGCGCCCAGAATTCCGGAGGCTGTGCAGAAAAGAAATTGTCCACTGCCATTTTGAGGTCTTCGTAGTTTTGAAAATTTTTCTCACGCAAATAAAGCTTTAGTGGTCGGAACAAGTGATAGTCGGATGGCGCGAGATCCGGTGAGTACGGTGGGTGGGCAACCGGGTGCCATCCAAGCTCTACGATTTTTTGTCGAGTCTCCGAAGCGACATGAGGTCGCGCATTATCATGGAGTAAGTGAACACTTTTACACATGTCGGTCGTTTTTCTCTTATTGCGTCAGCCAGTTTCTGAAGCTGTTCAGTATAAATGGAAGTCGTAATCGAGAAGCTCGTAATAGAGTGGTCCCTTCGTATCCCACCAAACGCAGAAAAGATGCTTGCGTAAGTGACTGTTCGGCTTTAGCTGCGTTGGTGGCTCTGCGTCGTAAGGAAGCCAGACGGCGTGGCGTGTGTTGTTATCATAGAGAATCCAGCTCTCATCGCCGGTTAGATCTTCAAGAATTTCTCTCTGAAAAAGAAGCGATTCACACACATACTAACTCTGACTTGACGATGACTGTTAGTTAATTGATGCCATATGATGACTGTTAGTTGATGATCGTGCCATTACTTTACGATAAACGAGTTTGTGTAAATGAGCCTCGACGGTCGAATGATGACAGCCTAGAGTCTCTGCCAAATCATCGTCAATCGTCTCTGACGCCACTCGTAAAAGATGATCGTTCGAAGTTGATTTTCACTAATCATTTTCACAAACTAACCAAATCCTCACTAGCGCGCCTTTATATACCATTGATGTGATAGCTTCGAGAACCTTCTACAATATTCTTACGTATCCCAGATCAATACTAAATATTCCGGAAAATTCTAGTAATTTACAATTTCTTGTACAATATTTTTCCGCCAACCAGCAGTGCTATTCTGTACAAATCTCACCGTGAGAACATAGGTGAAGTGAGCGTGGTGTGAGCTGTCAATAATATCAATCCCTAGCATTAGGTGGAATCACAGCTCACTTCACCTAAGTTTTCACGCTGAGATTTTTACAGAATAGACCGGCTGATATTATTAGCCTTAATGCACCCACCAAACTAGAGGTAGCAGCACTTTCCATACATACAAATTTTACCACAGAGTTCCTACTCTTTCTCTTTATTTTTACTTTACTCTGAGTAGGCCACGGGCAGTCATAAATCGCAAAATCGCAGCACGAACCATATTCATATCTATTTCGGACTTCAGACTCTCGAAATTTTTATGAGGCTAAGCGCAGACTTTCTCCTCCAACACCTGCCATATTTTGTCAGGGCTGGAGGAGGGCCAATCTTCATGCTTTATCACGTCGATGTTGTTGAGCTTGAATGGTCGCCTGGGTGGTTCTGGGCTTGTGCGCCGGTGCGGAATTCTGTTGTAACGTTCATAGCCATCCTCGAAAGAGTGTCCGAGGTAAACTTTCGTACTGGTTTTAACATCTTTTTCGCAGAAATGAACTTCAGTCGGGCCAAAATCTCTATTTCATAATATTGTTACCAATTTGTTTTTAGTTTGTCATTTTTGTTGTTTTATTAACATGAGTGAACTCCGAAGGAGATATTGTATTTTCGGCTGTGATGCTTTATGTAAGTGCTTATTAGCATACCGTACCGCATTAAGTACCTATATTATAACCAAGAAAAAGTGTTAAGGTGCCCCCGAAGCATGCGTATTTCATACAAACGAAATACCAAAATAATTTGTAAATCAAACATATTGTACCTAGTGTGTATTTATTCCGATTGGATTACAAAGGTTCCCAAATATATATTAAATAAGAACATTGATTTAAATATGAAATATGAGAAAAATAAGTTTTCTATAGAAATTTTAAATTCATCATATCTCGTTAAATTAGTGTCCTTTCAAAATATATGTTTGAGAACCTAGATATTCTGTAATCCAATCGGAATAAATACACACTACCTTAAGATGTTTGATTTACAAATTATTTCGTTATTTCGTTTGTATGAACTACGCATGCTCCGGGGGCGTCTTAAGTTGTTCCATAATTTAATTTTTAGTATAAAACAAATAAATATTAATAAAATTTGAGTGATATTATTAAAAGGACATTTTCTGAACTCCATACGTGTTTTTTTCCCTGACTGTTACCCTAACACAAACTTGCTCAAAGAGTATAAATTAATAAATACTCGTTCGCTACTCATAGTAAGTATGTATACATGTAGGTAGGTGTATATATTATTAGTCTTAATTCACCTAAACTAGGGGTGGCAGCACTTTCCAAACATGCAAATTTTACAACAATATTGTTACTGGTTCTCTTTATTTTATACTTTACACTTAGCTTGTGACGTTTAGACAGCGTTGCAAACGAGATCTATTATACTTTTATTTATTTATTTATTCAATTGGTCTTACGAGCTAACAGATTTTACATCCAAAACGCTCGTATGATTTATTTTCTTACAATTCCTTTATGGCTTAATTCATTAGGCGCGGCAGACGCGCATGTGCGTTTTCGGACGTTCACCAGGTGCTTGGCGGCGCGTATGCGCGTCCATACAATTTACATAACTTTCTTCGAGTGCGGCGCGCCGCACCTGTGCGTTCGTTGTGCATCTCTATTGTTTCGAAAACATCGTAAAATAAGGGTCGGTAAGGGTGTCTACACCCAAGATATTTTTTGCACGCACCCGAGTGTTTGCCACATAGAATTAGTGTAGCATAAAGAAGCGTTTGCATACATTTCGCTAATAATTAAGCAGTTAATGTGTTAATATATTACACATGCTCTTCGCCATAAACAATAGATTTTATAAAATAGCAATAATGTCCAAGTCTATAAATAATTATAAACATTTTAGGCATTATGAAACTTCCGTTTATAGTGCGCGCGGAACTAGTTGGCCGCGCCTTAGGTATGTGAGCGGTGAGACGGAGAGGCGGGGCGCTTGCCGTCATTACTCAATACTCTTATACTCAGTGCGACGCCGTACTTCGCGACGGCAACACGCGTTGAAAGTTCCGGCTAGTTTAGACAAAACGCACATGAGTTAATACAGGGGAAGCAAAGTTTAGCTCTCCGCGGAGACCAAAAGAAATAAAAAAAAAATACAAGTTGATGATTTTGATTTAGGAGTGATAAGAAGAAAAATAAATCAGTTTTATACGGTACAGAAAAAAATTCCAAGTCTACGAAAACTAAATGCTGTGTTAAAAGAGGATAACATTTTAGATTGCGAATGAACTTCCCTTTGAAGATCCCTTTTAATAGAGAGACCAAACATTGTTGAATGGTGATTGAAATATTTGAGGGCCATAAGAAAATTCAGAGAAACTTACGTTAACCAAAGTCACAATGTCCAAAAATGTTGGCAATCTTCGTCGGAGCCTGGAATTTATACAGCTATAGGCAAAGGAAGGCGTTTAATAATAGTTCACGCTGGTAGCCGGAACGGGTTAGTTGACGATGCTTTGCTAATTTTTAAATTAGATTAAAAGACGGGGGATTATCATGGAGACATGAACTCTTCAAATTACAACTGGGTTGATCGAAAATTAATACCTAAACTTCCACCTAACTCAGTCATAGTTATGGAAAATGCTGCCGATCATTGTGTGCAAGTTGAGAAGAAACCGACAATGTCCAGTTTGAAAATTAACATGCAGAACTAGTTGCAAAATCATAACGTGCCATTTTCTACCACGATGATCAAAGCCGAACTCTTCAGGTTGATTAATACGACCCAATTAGAAAAAAATATACACGATTGATGAACTTCTCAAAGCTGCAGGTCATACTGTTCTAAGACTACCTCCATATCATCCAGACCTCAACCCGATCGAGCTTGTGTGGGCAAATATTAAAAATTGCCTGGCTAGAGATCACATTAATGCTATATTGGACGAAAAAATTACAATACTAACAAGGCTATTTTCCAAATTCTCTGCCGAACAATGGCAAAAATGCGATGACCACGTACAAAAAAACGAACAAGAATACTGGAATCATGATAAGAGATTTGATACTATGATGGACGAAATCATTATAAACTTACAAGATGATTCTGAATCAAGTTCAGAGAGATCAGAATCAAGTGATTCAGAGGATATGTCGGAGTAATTTCATATATCATTAAAATATGTCAGAATAATTTCATATACTTAATTTGTTTTTGGTTTATTTTACTATTAATTATAATATAATTAGATAGGTACAATATATAAACTTCATATTTATTCTTTTCAATAATTCACGATTTCTCGAGATTGGTCATCACTGTCTAATCTCATGTGCGTTGCGAGCAGTAGGCAACCCGCCCCCTAAGGCGCGGCCAACTATTTCCGCGCGCACTATAGTTGCGTTTAGATCCTGTAAATGTACAGACGCCAGCACATCAAGCTACTACAATCTGTCATATCTGTCTGTCTGTGTGTACATATCGTATACATAGCCAAACTAATATTATAATAGAGTTTAATTTTTGTTTGTTACAAAATCGCAACAAACAAAAATTAAAATCTTTCCTCTTTATTATAATATTAGTTTGGATATGTAGGTATATACACCAACCGTCCTTCTTTTTCTACATTTTAAGTAAACACTTTCCAGAAGGAAATCGTCGTCCGACGAACTCGAAGCCATGATGGTCAATAAAGTCAAATTTACCGGAACGAGCGGAATTCGATTGTTTTTTTATTATTCAACAGATAAATAACAAATTAATTTAGTTTTGGTACCTTCCTTTAAATTTTGAATTGAGTAGTAATAATATCACTACCAACATTTAATTGGATCCGGAAATACTTTCCGGGAAAATGGCATACCCATGTTATTCTTTCTGTGGGCATTTATGATACAAGTATTGTACCAAAAATCAATCTAGCTACCTACTTCGATCACTGGTTATCACATATGGCGCTACTTTTTGCTCGTTTGAAGGTTTGGGTAAAATGTTCAGATGGGCGTATCCTTCCTTTCGAAATCATTGAAATACGCTAGCGAGGATATTGTTACTTCAGGAAAAAGAGGAGCCACTGGGAGCTACCCAAAAGATTCTGTCCAGCATCCTTGACACAGCAATACTCTAGGGAGGTCCTAGATTCCAAATCACCGGATTTGGAATCTAGGACCTCCCTAGAGTATTGCTGTGCGATGTAAAAGAGTATTGCTGTGCAGTAAAATGCGATTACAAACATTTTATTGTAATCGTACTAATCGTCAATTACCGGCAACTTTCGAAGTTCAACCTTGCAGGCACATCGATTTACGTGTACCACGAATTGTAAAACTGACCAGAGCAGGGTCAGTGAACTTTAGCAACCTCGTAATTCAGCAATGTGACACAGGACATTGACCTCAACCATGCGGCCATTCAAACCTTTGGGTAATACACATAAAAAGAAAGGAATTGTTCATTAATTTATTTATTTATAGTATGCAACATTTAGTTATCAACATTACAAAATTGTTCAGCCTTGTGATGGGAGAAGCCGGTTTCAGCCGATGCGCAGAGTGACATGATTTTGTAAATAAATAAAAAAGATATGAGTTTTAGGCGCCTGAAGTGGAATATTATGAGTAGTTTTCACTTATGCTTTACACTTAGAACTTCTCCTCTTCAAGACCGTGTTTGAAGAACATCATGATGGGGATCTGCGTGCCATCAATATCTCTGTACTCCATCATGGCGACCATGCCATCGCAATCCATGGATTCTCCAGTGAAGAATTGGAGTTCCTTAAACCTGCCAAGGATGTCTTTCATAACTTTGTTCATGTTGGTCTTGAAAATGTTGACCTGGTCAGGTGCCTTCTCTTCCAATTGTGCAACTAATCTGGAATTAAAGAAGTTTACATGTTAGAAACATAAAATGTTCACAAATTTTAATTTCTTCAGGGCAACATAAGATAATCAGTACAAGAGTAAACCAATAAAATATTACTTTGTAATAACTATGATAGGTAAAAGGTCACATTTAATAGATAAATCAGGTGTCAGCCCCATTTCATGAACAATCATTACAGAATGAATGTTTTTTCACTAAGGTTATATGCTTTTGCATCAATCGCTCCATAGGAAGACATTGAGGATCAACCAGTGGTATTAGATGATGCACCAGAAATATTGAATATACAAAATGCAAATAAATAGGTAAGAAAAATATGTAGCAGTGGTTTGAGGCAAGTTTGTGAGCAGTTTTAAAAATGCAGAATCAATAAAATGGCAATTGAAATCTATATAAATAAAAATCAATTGCCAAATGTATGTATGTGCATCACTTCAGAATGGTTGCACCTATTTGGCTAATTCTTTTTGTGTTGTGTTTGTAATTGTCAGGACAAGGTTTGTGTTAAAGAAAATGTTTTAAAACTTGCCAGGAAAATTGGAAACTTCGGGAATATCAATTTGTTAAACTAAAGACAGAAGAAATGGGTTTCGTGCAACATGACTGCACTTTATATGGGGTGAAACAAGATAAACAATTTGTGCATACAAGATAACCCCTCAGGCGACCCACTGACCAATTTATGCATACAAGTGCACTTTGTTCTAAGACAGAATGCAGAAGTCATATATAATTAAAATTGTAAATGTTAGTAGACCATGACCATTACTTGAATACATTTAGAAGCACACTAAAATCTATAGTATCTCAGTTTTGATCTCTTATTAAAAAAAGGCAGATTGCTTGCATAATCAGCCTATAATGTTCCCACTGCGGACACAGCCCCTTTTATGTGTGAGGAGTAGGCCATAATCCACCTCACAGGCCCAGTGCGAGTTGGCAGACTTCATACTAATCTGAAATCTAGAAATATTGAGATCAAGATTCATAACCAATCGAGGAACCTCACCTAACTGAATAGAAACCAGTACTAACAAATTGTGAGATTGTTTGTAAAATACAGCTTGAGTTTATGGCAGTGTTTTGTTACGTGCAACCATGGCTTCAAATGGAAGCACTAAGCAGTGCCAATTCTCAGCATTCTGCTAGAACCTTTGTCATAGCAATTTGCTGATATTATTAAAAGTGAATTACTAATTCCTAAGTCTTATGTTCAGAAAAGATAGATAAAATGTGATATGAGGATTAAATCCCAGATTGCATATAATCCATGTAACATAATGAGTGTCACCATAGTCAATAGTCCTTAACTAAACTAAACTTTTTTAAACTAAACCAATGCTATCACTAAACAGCTGAAATCATCTTGAACTTACACTGATATGCTGTTATCACAACTAGGCATGTCAAAATATAGATAAACTTGATTACATAAATATTGATCATACACAAGCAGTCCACATGTACAGAATATTTTTCTATAAAAATATTGCACCTAACATGACTAACTCAATACAAGGAATTCTGACTGATATATGGCATTGCAGTATGCAGCAAATACATGTTTGGCTGCACCCAGCTGCCCTCAACTAGCAATTTGAATCAAGTGTAAAATCTAGTGGCACACCTTGAAACTAGTTTCAATGACAGCATATCTTTGCAATAAAAGATAGTTGTTGAAATACAAGCAATTTTCCTTGTTTGTGCTTCTACCACTACCACAAAGACTTACCTTCAAACCTCTAGCACTTATCAATTAATGCACCATTGACTGAACTTTATCACAATTCTAAGCAATAATCACTGAGACACTCACTTTTTCATGTAGTCTTTGAGGTATAATGTGTAAGATTTCTTGTCACCGAAAGCGAATGTTTCGACAAGCCTGTGGTTCAGAACTATGTCAACACCACTTTCAGTTGAAGAATCTGTGCCTTCGTCAGCCTCCTCAGCCGAGGGGTTGAAGCCTTCGATTTTAATATCGCCCTGTGCTCTCGTCACCAATTTGCCGGTCACTTCGTAAATTACTTCATCGACCAGTTTCATTTTGTATGTGTCTGAGAACATCTCATCACCTGAAATAAATTAACCATTACATGAAATCCATGTTCACACCTTTCTTACTTTATAAACTGTAGATGTGGCAATAAATTTTGCAAAGATTGATGATGGGACATCATCACATACTGCTCGGCGAAATGTCAAATTCACTGTTAGGTATGAAAGATACGCATTTTAAATGAAATATAAACATAATATTCTTATGAGAAACACAATAAACTCAATTACCAGTAATAATATCTTTATAGATCCTCATTTTGATGGATTAGAGGCGATTAAAAATAATAAAAACCGAAACAACGGCTTCTTGCCCCAAGAACTAAACCGGAAAGGGCTTTGCTTGCAAAGAAAAGAATGAAAGAAGGAAGTGCTTAGTGTTGCCAATGTATACTTGAAGGCTAAACAAAACAGAAAACAAAATAAAATTAGTCGAGGATCAAATATAATTATAACAAAGAATGCAATATCCAAAATTCAGCAAAATATTAGTTTTCTCAAATGAATATCTAAAATAATATTTTTTCAATGTTCCAAAGGTTTCCTCTATTAGAAACAGACACGTTGTGGAAAAACTAAACGTGGTAAAAAAACGTCATTCGGTTTTGTTCGAGCAATGCAGGAAATAGGTGGCGCTTTTAGTTAATGAAAAGATGGAAGTAGTTCTTTACAATTCTAATGTTTGTCGATTATGTGGTGAAGAAAATGATAATGGAAATTTATTATATTCATGTGAAGAAAATAGTCAAAACTTAAGTGAAGTAATTAACACATATTTGCCAATCAAGGTATAACAATTTTTTTTATTGTGATTTGTATTGACTTCAATCAATGTGAAATTAAAATGGCTGACTTTACGTGCAAGTTAACATTTTTCAACTTATTTCTGTAATTTATTACAGTAATAAACAAGAATATTAGATAATGACGTTATAAAAAATTAATGACATAATTCGAATCATGGAGTTTAAAACTCTTATTTATTGAAGGACGTTTTCGGGTTGTCAAATGTCAGAATTTATTTTATTTCAATCATAATAGAGCTCGCGCCAAGTTTGTTTTCTTCGTAGTTTTTTTAGAATTACTAGTAAAACTAACCTTATAAAATAAATGCCAACTCCCATATTGGTGTAATTTTAGGTTGCTGATGATGGTCAACTGCCTCGAACCATCTGTCCAGGATGCACCATACAGCTGGAAGCCACCGTAGAATTCCTAACACTGATTATAAACGGCCAAGTAAGTAGATTTCCTACATCATTTCTCACTTAAAACCTGCCACTGTACTGCACTGAAGAGGTTTTAAGAAAGAGAACGAAAAGTGACTTAAGTAAATAAATCTATATTCCAGAAAGTAATTCGTGAACTTCATCTGAGAGAGAAAGAATACAAGAGAACTTTATTCAATCCCCCTACGGAACAGGAGATTGTAACGGATAAGATAATTTATGAAGGTAAGACTTGACAAAGCACAGTAGTTACTCTGGGATCTTGTAACATAGAATACAGTGTGTCAATTCAAACTTTAAATATAAAAACTTAAATTCGTAGCTGAACATTTAAGATCTTTCATTCCGCTACTCCATTAATATATATATATATAAAATATGGAGCATCTCAGACTCGGAAAGCCATTGCAATAACATTCATACGTGCTGACCATTTTTGTTAAAAATTCCAGTTAATACTAGCGATGGAGTGTACCAAGTGGAACACCCAATTTCCTTACAAGTGGCTGGTCTTGAAAAGCCAAAACGCAAGCGAGGCAGGCCACCTAAAAAGCCCAAAACTCCTGAGGAGTTAGCCAAGGAAGCTGCTGCAAAGGAGCAGGCTGCTGTAAAGCATCCTAAAAAGCAAGAAAGTGAAGATGAGCCAACAGGAAAACGGAGGAGGAAAACTCCAACTAGGTTTAGAGAAGCCGTTCAGGTAATAAATAGTTTTTTTTTTTATATTGAAAATATAAGATATTCGGACTTTCTTGACTAAGGGCAAAATCAGTTGAAAATGTGGAAAACTAAAAAAAATACACTGTTATTGTGATCTATAAATGAACTACAAACAGTGTAACATATTCTGAATTGAAATGCAGCAAGCCACTTGTAATGTTTTTCAGTATCCAATGAATCCTTCCCCTTTCCAGACATTTCTGAAAAAATTAACATCGAAAATTGCCTGCATCCAAATGCTCTTTTTTTCATAATTCTTGCAGGTACAATGTAAATAGAAGTTAATATCAATATCATTATGCTTTTTAGGGCAAAGAGCTTGAGAGGATATTCAAAGAAGAAGGAGTAACTGACGGAGATGAAAGTGAGCCCGATGTGAAGATAGAACAGCACCTAGACTTGAAGCCACCTGCGCCTAAGGAACCGGAAGTAATCGGTCATCTAGAGGATTCTGGTGAACTTGTTGTTGTGGTCAAGGGTAAAGGCCGTGGGAGGCCTAAAGGTCAGTATGTCCTGAGATGATGTGATTTGATTATAATTCCACTGTAGAGTGAAAACTGTGTATTGATTACGCATATTGCTATCAGCCACCATACAAGCACTACTGTTTGTATGGTGGCTGATGCAACAGTTTTTCGCAACATAAGCCAATTACGTTAGGACTTTTGTAAAATACAGGTCATTAGAAACACTGCAGCAGTTTATTTGAATAAATGTTACAACCAACATTCTGGTTCATATATGGTTTCGTTGGTGGTTCTGGTGGCTGAATGTGGGAAGCACAGAACCAGTTGAAGTGGTGCTTGGGGGAGGCCTATATCCAGCAGCGAACATCTTTTGGCTGATATGGTCTATAATAATAGGTAAAACGGGCTTGTATCCGCAACTCCAAGTCAATGCACTTATTTTGTGTAAGGGTGAGAAAATCAATTATTCAATCCACCCCAGCTCCTCAAAGAAGGCCAGCATCGCCTTAGTGTTACTGACATCCTCACGGAGGGTACCTTTGCCCTATGTATCTATATCTTTAATAATAATAATACAAAAATATAATCTGGCCACACATTTCACACATTCCAGGTCCAATGACGCCAACCCGCAAAGAATGCGCTATTTGTGGCATGGAGTTTACCTGTACTGGCCGATACATGTCGCATGTGGCCCAACATGGCCCAGTCCTGTACCAGTGTGGGCAGTGTTCCGAGACCTTCACCACACGGTTACACTTCACCAGCCATCAGAAGGAACTGGGACATACTGGACAGAATATTATACCATGCAAGAAGAATGTTGAGAGAATTAGGGCTAAGGTGGGCAAAACTTTCAAATTTTTTACATGTTAACATAGTCTGCTTTGAAAATCCTGTTTTGAAACTCACCTGCCAATGCAGGTGAGTTTCCTAATAAATTGCTTATAAAAGCAATTTATATTGTTTATTATTTACATTATATCTGTCATCACCAGTGAACGGAATCGGTAGTGCTAAATTACCTAAAGTTCGAGGAACATAGACAAAAGTCGAAGACTTCCTAGATATTTTTTTACGGGACAACGGTCCCGGAATTCGGGACATCGCCTAAGAACATAAAAATAATGGTAATAATACAGTTATTGATTACTTTTTTGATGATGTATTTTCTTTTTTTTTTTATCATTTATTTTTTACCAGAATATCGATTTTACATTTCCTTAAAAGAAAAATATACTTACATAATACAATTTCACTGAAGTAATTACATTGCCCGTAGAATAATTTTCTTTGAAAGGAAACATAATTAATAATATTTTAACTGTCGACTCCACACTAGGTCGGGCCTGTCTCGTGGAGTCCTTGAAAGCATTTGACAGTTTATGTTTTGCAAGTCATATTATGCAAGATTTAACATAAAATCGAAACAACTAAAAATAATAATAATAATAATAATATATATATAATCCCACCTGCTTTATATGGATGATTTGAAACTGTTTGCCACCAACAAATTGCAACTGCTGGAGTCACTAAAAGTAACTAAAACTTTTAGTGATTCCATCAGGATGGAATTTGGTGTAGATAAATGTGCAGTCATGCATGTAAAGCGGGGCGGGATTGTGGAATCTGAGGGACTACAACTCTCAGATTCTATAAACCTGAGATCACTCTCCGCAACTGATACCTACAAATACCTGGGTATGTCAGAGGGGTTAGGCATTAACGGACCTGACGTGAAACAATCGTTGCAGGAGCGCTTCTTCGGTCGCCTGAAAAAGGTACTTAATAGTTCTTTGTCAGGCGGCAACAAGGTGCGCGCCTTTAACGGTTGGGTCATGCCGGTCCTAATGTACTCCTTTGGCATACTAAAGTGGACCCAGACGGAACTAGACGCCCTGGATAGGAGAGTCCGGTCACTGTTGACCGCAAACCGGATGCATCACCCACGTTCGTCTGTCATGAGGCTGTACATTCCGCGGAAGTGCGGGGGTCGAGGTTTTTTAAATGCTAAGACCCTCCACAACCGCGAGGTGTGCAGTCTCAGAGAATATTTTCTCAAGGCTGACGTGGGTATGCACCGAGATGTGGTTGCAGTGGACAAGGGACTCACCCCGTTGTCCTTGGCTAAAGAGAACTGGCGCAAACCTGTGGTGCTTAGTACCAATGACCGCAAGGAAGTATGGCAAAGCAAGGAGCTTCACGGACGCTTTTTCCGGGCCCTTCATGGGCCCGACGTAGATTTCTTAGCGTCCGTGGCCTGGCTACGCTTCGGTAACCTCTTTGGGGAAACCGAAGGTTCAGTCTGTGCAATTATGGATGAAGTTATGCTAACGAATAACTACCGGAAGTATATAATGAAAGACGGGACGATCGACATATGTCGGGCATGCCATTGTCCCGGTGAGTCTATCAGACATATTACTTCTGGGTGTTCTCGTTTAGCTAACGGCGAGTATTTGCACAGGCATAATCAAGTAGCCAGGATTATCCATCAGCAACTTGCTCTGAAATACGGCCTTGTGGACTCTGAGGTACCGTATTACAGGTATGTGCCCGACCCAGTTCTCGAGAATGACCATGTCACGTTATACTGGGATCGATCTATTATCACTGACAGGACTATTGTAGCCAATAAGCCTGATATAGTGGTAATAGATCGATCAGTGCGCCGCACAATGATAATCGATGTCACTATCCCGCATGACGAGAACCTCGTGAAAGCTGAGAAGGAGAAACAATTGAAGTATCTCGACTTAGCCCACGAGGTTGTCGCTATGTGGAATGTGGACTCGGCAATCATTGTGCCGATAGTCGTTACGGTCAATGGCCTTATCGCTAAGAGCCTCGACCAACATCTCAAGAGGCTCTCGTTGGGTGGCTGGGTGAAGGGCCTGATTCAGAAGGCAGTCCTCCTTGATACGGCGCGTATTGTGAGGAGGTTCCTGTCTCTGGGGCCCTAACCACCGGTAGCTTGGACCCTGCACCCGCTACCGGCGGATCACTATTTTTTTATATTTTTAAATGTTTTTATAAAAATATTTAAAAATGTAATAAAATAAGTTTAAAAAATAAATAAAGGAGATAATAATAACTGATACAATACAAAGTTAATAAAAATACAGTAAGGTAGTGAGAACAGTAAACAGTAAAAACTTATTAAAAATAAAAATTACAATGGAACAAATATTTAAATTGTGCACGCGTTATAATTTTTTATGCAGGTATGTGAGTGAGATGAATGTGAGTGTAAGGGAATGTGGGTGTGGTCGAATATGTGTGGGTGTGTTTATCTCATTTGATAACTCGAACAAATGCCTCAGTTTCCGAGTATGATTGAGTTAACAGCCAATTGTGAACATTTTTTTTTAGTTTGCTTTAACCTACAGTGTTTGACATCACAGAGTTTTACTACTTTATTATATATGAAACCACGCATAAATTCTTGCGCGTGCTGTGCAAATGTGGTTTTGGCTGCAACAGTTGGACATTTGAAGATTCGAGGCTTGAGAAGTTGAGAATATTCTTTCGATTGGATAGTAACCCTGTGCTGTTTCAGCACTAACTTCAGTATGTACAGTTGCCGGACGTTGTACAGTTGTTCTGTAGGATATCTGAAATGCTTCCTATACATGACCTTCAGCACTGAACGTTGAGCTCTTTCCAGTTGTATCATTGTGGTTATGCCCACTCCGCCCCAAACGGTTATACACTAGCAGAGAACTGACTCACACAGTGCAACGTAAACCAGGTGTAAGATCTTTTTGTTAGCCGAGTTCTGCAACAGTTTTAATACGTAAGTCAGTTTCTGATTCTTTTGGCTACTAGATCAATATGATGTTTAAAAGAAAGGCGTTGATCAAATAACCCCCAAGTATTTGAGTGACTCGACCTTTTTAATTTCCTCACAGGTACAGGGATGTAGGCTGCAAGTAAAAGAATGAATTTTAAGCTGATTAGGATATTTTGGCGCAGATGCAAGAGTTTTGTGGAAACATATGTAGTTTGTTTTTTGTATATTGAGCGACAGAAGGTTCAGATCAAGCCATTTCTTGATGCAGGTTAAGCCGTTTTGTGCTTCCTCATGTACTGTTTCCCAAGATTTGTTGTGGAAAATAATAACAGTGTCGTCCGCATAGCAAATGATATCTGCGCTTTGTGCAACGGCGAGGTGAATGTCATTAATGTATATGATAAAAAGTGTAGGACCCAGGACACTACCTTGAGGCACTCCGAATTCTATACCACTTTGACAACTGGTGCTATCCCCTATTTTCACGCATTGTCTTCTGTCAGTGAGATAAGTTTCGAACCATTTGAGTGGCAAACCTCTGATACCAATCGTCTCAAGTTTTTTAGGAGTATAGGGATAGCAACGGTATCAAAGGCTTTTGCAAGGTCGAGAAATACTCCGACGCTCTTTTCGCCATTATCCAACTGCGAGGTAACAAGTTTAGCTAGAAGACTTACTGCATCCTCTGTCGATTTTCCACGTCTAAAGCCAAACTGTTTGTTTGATAGTAAGTTGTTGGTGTCAAGGTACGAGGTAAGTCGCTTGTTCACTACCTTTTCGAGTACTTTAGAAAATATTCCCAACAAAGATATGGGTCTGTAGTTAGCTGGGTTATGTTTTGGTCCGTTCTTATGTATTAGCGTGACCTGGGCCTCTTTCCATATATTAGGAAATGTACCTGAACTTAAGCTTAGATTGATTATGTGGTTTAATGGAGTTATTATTTATTTTGGAGGTATTACTGGGATACATCCCAGAAAAATCAGCAAGTGTTCGTCTGAGCCAGTCATAATAAATTTAGAAAACGTGTTAGCGAGAAACCCCGATTTAGATGTATTAAGAGACATTTGCGAAGATATTGAAAAAGGATTAAATGAAAATCACGTACCTCTAACTTCTGTTGATGTCGAAAGGTCTTTCTCTACATATAAATGGATTTTAAGTTTAAAAATAAATCGAGTAAAAATTAAAAATATAGAAAAAAATCATCGTACTTTATTTTAATTCTGTGGATGAAGATAAAGCATGTGAAGATTCAGAGTAAGGTTCAACTTTTCAATATCAACGCATTTGTTCTGAATGAATTTAATGAGTGACAAGTTTGTTTCTTATTGAGCTTAATTTCTGTTCACGTTGTGTCTTACTTTTAAAATAATTGTACGAAAGGTATAAATGGTATTTTAAGACATATACATGATGAACTTGTTTTTCTTAACCTTTGCATTGCATAAATATATTAATTATTTTAATAGTGCTGGTATTTTAACTTTATAAAATAGTTTATATTAGCTTTCGAGTTTTTTTACAAATTCAGATAATAAAAAGAATCAGATAGCAAGATTGTCTTTTATATTTGATAATCACAAAAAAAAACATGTCTACTAACTTTTCTGGGATACAAAATAATAAAAATAATAACTGTATTAATAACATTATCTTTTAATTTTCTTAGGTGATGTCCCGAATTCCGGAACCGTTGTCTCGTAAAAAAATATAGTCGTAAGGAAGTCTCCGACTTTCGTCTATGTTCCTCGAACTTTAGGTAAATTAGCACTACCTATTCCGACCACTAGTCATCACAAACACGCGTGATCGTGAATAAGCGCTCATTGTGCGCCATTTACATAAGCACTCTGTATTATTGCACATCATCTGGCTGAGTCGTGAGCTGTCGTAGTAAATCGTGTTTGCGATGTTGACAAACATGCGTGTTTTGCGCGAACTCGAATTAATTTACCAACATTTTCGTTTCAGAAAACTGATAGACCAAGAACCGAAACAATTGTAATACAAGATGACCCTCAACCGCAAACAACAAAGTCTGATACTGTACAAATATTAGAAAATGTGATACTACCTCATACTGTAGCAACTTCCTTGCCGGATTTGAATCCTCCGCCAATAGTTATTGACAATGCAGTGAATGGGTCAGAGTTTCTGAAGGCTGGCCCTTCCATTGAGATTACCTCTAGTCCTAGTGTTGAAAGTGATGTCAATATTGTTGGTGAGTATAGAATATGTTTGATTAATTTTTCACTATTTTGGGGTTCTTACAAGTCCAATCACGTCAAATATACAAGTGAAGCCAGCTTGGCGTTAATGTTTTTCGGAATACAGTGGATTTCGGGTATAACGACAATGAAGGGACCACTCTATTTTCGTCGTTATATCCGGAAGTCGTTACAGGCAAAGGTAAAGAGATACAGACACGCGTCTAGCAGCCATACTTATTCAAAAGTTTACTAAACCCAGTTAGTAGCAACTGAATATCACTTTGTAACTGAACCATAAAAGCTCCGAAACGTACACGCTTCCCTACCTACTTAGTTGATATCTATAAACAAAAGGTAAAGGTCTCCACACTTGCTGACCATCTGTGTGCAATGGATGTAAACAAAAGATAAGAAATGTTTGTGAAAGAAAAAAGTCTTTGTGTCTTTGGCGGCCGACTCCGGTCGCAATATCTGCATGGGATTTCTAGGAATTTGTTACAAATGATTCATTAAAAACAGTCGGTACACCCGAACTCGGCGTTACATCCAAAGTCGCTATAGCCACATGAACTTTGTACTAAAGTATGCTTTAAATTCAAGGGACTTAGATTTAACGTCGCTATAGGTAAATGGTCGCTACAACCAAGGTCGTAATAAATGAAATCCACTGTATATCTAGCACCGCCTAGACTCTGATTCCCTCGTTGGTCTAAAGATTCCGACGAACTGAGAACTTTCTTTATAAAAATTATACAGTTTTAGTACTTGATATAAAACTGTCTATAGTAGTTTCACAATAAGTGATTATTTTTGGGGTTGCCCTCACCCATTTATTCCAAGGCCGAGTTAGCGTACGAGAGACTAGTACGTAGCCAGACTCTTGCCGCGTCTCCGACGTATTTTGTTTGCATAGTTCTTAGAATTTATCAACTTAAATTTTATATATGATTACTTAATAAAACTGTCCTCTCATTGTGACAGTAAAATTTCTTGACGTTTCTTTGTTTACATAAATTATCTGAATTAAAGATTTGGGACAGTAACAGTAAGTATAAGTCGTGAGCACAAACTGACACCTGCGCAGTAGTTCATTTTTGGGTCTCTTTGGCGGAATGAAGAAGCCGGGGGGCGCCGAACTGCACGCGATTGGTTCGTCAATTGATGCTCGTCGTCTATTGGACTGTCGCGTGTCATTCCATTCGGCTACTGTACACTTTCGTGCAATTTTAGTGACTTACGTTTTGGGTTTTAAAATAGTTTATTTTTGTTATTTCGTATTTGTTAATTATCCTCCGGATTGAGACGATTTTTTGCCTAAAACCAAGAATGCTGTAAATTATTCAAAACATTGTAAAAACATAAATAAACAAAGCTCTTTTTTTATGCTGTTCTGTATAAACCAAATGAAAGACCCGCTTATAACGAATCGAATGGCATAGTTAGATTTTACGAAATACGTCGATAAGCCCCTTCTTTTCCTGTACCATGTATAATATACATATTATGTTATGTCATATAATTAGCATAAATGTACAGCAGGAATTTTGCTAGTCAACAATAACATTGAGATTTTCTGTAAAACTTAATATGTTTCTTAATTTTCCAGATTCGACCACGGACGCCACTGCGACAGAGAAGTCTGATGACGTAGAACAAGTAGAAACAACTCCGTCCGGTAAACCAAGACTCAAGTGTAACCACTGTGATAAGACTTTCAGTACTAAACAGAGCAAATCTTTGCATATCAAGGTAATTATGGGAAGATTATGGTACTTGTTCAGAAATTAACTGTACAGCATCAGTCCATCCTTTGCAGATACAGACCTGAATTACAGTTTCATTATGTATGTATTTATTTATTTGTATTTCATTGCATGCTGCACCGGCTGACGTCATCACGTCAATGCCTGCTGTCGCTGAAAACCAGCGCTGGGGCTCTTTCTCGCGTAGGGTCGCAGCATTTTGCTGAGCGATGGCCGTTTTGCGTGTTTGTGACGTATATTTTCCACCAACTTGTTCTTTTTTTGTTGTGATAGTGTTACTTCTTTGCGTCATGTTTACCGCAAATAATATAATAATACCACCGCTGTATCTCTACGTTGACGTCGTGGTGGGTCTTGCGCGCTCCGAACTTTAGGTCTGTGCCGGTAGAGTTTACTTTGCCGGAACAGGTCTAGGATGAAGTGCCAGACCAACAGAGATACAGAAACCCGCAGGGCAGCATGTGGCGAGCTGTTGGGCAGTAGCGACCCCACGGACCCTATCTCCCGGGAGAAATCTAGTCCTATCTCTGGCTTGCCTTTATTGACTGTCTGGAGTGAACACTGACGAGGAACAGAACCCACCTCATTCTTGCCTTTATTGGCCGGCTTGAGTGGAGATTCGCAAGAGCAAACGTGCTCGGAGGAAGGAAGTATTCCGGTAAGGTGCTGGTAGGGATCTTGACCGTACTTCCGGGATTGTCCTGATAGCCGTAGAATACCTCTCCACTCCTCAAGCATCTCAGGAAGTGTTGCCCCCTTGTGGCTACGTCACTATGTGCTAGCGACCGTTTCCGGAGGCCCATTAATGAGTGTGCAAGTCACCCCATGCCATTTTATCCGTGTATAATTATATAACATTGGTCAGGCAGGGGACCTAGTTCATCCATAATTCAAGTTACCCAATCCACTTTAGCCACCCAAACCTATAGCCCAATATGTTTTGTTTCCACGTTCTGAAATAGTCCTGCACCAACCGGGGGTTGTCCTTGGGTGCACTTGCATAGTGCATATATGGATAATCGTCAGTTGGTGCCTCTTCATTTTAAATTGTCTAACGGGCCTCTGCGAGTTGGCTTCGGCCCCTCATACGCCTGCCAAAGGTCCGGGACTGCAATCTCCTGAGATATGTCAAAGACACTAAAATAATAATATAATATCCTGGGACATTATTCACACACGGTCATCTGATCCAAAACTAAGCAGAGCTTGTACTATGGAAACCAGATAACTGATACACTACTTACACTACTTTTTTTTGTTGTAAATATTAGGTTGGGGAAAAAGTCTTTTCGCATTAATAGTATGTATGAACTTGTAATAAAATCTCTTTGGCTATATTATTTGTATCTGGCTGGTTTTGGTATCATTGAAAGTTTCAATTTTAAAGAACATAATTTTCAAATTCAAATTAGGAAAATGTGTGATTTTCATTTGTTTTTCGTACCGTCACGTCAAGATGAGTGAATCTAATGAAGAAATTCGATACATTTTAAAATTTTACTACAAAAAAGGTAAAAATGCAACGCAAGCCGCGAAAAAAATTTGCGATGTTTATGGACCTAGTGTAGTGTCTGGGAGAGTAGCACAAATTTGGTTTAAGCGTTTTCAATCCGGAAATTTTGATGTCAAAGATGCACGTCGCTCTGGTCGCCCTATTACGGATAAAATGGATGCCATTTTTGAAAAAGTGGAGCAAGATCGGCATATCAGTAATTACGACGTAGCTGAAGAACTGGAAATTGACCACAAAACAGTTTTGGCGCATTTGAAAAAAACTGGGTACACAAAAAAGCTCGACATTTGGGTACCTCACGAGCTCACTGAAAGAAACCTAATGAACCGTGTACTCATTTGTGATTCTTTATTACGACGTAATGAAACCGAACCATTTTTGAAGAAGCTGATAACTGGTGATGAAAAGTGGATCACGTATGACAAGAACGTGCGAAAAAGGTCGTGGTCAAAGGCCGGTCAGGCTTCACAGACTGTGGCGAAACCCGGGTTAACTCGCAACAAGGTGATGCTGTGTGTGTGGTGGGATTGGAAGGGCATTATTCATTATGAGCTGTTACCACCAGGCAGGACCATCGATTCTGAACTCTACTGCGAACAACTGATGAGATTAAAGCAAGAAGTTGAGAGAAGGCGGCCCGAATTAATCAACAGAAGGGGTTTTTCATCATGATAACGCTAGACCTCACACATCTTTAGCCACTCAGCAAAAATTAAGAGAGTTTGGCTGGGAGGTGTTAATGCATCCGCCGTATAGTCCTGACCTTACACCTTCAGATTTCCACCTGTTTCGGTCTCTTCAGAATTCTTTAGGCAGTGTCAGGTTAACATCACGAGAGGACTGCCAAAACCACTTGTCGCGGTATTTTGACCAGAAGTCCCAAAATTTCTATAGCAATGGGATCATGTCCCTACCTACAAGATGGCAAAAAGTTATCGAACAAAATGGTACCCACATACTTTAGTTAAATGTAAATAAACTATATTAAAAAATGTTTTGAATTTTCTTAAAAAATGCGAAGAAACTTGTTCCCCAACCTATTACATACTTATATAGATAATTACACCAAAACTAATAATAAACTAGATAAGTAATTAAACGTATTTCTTTTTTCATGTCTTATTAGGAAGAACTATCTTCTGTCTTACCTAATTAATAATAATTTTTAATGTCTGAGAGTGGCAAACATTATATTCTGTTAAAAACTTCTACAAACTTATCAGTGTAAATAAACAGTAATTTTCTATAATCTTTGTTACAGGCGTCACATCAAGGTGAACGCCCATACGTCTGCGGTGAATGCGGCGCGCGGTTCGCTTACCCGCGCTCACTCGCGTTGCACGCTGTATCGCATCGACGACGCGCCGGCAATTCTAAAGGCTATGCTTGTGATCTGTGTGGGAAGGTAATATTTTTGAAATTATTACTATTTGTAGAATAAAATGTTTTTGAAGCGTAAGACTCGAGAACGGAAAGCAGACGATTTTATGTAATTGCATAAAATAAGGTAAGGTGAAAGTCAGATGTGAATTGAAACGCCGGGAGGGATGCCCTAAGAAGACATATAGTGACCTTTTTGGTGATGTTCTTCAGAAAGGTAAGGTGCTTAGTACTCGCAACCGGCGTGCGTGTATGACCTGACCAGATGTATGAACGTAAACGAGGCAAAAGGAGTAGGTAAGGATAGGTGGCGTTCTGTAGTTTCCGCCTACCCCTATGGGCAGAAAGCGTGACTTTATGTATGTATGTATAAAATAAAGCTTATAATGAGCGTTTTAAAGTGCAATGGAGATCGCACGAGTTCATTCGATGGCGCCTGAAAACGCTCTAGAAGATGTCGTCTGCGTCGATGTATGTGCAAGTCACTATGTGTAAAAAAGGGCATAATTTGGTGTCTCAACTTTTCACTTTATGACACTTCCACAACATGTTTCAGGCGCTAATAAAACACGTTAAATATTTTTAACAGAACTGTAATCCACCAAAATGATAGAAAGAATTAGGTTCGTGACCTCACACATCGACAGCGTGGTATGCAACTGACATATGTCATACATTGAATGAGTGATTACCTAATGTACGTCTTGTACCTATTCCCAGCAGAGGAAAAATTACAAAGAACTTAATATATTAAAAATCATGCAATATGTAAATTATAACATATTAAAGGAATACAGCTTTTTATGGCCTTTTTCTTATATCAAAGGAATACAACTAACTTTATATGGTCTTTTTCTTTTTTAAAACTAAAAGTAACATCTATCAACATATATTAGAAAACTAATCTTCTATAGGAAGTACACAAACTTTATAGATACTTGTTTTGATGACAGACCCTTTTGGCGTTCTAATGGTAAGTGCCCTTACTTTGCCATCTGCCCCAGGACATACTTCCACAACACGCGTGGTCTTATTCAATTTCATCAGTAAATATTCTGCTTTGCGCTTGTCTTTAGTATAACGCAGAGCTTAATAGAACTACTTTTATGTTTTATATCTCGACATCAGCAATGAACACTATGCTAACTTGGATAAAGTCGATTTTACACCAGAGGCTTTTCAAAGAAAACATGTGATAATTTTTTTTATTAATAAAGATAATTTATTGAAATTTTCACTGTTATTACTTCTCTTGATAATACAAGAAAGGTCGTTATTTAATTACTTTATTAATTGTTAGTTTTGAATTTAACCCGAATTAGCCGTGTGTACACTAAAAGCCGATAAAAATATAACGTGTAATAACTGACGCCAACTCATAGTTAGTTCATGGAATGTCAAAAGTCGAGAATGCTAAAACAATACATTAAATTCATATTAACGCTTTCGCTGCCAGCTCCGCGAATTAGCGGGGTGCGGGGTGCCGGCCCCGCTAATATGCGGAGTAGCGCCGCTCGGTTTCTATGAATTAGTACGCGCCCGGCAACACTGCGCTTGGCAACACGTTTGTTTATAGGCTGGCACTGCGCTTGTTAATGGCCAAACTATAACTGAAATAAAAACATAAATTGTTAACAATAAGAAAAAGCAATACTACTTACCTTAAACCACTATGAAATAAGTACTCGTAAGAACTTACCTACTCTCCGCTAATTCGTGCCTTTTTGGTTACAAACGTCACGAACGAACTACACTAGGCTAACTATTGCAAAACTTACATTGCAGTGTTAAAGGTGATGGATAACGGTTCCATACAAGTTTGACCCAGAAATATACACAAATGAAACAAAAAGTATTATAAGGCTATAATTGTGATTCATAGCCCTGTATATTATTATTCGTCGTAAAACTTTGTGAAGACCTCCCAAATCTGAAGACTAAAAAATAAATTAAAACCTAATCACAACCAAACATTCATGATGCTGTCACAAGCAGTACCACATACTGTCCGACAAAAAGGGTTTTTGGCGCATCTATTTGTATTGTACATAGTAATGCCCTATGTATGTAGGATTCTTTATTCTCTAGTAGCATCCAGACGTCTGGATGCATTTTAATGATTTACATGGCGTTAGGGTTGTGGTGACCGCCCAGCGTAACGCACTTCATTTTCAGTCGCAATCTGACGGATTTTGAAGGGATAATCATCGAATAGGTGAAAGGTGACGTTTCTCAGGAATCAACATGGCGAACTTTAGAACCCAAATGAGTAAAGTCGTAAAAAAGTTTTTAGTACGTCAAAATAAAGGGCTCGAGAAGACGATTTCAAAAATACGACTTATGATGCCGTCACCAGGGTTATTTATTTATTTTTATTGGTTCACGAATAACTGACTGGTTTTATGCTAAAGGTAACATGCAGCAGTGCATCAATCACAGTCATACATAGTCATATTTAAAAAAAAAGGTAGTCTTATTTTAGGAATCGTCTAGTGTCTACGTAAAAAAAATAACTAATGGCATAATTAGTACTAAAGCTCTTCCTAAGACTTCATAGAAAAAAGAAAAATAAAATATTGCATTGCATTATTTATCTTTTAATGCCTCCGTTTTATGTTAGTTATAGGTCTGAGCAAATCATAAATGACCTTATTTTAATTTATATCTTTATCTCCTTATTTTAATCTAAAAATGGAGGCCGCACTTGGAACAACAGCTTGAGTCAAATACCTATGTATCTCTATCTCACTCTCTGTGTGCAGACCGCTCTTTGTAGCATGGACCATAGTATGCCCAATTTTGCAGGAAAGCAAAATTTTGCCAAGTAACGAAATCTGTGGTAGGATTTCATATATTATCAGTTTTTTTTTTTTTTTAAATGTAATTATCTCTTTGTCTGTGCTTGTACTGGGCCAAACTTTATCCACGTCCATTGTAACTTCGTTATTTTTGGAATGTATATATAATTGTTTTTGTACTAAATTCAAGTTAGCATAGTGTAAATTGTTGGTGTCGATCTGCTCTCTTGATTTCACTGTCAAGATTGGTTAAAATTCACAAAAAGTCTGTTACATCCAACATTTTCTTAACATCATTATTGGTTTACCTTTCAGGTCCTAAACCACCCATCGTCGGTAGTATACCACAAAGAAGCAGAGCACGCGGGCCAGCGATACGTGTGCAACAAATGCGGCAAGTCGTTCAAACACAAACAGCTTCTGCAGCGACATCAGCTCGTGCACTCACAGGACAGGCCTTATAATTGTAAGGTAAGCTCCCTTCTTCTGATGAGGCTTAAAACACTATTTATAATATCACAGAATTGCATATTGAAGCCCTTGTGAGAAGTTGATATAATTTAATGTCTAGAATCAATGTCAGTGTAACAATTTTTCTTTACAAACTAGGTTATTGGTTTGGAACTGATTCACATACATAGGCGAAATGGGAAGCTTGTTTGCCTACACTAAGGACCCTGCTGACTGGTCACCAGAAGAATTGATTACAATTTATTATTATTTTGCTTGGTGATCCAGCCAGTCTATGGTCTCGTTTACGAAGACGTGGGGCGCCGCGCGTCGCGTGCTGCATGGCGTCTCGCGTCTCTCTCGCTCTCATGCAACGATATATGTTCTACTCTAGTGCGGGCCGCGACGCGCGACGCCCCGCGTCTCCGTAAACGAGGCCTATTATTGCTAGATCCAAATTGGTTATAAGTATAGATCGGATATTCGGATGCATAATTATCTAAAGTTGAGGTGTTGGCTATTATGGAGTGCACTTTTGTATCGAAAAAATCCCGAAATTCCGGGATCGACAAATTTAAGAGTTCTGACTAAGAAGAAGACTGATAATCGCATGTATATTTACTTACGTTCGTGTTGGTTAATATGGAATGCAATTTTGTATCGATCGTAAAAATCTCACGATTCAGCAATTAATAAATTTAGTACTTTTTGACTATAGAATCGAATGCTAGCTAATTTTGTAAAGTAGGTTGCCAAACTGGCAGCAAACATCAGGATAAGTAATGTTAAAAAATGAATTTCAAGTAAACAAGCATACAAATAGTTTTTTTTTTAATAAATAATCTATCTATACATATATTTATGAAATTGTTCCATGCCATGTATCCGATTAGTTGCGCATTCCCGGATTTTCTGGAATCCCAGGCTTTATATTAAGAGAAAAAAAAATAAGAAGCCGCTTCCATAGTTTCTTAGCCAAAAATTAACTTTAGATAGATAATAGGTAAAACGGGCTGGTATCCGCAACTCCATGTCAATGCGCGTATTTGGCGTATGGGTGTAAAAATCGATTATTCGATCCACCCCAGCTCTTCAAAAAAGGCCAGCAAGCGCCTTGATGTTACTGACAACCTCACGGAGGGTACCTGGGTTACCGAAGTACTTTGCCCTTTGACCACCGGGCAGTTTAGAAGCACATGAGCTGCTGTCTCGTCCTCCACGCAGGCCCTGCACAGCGGACTATCTGTGACTCCTACGACAAAGAGGTGTATGTTAAATTTCCCGTGGCCAGTTACTTTAGGTAAATATGCATCCGATTATCCCATAAGTTCCCAAAAGGGGCGGTACCGCCCCCTAGTGGGCGCTGGAGCTTTTCGTGCCGCACGATTACAGAGAGAGAGAGAGAGAGAATTTTTAATTTGTGATTATTAACACATTCGGTGCGGCAGACACACATGCGCGTTTTCATAACTTTCTTCGAGTGCGGCGCGGCGCACATGTGTGTTCGTTGTGCATCTCTATTGTTTCGAAAACATCGTAAAAAAAGGGTCGGTAAGGGTGTAGCATAAAGAAGCGTTTGCATAAAGAATTCAGCAGAGAATGTGTTAATACATAATAGCCAGCCATATAAAATTGGTATAATTAACTATTATGTAAAGGGGCGCTGAATTTTTTTTCTTGTAAAGGGGGTGGTAGTCCATAAAAGTTTGGGAAACCTATGGATTATCCGGTAGCCGTAACTGGAAAAAACTATGTAAATGTGTTTGTAACTGTTCAATGCACAGTTATGCAGCGCGTCATTCAAGACGAAGGCGAACCTGCTGAACCACTCGCTGCTACACACCGGTGTCAAGAAGTTCTCATGTGAGATATGCAAGCACAAGTTCGCGCACAAGACCAGTCTCACGCTGCATATGAGATGGCACACTGGTAGGACGCTTCAGTATTTTTTAAATAAACATTACTACCATTATGAGCGCCGGTCGCCGCATTCGGGTAAAAAGTATTGAAAATCTTGAAATAATAAAAATGGCGGTTTGACAGCTTTTGTTTAGAAAATATGCCAAACTGCAATATTATTATTCTTTAGAAGTTATCTGATGATTGAAAAATCGGCCCTCTTAGTAACATGTTTAGTGACAAACTAAAAAATAAAATGCACATTACAATACAAACGTGCATTTTATTCTTTACTTTGGATACGTCACTATGAGTAAAATCTCATGCCAACTGTAATTGTTTAACTCTACTTGTTCTTTAATTATTTTATTTTGTTATTTTATTTCTTTGCGCCATGTTTATCGCAAGTAAACGTATTTTCTTTCCTTTCTTTCTTTCTAATTTTTTACCAAAAACTATGTTTTAATAACTACATTCTCTTCTTTCAGGTCAAAAGCCCTACTCCTGCAACGTTTGTGGCAAGAGCTTCAGTCAGAAAGGCAACCTGTCCGAACACGAGCGCATCCACACCGGAGAGAAGCCCTTCCAGTGTTCTCTGTGTCCGCGCAAGTTTACCACCTCCAGCCAACATCGGTTGCATGCGAGGCGACACAACTCTGAGAGACCGTTCACGTGCGCGCATTGTGGGAAGAGGTATGTATGTTACTGTGATGATATATTTATCATCACTATTGATATAGCACCTGAGCGAAAATACATAGCAAAATTGTTAGGCGTTGATAATTGTAAAAACACTTTTACTAGTTTTTGCCTGCGGCTGGATACGTCATGGTCAATCTTTGTATTGTGATATCAGATATGTTATATTTAAACTAATCTAAATCAAAAACAGCCCGGTTGTTGTAAATTATACACTGCTATGTATTTTTAATAGCCCGAGAAATTTAAAACTTGCATATTTAATGGTAAAAACAAAAGTATGTACAATTATTTTCAGACACTTCTTTGTTAATACCACAGATATAGATAGACCTAGATAACGAAAGCTTCACGATTTGTATGAAAACAAGCGTGCCATTTTTGAGTACCTACTATGACGTCACAAGCACTATTTAGTGATGGGAAAGAGAAACTCGAATCGATTCAATCGCAGCCGCGTGCGGCACCTGTTTCGCCCCACCCCGCGCCAGCGCTCACCCAGCAGTACTTACGTGTTGTTTTTAATATACAGTGTGTTTGGTGCATCGTGTGCCAAATTGAAATAGTCGACTGAAGAGGTCATGCTATCCTTTCAGACCCCTTAACACCTCTCATGCCCTGTGGAATTTTTTATCGACTTTTTATTGTTTTATTAAAATAAGACCCAAAGAACAATGGCAGGTCTCCATACAAAGAATTGTCTGGGATCAAATTGAAGCGTCCCGTAATGAAAAATATGTTAAAAGATTTTGTGTTAGCTCCAGAATCTATAAATGAGACTATTTTCATTTGGGAAAGCCGGAACAAAAAGAATTCGGTCTTTGAATTTGTAGGTTATGAATGAACGTCAAATAACAATTTATCTATAAATCATCGCAGATTGAAATTAAATCATAAAGAAATTGATAATGTGGTGTGGTCTAACTGAGGATAAGAGTATTTACGGATAAAATGAGAAAAACCCAAATAAATTCTAACCTTCGGTATAGAGCACTACTCATTTGTAATATGTTTACGAAAGCTGGGCGCATATTTTAAAAAATGCACTTGCCCCGTAAACACTAAAACTGTATACCTAATGTTAGGTCAAATAAAAAACATATTTTGTTAATCATATTTATTTTATTCCTCCTCTCGTATTATTATCTCATCAAGAAAACCTGCTGGTGCTGAGATATATCCTTGATGTCTGGCCCATCCTAGATACCACACTAAAGTCATAGTGTGTGCGCAGCAGCCTACAGTGCGCCGGCCAACTAAACAACTACAGCAATATTCAACTAGCCGGTTCTGCCAGGAATATTATTTTCAATCACAATGTACACATAATATTGTTTCCGTGATATGTGTCGGGATATGTGTAGCGTCTTGACAGACAACCACAGAAAATATGTCACTGTCAAAGACAAAAGTAGTGTTGCACGTTTCGATTCGGTTTTCTTAATCAAATAAACGATACAACACTGAAACGATCCTGTGATATTTTGATCCATTATTAATTGGATTTAAAAGTAGAAGCATTTCCTCAAAGATTAAAGACGTAAGAATAGAGTATTTCAATAATTATGTTAAAAACAAAACCAACTCCTACATGTGTCGATCGATCGGTCGATTATATCGAACATTCGTTTAATTATTGATACAAATAAATTGCATTCGTACTATTTGTACTCACACCTCTATTTTAATGGTAACATTTCGAATGCACCTAATTCGAACATCATTTGATAAGCTTTTAAAAACATAAAATAACTCCGGCCTTTACGAGAAGGAGTGAATAATTGAAAAATCGTAGAAAATTAATTAAATTTGATTCATATAAATGAAATCAATGGATGCCAAAAAAATAGTCCAGACCAAATTCTGCCATTGTTCTTTTACATTCAAATACAAATTAAAAAAAAAGTATAAGGAGTAGACTCTGAATGCAATTCTTTTGATTTCTATGGATAACCAGAATAAAATAATTAAAAAATTATAGCTCTGGTTCTAAGCTGAATTGGTTTCTGGGAGTTCTTCTCTAGCATTCAAGACCATGTACACTATCGATTAGAACAACAAAAAGTGAGGTCCGTTTTTTGAGGCATTTATCATAGTGTGCAGCGTAATAAAATCGAGGTGCCTGTACTCTTAACTTTCAAATTACTTTTTTTAAGTATGTTCAAATTGAGTACATAATATTGGGTACAAATTTATTATAAACTTATAAATGTAAAAACGAAGATGGGGAGTACGACGTCTTTATTTTGGGCTACCGATTTTAGCCCACTCTTTATACAAAATCGAGCAAGCCCTGCTGCTTGGTCAATGTCTGTAGCCCGTATCAGATCGCTGTGACATCCAGCGACCTGCACTGGCTGTGTCTGCGGTCTCTGCTCAGTGTACCACTCGGCAGGTTCGTGTCGCGCGGCTCGTGGGCGGCGCACGCGCGGCGCGAGGGCGGCGGGCGCACGCACCGCTGCGGCGAGTGCGGGCGCACGTTCGCGGAGCGCTGGCCGCTGCTCAAGCACCTGCGCAAACACTCGGGCGAGCGGCCCTTCCGCTGTCCGCACTGTCCCAGGGCCTTCGCCGACTGCTCCAACCTTAATAAGCATAAGAAGGTAAGTAATATCCAACTTCTATAATGCATTGATTGACTGCCTCGTTGTTCTAATGTGCATAACTTCAACTTCCTCATAGGTGATATTATAATTCTAATAGGTGCAATCAAAGTTCCTAGACTTAATTTAGCTGCCACAAAAACTTCGTTAGTATGAGCCGTTTAATGTGTGTTAGCTAGAGTGACGTTACCCTAGCTTCCTAATTCAGTACAGGCAAACCAGTGAGGTTAGGGTTTTGGACTATAGAAAAATAAGGCATAATAGGTGCCATTGGCAGCAAAATTATCAAATCACTGGTCAAAATACTCTGATTATTAAACCGATAAAAAACCGATAAAACCGAGATTTGAAAATTTTGGTGCCTATGGCATCTAATATGTCTTTCGTTTCGAAGATATGACATGAGCAGCTGGGGTGATTTACACACATTTATCGGTTTAATAACTCATTAGGTATTTTGACCAGAGATTTGTAAATTTTGGTGCCAATGGCACCTATTATTCCTTATTTTTTGAGCCATATCTTCTTTCGTTCGGAAGATATGACATGAGCAGCTAGAGTGACTTACAAATTTTTATCGGTTTAATAAGTCATAGAGTATTTTAACCAGAGATTTGAATGTTTTGCTGCCAATGGCACCTTATTATGCATTATTTTTCTGACTATAGTCCAAAACCATAACCTCACTGGTTTGTCTGAACTGAATGAGGAAGCTGGGGTGACGTCACTCCAGCTAACACACACTAAACAGCGCATATTAACGAAGTTTCTGTGGCACCTTAATTAAGACTGGGAACATTGATTGCACCTATTATGCCTTAAATATTGGCATAGGTAGAATTATAATATCATCTATGAGGAAGCTGGAGTTATGCACATGTTGTTATATGTGCATAACTGCAAGGGCAGGCCCTTACATATAATGTTGAATGTTAATTAAATAAATGTTAATGTTCAAGAAGGTATTTAATGAGAAACTAATAGAAAATGTTATAAAAATGTTACAAAATGTTAGATGTTGCGCGAGCTCGATATAAAACCGAAGACTGACGTACTTGCGTACGTGACGATACTATATTTTCAGTACCTATATTTGCAGTATTTTTAACTAGGCCAAAGTACAATGTGCGGTTGCTGACGGTACAAACTAATTTCTATATTATTATTATTTTCTAAATTTTAGGCTCACGAGGAGACCTTACACCTTTTGGGTCACCGGTTTGGCCGCAGCTCTACGTATTGAAAGGGATTTCCTAGTGTTGTATATTCCTAAAGTCTTAGGTGCACAACTCAAAAATAAGGGAGAAATTCTTCTCTAAAGAGTCAGTCTCACCATTTGTTCAAGTTTCAATAATACTAACTCACGAAAATTGTAGTGTCGAAATGTGTAGCTTGTAGGCTTTTATATTCATATTTTTTATATATTAATAATATTGATAAGGATTTCAATTTTTATATAATACTAGCTGACCCGGCGAACTTCGTACCGCCTAACAGTCGATTCTTTATTTTTTTTTTTTAATACTTATTCTGCTATATTCAGGACTACTACTATTCAGAAATACTAACGTCACTCAATTGTTTTGCCTTCCCGGAACCTCTCCACTAACACTTAAACTTTATGGTATGGTATTAAAGTTCAAATTGACTTTTAAGTATTATTACGAATCGATTGTATGGGAGTATAGAAAAGTGTTTTTAGACCTTTTAAGGCATTTTTTTAATTTTTTCTCTCCGTAAGAACCATGCTCGTACTTCAAGGAATATTCTAAAAAAAGAATCAGCAAAATCGGTTCAGCTGCTCTCGAGATTTGCGCTTAGTAACACATTCAGCGTTTCATTTTTATATTATAGATATAAAAGTCACTATGATTCAATACGAAAATTTTTCGGAGAGTTGTAAAATTCGAAGTGCATGTGGGGTATCATATGTAGGAGCGCTTTTTGCACATCCTCAAACATTTTTTCAATTTTTTTTAGGCCGCATAGTTTTTGACTTGATGAAAAACTTAAAAAAAAATTACCTTTCCCCCCACTTATCTCCGTCATTCAATGTGATAGAAGTTTATTTAAAAATTACAGGAAAAATAAAACGATGTCTCTAAATAGCACACTTTTTTAATGTATGATGGCACGGAACCCTCGGTGCGCGAGTCTGACTCGCTCTTGACTTTTTTTTTGAGTTGTGCACCTTAGGACTTTAGGAATATACGACACTAGGAAGTCTCTTTCAATACGTAGAGTTGCGGCCAAATCGGTGACCAGAAGGGTGTAAGGTCTCCTTGCCTTGGTTGTTTCGGAGATATGGGGGAATGGTCAATTTTCGTCTATTTTCTTAAATAACTTTAAAACAATGTATTTTAAAATTATACAAAAAATATATTTGGGACCCTCACAGTAAGGCCTTTTATTTGATATGTCACACGGTACAGTTTGCAAAAAAAAAATATTTCCTTATTTGCCCCCCATAAGTGACCCCCATATTCAAAATTTATTTATTTACGGTACACGTCCGTGTTTGAGTCACAGAAATTAATATGTGTATTGTCATCGGTTGGTCAGTCACCGGCGAGACATGAAAGTGGGACCACGCGTTGATTTCGCCGCAAAAGTACGGTCAACATGTCAACATAAAAAAACTATGTGGCTACAAAAAATGTTGAACAAAACTTGTCTATAAAGAAACGAATTGAAATGATTGATTGTACTATGTGGGAAAATACATGTAGACGTGTTAGTGATATCGAAAAACAATATACGAGAGGTGATCAAAAAGTAATGATAATCGGGTAGTTTCAGTGCACATAAAAATAAAAACAATTTTTTTTTTTGCTTGCTCATATACCCACTAGGTTAGCATAAAAAAATCATATAAATAGGGCACGATTCTCGGGAGGTACATTCATTTGAATAAGAACAGTCGAAGAAATAACATCAAAATGGAGAAAACGAAATTAGAGCTGTCATCAAGTACCTCTGTTTGAAAAAAATGTCTACCAAAGACATTTTTTTACATACATACTTAGTGGAAACATTGGGGGACTCTGTTCCTCCACATTCCACAGTTGCATGCTAGGCGAAGGAGTTTAAACTGCGCAGAACATCCACGGAAGATGAACATCGCGAAGGACGCCCATCCACGTCCCTCACTGAAGATAATGTGAAAAAAGTCGAAGATGTCGTGTTGGCAGATCGGAGAGTAACCATCAGACATATAGTTGAGGTCACAGGGATCTCATATGGCAGTGTTCAAAGAATCTTCACGAACGAATTGCATATGAAAATGGTCTCCGCGCGTTGGGTGCCCAGAATGTGTGAAACTCGAAAAGTTCCAAGCAGATCAGGAAAAATTTTTGCCACGTTTCGTGACCATGGACACGACCTGGGTTCACCATTTTGATCCTGAAACCAAACAACAATCAATGACCTGGAAGCGAGCTTCCTCACCGACGCCGAAGAAATTCAAAGTGTCAAGTTCAGTGGGAAAGATTATGGCGTCCGTTTTTTGGGACGCTGAAGGAATAATTATGGTGGAATATTTAGAAAAGGGAGCCACTATTTCGGGCTCTTACTACACAGACCAAATAAGAAGATTGCGGGAATCCATTAAGGAAAAAGACGCGGCAAACTGCGAGCTGGAGTGCTGTTTCACCAAGACAACGCCAGCTCACAAAGCCGCACTTGCGATGGCTGCCATTCAAGAATCGGGATTCGAACTGCTCGTACACCCGCCCTATTTGCCAGATCTAGCTCCTAGTGACTTCTAACTCTTTCCTCGGCTCAAGGAACACCTCCGGAGCAAGAAATTTGAAGACGATAGCGAAGTGATGACTGCTGTTTAGGGGTTTTTAGAGGGTCAAAACAATTTTTTTTTTTCTAAGGGAATTCTGGGTTTAGAAAAAAGATGGACTAAATGTATTGACTTGTTAGGAGACTATGTAGAGAAATATTTTTTTTAAAACTATAATCACCATGTTTAATATTCATTATCCATTACTTTTTGATCACCCCTCGTATATGAAAAATTTTGACATGGATTTTGAATTCATTATTAATGTTGAGTCTGATTCTGATGAAAGTGATTAGGTATATTGATAAATGAATAATTGGTTAATTAATACTGTATTTCATAACGTCTGTTTGTAATACAAACTTTGTATTGCATAATGTTTTATTACGCATTGCATTATAATATTAGTATTAAGTCCATAAATGCTTGAAATAATAATAATTTCATCATTTATTTTAAGGCAAGTATTCACCTAATATATGCAGTTGGTATACAGTAAATGAAATGACCCATATTAAATAAAAATACCTTAAAAATTTAAACAATAACTCGTGTTTTTTTTTTATGTAAACGGTACCTACCGACTGACCAAATGGCGAACAGCCGGATTTGTTGGCCAACTAGTGTATAAATAAAACGAACGCGCAACAGAGTGAACCTGTCGTGCCATACAAAGCGCGCGCTCCCCGCCGTACAATGCAGGTACCTGGACTGATCGCACGATTAGTTGACCGTGCGGCGACGAGTCCGTGTTTACAGTAAAATCGTCGCACGCATACAAGTGTTGGAATAAATATTTCCTCTCACACATTAGTATTGTGGAGGGGCGTTCATTTTTAGATTTGTTTATCTATACCAAATTTCAACTTAATCGGTCTATTAGATTCGGAGCAAATTGGCTGTGACAGACGGACAGACAGATAGACACACGAGTGATCCTATAAGGGTTCCGTTTTTTCCTTTTGAGGTACGGAACCCTAAAAATCGTAAAATTATTACATTTCCAATACTTTTTGCGCATAAAAATATGAATTGTGTATCCCAGTGTGGCTTGCACTCCAATGTAGTTAACACAAACATTTTCTCTCCACAGCAAGTCCACAAACAGATCAGCTTACTGGCGACCGCGAATCAGCCGGCTCATACACCCATTCCTCTGAAGATAGAAGAACCAGACTCTCCTCTCATACAGTTGCAGGAACAGACTGTTTCCCTCCCGGAGACATCTCCCGTCAAGTTACTGGAGGAAGCGACGGAAGATGAGTTGGAAGAGAGAGTTATATACGTGACATACGATGTGGATGGTGCTGAATCGCCTGCCTACCATATATTGGATCCTGAACAGGTAAGCGTAAAACTCATAAATATGCATTCTATTAGGTTTTCAATAACCATCGAAGGAACGGGTAAAAAAAAGATATTACTAGGGGGTGTACATCATAAATTATTTACTTCGTCGGTGGCAAGGGCTGTTTTAGCATTTTGATTGACTAGCCCACTTACAGCTGTACTCTCAAGGGTATTTTTTATACTTTAGCATGTAAACTTTTACTTGTGCGTTTTGTCAACGGCATTTCGTGAACCGCGCTTTCCAGATTTTTATGACACCTTACCGTTGCTATATTTTGGAATTTATGGCGCTGATAAACGACTTCCAATGATTTTAAACCGAAGATCACAATTAATGATTTGAAAAAAATATATGTTAAATAAGAGCATTTTCTTAATAACTTAATATGTGAATATTTTAGATTATACATATTATTACATCATCATCGGTCTCCTGGCCTTATCCCAGTCTATTTGGGGTCGGCGCAACATGTCCCTTTTCCCATACTACTCTATTAGTCATCTCGGTAGACACCCCCCTTTCTAGCCATATCATCTTTCATACAGTCCATCCATCGTTTTTCTGGTCTTCCCTTACTCGTATAGCTATCGACATTCATTCGTTTATACATATTATTACATAGTGTAATTAATTTGTAAAGTTATGTCTAACACGAATAATCACGCAAAAACTATCAAGCGTATTTTTATGAGACCTTCACCATTTTAAAGATAATTGAATTATTCATCTTTTAGTATACGTGTAATATGTGTATATTTATAGTATCCCTTTTCTTTTATCCTACTAATATTATGAACATGAATTTGATGGTTGTTGTGATATTTGTTATTCAATCACGCCAGAACGGCTGAGCGGATCTGGATGAAATTTAGCACAGATATGAATAGATTATAAAATCAAAAGTCATATATTCAAACTAGGCTGAGAATCAGCACTTTTCGAACGTCAAAATTATTTAACCTCTCGCGTGTTAGAACCTTTCTCATAGAAATGCCCCAACTGTCAAAGATATCTAAAAAAAAATACGTTTTGGGTAGACCTTCAGAAAAACGAATATTTCGTCGTTTAATACATATGAACACAATATAAATTATACCTTCCCGGAATCCCTATGAGTTTTCCTATCTACTAATAAAGCAACGTAATAAAATAAAACTGACCTGACTTCGCAGTGACGTGATATGGTTTCACTTTGATAATTTCGTACACATAACCTTGACACTTTATCACAATACATCGAATTCACACATATTTCTACAAAAACTATACAACAACACAATAACACATATGTTTACATATTCATATCATAACTCATATCACTTGTAAACATACTATTTGCACGACACAACAACTTTTTCGTGAACCGATAAAAAAATTCCATACACACACGTCAACCGCGTGAAATGACAGATGAATTTTATTTTTTATTTTGTCCGTTCAAAACTGTGTTGTTACCATAGAGGTTTACTAAAATAGTGAGTCACTGAGTTGTTTAGTACAGATAAGCAATTGCCATAACCATGCAATAAACGTCAAAAAACCGCGACCAATAGTGGCCGATCTGAGTTGAGCACCCATGGGTTCGGACGACACTTGAGGCATTTTTTGAGTTGAGCACCCAATGGTTCAACTTGACATTTGAGAGGTTAAGACAGTCTCCCAAGACGCCTCCGCCCTTCACCACTTCCTAGTGCTTTAGCTGGGGAGAAGAAGTGGCGCAAAAACACCCCAGTAGCACAGCTCTCCGTTCAGTTAAAAAAATTGATAGTATATTATGTCATATAATGTAGTAGTAACTCGAAGTCACAAATGATAAACTAGGACCATCGAAGTAAAATAAATAAAATAAGAGTTAATTACTAATAACAATACCAAGGTCAGCAAGACGACCAGTCACCACAAGCGGCACCCGTTCACGAGCATAACGCAAAGATCAGCCATTTCCGCCCTCGCCATATTTGAGGGAAGGAAGCAACCCGACCCCCGACGCTACCGCAAGCAGTGACTAAGGGATCATGACGAACTTGCTGCCGGTTGCTCAGGCAAGAATAATATGATCAATTGTTGAGGTCGCTAGCTAACCACATTGCAATGCCTCTCAGAAAAGACATTGTAATGAGTAGATTATGTCAATAAATAATTATATGAACTCATATAACCTGTCAGAAAGTAAGGTACTTCTGGAGAAAGAACATAAACATTGGCTTGAGTTAATCACAGCGACCAACTATTCTTATCGTTTAAGTAGTCGTTGATAGAATAGTATGCCTTTGAACAAAGATTAGATTTTATTTTAGCTTTAAACGCATAGTCTGGAATAGCACAAAGGATACTTTTATCCCGGAAAAATATACGGTTCCCGTGGGATAATTTCCAACATCCACGCGGGCGAAGCCGCTGGCAAAAGCTAGTGTATAATAAATTAATAATGCATCTAAGTTGGGACAGCACTCCTTGATGGGCGAGTCCTATTACGGGGTGGACGTACGCGTTACGTGAGCTCAGTTCAGAACACCCAAGCTATGCCGCCCCAACCACTCAAGGCCGTTGGCGTATACCGGGGTCACAAGATAACAATAGCTCTAACATAAAAAAATCACTGTCGTATGTAATTCCAGGCCGCAACTCTAGAAGACGGTAAGGTGCTAACACCATGCGAGCTATACTCGGGCCCCTCCCTCCTGGTCCCGCAGCCTGAATACGAGCAACTCGAGCTAGAACACGAGCAATTAGAACTGGAACACGAGCAGCTTGAGCAGGAAGAACTCGAGCAGCTACCTGAAGAGCTTGTGTTGGAAGGACATGACCAAAATATGCCTGTAAGTGCTACTTTGGAAATGCTTATTGCAATTAACTGCTGATTACTTTCATTACAGAGCCCTCAGATATGCAAATTTAATTAGCTAGCGAAACTCCACAGATGTAATCGGTACCGATATCTAAACATGATAAAACAAAAACTAAAGTTAATTGAATGGTGTTTTTTCTTTTGGGATCATCAACCGACGGTAATTACCTAAACAGATGGAGTGTAGTTTTGTACCAGCTACAGGCATGTGTACTTTCGCCCTTACTTTTATATTGCAGTCCATTATCAATTCATTGCATTGCGATTACAGTCCGACCGTCGAGTGAATGCGCTCTTGACACAGCCTGTCGTTTTCATACTTACGAATATGTATTTTGCCAATTTGATCCTTATTAGTACTAGAAATTGTCCAACTGACAGGTGTCAGGAGCGCATTCTCTCCGATGGTCGGACTGTAATTAATTTATGTGTATAATCTAGGTGACGGATGAGCAGGGTAATCCACTACACTTCACCATGCAGGACGGCACACGACTCGCTATCACGTCTTCCGATGGAAAGTCTTTACAAGTAAGTTAACGTCATATCAATGTTGTTCACTAAAAAAACGATAATATTAGGAACGCGAATATTGATATTCTATTCTGAAATGTTATGATAATATATTTATTACGTTTTGCTCTTGTTTCAGGTGATAACACATGATGGTCAAACCATACCTGTTGAGATTAACGGATACGCAGATGAGGAGGTAAATATACTTTTTAACTAAAGCATTCTTAAATAAATCTCGTCAGCCTGGATCAGAAGACAGATTCCCGTAAAGAAGTTCAAAATCTTTCAATATACAAAATATCACAAACTTTTTTTTTGAGACAGAGTTTAGAATGCGGACATTCTTAAAAGACGGGAATTGCCGCTCAGTATTCTCAGATGTAACCAATAATTAAGCAAAGTACTAAAAATCTGTCATCCATCCTTGACGAATCAAATACAATATGTTTTACCATAAAGTTGGCATTATCACTAAAAAAAAAGTCGGGAGGGCTCGTGGGACATCCGGTTGGGACGAAGTTCCTTTCGCTGTATATTATGTATTAATACAGATAAAAACAAAAACTTTTAACACTTGAAACTGACTTTATCGGGCATAACCCTTTTTCGTTAAGTGACGATTTCTACCAGTGAAATACCGCAAACTGCGATAAAGACCTTCGTTCCAAAAATAACAAAGTTGTTTGATTTTTTTTTTTTCAGGAGGTGGACAATCCCGACACAATAGTTCACCAGCTGAACCTACAGAAGAGCATCGAATCTAACGTGTCGTCGCCTGTAACTCACTACTTCACTATTGTTTAAATAATGTATTGTTTACAACGACTGCGTTTACAGGCGAGCGTGGCTTTATAAAGTGTTCAAAAATTAACTTTACAAACTTTTAACGAGATGAACTGAATAACTTTTACTATGGGACCAACTTTGGAATCGCGAAAAATAAAACAGCTGTCCCATACCGTTTAGAACAGTAGGTGTTAAACTTTTGTATGGAACAGCTGATTTTTTTCGCGATTTCAAATTTGATCCCCATAGTAAAGTTATTCAGTTCGATGGTATTGCTTAGAGTTTAGCACTCGCTTAAAGTTTGTAAAGTTAATTTTTTAACACCTTATACAGGTGTAAGTGTAAACAGTGTCAACCTTTTAAGGGGTCATTGTACTCATCATTATTAACAACTTTTGCTTTTGTTTCCCATAACAAATCTGAAATCGCAAAAAAAAATCTACTGTTTCCTACATTTTGACGAATTATGCGAATATAAATGTACTGAACAGTCGATTTTTGTTTGCGATTTCAGGTTTGGTCCCATTGGTAAAAGTTGTTCATAATGATGAGTACAATAACCCCTTAAAACGTTCCCACTGTTTACACTTACACACCGTATATGCATCTATATTAATTCTGCGCGCTGTACTTGTTCGTATATAGATGAAATGGTTACCATATCAAAGCAGTGTCTTGCCATGATTTTATGGTAATGTTGAGAGTTGCTGATGGCTCATGACTGCTAGGTACACGACTACGGCTACTCTGTGGGCCAAATATAGTGGTTGCAATCGTCTTAATTAAAATTAGTATTTATTTAATTTTGCATTGAATTAAAATTATAACCAGAGGTTTTGAATGTTGTGCGATTCTTGAATGTCGATTTCTCCTTCGTGGAATAGATATTGTATTTAGTCTCGAACAATGCTTGTAATTTAGCAGGATCGATTAGTATCTTGTTTGTATACTTGTCTGTATGTCTGCCTGTCTAAATTACAAGCATTATCCAAACTATATTCTAATCTCTCATGTTTTATAATTTAATAAGTTAATAACTTCCTATTTTGTCACAATGTTGATTGATGGATCTCTTATAACCTAGATATTATTATTTTTAATTAATATACGTAAATTATAATTTTAATTATTTAATTAACAAATGGAAATAAACCCTTTTTATGTTTTCCAAAATACCGTCACCAATGTAACACCTAGTACAATAAATAATTTAGTCATAATTTTTGGCAAATAGTTTTAGACAGTATTATTGCACAGCTCGTGTGCTATGAATTGAGACCTGAGCGCGGTTTAAACATAAAGATTAGAATAATCATTTAGATTTTATAATATCTAATTTTTTATATATAAACCGCGCACAGGTCTCAACTTATCGCGCAAGTGTTGTAATTCAATTTAATAATTGTTATGTAAATATGGATTAAAGTTAATTTTATATAATTAAATATGGATTTTATTTTCTTGTCGAGAAATAAATCAAACTCCTATGATGTTTTTTTTGATGGGAAATCATCAAATAACTTCTCCCGCTCTGGGCGGAGCGGGAGGGCGTGTCAGACTTGTGTCACTGACTCTGGCAGGGCCAACATCAGGGATTTTAATTTTGAAAACGCAAAAAATTAGTCGAAATTAGTCGCCAAATATCCGAATTAGTCGGTCACTGGTTCAAAAGATATAAGGGTTTATAAGTGGCCCTGCTGGAGAGACTCCCCAGCAGGGCCAAATTTATATCTCAAAAACTAGGGCACCTAGCGAAGATCTGTTTTCTCCCATATTTAGTCGCCAATTAGTCGGAATTAGTCGCCAAATATCGGAATTAGTCGCCAAATATCAGAATTAGTCGGTCACTGGTTCAAAAGATATAAGGGTTTATAGGTGGCCCTGCTGGAGAGAATCTCCCCAGCAGGGCCACATTTATATCTCAAAAACTAGGACACCTAGCGAAGATCTGTTTTCTCCAATATTTAGTCGCCAATTAGTCGGAATCAGTCGCCAAGTTACAGATTTAGTCGGGTCTTAGTTTAGGAGATATAATGAGTTCAATTAGTAAAGTATAGTCCAAGAGCTAGATCGAAGAGTTCACGAAAAATTACCAAGAAAAAAATATTTCTATTAATATGTGTAATATACTTTTAGTTTTATCGGTCTAAAGTCTTTAGAAATGTCCGAGAGAGATAAATTCTCAATTAAATTCATGTTTTTATGTTTTTAATTACTAGTTTAGAGTGGCTTAAACTTCTTTGAAAACATTAAACCTTGCTCTTGGTCTATTTGGTGTCAAGATGTACAGTCGCATGCAACTGTTTTACCAGTTTACAATGTTAACCTCTAATTAACGTTAGAATAATAAAAAAATATTGTACCTTTAGTAAAATGTTTAAAATACTAAAATACTATTCCTCTCTGTCTACGCTGACCCTTTAACTTACGTGACGGGCAACTCGTTCTAAGCAGCTCGTCTGTACACGTGCATCTATCTCTTTCTTACTTACCGTAAATGAAACGGAGCGCAGCGATCTATCTGCCAGCGACTAAGTGGTAAGTGCACATTGTGTCGGATAAATAATTACACTTACACACATTACACACACACACACATACACATTACATCGTACAGACGCCAGCAGGTCAAGCTACCCGAAACTGTCAAATTTTCCCAATCAACCTTGAACCTAATGCTTTAGCGATAAAGTTAAAAATCTATTAATTTGACAGATTGTAGTAGCTTGATGTGCTGGCGTCTGTACATTATTGTAGATTTGTTTATAAGTAATGAATAAGCTTTCCTATGGTGGGTTGAAATTAAAGACTAAGTTTATATTTATTTAATTCGAAACAAACATGATGTTCGTGTGTGGAATTTCGATGTGTTTAAAAAGGATATAAAATACTTACACTTCGTATAGTTATTTCTAATGACTGGAATTAGGCTCCTTCAATTATAATTAAAATTGGGGGATTACTGATCGCAGTATGCTTATCTTCTCACAGGTGCCTATTTCCAGCATATAGGGATGTTAATATGCAATAGGCTGGTCCTATTTGCCACTTAAATATTAGAATATCCTTTTAAATATACCAAGCAATTATTCACACGGATTTTTAGTTTTAGAACGTTTGGATGAAAATGACCTAACTTACTATAGTAGGTTTTGTTAAGGGGGAAGCGCCAGGATAGTCCGCGAAATTCAAATTTTTTTACGTTTTTTGCAATTTGCAAGCCCGTATTAGGTTGTATGTTAATTAAAGTATTTATTATAATTACATACAACTCCATAAGTTAGTATAATCCTAAATGTCAAGATTTTATGAAAAGGGATGATGCCTGGGTAAAAAAAAGAAATTATAGTTAGTCCGTCAGTCAGAGGAGCTCGTGGCTAAGTAATAACAGCCGCACGGGTTGATCCATCAGGTTAAGCTACGCTTGCCGGGGTTGGTCTGTGGATGGGTGACCATCTTTTCATACCGAGATTCCTCCGTGCCTCGGAAAGCACGTTAAGCCGTTGGTCCCGGCTGTCATTCGAGGATCTTTGACAGTCGTTACGGGTCGTCAGAAGCCCGTAAGTCTGACAACCAGTCTTACCAAGGGGTATCGTATTACCCAGTAACTGGGTTGTGGAGGTCAGATAGGCAGTCGCTCCATGTAAAATACTGGTATTCAGCTGCATCCGGTTAGACTGGAAGCCGACCCCAACATAGTTGGGAAAAGGCTAGGCAGATGATGATTCCTCCATAAGACGTCATAGATACTATCTAGAAAATACATACAAGTATTATGTACTCGCTTGTACCACTGTATGGGGAAATTGAATTCTTTAATATCTTTTTAATTACACACCGACTAAATCTGTAACTTGGCGACTGATTCCGACTAATTGGCGACTAAATATGGGAGAAAACAGATCTTCGCTAGGTGTTCTAGTTTTTGAGATATAAATGTGGCCCTGCTGGGGAGACTCTCTCCAGCAGGGCCACCTATAAACCCTTATCTTTTGAACCAGTGACCGACTAATTCTGATATTTGGCGACTAATTCCGACTAATTGGCGACTAAATATGGGAGAAAACAGATCTTCGCTAGGTGCCCTAGTTTTTGAGATATAAAGGGTTTAGCCGTCCTTCCATAGGCAAACTGCCCCCGATAGGAACCTATATCGTAACCTATGCTATATTGTAGAGGGTACTAATAGTAGTTCATCGAGTAGATATTAGCTCTATATCTTAGTTAATTGAGGAGCTATTTCAAAAAAAGTGTCCGGAGAAGACTTTTTTTCAAAGTGATATATCTCTGATGATTTTAAAGCTAGAAAAATAAAACCAATTCCAGTGTTTATGGTACACTCTACAGTTTATTTTATATAAATTTCCATGAGCCAAGCCTAAATAAAAATATTAAAAAAATGCAAATAAATTATTTTTTTTATTGATTTCTATCAGATCGAATTGAATTACCACTTTGAAAAAAATATATAATAATTGTCTATACCTTGCCTAACAGCATGCCAAGTTTCATTAAAATCCATAAGGTGCAACATGTTGAAAAAAAAAAATGAAAGTAAGTGGACCACCTTATGACCACTTTGATGACGCTTTTAACTTTCAATTTTTTAATAATACAGTACTTAATTAAATTGTATTACATATTTGATTTTTCAATATTGGGCATGAAAGGTTCAAAAGAAAATGGAATGAGTCTTTCTCAGTAATAGTTGAATCCATATTAATAAAAAATAGCTTTTATTAGTCATCGTCACTATTTTCATTAATTACAATGTGATCGTTATTTATAGAAAAAACACTGGACGAACTATAATTATGAGATTTATATCTTGCATTTGATAAATAATATATAATTGCCGCTACGTGGGAGCAACACCCAACTGTTCGATTTCCATTTGCACAGTTACAGCAACAACGCCGAATATCTTCGTGGCTTTTTCCATTGGGACGACCATGCACGACTATGCACTGTGGTCATGTAGGAACATGCACGCGCAGGTACTTTGATAATCTACTCACTATAAAAGTAGACTGACAAAATATTGTAATAGACTAGTGACACTACCAACCATTAATGTACTTTATATAAACTGTCAAAACGCTATTTTGTTAAAGATTATTAAAATCTAATACAATTTGAAAGCGTCCACTGTAAATCAAATTGTTTTTGTGATTAAAGCGTTTGAGCGTTTCAATGTTAAACTCCATAAGCAAACTATAGAACTTTAAAACGGGCACCAGTGATTAAAAATTGAGCATCAAAAATGCTATAGTTTGCTTATGGAGTTCAACATTGCAAACACTAAAGCGCTTTATTATTAAGCGTTTTTAGCATTTCGTTATTAATTACTTGAATTTACAGTGTCAACAAGGTGGTCCACTTACTTTCATTATTTTTTTTTCAACATGTTGCACCTTATGGATTTTAATGAAACTTGGCATGCTGTTAGGCAAGGTATAGACAATTATTATATATTTTTTTCAAAGTGGTAATTCAATTCGATCTGATAGAAATCAATAAAAAAATAATTTATTTGCATTTTTTTAATATTTTTATTTAGGCTTGGCTCATGGAAATTTATATAAAATAAACTGTAGAGTGTACCATAAACACTGGAGTTGGTTTTATTTTTCTAGCTTTAAAATCAACAGAGATATATCACTTTGAAAAAAAGTCGTCTCCGGACACTTTTTTTCAAATAGCTCCTCAATTAACTAAGATATAGAGCTAATATCTACTCGATGAACTACTATTAGTACCCTCTACAATATAGCATAGGTTACGATATAGGTTCCTATCGGGGGCAGTTTGCCTATGGAAGGACGGCTAAACCCTTTGGCCCTGCTGGGGAGAGTCTCTCCAGCAGGGCCACTTATAAACCCTTATATCTTTTGAACCAGTGACCGACTAATTCTGATATTTGGCGACTAATTCCGACTAATTGGCGGCTAAATATGGGAGAAAACAGATCTTCGCTAGGTGCCCTAGTTTTTGAGATATAAATTTGGCCCTGCTGGGGAGAGTCTCTCCAGCAGGGCCACCTATAAACCCTTATATCTTTTGAACCAGTGACCGACTAATTCTGATATTTTGGCGACTAATTCCGACTAATTGGCGACTAAATATGGGAGAAAACAGATCTTCGCTAGGTGCCCTAGTTTTTGAGATATAAATTTGGCCCTGCTGGGGAGAGTCTCTCCAGCAGGGCCACCTATAAACCCTTATATCTTTTGAACCAGTGACCGACAAATTCTGATATTTGGCGACTAATTTCGACTAATTAGCGACTAATTTTTTGCGTTTTCAAAATTAAAATCCCTGATGGTGGCCCTGCCAGAGTCAGTAACACGTCAGACTTTACTAAAACCCACCCGTGTTCCTTCAGTTGTCTGTGGACAGACTTACCGTTGTCGCTTGTGTCACCTTATCTTTTTTTAAGAAATAAAACAACAAAATTAATATGAAATTCAATATTATTTCGTTATGGTTTTAAGTAATACAATATATTTGCATACCATACACTATCGGTAGTATATTATTGATGACCAATCATTAAACAATGAAAAATGATATTCATCAATTCTCCTTTAACATTCGTTTAATAAATAGCTGTATACAAAAAAACAATTATTTACAGGATAAGGCAGTAGTTACCACGTAAAATGTGCCTTCTCTTACTTTTAGCTATACAAGCAGTAAAAAACTGGGAATTGAATTAACATTGAATGGGTCAGTTATAAACAAATCTTAGCTCCAGTCAACTTGAACGTAATCACTAACGAGTTAAATATTATAACGAATAAGCGATATTATTAGTTTGTGAACTTGTTACTTTATGTGAGGAGACAGTTCTACTAAAACAAAATATTAATATATCTAAATTATCGACCGTAATCTGACATTTGGCTGTTCTATTTTTGAGACAATTTAATCAATTTGGAACGTATCGACCGTCTCACTAATACATATGGCAAACATTGCGATTATACACTGAATAACACATTTGGAACTAACGCAGCATTAATCAACGCATACATACGTTACGCGGAAGCGATCCGCCGACACGCGGCCGGCCGGCTGGCTGGCACTGGACAGAGTGACACTCGACAGTCGGGACACCGCTACAAGCTCGACACGGAAACTAACAACACAAACACGCCTCCGCGAGACATCACTTACGAATACAGAACCGATTGAAGCAAACATAACAAACTCGATTCGAGCCGACAACCTTCCTAACTGTACAATATGACACAGACACCGCTGGGCCGCGCTCGTCCCTCCTCGCGATTACCTACAATTGATTACTATGACTCGAGACTGATTACAGCTTACAGGCGAGGCCGGACGAGGCGGCCGGTACAGAACACATCGGTCGACAACACACCTTTACACAAGCAAAATTAACATAATTTTCATGTTCATTAAACAGCTTCCGCCGAGGAAAACGCACTAACCGACTTTAAAATACAATGTAATGGACACTGGCACTATTGCCCTACCATAGCGTTTAACTGAAGAGTAAAAAGGCTTGACTCGACTGCCGCCGGCGACTAGATAATGGATTCTTTAAAATTTAGTGTGACGTCTATATGACAAGCGCCATGTCCTTCTTGCTGGGCAGTTGCACCTTCTTGCCCTGCCACAGCGAGTTGTGTATCGTGAACGCGTCGATTGTCACCGTCAGGTGCTTCGTGTGCACTTGCGAGAAGCATTTGCTGCCCGAGTTGTATCTGAAATTATCACAAAGACACCATAAGTAACTTCACAATATTCATGAGTACAAACATTTTACACAAGGTGAAGAAACGCTCAATTTCATTTGTCGATAGGGCTCGTATACGGAGTGCGGGAGATTTCTGTATGCCATAGGGCCCGCATTCGGGGAACCTTATTGACAGAGCGAGCGAAGAGTCTCTGCTTTAAGTCTGACAAAATTTGCTTTCTTGTCTGTTGCTACTCCTCTACAGCCGATCTATTCTGTAAAACACTCACCGTGAAAACTTAGGTGAAGTGAGCTTGAAGAGAGCTGTCATTCCACCTAACACTAGGGATTGAAACTATTGACAGCGCACTCCACGCTCACTTCACCTAAGTTTTCACGGTGAGATTATTACAGAATAGCACTGCTGGTCGTATTTTACAACCGATCTGGACGAAACTTGGTATAGGGTCATGTATTGTACCTATGGACATTTCAGACTATCTCCAAAATGGCCTCACACTGCACACAACACCGATAGCGTTACGCCACTCACTGGTGTTGCTAGAAAATAAAAATGCCACCACAGTGTTGCAATATTATATTTTTAGTACTGCCAGTTTTTTTTATTTATTATTATCAATGTCCAAAGGTAAAAGCGTCCATAGGTACAATACATGACTATACAGGTTTTACGACTTTTGATTGGAGAGGTACTTCCTCCAAAACGAAAGCTCTATCTCCGCCTTATGAGATCCGATTTCGATGGTATAGACAAACCATTCTAAAAATGAACGCCCCTCCACAGCGGTTACGCTCACATGTAAAGGTGTATCGACGCAATTCACATAATTGGTCTTTGTCATTGGTTGCTCAGTCACCGGCAAGACATGAAAGTGGGACCACGCGTCGATTTCGCCGCAAAAGTACGGTCAACATGTCAATGCAAAAAACTACGTGGCTACAAAAAACGTTGAACAAAACTTGACTTGGCTCTAATAAAGGAACGAATTGAAATGATTGATTGTACAGACGCCAGCAGGTCAAGCTACCTAAACTGTCAAATTTTCCCAATCAACCTTGAACCTAATGCTTCAGCGATAAAGTTGAAAATCTATTAAAGAAATTTGACAGATAGTAGTAGCTTGATGTGCTGGCGTCTGAACTATGTGGGAAAATACATGTTAATGATATCGAAACACAATATACGAAACATTTTGACATGGACTTTGAATTCATTATTAATGTTAAGTCTGATTCTGATGAAAGTGATTAGGTATATTGATAAATGAATAATTGATTAATTAATATTGTATTTCATAACGTTTGTTTGTATTGCATAATGTTTTATTACGCATTGCATAATCATATTAATAATAAGTCAATAAGTGCTTGAAACAAATAATAATTTCATCATTTATTTTCAGGCAAGAATTCACATAATATATACTTACAGTAGGTATAAGTAAGTCAAATGACCCATATTAAATAAATACCTTACAAACATAGGTACATAAAAATATAAACAATAACACAGATTATTTTTTATGCAAACGGTACCTTACCGACTGACCAAACGCCGAACAGCCGGATTTGTTGGCCAACTAGTGTATAAATGAAACGAACACGCAACAGAGCAAACGTGTCGTGCCATACAAAGCGCACGCTCCCGCCGTACAATACCTGGACTGATCGCACGATTAGTTGACCTCTAAGTGCGGCGACGAGTACATGTTTACAGTAAAACCGTCGCACGCACACAAGTGTTGGAATAAATATTTTCTCTCACACATTGAAATAATCAAGTTTTGTGGAGGGGCGTTCATTTTTAGAATGGTTTATCTATAACTTGTTAGTCGGTCTCATAAAAAATTGTTGAAGATCTGATGAAAAAAAAAACATGGTAAATATCCCGTGTAAATAAATAACTTTAGTGGTAAAAAAGTTTGTGCTCGCGAGGTCTGCTGTTCGCAGAACTGCCAATTTAGTCGATGGGAACGATTGCGATATACGAAGAACCTGCACGGCACGTTTGGCAGTTGCTTTGAAGGTTCATTTTCATTGGGTGTGTGTCTGCACGCTTTTTACCAATCGATGAATTTCATTGGTCGCTACGGAGATTCCCGCAGACGGCGTACTTACTGACCTCGTTATCTACGAGTGTCATTCCCTTCTGCGGGGAGTCCCCGCATGCTGTATATCGACCGAGTTATGAAAATGAGTATCAAAAATAAAAATGGCAACTTACTTGAAGAACTTATCGAACATCCTATCATTAACGTGTTTGGGTCCCGTTCCATACAACTTCGTGACCTGTTCAGTGTCGGGACAGTAACTGTACAGCGCTCTGAACTGGCAGCCAGCGTCACGGAACAGCACGAGGAAATGTTTGCTCTCGGAGCGCGCTATCTCTTCCAGTACGCGTCGCTTTGCTTCCGCGTTCACAGCGCCCGGGAACACGCAGTACTCCACCGCGTTTAGCATTATGCCGCGGTTTGACTTCGAAGACGGCTGTTTGTATAGTCGCGGACCTGTAGACGTTGGCAGGTTAATATTTAGAGAAGAAGAAAAATAATAATTTGACTCTCATTTATAAGCCTATTGATGTAGGCATTTGCAAAAAAACAAATATATCAACGCAGTTTTTCAAGGTCTAGGAATCTAGATGTAGATAATCTGTATTATCATAGTTCTACTGCTGATGGATGGTGCGAAATTAATTCCAAACTCGTGTAAAACTAATTGCTCTTCTCATAGGCTTGCGATAATGATTAGTTTTCAAATCACTATCAATGTAACGCATTTCAATTATCACTAAAGCTATTAGTACACATAAATCTGAAAGTAACTTCTTTCAGCTATGTTTATTTACAGCTAAATTAGTACAAAACGATGTAAAAATGCACAGTGAATGCACAAAGTTGAGTGCCGTGATTATTATGTGTTAATCTCAAGTCTGGTGAGGAAGCGAGTTCGAAGCGAGACACAATGCAGGTTCGTTAGATCAAACGCTGTTCGCAAAACCATGCCTTATATAGTAAGATGACTGATAGTTGGCATGACATCGCTGAAATACGGTGTTTCTTCAAATTCTTTAGTGATTACTGTGTCGATCGTTCTATATTACGTGTCGGTGGCAGACTAGCTACCTAGTAATTGTATAAGGACCTTTGCGTCGACTTCTATCCGAGCTTCCTATATAAACAAATAATTCGCTGTAGTAAGTGCTGTTGGGTTAATTAATTGTGGTTCAGTTTTATATAAATTGTAACTGGGTTGTGCTTTTATAAGTTTAGTTTGTCGTTCTGAATTAGTGCTTCGTTTGTTTATTTATTTGGGTCATTTGTTGTGACCTAACGAATTAATAATAATTAATTATTATTAAGTTATGATAAAATCCTGACGAGGTGGCGAGACGACCTAAACGCGTACCATCGAGGTTGCCCTGGAAAAGGATGCATTAACACATTCTCTGCTTAATTCTTTATGCAAATGATTCTTTATGCTACACCCTCGGGTCGGTACCCTTTTTTTACGATGTTTTCGAAACAATAGAGATGCACAACGAACGCACATGTGCGGCGCGCCGCACTCGAAGAAAGTTATGAAAACGCGCATGTGCGTCTGCCGCGCCTAATGTATTAAAGGATTTGGGGGAGGCCTTTGCTCAGCTGTGGGACAATGTAGACTAACATAAAAAAAAAACTGACCGCCTCATCCTCAAATAAGTGAATATATACATCAACATTTTAAATATAAACTATTTCACATCTGCATTGTTGATGCCGAAACAATATTATCTTCAATCAAAAGTCTATTCAAATCCTTGATTTCAATTAACGTTATTCAATATCAACTCAAATGATTTTTCATACAGACATTCTGATAAAAACACATTATTAACAAATTATATTTTAGATTCTGAATTAAATTTTAATATTATTTAATGAAAACGACATAAAACTATTAAAGTTGTATCCGGAACTAAATTTTTCCTAAAACACAAAATATCGCAGTTTGTATTCGTCAAATTCTCACCTGAGTAGTCCATGATGGATGAATGCGTGGAGGAGACATCGGAGGTGTCGTCACTGGGATGGTGTCGCCGCTTGCCGATGGCGCCGGGCAGCGAGCCGGGGCCCGAGGCCGGCGAGCCCAGCGTGCGCACGCCAGGCGACGCCGCGCGGCGCGGCGGGGTTGCGCGGCCCAGCCCCGAGTCTGACCATACGCCGTACACAAGTTACTGATCGTACTTACGAGGTTCCGACCCTTACCAGCACCAACATTTATGTTATACCATGTCCTAAGCTAGCTTGTTACTAGTTTTGTTATAAGCTATCTATCCTATTTCCTTTTGTCCAAGTAACACTTAACGAGATACATATTCATTGAACTAGTTTTATACTCTTAAATTAGCAAAATTCTTCACAAAATAATATACAGGGTGGAATTTTGAGATGGGGCAAAATAGTATAAGGATATTTTTCAAATCGGAACTAACGCCCGCTATCATGTTTTTTTTTTTTTTTTTCAAAATTGGCGCCACTTTGACAAGAGGTCTTCCATTTCGACACTGAATATAAAATATATGATGACGTTCGTCATTCGTTCCATTCATTCATACGTTCGTAAATCAGTCACGACTAAAGACAATATAGGCGCTTTGACACTTGACAGGTACACGGACCTCACGTCTCAGTGCTGCCACCTAGTGAAAGTCATTTCAGAAAACCCCCATTGTATAATGATGTCTATCAGCGCCCCCCTGTCAATGTCTCGAGCGCCAAAGATCCGTGTAGCAGTGTATACCAGTCCTTAGCTACCGTTATAGCGTTGTTACTACAGCTTGGCAAAAAAGTCTAGAAACGGAACTATTTTTTTGTCTGTTGGCACCATTCTCAAAATAATGACGTTTCTTAGTAAACAAAGTTCACTACTTCGTAGAATTTTTATTTCGACCATCAAACGGTGATTAAAATACGTAAAAAGTGAAAAATAATGAATAAAACCATTCGAAGTGCTTGGCAGGAAGATTATATATAATGTGTACAGGCGATGTCTGGCTGAACATGAGGCCCAAACTATTCTTTCCGGTCTTGACAATGTTTACCAAAGAACGGCTGATTTTAGTTGAATCAATTAATTGATGAACCCAAATCTGTTTTGAATTGCTTGCCTAAGGAATATGTGGAAATTTGTACAAAAAATATCGAGCACATAGGTTATGTTTACATTTTGTCTGTATTACTCTGGTATAACGCGCCTAGATTAATTGATACTTGAGTGACGTGATCTTTAAGTAGGTAAATGTAAATTCAATTTCTACTTTAACGTTGTGTGTGATTAAAAGGTAATAATGTATTTGTTGTAGAATTTTTATTACAGAAAATGTACCAGAAATTAGGTGTAATGAGATTTTGTCTAATGAGATTTTTACAGGAAGCAGCTGAACGTGCATTCCAAGCTATTACCGAGGTAGATCGGAAGAATTCACGCCAGCACGTAATAAAAACAGAAAAGGAGTACTCTGACAAGGAACTAACTCTGTACGAGGAAATAGAAAAAATGTAAATAGAGGATTAGTCATAAACCTTGAAGATAATAGCAGCAGTACATCTGAATCTGAGCACGACTCAGATGAGTTTGCGGCCAGCTCTAGCCAATACATGGATGTGGTGGGGGTGAAATATTTAGAGGTCGATTTATTGGAATAAAATAGAATAATGTTATATAATAATCTAACATACTTTTAATACCTAAATATTTATTTTTAGGTACTTAGTACTCAGTTGCATGACGAGAACACGTCCTTGTTCAATTAAACAATACTTACTGATTTGAATAAATTATACACAAATAAAGTAGATATAAATTTATGTCTAACAAAAAGTAAAGTGTAAAGTATGTAAAAATTCATTTATTTTCCACACTAATTGAAACAGTACAGATATTATTAAAATAAATGGAGTGGACTGGAGCCTAAACTAGGGCAGCCCTGTATTTCAGGACTCCAAGTCTTCCTCCCGCGGCGAGTAAGTTGGTACAATTTATTAATGAGTGACAACTATTAGAGATGTAATTAATATATAAAATACAGCTAATTATCAAGACCAGGTTGATACGCTATTCGGTTGCAGCGGGTTGCCATGCGTACAACACAGTGGCGCCTCCATTATTTTCTACTCTTTTTTGCCAAGCTATAGTTTTGTTATAAGCTATCCTGTTTCTGTTCATCCAAGTAACCCCGAGCCAGAGACTTCTTTATTCAACTACTTTACATTATATTGCGCTTATGCCAATTAAATTATTATTATATTTTCAGCTACTTTTATGCTGTCTAACAACTAACCAACTTATTGTCAGAAAAATACTAGCTAAGCCATTTTATTTTATTAATTTATGACTGTAACAATATTACTTCATGTAAGAGTAAATTTGCAGTCATTTAAATCCTTCTTTATTTTGGCACGAGTTGATTTAATAATTTCAAAAGTATCCATTATCATTGACTAGAATATTTAAAGCTTATAATTATATCACAGAACTACCTAATTTACCAAAATATTAATAATCCTCCAATTAGTTTATAAACTAAGAGTTATTATTTTATAGACTAGCATAGAATTAAAATTAGTATAGAAAATTATTTTTTTGTTACTTATATTCCTTCCTCTATCTAAAAATCTAAACTCCGTCATTTTGATATTTATACGAAGCGTAAAATACTAAATGTGTCAAAACTACGTACATAGGGTGTTGTCTACTGCTGCTAAGCAAAACTAAAAAGGCAAAACTAAACAAAAGAAGCGACATTTTGTATTTTACGCATAAATATAACATGATAAATATATACATACGAATTTTGAAACATGTATACTATTTGGTCTAAAGATGTAAACACTTACAACCATAAATATTTTATTTTATTATACATGATGTACATCCAAAAACGCTTTTAAGCTAGTCAATGTATCATTTGATTTTAAACTCAAATTAAAAATGATAATTTAAATCGACTCATTGTTAAGATGACTTCCTTTGAGAACTAAACGTAACTTCCCAGCAAGTATTCTTGAGTATTGTGAGTGCGTTTAGCGAAAAATCTAACATACGATCTCATAGCTGTAAAAGTATTAAATGAAGTTCAGAATCAAATGTAAAATTTACAAGCTTATTGGAGTATGAATGCACACCGTGTATCATCACGACTATTTTCTCTCATAAGATAAGCAGCAATCCAAGAGTTCTGATCTAAACCTATCTAAAATGAACTTGGATTATTTTATGTAGTTGACTTTTTTAACTCATGGTAAAAAGAAATAACATGCATTATACGATTTTCTTACCTTGTCAGTTTACCCAACTTACAAATTACATAATACTGAAAGTAATATTATTAGCTTGGTATTAAGTCATTTCTTAGTCACTTTAAAGAAGTAAGATTCTGTAGTAGTCAAGATTTAGATAATTATATTGAAAAGGGGAGATTTTGCAGAAAATCTTAGGACAGGTCTATTTGTTAATCATTATATTTAACCACGTGTATCCCTCGATATATTATTGACGTTAAATTAAAACAAGGTTGTAAAGTGTTTAACCAACGAAAAGAGACGATGTCACACCAACACCAAGATATAAACATATAAATATAAAACATGCGCTAACTCGGACAGAGTTACCCGACCATAATTATGATACCATAACCGAATAAGCCTCTGTACACGATGGGCGATGATATGGACACACTTCATCGACTATCATATTATTGGACAATTTATCTCTTTTATTTTTAAGATTTCATCACACTAGTCGTTTAACATTTTTGAGTCAATACATTTATGTGGAAGTGTGTTCGTAGCAAGCTATTGTGTACATAGGTCGTAAATATAATAATAAATTATGTATTACTTATATATTCGCCAATGACCCAAATTAAATAAATGTGCACAAGACGAAAGAACGCAGACGGACGCGGCGCCATGTGGTGTGGTATATTATGAGTTCTACGTCTGTAGAGGACGACTAATTTATTTGACAGGGTTTCATAATAACATTGCAGCATTTGATTTCATTGTTTTGTAATCAAAATGTGAATTAATTTTTTTTTTTAGATAAGTGACGGTCATATGTAATTATTGTGGTCCAATGAGGGTTTTCATGAAAATGTACGCCACCAGTTGGCGCCACTTTGACAAGAGGTCTTCAATTTCGACAATGAATATAAAACATATGATGACGGTCATCATTCGTTTCATTCATTCATTCGTCATTCAGTCACGACTAAAGAAAATATAGGCGCTTTGACTTTTGACAGGTGCTGCCACCTAATGAACGTCATTTCAGAAAACCCTCATTGGTGACAATGTGCCAAACATTTTATTCTGCCAATAGATTTTTACCATAAAAGATTTATTGTCGATTACATCGTAATTTTATAATTTAGTTCCATGTTTGGACTACGAAATAGTTTAACAATAGATTTTGGGTGTTGATCCACCCTACAGACACAGAACGTTCCCACAGGCCACATGTGCGCACACACCGGCCGCGGGAGCAACAGAAAGTAAACCCAACGCACCACAAGCGACGGAAACAATATAGACCCGTCTGTACCAACGTGAGTCAAGCCTTTATCTCGTGTTTACAAACTGCTCTTACCGCACAAATTCATAAGAGAGCTTGACTTCCGTCCCGCCTTAAAGTTACTCTGGTAACTCGTATATTTAGACCTTCCACGGGAAGACTGAGGTTCCTCATTCACGCGCTCTGAAATGTTTCCTATACATGTCATCTCGCAACTCTCATGCAATGCAAACTCCATTCTGTTATGTCATATGCAGCAGTCGATGTATCGCGACGCGGCCCGCGGGCGCGCCACGACAAGCATGCATCGTCACACAAGCGAGCTTCGATCTCTTTACACAATATGGCAAACAAAATTAATGCTATACCGCGATAATAAAAATTGTATCACATCACTTTATGTATTTACATATTCGGGAACCAATTTAGTAAATGCGCGGAAGGTCTAGAGGGCGTATCGAAAAATTTGGAAAAAAAGCTTATATGAAAATATTGTACCACTCAAATTCAAATTGCAACTACATAATAAAATGGCCAAAAAAGGGTATGAAGCATACATTTTGCAGTTTGGAGTGGTGTCTATAATCTATGCGATGCTGAAATCATACACATATAAAATAAATCGATTATAAATATAAATAATTCAAATCGAAGCGTTCTACTAAAACCAAAATGGAAAGAAGCGCCTTCATTCACACTATGGAATCTGGTCGTGTAGACGACCTCACAGTCGGGAGTTCAATTGTATTTCAAGCAAAATTATCGGGATATAGCTGTTTGTGATACAACTTCAAGAGAAATATTACAGAAACAGCTTTTATTTCGAAGACATGAAAGTTTCTTGTCGTGTTGCGACGACACATTTCCAAGTTTGATAATATTTTGGAGTGGTCCAGGTTAAATTTTCATGTCCTCGATACAACAAACATTGATGGAGTACTATGATTTGTTTTGATACCAATTATTTTTTACCAATAGATTCGTTTATGTGACATAGCGTCAAATCGCACAATCATTCCTTCACTCGTATTCAATATCAAAACAAATCACGTAAAATACAAAATGCACCGATCCATTTTCAAATAACGACGTTAACCAATCAATAATTTCATATTGGTTTGCTTCTGTGACATCACATCGTTATTCATAAACGTGATCGGCTAGCGAAGCGAACGCCGGGTGTTAGTGTGGCGAGCGAGCGAGAGGGAGCTAGTTCCCTGCAAGTAGCGTGGCGCGTGCGACAAAGACAGACTCACCTCGCGACGTCTTGCACGAACCCCTTCGACCAAGCGGACCGCTCGATGCACTGCCCGGCGACATTCCACCTCGCTCTTCTACAGGTGATTCTGAAGACAGATCCCGAGATATTTAGTATAAATGACATTATTTTACAGTATTGAAAATGTGTCTGTTAATTAGTGAAACGTGAAAAATTAAGGAAATAATAATCAAAGCCTTACGTTTATAATCATGCTTCAAAAACTGTATACCTACTGTAAAGCGTTACAATAAAGTAAAAGCGTTAAGCGCTCAAATTGCTTGTTGGAACAACCGACTTTTCATATTTCAGTCTATATCAATATGGTCCAAAATCGGTCTGGATATTAAATATTCGAATCAATTATTCTCAGGGATTATTTTCAACAAAAATTTGGCCTGTACCATAACCATTTGTTCGCTTGACACGTGTCAAATACTGACCTGCTTTCTGTAAAATATTAAGTGTATGACACCCCCAAAACCCGGTTTATTTAAGATATAGTCTTGAGCTATCGCACTGCGACATCATGTCACAATGCGTACCAGGAGATTGACACAGATTCTCCCTCATAGCCCGGTGGGTCGGTAATCCGATACGATACGACCGGGGAGAGATCAGGCGCAGGACCAATCCGTTACGGCTGAAAGAAAGTGCACCTGCGTCTGCGCATACACTTGTGCACTATAAAATCTACCGCGTCGATAGCTAGTCTCCGCCGAGATTGGCCGCCATAACCCGAAATTCAGTCAGGAGGACAACTATTAGTACCAGGACACAAAAATTAGCTTGTTCCAACAAACTTTTTAATCTGTCATGCATATAATCCTCCTTACCTCTGTAGAGTCCGGCCCTCTCGGCGAGGCTGTCCTGCGAGCCGCGGTAGTAGTCGCGCCGCATGGTGCCACCCGCTACACACAACACAACGTCACAACGTCAAGCGAGCGAGGTGCGCTATGCTGAAGCTTTGTTAGCTGTCACTTGGTAACGTTTGATGTAGTCTCTTTGGTTATTCCGGGATGTATTAGAGCTTTAAACCGGGTTTCTTATACCAAGTTCAGGATGTTCAATAAGTATTATGATGATTAAGTTAGTTCTTAGACCAATTTAGTTGAAAGCGTTTGTATTTACCGTCTGGAGTATGCCAATATATGATACTACAAAATATCGAAGTGCGCAGGCTTTCTCTTTCCCATCAATAGATAAAGATCAAAGGGGATCAAAAAATCTTTAAATAATATTATTAAGAATATCTTGGCCCGTGGATGGGTGACCATCTTTACATACAGACCCGTGCCTCGGAAAGCACGTTATCTTTGACAGTCGTTATGGGTTGTCAGAAGTCCGAAAGTCTGACAAGGGGTATTGTATTACCCAGTAATTGGGTTGTGGAGGTCAGATAGGCAGTCGCTCCATGTGAAATACTGTTATTCAGCTGCATCCGGTTAGACTGGAAGCCTCGCCCAAGATAGTTCGGATAAGGCTAGGCCGATGATAATTATTGAGAATATCTAAACGAAACGGCCATAGGCAATCAACATTATCCGTGAATTGACTTGTGAACTTTCGACTTGTTTCGAGACCACATCATAACATGATAGAATTACTTCCACACAATATTTACATTTGGCAACACTCAGCATAACACATCTCGTTTGAGAACATAAAAAGTGGCAGCATGCCAGATGGCAAATTCATATTGTAAAAAAAGGGAAAGCTGACATTTAGTGCGGCTTCAAAAAGTTAAGGGAAATTAGCAAAAAGTTTGTGTTCAGTTCAGTATTTTTGTTGAAATTAATACAATTTTTATTAGAGTAAATTAGTAATTAAATTTAGTATTCCTTTAAATTATCTAAATCATACGGAATATACCGTATTTTCATATCAAATGAATTAGAGAAAAAAATCAATAAACAAATGTCAAGTGTAAAATGTAAAAAAAAAAAACAAAAAGGAAACGCGTATTGTCACTGCTAGGCGTGCTCAACGCTGAACTAAAGGGCAGTGCATAACCAACATCGTGAGTCACACGAGTTCAGCACCCAGGCGTCAATATCACACATCGAGTTTTAGAGAAAGAAAGACATAACTGATAGAGACGACACTATGACCACACAAATTAAGTACCAGATTTTTACCCCGTAATTAATGTATCCTTTAATTACGGGGTTACCTCTTAAAGGGTCATTGTCCTACTCATTATGACCAACTTTTATTATGGGACCAAACCAGAAATCGTGAAAAAAATCTGTCGTTCCCTATATTTTGACAAGTTACGCGAACATAAATGAAGGGATCAGCAGAATTTTTTTTCGCAATTTCTGGTTTGGTCCCATAGTAAAAGTTGTTCATAATGATGAGTACAATGACCCTCTAAGACGTTATCCTTTTATTACGGGACACCCTGTACAACGAGCTGAAACAGACGCACGCACGCACACATAGATGCGTACGTAAGGCGAACTCCAACTACGTAAAACACATAACAGTCGGGAGTGCGCTCGCATTCGCTGTACGTAGACGCGTGTCTATGTGTGCGTGCGTTCGCTCGGTGTATGGAGCCAATCCTCAGTATTTTTCTATTTTGTGACAAAGACGAACTTTATCTCAAACCCGACGTATCATACTAACTTCCGCGTACCGTATGTGAGTTACAAATACCTGTAAGGTTGGTAGACGAAGGCTGTTTAGTAGCCAACATTCCTTCAGCGGCGTGTAGCGCAGAACTATCCACGTGTATAGTCTTAGGTCGTGCGCGCGCGGCGGCAGCTTTACTGCGCATGCGCGCCGCACCGCCCGTAGGCGTCGGCGCAGGAGTGACAGTGCCGCCGCGGTTTAGACTCTCCAGGAACTCGGATTTGTCTAAGTGTTTGCCCTGGAATGGTTTAGGTTACGGGGTTTTTATTACGGGTAATATTTCAATCAGATCAAGTGAATGTTTATTGTTTATTTTGGACTCTGACGTATACCGCAGAGACCGCTGAAATCAATATTATATTTTTTTTCACATACTTCGGTCAACTACACGGCAATAGTAAGACGAACTGCGACAACCTTATACAACTACGAAATAAAGGCACAACCAGTCAAATTTAGTAACAAAAGTGATGTGACGGTCAAAATTTTACACTTTTTTCGGTCTAGCTCCCATTCGCCAAGTGTGCAGTGAGTATAACGTGCGATAAAAAGTTGGTTCCAAAAATGAAAGATGACATGAAAAGATGACGATGATGATGAGATGAAGAAAAATGAATAATAAAATCTCAGACGTGTTACCTCTCTCTCAGCCTCCTCAATAGCCTTTTTCAACTTATACTGGTGCAGTATCGCCTCCCTCCGCCGTGCCTGTTCCTCCTTGCGTGCGAGTTTCATTTCCTGCGCGGCATCTTCCCGCGCTCTTCGTGCGGCGGCGGCGGCTTCGGCTCGCGCTCGGGCCTCGTCGGCTCGCTGCCGTCGTTGGAGCGAGAGGAGCATAATGCGCTCTTTCTTACGCTCCATTTCTTCCGCTGAGTTCTGGAATTGTGAGTAGTACGGTGTTAGTGTTTAAAATTGTAGGTTACACGAAATAGAAACTCAAAACAATCTTGAATTTCAAACAATGAAGTTATGTACAACCCGGACGAATTAACATGACACTTGGCTTGAATGACGTTTGTGCTCAGTAGAGTGTGCAAAAAAGTTTCCGTGTCCATTTCATATTTTTTTTACGAAAATTGCTTATATTTATATTTTTTAAACCTAAAGATGTATATTATTAAATCGAATACATAAATCGGTATTAGGTAGTAACTTTTATTTAGATAATATTTTGCAATTCAAATATTTAAACATATTGTATGATATCGCGATCTATTATAAAAGAAATATTGATAGTAATCATAGAAATATATGTACCTAACACTAGAATCAACCTAACACTGGAGTCAAGAATTAGCTAATTTCTTTCTCGCGTTCAAAAAAAGTCAATACCTTGAGTATAAGGACACGTTCTTTACTGTGTATCATTTTTCCTACCATTTTGTTAAGAAAAACATAACAGTTTCAAGAAAAACGTCCAAACGTATCAATGATAACAAAAATCTAATAACAATAACAAATAACAACAAGAGAATAACTCGAAAATTCAAAAGCGCAAAGACACATGCAACGGTAACAGTGATGCTATCGCTACTGCCATCGCATGGTGACGGCGGGGCGCCGCGCGGGGTAGTGGGGGTGTATCTAGTACCGAGCCAGGTGTCTTGTTAACTCGCCCGGCTTGTATTTATGCAACAGGGCCCGAATATTATGTTCCCAGCTGGAAGTATTTGAAATCAGATATGGGAAAGTGATTTAGCACTTGAACACTGATAACCCCCAGGGCATACGAGTACTTAGGGGGCGTTAATTAATTGCGTGAGACGTTTAGGGGGGAGCGGGTTCTCGGCAAATATCACGTATTTTTTTTTCGCAAGATAGTATAAAGCTGCGAGAGAATTGGGTAATTCTTATAAAAATAATTAAGAAAATTACGTTTATTTAAATAAATCCAACGCAATCAAGCACAGATTAACGTATTTACACTAAAAATTGTCATTTTGAAACAGCTCACGTGAGATTAGAGGGGAGAGGGGTCGAGCCAAATCTCACGACAGGTCACCAAGAGCGCCCTTTTACCTAGGTACTGTTTAACTTACTTAATTTCTGTATAATAAAAGACGACATCCAAATGAGAAAAACAGTTACTACTATAAATTAAATAAAAACTGTCTCACCGGGTCAGGATTCAACTCGCCGATGAGTAACGCGGCGGGCTCCGCGTTGTTGGCGCGTTGGGGTCGCTCTCTAGGTGGCGTTTCTCTGCGCTCCGAAGAAACGTCATTAGATCTCATCGCTTGCTCCAACCCTGTACTCCTGTGTACCACGAACTCATCCTCTCTCGCCGGTTGCAGCCTTTCGTTCCACGTGTTCTCAGGACTTCGTTCGGGACTAATGTCCGTGGAACGTTCCTTCTTCGGCGAGCCTCGTTTCGCCCGCAAAGGAGGCTTCGGCCGCTTGGGCGCTTCGTTATCAAACGAAATATAGAACCCTTTCTCGTTCTGTTCACTGACGTCTTCTTGATCGAGCTGCTGGAAGGAATTTCTGCTGAGAGAGGGGCGCGTGGGGGAGGGGATACGGTATGTGCGCGTGCCCGACGATATGTTCAGTCTATTGATGCCCTGCCGGAGGGCGTCGTCTTCCGCGTTGCCGATGAAGGAGATGTTCTGTGGTTCCATGTCGTCAGGCGGCTGTGCCTGGACTGGCGTGTGTGTGGGTACGTGTGAAGGTGTGTGTGTGGGTACGTGTGAAGGTGTGTGTGTGGGAGCCTGTAACTGCTGCAAGCTGACAGGTTCAGGTCTCCGCTGCGCCTCGGGTAGAGACCCCTGTCGCTGCGGGGTCTTGGCTCGCCTCTGTGGGCTTGCGACCAATGGCGGCGACTGGGACACGTACTGGTTGGGGTTTATCACAGTGTAGCTTAAATGATTTTGTGGTTCTCGAATGTTCTCGGTTCCGTTCTGATACCGGTCGTTGTTGTAGTGCACTTGGAAGGGTTGTGGCTGTTGGTTCGTGCGGTCGTGCAGGACGAAGCCCTGAGGTTGCCAGTTCCTTTCAGGTGGCGGTTGCGGTGAGGGCGACTTCCACGTTCTTTGAGCAGGCTCCGGCGTTGACGGACCGAACTGTTGGTGATTCTGTTGATGTTGCTGATGCAGCTGGAATGCAATGGATAGTTGAGAAAAAAATACTAGATGTTTGTCAATTTTGTACATTTATGCAACCAACACCTCGGTGCATCGTGACGATTTGCTGTAAGCTTGCGACCTCGAATCTTCATTTACACAATAAAAACATATCTGTCTGCTATTCCATTGTACCTCAGTTTATGATATACGAGTAAATTAAACCATACCTTACAAATTTACAATACCTTTATGTTTTTAATGTGATGAATGAAACAGGAAAAAGACATAATTATTTAGATGGTGCCTAATATTACTCTACATTTAAAATCAGCTTTTAAATATTTTAGAGTTATCGTTGAATCTCGCTGTTAATTTTTATACTACAACTATCTACATAAAACTATCAGAACGTGCAACCGACCTGCCACCCTCGCAATTCAGTCTCTTGTTGTTGTTGCTGTTGTTGTTGTTGGGCATGTTGCGCCCACGTCCTTCGCGGCGGTGGTGCGGCATCGTGCAGATAAAACTGTTGCCGCCCATAGTCCTCTATGTCCCTATACTGATTGTTGTACTGTGGATACTGTTGCTGCTGCTGTTGTTGTTGCTGGTCGTAGTTATAGAACTGCTGTTGTTGTTGGAGTTGCTGCAGTTGGTGTTGTTGCGGTATGTGCGGCGTGGAGCCGAAGCTGGCGAGACCGGGGCGGGACACATTGTGCTGTGAGCTGAATTGGCTGTGCTGCAATGTTAGGTGGGAGTCAGCGATGTGTTGGCGAGAGGAGCGTTTCACAATTTCTCGGCTGGATTTTTATACAGTGACTAGTTAAGGCGCCCCCGGAGCATGCGTAGTTCATACAAACGAAATACCAAAATAATTTGTAAATCAAACATGTTCTAAAGGTAGTGTATATTTATTCCGATTGGATTACAGAATATCCAGGGGCCCAAATATATGTTAAATAAGAACATTGATTTAAACAGGATGTAGCATATCAATGTACAGACGCCAGCACATCAAGCTACTACAATGTGTCAGATTTCTTTAATAGATTTTCGACTTTATTGCTAAAGCATTAGGTTCAAAGTTGATTGGGAAAATCTGACAGTTTCGGGTAGGTTGACCTGCTGGCGTCTGTACACTAAATTATTCAATTAAAGCTAGATATTAATTATCTGTAGGATTTTTATATTTAATCTGTAAGATTACTACTTTCACCTCCCTATAGTACTTGCTAGAAACTCGAGAGTCTATAATAAGACTGGAGTCCCCCACTCACTCCTTTCCCGCCAAAACCACTGAAGCCTGTATAGCTCCCCGAAATTGGGTAAGTACTCATAGTGTCCTTAGGAGAATCTGTATATTACTGTAACTGTGTTTTATCTTGAGTTCATTCTAAATAATGGTTTTGTAAACCACTGTGATGTTGAATTTCCTCTCCAATGACCCATTTCCTTGTCTTGGGGCTACGGACTCGTCTGGTTAGGAAACTACGCACATCACAGAGGCTTACCGGATCTTCCTCTGAGCTCACGGACGCACCCTTGCGTGTTTCCAGGGTTCACAGCTTCGGAAACTTCACAGCTTCGGATACTTCGCTACTACGGATACAATCACCGCTCCGGCTAGACTACCGGCCATAACCTCTACGCCAGCCTACGCGCCAGAAGCGGCCCTCTACCTGGCACCCTACGCGCCAGACGCGGCTCTCTACCCAGCAACTACGCGCCAGTCGCGGCCCTCTAACCGGCGACTAAGGCCGAACGCGCCGAGCCACCGCAGCGCCAGCCAGACGGTCTACCCAGGGCAGTACCCTTCCACTTTTTATAACACCACAGCGAAAAACCTTACAACTAGAATCTACGACCCTCTTCTGTAACTTGTGGCTTAACTTATAATTAAACTCTGTTCTAAGTGACACTTGAGTCTCATTCTCTACCTAAAAACCCCTATGCCACAAGGAAATATAAGAAAAATAAGTTTTCTATAGAAATTTTAAATTCCTCATAATATATCTCGTCTTCAAATCAGTTTCCTTTCAAAATATATGTTTGGGAACCTAGATATTCTGTAATCCAATCGGAATAAATACACACTATAAGAATATGTTTGATTTACAGATTATTTTGGTATTACGTCTGTATGAACTACGCATGCTTCGTGAGCCTCTTAAGATACGAATGATACTAGAAAACAGTTTATGTGACTTTTGTCTATCAGAGAACAGAAACTATATGCATGTGAAATCGAGAACTTCTTTAGTTTGCTGTTGATACTCTTTTTCAGTCGGGCATTTAAAAGAAAAATACGTTTATTTTACACAGAAACACGTGCATACCAAAAGATAATTAATATAATGCATAAACATCGTATACTAATCATTCCACTAATCGATGGTTATTAGCATAGCGAAAAGAGGGTGTGGACAGACCAACTTCCTCCATGGGGGCCAACATCGTAATCGAGATAAAAATAGCAGCTGTCTCGTACAAATCTATCGACCCAAATGTATGGGACAGCTGATTATTTTTTCTCGATTACAATATTGGTCCCATGGAGAAAGTTATTCAGTGTGATGGTCTGTAGCAAACCCTTAAATTTTAGAACACCTATCTGATACAGCCTGTATACAACGATACAGAGAATTGTGAAACGTAGCCTCAATAAATATGTATAATGCGTGTGAGTTTGTGATTATGGTTATATATTGTGGGATGAAGCGCTGAAACTTGATCAATTAATTACAAATCAAAACTCAGTTTAATTCCACTCAGTTATTTAGGTTAGCTGTGCTGTTCTTTTATATAATTCAATTATATTTGAAAGTTTATATTTTATAACTTGTCACAAATATTAATTGGTGTGTTTGGCTAAGATAATTGTTCACTATCAATGAATCACACGAAGCTATGAGAATGAAAATTCAAGTTCGACGCAACACGATATAAAAACATCGTTACTCTTACTGTTTATAATTCTTTGTGCAACTTGTACGAGTTGAAAACAATATCCGTTCTCTTTAATGATCTGGCTCCACGTGTTGGACCGAACTTCGCGCCAACGCGAACGTATGAAGCCAGGTAACAGAACAAGTGTAACGCGAAATAATATTCGTCTAAATATCGATCGAACTTGTCATTTCAAACGCAAAACACTCGAGTAAGGCGCAATACCATACAATTTGTACATAAAACTTACTAATTGTGGAATGTTGGGTTGATACTGTTGTTGTTGTTGATAAGGCGACTGCGGTAGTTGTTGAATTGGCTGCTGCGGCTGCATTTGTTGCTGAAGCTGCTGAATCTGCTGAATTTGCGGCTGCTGAAGCTGTAGTGGCGGCTGCTGAAGCTGCGGTTGTTGGAACAGCTGCTTAGCCTGTTGCTGTTGTTGTTGTTGATGGTGCTGCTGTTGTTGTTGTTGTTGCAACTGCGTCTGCTGACTGGCGAGCCGCGCGATATCACTCTGTATGTCCTGCAGGCTGGAGTTCATTCTGTAAGTGACGTGCAGTCACATGGTATTGGATTTTAAGCCAATATTATGTTGTGGAGTTGTGATTAGTTTTAGATCGTTAGGCGCTATGTATCGACTAAGACAAGGAGATAGCCGGTAACAGCAGATTATAAATGACTTCTGTTACTATTATACCTAATTATTTTACTTTCATTCCTGAAACAGTGGAATGAAGAAGGCCTACACCAAACTCCATATAACTCTGTTTTCAATATTTTGGCTGACAGGAGAAAAAATATATCAACACTGTGAATAGCAATTATTTCAGCCGAGACATAATAAGTTATCCATGTTGTCAGAACTGTGTCAACTTACTTAGCAATAGATTGCTGGTACTGTTCCAATACTGCGGTGTCCACTGAATCTCGCTGGCTCGGGGGCTCCACCACCATTTCCTAAAGACACGCTCTTTTATGAGTATATCTATATAAACTAGCGGGTAAAATATCTCGTTTTGATTAAGTTATAGATCGTTCAAAATCAATACTCAATTTCATATACATGGTGCAAGGCTTACAGCCACGCAAACTATTTCATACAGATGTGCAATTCTTACACTGTTAAAATGTATGGAAAAGCTGTTTTTTTTTTTTTTTAATAACCGACTGAAAATTTCTAAATTGGTGGGTCTAGAACTCTAGAATAATGTACTGAGTTCGCGATAACTAACAGTTTGCGGGTTGTGTATTCTGCTGTGATATTGAAGAAGGCGACTATACGACCTTTTTGAAGAAGACTATACGACATTTTTTTAAATGTCGTACAGCCGCCTTCTTCCATATCACGGCAGTATTTATACCCTGTCTATTCGGGTGTTTCTTTTCACCTAAGAGATCGACAGAAAAGAAGTTAAACTTAATCAATACGTGATATTATTACTCTATTATTTTAAAATAGCTTAGAACTTTTATAATCATTTTGTTTCCAGTCTTTAACATATATAGGGTGGCGATTAGGTTATCACATTGATTGAAACCACGTATTCAGTACATGATTCTGGAACCCACTGCGTTGAAATTTTTCGTTGGTTATTATTAAAAAAAAACAAAAACTGTTGTTTCCTACAAAAGTGCAATACCTACGTGGTCAAAATGTATGGAATAGCATTTTTTTTTTTTTTTTTATAATAACCGGAAAAAATTTCAACGCAGGGGACCACAGTCATGTCCTCAATATGTAGTTTCAATTAATGTGATAACCTAATCGCCACTCTGTAGATCACGTAAGCAAACTGCTTATCACATACTGTGATCTTCTTGACCGATCTGCATGCAATTTAATCACAAACTCATGCCAATTAATATTTCTCATTCGTGTTCAGTTAATTTTGAAATTATCCCTTTACCGGTTAATTAACAATATTATTACTATCTTAAGCAATGACAGATGCAATGAATCCGAGACTTAATTTTCAAAACGTAAGGTATTACTGAGGCGAAAGGGATTTTTGAAGTTATTCATTAATTTTTTTTTTGGTTGTTCATAGTCGCTCCCACTTGAATGTGGTAATTTAATAAAGAACACGGACTAACCACGCAGAAAAGAATCCCACACAAAATACCAAATGTAATCATTTTCAAACATAAGGTGATCAGTGAAACGTTTACACAATTTACACCCCAATCCTAACAAACACAAAAGCAAAGTGCAACAACTCGTTGCTGTAACTAAACCCGTATCGTTGCATCACTCATACCGACATTACATTACCTGCTGCACCGGTAGGTCCTGCTTGGGTTCGTCGTCAGCCGGAGTGCGCGCACCCTTGCCCTGCAACACGCGCGTGCAACCGACACCGTAACACAAACGTAGCGCAACACTGTTGCAGTGTTGCGTGTTATGACATGCTACTGCATGCTGAATGTTGGTTGGGATATATCGGAGATTGACGAAGCGAATTTTTAAGGACAATATTTTTGTGTTTTTACTGAAGGGGTATAGGGAAACGAGTAATCGTTGTTCCAGTTCAAAAAAGGGATGGCGCTACACGTCCTACATAGCTCCATCTCTTTTTTTTTTCATACTGAAACTACAATGACTGACATTTCCCCCGTGTCCAGTATTCAAGAGTTTCTATAAATGATGAAGTAATCTAAATGATGAAGTAATCTAAACAATACTTTTGGTAAAGAGATATACACCAACCAACGGAGTCATGCCTACAAATAGGTGTAATCTCCTATATATTAATGTGCTTCTCCAAAAAGTGAGTCAAATGTACCGTGAGGTGGACTTGGGATGTTTGACATAATAGGAATCAATTTACCTTCAAACGATTTCTGTAGTACTAAGATCGAATATTAGAAAAATATGATTGCGCTGCAAAATATTCATGAGTTCGATATAATAATGATCGAAAAAAGCTGCCTATTAAACTTTTCTAGGCTTCAAAATAGCTACCGCATTTTAAGCATTTATTATCAAAATTACAAATTGATAAGGCGAATTTTAAATGAGTCAACTTAAATTGATATTTGAGAGTACTTTTATAAATTCAAAATTTAAATGGTTCAATGTTATGTATCGATAAGCCGTGTAAGCGTGTATCGAACTAAAATCTGTACAGAAATAACAATAAAGGAACATGGTAACGAAGTGATTGAAAAAAAAAGTAATAATCAAAAAGGTCTAATCTAATCGGAAAGGGCTCAACTCTTGAACCGGCCACTCACCAAGTTGGCCAACTGGTATTGCAATAACGTATCCTAATAAAATAGAAAGAAAATATAATTTATATATCCGTCGGAAATATTAGAAAACAAATTGAGGGAAGAACATAATATTAGTAACATTGTGCTGTATTTGAACGCATTTTATAAAACAGTTTTTTGAAAATTCCTTTTATAAAATACGTTCTAAAAGTGTGTGTAGTCTGTTAAACAGAAACATTTATTTCAATAACAAATAACTGATGTTATTATTTCTCTACTTTAATCAACAGTTAGATCTAGTTTATTGTCGTAATTAGTTTGATACTACTGATATACTTACTGCAAATTATACTAACACACTAATTTACACTCTGATCAAACTCATTTCCCCCCATTTTTAGACTTCTAATTAAATCTATCTACCAAATATTGTCACTCTCACTCTCAAACTTATAATAATATTACTCAATTCAGTGTGAATGGCGTAAAGACAGAAACACAAGGACGCCAATTCCACGTTTGAAGACAATACAAAACATTTTATTCCATGTACCTCACACACAGGCCGTATGTGTTCAGGACATAAAATTCTCATCAGGGTATTACTCCAATTTAATACTACATCTGAATGTTGTTGAGCATACATTCTTTGTTGCCGTTTAGACGTGTAATAACGAGCGCGTTTGCGTGGGACGTAGCATTGAATAGACCCTGCTCAGGTAATCAATGCAAAGCCACGCTGCGCGCAAAGCGTTCGTAATAGAATACAGAAAAATCCTCGCTAATGCTCGAGCACTTTTCATATTTTCACTGAATAAGTAATTGTGTCAATATTGACTATAAGTATAAAATTTGACGCAGATATCAAGCGTTTATCAAAAGTGATGTCCGCGTCGAATTTCATACCAATATTGATACAATTACTTAATCAGTGAAATTTAAAAAGTGCTCGAGCGTCCGCTTGGTGAAGACTGACCCTAAATGTATGTACAGACGCCAGCAGGTAAGCTACCCGGAACTGTCAAATTTTCCCAATCAACCTTGAACTTAGCGATAAAGTTGAAAATCTATTAAAGAAATTTGACAGATTGTAGTAGCTTGATGTGCTTGCGTCTGTACAACCATCAAAATTAATTTTAGAGTGTATAGAGTTTGACACATTATATTCCAATGGTTTTAGTAATTAGTGCCAACATGAAACGTAGAAATACTGCTAACAATATTCGAAATAGGACCCATTGTTGCAGAAAATAAATTATTGCCCTGATGAGAATCCAATGTCTGCACACCGCACCAAACACCCACCCACATCCCAACCCAACTCACCCTAGTAACAGCCTGTAGAAACGCTTGCTGCCCTAACTGCTGTCTCTGTCTATTCACAGCCATTTCCATACGTCTCTTCTCTTGCTCTATGCGTCGCCGTTTCTCTTCCAGCTTTAGTCTTATGTTATTCAGTTGTGCGGCCATTTGTCCCCCGCTTGAAGTGTTCGATTCGTCGGTGAGGTCTTCGCCATCTGTAATAAGGAGGGTGTCAGTGAGTAGGGTGTGTTTGTGAGAAATGTTCGAGAGATTTTGCTTGGGTAAATCGGATGTATGCTTAGATGTAGCGTGTTTTTGATGATTGGAAATAGGTTTGCTATATTTGTGTGGCGAATTGATTATGTAAGATGTGTTTCGAAGACATGATTAATTCTCTCTATTTTCGCGCTGGAGTAAAGTTATGTTTATGATTAAACATGGGGCTGAGAAATACTATTATAAAACTTATTTCTGAAATAATCCGACATATTCGAACTGAAAACTTCTTTAGGCGCGTTGAGCTATTTTTGGTAGGAGGAAATTTTATGGGTTCGCGTCACGCATCACGCGTCACGCAACAAGCTAATGTGACGAATTTTCACTTCTGTCGGCAGTCTCCATGGCCAATGACACTGACTTATGTTTTTTTTAGTTACGGTTCACCGGAAATCGAATGTATGTAATGTATTACATTCTCTCACAGTCTGTTTACACTAGCGTTTTCACCAGGCAATCATGTGTAGGAACGGGGCGGAGCTTATGACCCAATGTCCCTTCTACCATCGAACCTCTAGACGCACTGCTAGTTTACCATCCATACCTAGTTGCCATTCCACCAAATCGCACTAGGCGCTTCCAGGCATCCTTCATGCGCACGGCAAAAGAGTGGAACTCACTACCTGCGTCTGTGTTCAAGAACGCATACAACCCGAATCTCTTCAAAGTTACGAGTAAACAGGCTTCTTCTGGGTAAGCTCACTCCATCGTAGACTTAGTCTCTGTCACCTCAGACCTAGACTCATCACAAATACAAAAAAAAACTGCTATACTGTAGTTTACGAAATAATATTAAAGTCATAAACATAGACATTTCTAAAGCCCTGTAAAATCTACGGACACGGAACTACTTTAATTACTAAACTAGCTTCTGCCCGCGTCGTGAAATTTCTTGTTTGCCCGACCCACTCCGTCGCATCGCATCGCATCGCCTGCCCGCTTCGTTTTTGTTTTTGCTCGGCTCCTAAGTGCCCTAGCGTGATGCTAAATAGCCTATAACCTTCCTCAATCAATCAATCTGCCTAGCCTTTTCCCAACTATGTTGGGGTCGGCTTCCAGTCTAACCGGATGCAGCTGAATACCAGTATTTTACATAGAGCCTATCTGACCTCCACAACCCAGTTACTGGGTAATACGATACCCCTTGGTAAGACTGGTTGTCAGACTTTCGGGCTTCTGACAATCCATAACGACTGTCAAAGATCCACGAATGACAGCCTGGACCAACGGCTTAACGTGCTTTCCGAGGCACGGAGGAGTCTCGGTATGAAAAGATGGTCACCCATCCACAGACCAATCCCGGCAAGCGTAGCTTAATCTGATGGATTTGACAGGCCAGCTGGCGTGGTTAGTTAAGATACCACCTATCATGCCGCAGGTCGTGGGTTCGATTCCCATCCAGGACAAACATTTGTGTGCATGAACATGTCTGTTTGTCCTGAGTCTGGGTGTAATTATCTATATAAGTATGTATTTACAAAAAAAAAAAAAATTGTGTATGTAGTATATCAGTTATCTGGTTTCCATAGTACAAGCTCTGCTTAGTTTGGGATCAGATGACCGTGTGTGAACAATGTCCTAGGATATTATATTATTATATTATATTATGGATCGACCCGTGCGGCTGTTATTACTTAGCCAGGCTATAACCTTCCTCAAGTATAGATACGCTGTGAAAAGATCGCCGGTTGATTATTAACGCTACTAACTGGGATGATTTTCTTGCTGCATGAACTGTTGTTGCCACGTAGTAGTATTGGCCGGCGGCGTGGCGAACGTCGTGCTCTTGCGCCGCTCGCCCAGCTCCGCGCCGAACTGCGACTGAACACCTGGACATCAACCGACAACCATCACGCACTAAACCGGGCCACTCAACACACATTGGCAGCCTTTCGGGATGTGAAAGTATACAGTAATTATTACTATTTCGAGCTTCTCGCTGCGCTGGGGTAAAGAAAACCAATTGTTAAATATTCATAAGATATCTGCTGTTCCAAAAAGTATACAGTATTTACCCAGACAAAATGCGCTAGTTCTCATAGTAAAAGTTGTTCACATTATAAATACTTTCAGCCCCCCAAAAGGACGCTAACGAGATCATAGCCGTATACTATAACGTATATTGTAGGACATAATTACTCTACAACTAACAGCTACACTTGTAAAAAATTTAGAATTTGGAATATGGGAATATGTGGTCTTTTAACGACAGACTGTAGTAGACTAAATAAGTGCCGTTTATTAATGTTTTTCCGAATACAGTGTGCCGTTAAACTCAAGCGCAATCAAGGCGAACATTCAAAGCGTTACGATTATGGCCGTTTCAATTAAAGTGCCGCAGAAGCGAAGTCACAGGCTAAGGGATGGGAGAACAAGCATGTCGACATACTGGTAATACGTTAAGCTAAGTTACTCTCACGTTTGTATGATGTAACAAGAATGTTTTCCCGTCCGTTCTTCCCAACAAACCTGTCTGGTCACCATTACTCTTGATTTTATTGAGATCGGCGAAGCTAGTTTTGATCGCGTCGCCGTCGGTCGAATCTCTATCGTTTAGGAAGAACCCGCCATCTCCTCCACCTTTACACGAAAACCCGAAGCTTTCTTGTCTTTCTCTTAAAGTAATAGTATCACTGCTCAACTGCCGTCGTATGGGGAAGTAGGGTTCAGGTTCTGTAGTTTGAGGTTGTGAGTTCTGTCGCTCGACTTTCTGTCGGTCTTCCTTTTCGGAGCCGTTTTGGAAGTCGCCGTGGAAGAATTGTATCGAGCCTCGGATGTCTTGGCGGGAGGAGCGGAGAGGAGGGTTGTAGTCGGCGGGAGCTGCGGACCAAATGAAAGCAATATTAATTTACATTTACCTAATTATGGTACTTTTGGCATAATTTTAAGTAAAAAGCGATATTTTCATATTATTATGTCCAATTTTTAGGAAAGTAAGAGGCTGCGACCTTGATGATGGATAACCTTATTAGCGTTCAAATCCCGTTGTTTTTTTTTAATGTGTTATTCGAAAGTTTCAAGAAAATTTCGTTCATACTCAACACTTTCCTGACGACATTTTCCTCATTCCTCCGCATCACATGCTCATACCATGACAACCGATTTCCACACAACTTTTCAGTCACTGGTGTCACTTTTAGACTGATTCTATCCATTCGCGTAATACCACACATCCCTCTTAGCATTCTCATCTCGGCTGCATGCAATTGCCTTTCATTCATTCTTTTTATGGCCCAACATTCTGATCCATACAAGACAGCAGGTCTAACCATTGTTTTATAAATTTTCCCCTTGAGTTTAAGGGGACTGCGGGAGTCGCAGATTGTTCCCGTGACCTGCCGCCATTTCATCCATCCAGTGTTAATTCTGTGCTTAACAGGAAGTTCTGTGCCTTGAAGGACATTAACAGGACACAATAGAAGTTTTATTGTTATTATATATAGTTTCCTTCGATTATAATTAAAGTAAATCATTTTTTTGTTTTATCTACACCATGCTATAAACCCTGTATAAAAGATTCTGAAACAGTTAGCTTATTGCCAACATTAAAACAACCACTGTCATAGCAACCATAATATCATCGAAACGAGTGTTATAATCAATCAATCTACCTAGCCTTTTCCCAACTATGTTGGGGTCGGCTTCCAGTCTAACCGGATGCAGCTGAATACCAGTATTTTACATGGAGCGACTGCCTATCTGACCTCCACAACCCAGTTACTGGGTAATACGATACCCCTTGGTAAGACTGGTTGTCAGACTTTCGGGCTTCTGATGACCCGTAACGACTGTCAAAGATCCACGAATGACAGCCGGGACCAACGGCTTAACGTGCTTTCCGAGGCACGGAGGAGTCTCAGTATGAAAAGATGGTCACCCATCCACAGACCAACCGCGGCAAGCGTAGCTTAACCTGATGGATCGACCCGTGCGGCTGTTATTACTTAGCCACGAGCTCCTCTGTTGTACTAAATTTAATTATGCAACTCCCCACAGAGTACTCTTTTAAATAAAGGGTGACTGGTAATTAGTGACCGATACACTACAAATCGCGAAAAAAATCAGCTGTTCCCACGAGTTATGCGAACATAAATGTAGGGAACAGCAGATATTTTTTCGCGATTTCAGGTGTTTTGTCCCATAGTAAAAGTTGTTTGTTATCACGAGTTATGCGAACATAAATGTAGGGAACAGCAGATTTTTTTTCGCGATTTCAGGTTTTGTCCCATAGTAAAAGTTGTTTGTTATCACGAGTTATGCGAACATAAATGTAGGGAACAGCTGATTCTTTTTGCGATTTCAGGTTTGGTCCCATAGTAAAAGTTGTTTGTTATCACAAGTTATGCGAACATAAATGTAGGGAACAGCAGATTTTTTTCGCGATTTCAGGTTTGGTCCCATAGTAAAAGTTGTTTGTTATCACGAGTTATACGAACATAAATGTAGGGAACAGCTGATTTTTTTTCGCGATTTCAGGTTTGGTCCCATAGTAAAAGTTGTTTGTTATCACGAGTTATGCGAACATAAATGTAGGGAACAGCTGATTTTTTTTTCGCGCTTTCAGGTTTGGTCTCATAGTAAAAGTTGTTTGTTATCACGAGTTATGCGAACATAAATGTAGGGAACAGCAGATTTTTTTCGCGATTTCAGGTTTAGTCCCATAGTAAAAGTTGTTTGTTATTATGAGTACATACAATCACGTGTTTAAGTATCGGTCACTAATTACCAGTCACCCTATATAGGCAACTCCTTTGCTTTTTCGATCCCTTTCTTACTAATCCACATCCACTCACACACACCCCCACACTCCACATCTATCCTTTTTATCACTTTTCATTTTATCTTTTCTTGTTTTTTTTCTAAATGATTTATTTGTTGTCCATATAACTCTGCAAAAATGAAAATAAGTTCTCGTTAATTAGACAAACTCTCTTTACAAGGCACCCATGAAAGGGTTGGGCCTAGCACCTTTAATACAAGTTGTCTTGTCAACTTAGCAAGGGTGCTAGAGTCTCCAAACATATAGTATATAACGACTCCATCTTTTTGTTTGTAACCTAATGTTGTTCAAATGTACACCTTTTTATTGCAAATAAATTATTATTATTATTTTTGGTAAACAAGTTTTGTTTCTTAGCTCTTTGGCTAGTTTAAGCTACATTAACGGGCCCAAGCCAAGTCAATGTAGCGTGTGTGGTGAATTTTATTATAAAGAATTAGGAGAGGTTTCGTTTTCTTCAATTTGCATAAACTTTCTCACTATTCTGCAGGTGTTTAAGATTGCGGCTTTTTGAAGTGTAATGTAAATCGCGTCTTTCAGGTCTATTAGTTTAAGGCTATGGTGGAGGTGATTGGGTATAACACCCGTCGTGGAGACAACAATGGGTACTATGTACACTTTTTCCTGTCTCCAAATTCTGGTAACTTCTTCCTTCAGTTCAGCGTATTTACTGATTTTCTCACCTATTGTTTTTTGTAAATTATGGGTATTATCTATAAGGTATGTGACTTTATTAACTTTATCTTTAAGGGTTATATCTGGTCTATTGTAGTGAACAGTCCTGTCAGTTAGTATGGCGCGATCGTAGCAGAGTTTGTGTGTGGTACTTTCTAGAACTGTTTGTGGTACATACTTCTAGTAAGGAGTGTTTGTGTCTTGTATGAGTTTATATTTGAGTGCTAGTTTCTGATGGATGACATTTGCTACCTGATTGTGCCTGTGTGTATAGTCTGTTTGTGTGAGTGTTGTGCATGCCCCTGTTATGTGTTGTATGGTCTCTGGTTGGCTGTGACATTTGCGGCATTTATCGTTCCTTATCGTGGGGTCTTTTATAATATATTTCCTGTAGTTTTTAGTATTTATAATCTGGTCCTGTATTGCTATAATAAAACCCTCGGTTTCCGGAAATAAGTTACCGATTTTAAGCCATTTATTGGATGCTATTGTGTCTATATGAGATTGTTCAAGGTCGTGGGGGTGACGTCCATGTAACACTTTCTTTTTCCAGTCTTCTAATTTTTGCTTATGTGGGTCTTCATTGCTAGTGTGTTGTGTATCTATCTGTTCGTGTAGATTAAGTGGGGTGTAATTGATATCATTCATAACTACGGCTTTATGAATGTTGCTTGTGTGTGATTTAGAATGAAAGAATGTTCTTAGTTTGGCTATCTGTTTCTGCCAAAGGTGATGGACATCTATAAGGCCTCTCCCTCCGTATTGCCGTTTGATGGTCAGTCTTTCTATTGCAGATTTAGGGTGAAGGTTATTGTGTTTAGTAAGTATGGTGCGTGTTGTTCTCTCTATTTGTTGTATGTCAGTTTTTGACCATTTGATCACTCCAAAGGAGTATGTTAATATCGGGATGGCATAGGTGTTCAACGCTTTTATTAAATGTTTTCCGGAGAGTTGAGTTTTACATACTGCGACCACTCTTCTTTTGTATTCTAAGTTTAATGTGTATTTTATCGCTGAATGATCTAGTCCCTTGATTTGCCTGTACCCTAAATATTTATATAAATCTTATTATTATTATTATTAATCATACAGCCACATTCTCACTACTCAATTCGTGGTATCTTTATGAATTTCAAAAAAAGATCATTGTCATGCACGCGCGTTTCACTACCCCAACGCCCGTAATTTAAAAAAAAACTTATACATACTTTGTTTGTATTAGATACTCAGCAATTAAACGTTCCATGAATTTAATTTACATAGAGTTCTTACAACACTGTACAACACCCTATGGTTTCAGAACCTTTTAATAGAGGATTCATATCACGGATGTAGATAAAGTCTTGTATGCAACTGTACATAATTAGGTATTAAAATACTTATGTGATACTATTATCACACTCGTGTTTTAATACCCCTACTACAGTTGCATAAATAACTATTTACTTTCATATCAGTAAACATATAAGCCCGTCAGCGTTAACCATGCTACCACAGGGTAAGCCAAATGTACATTTAACATAAACAATGAAGGTTTTCATGGAAATTCACGCCACCAGCTGGCGCCACTTTGACAAGAGGTTTCCCATTTCACTGACTTATAAACCTATGGACTTGCCATACCTACAAAATTAGCGTGCAGACCTACAAAAATCGGACATTTAAGATGGCCCCTTACGTAAGGTTGTAACTGCGAGTGCAAGAGAGAGAGAGAGCAAGCAACCGTTTGACAGCATATCTACCAATCATCACCACAAAACTCGGCACTCAACATGGCGACCGGTCACGCATAGACATTTTGACGTCACACAAAAGTGTTGGCAAATAAATTTGACAACACTTTTGTACTAAAGTCCTAACTAAAGTCCTTGACAAACATTTAGATGTCTCTCTTTTCATATGCAGCTCTTGATTAGTTAAAAAGAAACAAAACGCTTTGTGACATGTGTGTGTCGATATGGTAGATATTTGTATAACTATTCTTCCTATAGTTACTATCGTAGAATATGCCATAGCTTTCCTATCTGAATGACCCATTTCGACAATGAATATAAAACATATAATGACATTCATCATTCCTTTCATTAATTCATTCGTTCGTCATTCAGTCACGACTAAAGTAAATATAGGCGCTTTGACACTTGACCTGACGTGTAAGTACTGCAGTATTCACTACATTGAGATAAAAGAACTTGGATATGGCATATTCTACTATAGGAAGATTAATGTTTCTTTTTCTCTCAAGAACTGCTTATGAAAAGAGGGACATCTAAATGTTTGTCAAGGACTAAATTTGGCAACAATCTTGTGTGACGTCAAAATCGTGTCTATGCGTGACCGGTCGCGATGTTGAGTGCTGAGTTTTGTGGTAGATGATTAGTAATGTGCTGTCAAATATTTGTTTGCTCTCTCTCTTGCACTCGCAGTTACAAACCTACGAAAGGCGGCCATGTTGAGTGCCCGATTTTTAGCCGACTTCCAAAAGGAGGAGGTTCTCAATTCGTCTGTATGTTTTTTTTTTGTATGTTTGTTACGCGATTACTCAAAGACGGATGGACCGATTTAGAAAAATCTTTTTTGTTTGATAGGGTATACTTCCGAGGTGGTCCCATATAAATTTTATTAACTTTGCTTGGGGAGTTTTTGAGTTAGCTTCAATAATGCGTATATTTCCCACTTATTTTATGTGGATGATGTGATGGTGTTTTAATAACTTCCTATCACTGTTATTTACATGGCTATATCTACAATTATTGTGCTCAATTATGTATTCGCATTAGTGTGGGGTAGGTTCCACAACTAAAAAGTGAAAAATAAAAACTTTTTAGCAAAAAATAAAACCGACTTCCAAAACAAAACACTACAAAGTGAAAAATAACTTTAATTTCGGAAGTCGGTGGCAAAAAACGAAAATACAAAACCCAAGACACCGACTACCGAAAATAAAGTTATTTTTCACTTTGTAGTGTTTTGTTTTGGAAGTCGGTTTTATTTTTTGCTAAAAAGTTTTTATTGTAGGTATACACGCTAATTTTGTAGGTATGGCAAGTCCATAGGTTTATAATTCAGTGGTTCACTAGGTGTAGTGTACGTCATTTCAGAAAACCCTCATTGTAAATACTGTTTTAATATTTAATTTCACCAACCACCATCCCAAACTCACCAGACGGCGCCGAGATCTTCCTAACATTCGCCACCGTAGCCAATTCCTTCTCGGGGTTCCGACCAGCGAAGTGCAGCCTATCCTGTGAGCCGCCAAAGTTCTCCACAGTCAGTTGCGAGTCGTCGCTGATGGAGGAGCGACGCGAGCGACGGCCGGCGAACGACGCGTCGCGAGTGTCCATCCAGTTTGATGGCCGGCCAGCCGCCGTCAAGTTTATTTCTATAACAAGAGTAATACAGGGTTATTGGTAAAACACCAACAACCTCATTAAGGGGTCATTGTACTCATCATTATGAACAACTTTTACTATAGGACCAAACCTGAAATCACGAAAAAAAAATCAGCTGTTCAGTACATTTTGACGAATTTTGCGAACATAAATGTACTGAACAGCTGCTTTTTTTTCGCGATTTCAGGCTTGGTCCCATAGTAAAAGTTGTTCATAATGATGAGTACAATGACCCCTTAAGAGGTTGTTGGTGTTTTACCAATAACCCTGTATATGTAAGAGTAATATATCAATTATATTTGATGTTCCCGATGACGGGCTACAGGTTTTATAATTTTAAAAGATTTTTTTTAAATTCCTATACAGTGCTCTCTCGCTAATCCGCCACCACAAAATCCCAACCATCGGCGGATTATAGTGTACCAGCAGCGCCCCGCAGTTTCACCCGTGTAAGTCTACACCCCTGTAGGAATATCGGGATAAAAATAGTATCTTATGTGTTAAATCCAGGTTATAAACCATCTGTGTGCCAAATTTCATCAAAATCCGTTCAGGAGTAAGTGTAACAAACATCTATCCATCAATTCATCCATCCTCACAAACTTTTACGTTTATAATGTTAGTAGGATATGAACAACAAATTACGGACTAAGTATCGCTGCTTTGCATGAATACCCCGCACAAACCAAAATTTTGAAATTACTGGTTTATAACACAGTCAAATGCAAAATAGTCCTTATTTCATGGAAGTAAGACTCACATTCATAACGGCAAAACCGCCGATTATGCCGTTATGAATGTGAGTCTTACGGACAGTAATTTCAAAATTTTGGTTTGTGCGGGTATTCATGCAAAGCAGCGATATGTAGTTGCTGCTTACGACCGTGCGGTGAAGGACAGAACTGTGTACGGTCATATGCATGAAAAAGACGGTAGACGGCAGATTATTGAGCTGAAGATTTAGAATAACAGTGGATTACAGAGTATGATCAGAGACCAGTCTCTGGTAAAAAACGGCGGATTATAGTAGTTGTCGGATAGACGAGCGGCAGATTAGAGAGAGAGAGAGAGAGAGAGAGTATCCATAGTTACAACTATGGATTACTTCAAATTCTGAAAGACGGCTGAAAAAATATCAAAAGTAACTAATAATAAGATTTTTAATTTGTTAGACTAAAATGTCAAAACGAAAAAAAAAAGGTCGACCGCAGCTGTCATTTTGGTCTAGCAAATTAAAAATAAGAGTTCATTATACCATTTTCATCATCCCTCCTTGCCATAGCGGCGAGAGTAGTGACATGTCTCGGCCTGTGCACGACAAAGTCGTCTCGAGCCGGACTGGCCGACCGTCGCTCTGGTGTGGAGCTAGACGACCGACACGCCATTCGCGACCGGTTGCTCAGCGACGATGGAGAGCGGGGAACTGTGCAGATGAGGGTTAAATTATTATTGTCTAACTTTGAAGAATGGTGCGATCAGGCTTAAAAAGATTTGTTTTCAAATATTGTCCAAAAAGTATCGTTGACATCAAACAACAGTGATAAAGATCTTTGAAAGATATTTAAATATTAAATAATCAATATGTTGCAAAACTGTATTTTAGTAACAGAGATATTGGTATTTTTAAGCCTGATCGTGAAACATAACAAACAACAAATACATTCAGCATTCAAGAAAAAAAAAAAAACATCTATTTTAAAAATCACACAACACCTAGAAATCATAAAAACAATAACTTACTTGACCAACAATCTATGCAAAAAAAAAAGAAAAGTAAAACATTTTTTAACTCAACTTTTTAACTTACCCATTCCCTTTAGAGCACGCAGTTTTATTAGTATAGCTAATCAAGTCTTACTTATAAACAAAACATTATGGCCACATAAGGCACCAACGTGAACTTAGTCTATGATCAACGCGCTTATTTGGCGTGGCTTCTACCAAACTTCACGTCCGTCACGGCGGGATACTTTCGACTCGGGCTCGGGATTTGGGCCAAAGTTATGCCCTAGAGTCAAAATATCCCCCTTTGACTCCAGGGCATAACTTTGGCCCAAATCGAGACAAATGTTTAAACTGCCCGTCGTGTCGCGACGACACAGCCGAACGTCGTATTTTCTTCGGTAACTAATAGTTGGCGATATAGACGTACTTGCAAAACTATTGTGTGAATTTAATGACAGTAAACAGAAGTCTCGATTTTGGCCTAGAGTCAAAGTAACCCGCCATGACGATAATAATATTTTGAGTTTCTGTAATACTCTGTCTATTCTACAGAACACGGCCATAAATAGATAGAGTTTTAGAAAACGTCATCTTCGTAGATCGTCGTCTCTGTTAATCATTACTTGCGAGAAGTATATTTCTAAAGCGCGTGGCCTGCGCTTCACACCGCGTACTATAGTGCGCATACTTCAGTTCACACCGCGTACTATAGTACGCGCGCAAGTGCTAGTCACCGCCTGAGGTATGTGAGCGGTGAAACGGGGGAGGTAGACAAACGTCAAGCTAACTCAGTCTGGCAATCTTGTCAATCGCGCCCTCCCCCGTCTCACCGCTCACATACCTCAGGCGGTGACTAGCACTTGCGCGCGCACTATAAGCGAAACGAAAACGGAAGTATGAATACACGTGGAGAAAAGCTAATGACGCATCGAGCTTTAAGCGCAGGCCACACTGGGAACGAAGCTGTTTTACTATAGTAAAACTTGATAGCCTATGTCTACTGTGCTGGCATCACTACGTCATAGCTGGGAGCCGTGAGGACATAACGTCATTGACTCCAAAGTGCCTCAAGAAAGCATTAAAGAATCCCATGCAAAAGCGCTAGTTCCGAAGCCCACAAAACCATGTAAAAAGTGTTTTATTAAAGTTAATATAAAGCTCAATATTAAGTGAACGTGAAATAAATATAACTCACATTTAGAGGTACACCCTATAACACAAATAGACATTCCAATGTAATACATTTATTACGACATTTTATTTGACACTCACACACACACGCAAACGAAAAGAAACACAACAACTAAACGCATTTGACACTATGTTTTTTTTGTGGGGAAGGCGAGTGCACACTTAGTATTCTAGATAACTGTGATGAATAGTTGTGAGAAGAACTCTTTGTAGGTGTGAGAAGAACTTTCACAGTAGTTTTGTATTTACATAAGTACACAATAATATGTTTTTAATAACATCGTTATGTTTATATAATTAGCATATTTTGATAATAATGAGTTGTACGTGATTTTGATCCCATGCCTAAATAGATTATGTATCAAACAAGATAATGCTGAGTCAATAATCAAACCCGCGTATTTACCAAAGGAATTTTAAAATACCCCGAAATAATGACTTATGAGAAGAACATTCTTTATTTGAAAAAAAAAGAACAACCAGAAACCAATTGAAGACCCCCTCTTATAGCAGTACTAGCTTTTGTCCGCGGCTGCGCCCGTGTGGAGGTCGAAAATTATCCCACGGAAACGTACTACCGAGATAAAAAGTAGTGTCCTGATCTAGATCAAGGTCTACTAGTATAATATTAGTTAGGATTATTTTAATCTTACTTGAGTGTGGGAAAGAGATGGAGCTAGACATCCTGTACAGCTCTCATTTCTTTCTCAAACAGAAGTAACATTAAAATAATCCTGCTATATTAGTTCTCGTATACTACTATACTGTTGGATAACGATACAATGAATCGTGACACCTAAGCACCTAGAAAGTGTTGCACAGCCTTCCCCTGTAGTAAGAAGCAGTCTCAACACGGTGACGTCACCGACAGTGTGCAACAGGTACCTGCGAAGGGCGGCAGCGTTGTGTCGTCGTGTCCGGCGCGCAGCTGCGGTATAGGCACCGGCGCGGGCGGCGGCAGGCTGCGCTTGTGGCGCACGCCGTGCGCGTTGCCGCCCCCCGCACTGCCCGCGCCCCCCTCGCGCCCCGCTGCGGACACCACACCCGCTCAGCACGCGCGCACTATCACCCTGTCTTGACTACGCCGAGTGTCACAACATACACCCAACCATATGTTCCAACAACACATTACTTCGTGTTTGTGCTACCTCATGAGATATAGATATGCATCCAATAAATATATTTGTGCGACGCGCTCGTGTACTTTTAATTCAATACAACCCATTATAATGCGAAGCGGTATAGGCTCCGAGTTGCAAAAGCAAGACAGGGTGACAAACATTAGGAACGAAATTTCATTCAGCGAAGCGTTCATTCGTTTATATACTAATTCAAACTTACCTCACACACGCATGTAACGATATAATAAAATAAAGTGTATTGTACACGTAATTTAATAACAAATACATCAATATTCAAGTAAACATATTGACAATTTGGTCTTTGGTAATAGTAACCCCAAATGTGCCTAAAACTTAGTATTGCCAGTAAATAAAATGAAAGCATTATTAAACCATTTTTCTGTGTAGGTTTAAATTTTTAATTTCTAATATTAGTAGGCAAAGAATCTTTGATATTATGACCACATACTCCCATTACTATTTAGCATGCAATAAGGAGGGTATAATTTGGATCAGCGGGGTTGGGTTTTGTCTCATAACTCACCACTTCCGGGGTATTTAACAGATTTGACCGGATGAACTTCTAGCATATTGAAGAGATCGGCGAGCATTGCTATTAAATTTTGACGCATGGACCTGAAAACAAGCAATCACAAAATCAATGAAATGTGACTCTTCCTCCTTTTTCTAACACCAATGACTCCAGAGCTACAAACCACCAAGATCACATGCAAAATGAACACAACTTTTAAAACACTGCCATCAACGAGTCACACAAATCTAAGTACCAAATCACACCAACCCTCTCATATAGGTAACATCCTCAGGCATCATATGGAACACATTATGTGGCAGGGCCGTCCTACAGAACTCGTGGACCAGCATAAGATTATGAAGACAGTCTTGTATGGACGCCATGCGGCCCACGCGCACAGCCGTCCGAGGTATCGCGTCCGGACAATAGAAGGAGATCAACGCCGCTAGCGCAGTGCCGTCGCAGATTTCTTGGAGACTTTTCAACATCGGAACATGCGATGATGTGTCCTCCTGGAATGTAGAAAAGTTTTTCGTTAATGGCAGTTTAGCCAAAAATATTTGAAAAATAAAGAGATCAACTTTTAACTTTAATTGGTAGAATTCTGGATCAATTCGAAAAACATTGGGATGTTTTGGACTTGGAGTTGTGCTCGAGATATCAATCAAATCATGCCGTCGTCAATCGACGTACTTACTGTGCTTGTGTAAAGCTTATGTACAGGAAACGTTTTTAAGCAGTGCGCAAATTTTCACAGGGTGTTTTACCCATGAATATGAACAACTATCACTATGGGACCAACTCAGACATCATAAAAAAAAATCCACTGTTTCATGCATTTTGGTCGAGTATTGAACTTTTGTATGAAACAGCTGATTCTTATTTCGTGATTTCAGAGTCTCAAACTGTGACTAAGGCCTGTGTTCACGAACATTCAAACTACCGGTTAGATAGATAAACGGTTGGTTTATGTCAAATTTGTAAGGAAATTTTACACAAACCAACTGTTTAAATATCTAACCGGTGGTTTGAATGTTGGTGAACACAGGCCTAAGTAACATCCAGGTTTTCAACCCAGGCTAGGTCAGAGTTCGCGTCATGTAAGTTTGCCGCTCTGAAGTAGTCTACAAATGATTGCGCAGTAGTCAATATCATGCCATATGCATCGGAAAGCCTGGTTTCAGAGCGGAAAACATACGTGACGCGACCTTAACTTGCCGTCACAGGCAAATACATCACGCGTCAATCGAGAAATGGGTTAAATGGATGAAAGATAAGATTTCACTGACAAACCCATTGAACACGTACCTCGGCCTTATTAAGCGCAGCACAGGCGGCGTTGATCCAGCATAATAGCCCGTCCTCGTGCGGCGCGCCGGTCGTGTTGCTGAGCGGCGAGCCGCCCGCGCCGAACCGCTGCGCCGCCGCCGCCACGCGGTCCGGCGTCACCACCTCACGCGCGTATAGCACCATCAGTGCTTCTATCACAGACATGTGACCGCTCTGGAATGATAGGGAACATTTTGTTAGATATTTGTCATTGATTCTACTTTTTTCCTCATATCAACAGGGAGTATATGAGAATAGCTCATGCCGTCGTAAACATTTCAGCAAGTCTGCATAGTGGTGGGCTGTCTAGATAGCACCGAATGTACATTTAAGAGCGTTCACGCCGCGCGGGCTGACAACGTCGCATTTCTAGAGGTTTTTGTGATTATTTTATTCAATTTAAATTAAAGTACTATATTTTTTCAGTCAAATACATAGATCGTCGTATTTTATAATATTATTTTTAACTATTAGTCTATTGTAAATAAAAATATTTAAACGTAATACTTGAGAAGAGGCTAGGCAGATGGATGGCACGAAGAGGCATTTTTAATGCACTTCATTTATGGTGGATGATGGGAATATAGCTCATAGTCAGATTCGGAAATCAAAACAACCTATCGTGTGGCACCTGATGAGAGAACAGCAATTTTATATCCCAAAGCGTCAAAGAATCAATGATCTATCACGAGAGCAAAAATAACATCAACCTGTTCATAAAATAAAAATAAAAAAATATTTCAGATATCATGATCCATATAAATGTATAACAAGATTAAAAAAATTACAAAAATAGTAATTAAAATTGAAATTAAAATGAAAATGGAAATTAAACTTCCAAAAATGGAACAACAATAATATACACTACAACAGCAGCATAGATTGTAGCATAAATTGTCAATAAATAATTTAACAACAATAATTGTGCATAGTGAACAAGTATCACTTTGTTCCCTATGTCTTGTTGATCGCTTTAGATATGTTTACATTTCATTTGCTAACATCTAACATCAGTCGCTTGACCAAGTTTCCAGTTGTTTATCAACACCTACATTCACGGCTGAGAAAATAATGGATTACTGTGTCATTTGTGTTTTCACCCTCAAGGAAAATGTGCACAGATACAGTAACTGTCACCTGTATAAATGCTATGACAATAGATGACGTAATGCGTTTAATTCCAGATATAAACTGTTTATCATTCTCCACGATATCTGTAGGATTAACATTCCCTAGAACGCTGTTTATTTTTGTGATCATTGCTTAATGCCACGTGAGGCCTGATAGCATCGATGGCTTGTCGGGGTCTCGCTCACACTTTATGCAAAGCACTTGGAGAATCTAATCCAAGTAGGGCTTAGGAGTTTTAATTGGCTGTTACGTTAGTTTAGCTTCGAAGACTTCATTCACTCTCTGAAAGCTGGATGGCAAAAACGAATCGAATGTGTACCACTTGTTTAGGTACTTATAAAACTTATATTTTTTATTTGTCTGAGGTACATTGCTGTATCAGATATGCAGAAAACAAACATCGTAACATCCAACGTTAGCTCATCATAATACTTGCATGATATCTATAAATATTTTCTTACAATTTGCATTGATAAGATAAAAGTCAAGTCTTATCGTCCAAATTACAGTTTCTTCTATTTAAATATAGGACAGTAGCAGTTTATAGGACCTCAAAATGAATATCAAATTCCAGTTAATGTGTAAAGCACAATACTGCCGTCGTAAGCAAAAAGGGCACAACTAACATTAAAAAAAAAATTGAGTTACATACATATTTAGAATCAGAAAAAAAAGGCTAATCTGCTCAATTTTTTGTAGATTTAAAAAAAAAATGTTAGTTGTGCCCTTTTTTCTTACGACACGGCAGAATATGACAGTCATGCAGTCTATCATACCTTATTAGATTTCCAACACGATGGTCAGTGCCTAGAACTTAATAACCTACATAGCCCACAAGTCAGGCATTTGCCAGTTAGTTCTTGTCAGCGAAATAATGGGTCCTTATTGACGATGCCATGCACTAGGTGTCGGAGCGAAGTCCGCAATAATGCATAAGTAATGACTGGTAGCCGCTCCGTTATAGACAACGCTTAGTAATCTGTTTACTTGACTAAACCAGCTCAGCCTGTTACTATATATACGTGCTAGGATTTCCAATCAAAATAACTGATATATTCCGCGTTTTCCTTTCATTTACGCTATTCGACGTGTAAAGTGGTGTTCTATAATGGTGGTATCCAGTATCCACTTACTGATGAGTGCATGGTATAGAAGGTATAATAACATAGCACGATTCTCAAAGAACTAACACTAAGACAACCGACAATAGGTTTTTAATTGTTTCAGCATGGCGTTCAATGGCACTATTGTTCATGGTAGTGGAATCAAGTCATTCTTCAAGGAGTGTTGACTGTTTTTAGACAGCATCTAGACGTCTAGACACCAACTAGTCCAGCCTTTTACTATAGTTTGACCGCTACCGCTGTATCGCCGGGGTGGGACGGCATGAGCGTTGACGAACGAGCGGCCTGCACTGCCCCCCGTCTCGCCGCTTACGTACCTAAGGCGCGGTACAGCGGTATCGGTCAAACTATACCAACGTCTATTAGAGATCTTTATATAACTGGCTTCTGCCAGTGGGAGCTAACTATATAATAAAACATATACAGGGTGTAAGTGTAAACAGTGTCAACCTTTTAACGGATCATTGTACTCATAATTATGAACAACTCGAAAAAAATCAGTTGTTCCCTACATTTTGACGAATTATGCGAACATAAATGTACTGAACAATTGATTTTTTTTTCGCGATTTCAGGTTTGGTTTCATAGTAAAAGTTGTTCATAATGATGAGTACAATGACCCCTTAACATTTTGCCACTGTTTACACTTACACCCTATATATCGCAGCACTCGACAATAGTGTAGCTTTCCATAGAAGAACGAATTTTTTTTTTTTTTGTAATCACATACAATATTTTAGATTTATATGTAAAGGAATTTATAGAGTAGTTTTCGGGGACCTTCTTTCATTTGTGTACGACAAAGATGCCGAAACCTTGTGTAAGTTCATAGATACATACCATTTTGAGAGGATTAGTTTGTATGAGCACAGTTTCGGTGAGCGCGCAATCAGGCGGGTCGGGCACATGCACGCCCTTCCTCGCGAAGGTCTGGAGTATGTTCCAGTGGTTCAGACTGTGGTAGTTGGGGTCGGAGTACATGTTGGCGAGCGCTAGGCAGTACAGCTCGGCGTTCGCCAGACCGCCAACTATAGGCGGCTTGAGGTGTTCTTGGTCCTGGAATTGAAAAGTTTGGAGGTTAGTGTCTTTGCAAGATTCTTGTAATGAAAATTCATAAGAATTTATACAGAACAATGTAGGATGTGGCTATGACACAGGTGATGGGTCTCCACATACTGCCTCATAAACGTGCAGCCCAAAACCTGTCTATCATAAAAAGGTAGTCTGCGAGCTATTTGCGCTGTAAGTAGAAGTATTAGAAGAAATAAAAAACGAAAAAATGCGTGTATTTATAGTGGGTTACCCAAATATTAGGATATAGCTACCATTGCAAGCGTAGCATGACCACTTCTATCTCCACGTAGAATAGACACATATCTTTCTATACAAAGTGACATTTCGTTTCTCCATTTTTGACATCGCAGCGTAGAAGTCCTTCTACAATTTGTCATTTTGTCTTTCGTTTATAACGATCGCTGTCCAAGTCCTTTATTATGTAGACTATTTCGGAAGGAAATTTTCTATTCAAACTGTCAAAATCACACAGACAATAAAATTGTCTAGGGTAGTGAAGACAATTTGGAATTTGTAATCGCCATGCTAAAGACAGTACAAACTCCACTCAATGGCCGCAAGGTATATAAGCCACAAAATCATGATTTTACAGGAGAGCGTTTGGAACGCAAAACTGTGATAATTAATAGAAGAACAAGCTATCTTCTTCCGTTTCACATCATTTAGTTATTATTAGGGCATTAAGTACCAAGAAAATTGTTAAGGCCCATTACTGTAAAACATATTTTTTTCTCCAAAATAGGTAATTTCTTTTCTTTTATTTTTTTTACGTATAATTATTAATATTAGTAAAAACTGGGAATTAAACAGAAAAAATAATCCTATAATAAAACAAAGAAGAAAAAGAAGAGAAGAAGATAAGTCGAGTTATGTAAAAAAGTGAATTTCGTAAAAAGTGCAGTTGACTCTTTCTACTTTGTTGCCGATTTAATGTCTACACGGAAACGTCATTTTTGTCTATTCTTCCGTCGAAAAACCTCATTCTATTGTGGTCATGCTACTCGTGCTGATCATAAAGTTCAGGATAAAAGAGGCTTAACGGACCAGTTTGCATGCATCTTGCGCAAATCACTGAGATTTAGTATATACAATGGTAATCCTATTCTTACACCATTGATTATTACCTACATGAAGTCAATAAAATACCTGCAGACATCTCAATAGCTTGCAAACGAGACGAAATGCAACAGACGTCATGCAACTTACAACTGCATACGAATTGATACAACTTAATTACAAAATGACCGAATAAAACCACAAAGCCGCAGACAGGCGCGACGCAACGGACGCGATTCTGGTAAAACAATTTCCATTAAGTTTTCATAGAAATTATTCTACAAGTCAAGAGTCGCGTCGCCCCTGTCTGCGGAGGCCTTAACGAAATGCATTTATTTGCACAAAAAACGCAACAGTTCACAGGATGGGCTGTAAGCGCACTTTACGACAGGCTGTCTAAACTTAGTCTTTGATCTAGTAATAATACTGTCGTTGAAGTTCCAGCTCTAAACGAGAACTAGGTCTTGGCACACAGATAACTGCGGAACTTGAAACTTCATGTAACTTTCCCTGGAGCTGAATATATGCCGCTTCTTGAGGTAGGCCGAACTTGTAAGATTCTTTGCAATCTTTGGTCTTGAATTTGGCTAGTTAAAAACTAATTATAAATCTGAGACGATATACTAGTTTTACAAGTATTCTTGTTTCAATAATGGGCCTGCTCATAACCTCGATCTTTCCTGGAAAAGGATGTATGAGGTCTACGGTGGAACGATCGTATTCAGATGATGCTTGTTCACTCTTGCTGTTAGATGTTTAAATATTAGAAAGATGGACTAGGTTCAACTTAATAAAGACCGAAGACAAGTATGAGCCGCTCAGGTGTCAGTTCAAAATGTTTCTCAGGAATTCGAGTAATTTTGGAGGGTCTAAAACAAATTCCACACTACGACGGAGTTCGTCATAATAACAGACATGAATTCTAATAAAAACGTTCGCAATGCACACAATGTTGGGAGCGCTGATGAGCCCTGAATCTAGAATTCTAGATCAATGTTAGGTCACGTCCTATTTTTAACAGAGCCAGCTACTTAGCAGTACTTTAGTTCAGTGCTTTTAAGTATCTTCCCGATAGAGATAGCCTTCTGATAGTGTTTTATGGATTTCATAGGTGTTTATGGCCTGAATTGACGCAGATTTATTGGGGAGAACAGAGCCATGAAATGAAACAGCATCGCAAACTTACTTACTTTTTAAGCCACTTCTAAAAAAGGAGGTGGTTATCAATTCGGATGTTTGTATTTTTTTAAGCAAAAGTGTTATGAATTAAGGTGACATGTAAAAGGCGAACTGGGCGGGAATAAGAAACAGAGTCAATTACTTCCACATGTGAAAAAAGAGAGCGCAACAATGCGCTGAAACTAAAATAAAAGCGCCAAACCAAATATATATTGTTAAAAAATTAATTATGTTGTCTATCAAAAATATTTTCAGCCAGTTTTCATTTACCTAAATTACTTAGGATTGTAGAATTACAGAAAAAAAAAGTAGAGGTCTTTTCGGAATTAAATTCTATCGAGGAAATTTAACCCAAATGCGTTTTCCTTCAGTCGGAGTATTAATCAAATAGTCAATAATCATATAACCAAAATTTAAATCGATACATGATGTAATACTGAAATAAGTGGTTACGAAAAAAAACCCCAATTTATTTTGGTCTCGCCTTAACACAGTCATGTTATTTTTGCGCCATAAAATACGAATGTCAAGGACAAAATTGTACCATTTAGAGGCATCATTTGTAAACAATAATATCATTAGAAAAACGTGAACTTCGCATTATTTTAAAGGAGATTCTCAATGTCAATATCGCTTGTATAAAAACAGTATTAAACACGTTATGGAATCGCAAATTACAATAAATCTTCATAATAGACCTCCTGAAGAATCTATTAATAAACATAAATAATTTAAGGTGTGTAAATGCGTCACAGAATGGGGTGAACACATTAACCTTGGTAGGACAGGTGCGGCTAGACCAGACGATGTTATTATGCCATCATTTGTAAATAACAACCCTAACACATAGGTACCTACTTTCATATACTACGCTCCTGACATTTGCTACCAAACCGGTACTGAAAGCAAAGCTTTGTAAAGCTGTGCAAATTAAGTCTTTAAAAACTCCATTTTTCTCTTCTATTTAATTAGGTAAGTACCAAAACCTGTAATTCAAAAAAAAAAAAACAGGATTTCAAAAAAAAAACTACGTGTAAAATAACCTTAATTTCGGAAGTCGGTGTCTTTGGTTTTGTATTTTCGTTTTTAGCCACCGACTTCCGAAATTAGTTATTTTTCACTTTGTAGTTTTTTTGGAAGTCACTTGTTTTTTTTTTTTTTTTTGTAAAAAAGTTTTTATTTTTCACTTTTTGTTGTGGTACCTACCCCACAGAAATACGAATACCACTACGTGCAAAAGGAATCAGAACATCATCCACATAAAAAGTTAATAAATTCCTCCTCTATTTTTTTCGTTGGTTAAAATAATCCAATCCAGAGGTCAGTGACTTTCAACATTTAAATACTGATCACCAAATGAAATAATTACATCAGAAACGGAATATTAAGTAGCGACACTGTCAACAATCCTAGATTCGGCAACGCAGCTACGGCTAAGTCCAGTAGATTATGCAAACGAGAAAAAAACTGGTTTTATTGCAAAATCGAAGTATTACAACATAAAAATTACCATCTCATTGACCATGAAGCGCTGACAAACGAAACGTGTGAAATATGGCCGGCCAATACTGGCCTCGATAGCTCTCACTTTTAATCTCGATTCTTAATAAACCCGTACCGAAACACACGCATTCAATGCAATTAAATGCAGTGAATGGGTTTTCTTAATGACCACCACGGTCTTGGTATTTATGACAGACATTTGACAGAATGTTTGGCTACCAATATTGTGCAAACTTGATAAATGGCCAATTCACACCGTTTCCCTCATCAATGACTCGCAAATGTCGGAGTAATTCTAAAAGCTTGTCGAAAAGAGAAATGTTATTCTATTCAGACTATTGCGTAGTGGACTACAATATCTTATTTGAGCAGCAAGTCACTTTGAGTAACTATTGTATCAGACTACAGTAAACTTTCAACAAAATTCTCGCCCACTAAAAGTCTCAATTCGGAGCTTATAAATTATTCAGATAAGACTAGGAGATCCTTGACCTGAAGGGCAACGTAAGGAATGTGTGAAGTTAGGAATGGAGTTGCACACCTTATTCAAAACAGATTTATAGACGCCGTAGAAGCCACGGTGGCGATTTATGGTGTACCATGCCGATTGATGACCCAAACCATCATCTGCCTAGCCTTTACCCAACTCCTATTTGAAGGTTGCGTTTCAGTCTTACCGGCTGCGGCTGGATACCAGTATTTTATATGGAGCAACTGACCTCCATAACCCAGTTACTGGGTAATTACGATACCCCTTGGTAAGACTGGTTGTAAGACTTTCGGGTTTCTTACGACCCATATTGACTGTCAAAGATCCACGGACCAACCGCGGAAAGCGTGTTAACCTTGTCGAACGACCCGTGCGGCTGTTATTACTTAGCCTCCAAACCAAAGGGCTAAAACTGATTCTATTCGAAGAAAATTACAGAATAGCTACTAAACTCACTGTTCTTTTTATATTTCTATGGTTCAACGCCTTTGTAACTGAAGGTGTGTAGCCACATCAATACGTAGGAACTTTGTAACTTGAGCTGAACTTCAAATTACTGAGGCTAACAAGGAAAGCTCCACATAAATAAAGGACTATCTAACACAGTTTCTTAACCATTCCCAGGCGATACCCGAAGCTGTTTCGCAAATATTGAAATGTACGGACAGCAGAATCCCATTACACAGGATCCATTCACCCTTTGCACGTATCGCCACGTTGAAAGAAAACAATTCTTCACAATGGATTCTATTGCTTTCGTCGCAAAACGGCAAACTTTAGAATTTCGTCAAAGAATGTAATTCATGTTATTTTTGGGCAGGTCATCGCTCGTTCGAATTACTGTAAATACATTACACTAATAGCAATGTTGGTGCAGACGAAAAGCGACGCCGACGCAGCAGTCAGACTGGGGTCATTTAAAATTGATAAACTTGGAAAAGTATTTGAGAAGTTTGTTTGAGGAAAAAATCTGCAGTAAAATTAGATTGTCCGAACAAATATTATAGAGAAAACTTTACAAAAAAAAAAAACTACAAATTCAAAAATTAGTTCAATTTCGAAAGTCGGTGTCTTTGGATCTGGATTTTAGAATTTTAGTTGTTTGCCACTGACTTCCGAAATTAAAGTTATTTTTCAATTTGTAGTGTTTTTTGAAGTCGGTTGTTTATTAAGTACGAGAATTATTTTAGTTAATTAATTATTAGTTTATTATGACGAGCATAAATTGCTTAGCAACACAACCCGTGAAATACGTATTATTAATTCCGATGGCCATATTATTATGTGGTCTTCATCGTCAGTTCCACTTCAACAAATGGTGCTCTCCGAGAACAAATTCACGATTTACGTTTTAGTGTGCCTATAAAATTTGAGAGTTACCCTCGATTTTCATGGGATCCCCTCATCAGATTCTGATTTGGTGACAATGAGACTACCTCGAGAGCATACCCTTTGAAACAAAAAAAAAATAAAAAATTTCAAAATCGGTCCACAATTGACGTCACATCGGTGGACATACATTAAAAAAACACATTTAATGTCGAACATATAGGTACCTCATCCTTTTTGGAAGTCGGATAAAAAGTGGCAAGACATGAGTCACAGGCGATTACGCAACTTTCAGTACAGTAATATAATTTTATATTATGTAGATACATAGAGGCAGTGTTTTCAGAGTTAAAGACCGGCCTCAAAACAATGAGCTCTGAAACCACTGGAACGTTACTTGTATTGATTTTATCGTACAGTATGGCCATTACGTAATAATAAATTGAAATAGATTGATTAAAGGTCTGTGTGGGCGACATTTGCAGAGCAACATTTAGTTGGGTGAGTTTACTGATTTATTAGATACAGGATTAATTACTCAAAATAGCCCGTACAACAGGACAAACATTACATTAATCAATATCTCATCATTATTCATAGAATGCTTCATTTTGTTGGCTCTTCATAACCTATTACGTACCAAAAGCTCGACGGAGTATCAAGCTTCGACAGAAACGTTTATTGCAATGGCATTACCGTAAGCGAAGTCCTTATTTCACCTTATGACAAACAAGACTGTAAACTTCCAATGGAGTACTGCAATAGAATCATTTTATTCTTGCTTTCATAGCTCGCTAATAATTAACATTGAAATATTTTATTGCCAGGAAAACATACTATACTTGTCCCGAAAAAAAGTAAAGTGAAGGAGGAGATCAAAAGGAGACCATTTTTGCTGTAAAAAAAACGTTTTAGAAAAAAACAAAACCAAAATCAAAACACTACAAAGTGAAAAATAACTTTAATTTCGGTAGTAGATGTCTTTGGTTTTGTATTTTCGCTTTTTGCCATCGATTTCCGAAATTAAAGTTATTTTACACTTTGTAGTATTTTGATTTGGACGTCGGTTTTATTTTTTGCAAATTTTATTTTTTTTTTTCACTTTTTAGTTATGGTATCTACCCCACAAAAATTCGAATACCACTACCTGCTATGTAAATAACTGTGATAGGAAGTTATTAAAACATCATCCGCATAGATTAAAACATCATCCACATAAACTAAGTGGGAAAAAAACACATTATTGAAGCTAACTCAAAAACTACCCAAGCGAAGTTCATAAAATTTATATAGGACCCACCCTTGGGATATCTCCTTTCCAACAAAATAAGGATCATCAAAATCGGTTCATAAACGACGAAGTTATCCGCGAACACACATTAAAAAAAAATATACGGTCGAATGGAGAAACCTCTTCCTTTGTTGAAATCAGTTAAAAATGCGATCTTCTCTATGATTTCGTAGAACAGCAGTTATATCGGTATCCATTCGCTATTTGAACCAAGTGCTCTCAACTAATTAACTTATCTTCGGATCTGATCGTTCACACGCTCGTGAGAACGACGCTGGGCATCGTGCCATCTACCGAAAGAAACTTCACCGACTTTTTGCCTTTGTTAGCTGTTGAGCTAAAGTTTCGCCAGATGATAGTAAAAGAGAACTCTTCTTGAACTCGTATGCTGTACTACCTACCAGTCTGACATCCATTTGTTTCGTAACAACAAGGAAAATATTAGCCGAAGTTTTGCGTAAAACGAGCGTGAAACATAATTGAAGCTGTAATTCATTTCCACGGATGGCATATCAGATTGTACGATCAATTCGCGAGACAGTCCAAAGGTTGAGCCACAATTTCACGATTTGAACATCGTCGTGCATTCGAACAGCTCCGTTTAGGAATTGAATCTTCTTTCACAAAATTAATCATAGGGTAGCCCGCGAAATTCAAATTTTCTTAAGTTTTTTTTGCAATTTGTAAGACAGTATTAAGTTGTAGTATTATGTGTAAATACATATTTGTTACGGTCGCGAATCATACTTTATTCAACAATAAAGTATGATTCGCGACCGTAACAAATATGTATTTACAGAATTATAATCATTAAAATCAGTAATACAACTCCTTCTGTTAGTATAATCCTCAAATGTCAAGAATTCATGAAATAATCATTCAATAAGATTACCTACGGTCTTAAAAAGTTGTATTGATGACTTTAATGATTATAATTCTGTAAAAACATACTTGTTACGGTCACGAATCATATTTCGATCAACTACAACCTATTACCGACTTGTAAATTAAAAAACTTACGAAAATTTGAATTTCGCGGGCTACCCTGGCGCTTTCACCTTGGATTGTGAATTGCCGATACACGGCGCAAGTCTTGGAGACAAATTACCTACATTTCATACAATTATTTACATAAATATTGTTTCGGGCGATAACGTTTTCACCCCCCTAAACCTTTACGAAATGAGACAATTTTGGTCTCATTTCTTATTCAGTAATTTAATTTTATTAAAAAAAAATAACGCTCGAGGAAGTTTTTATGTCAAAATATAGATATTTAGATGATAATAACTTATATCGTATGCAATATTTCTTTATAATAAAAAAGTACGGACTAGTTTTTCATGTTATCTACAACGTTTACAAAAAATCAGTAAATTAGACTATGCTTACGTGGAGAAAAACGTTATCGCTTTTTGTATGTAAATTTACAGCTTCACAATCCTCTTAACCTTTAGGTACGTATAAGTGGAATCTCAAGCATATTCCCAAATAGAACTCGTATAACATACATTTGATGACAAGTCTGATAAAAAGAAACTTTAATAACACCAGACCATAAACCAGGAGAAAAGTAATCATAGCGAGTTCACAAGCCCTCGCGATGATAAGAGTTGCAGGCAAAATAACTAGCAAGGAACAGTTAGCATTCACTTTCAAAGAGCAGCACCATTCACAGCGTCTCAATTAACACAAAACATGTGAGTACCCCTGATTAACAATTCCGATGAGATTCTAACCTGACGTGCACATAATTAAGCGGTGCGAACGGCGCGACAAAAAGACGCATCGAGACGGCTACAAGTCGACAGCGTCTGGCTGCAGGCGCGGGTCAAGGAGAAAGGCGTCTAAGCCGGCCACAAAATACCAATGTTTAATCTGTAATTCGCACATTTTCTTCAATTCTACTTAAGCCTACATCTACGTCTGGAAAACTGTTAGTTAGCCTTTAGTTGTGGTGGTAACTACAACTCTAGTAATGGGTTTTCTACCTATCAGAGTCAAGATATGGCAACTTATTTTATGATCAGTCATAATCATAACTTTACCATTATTTTACGTAATTATGGTTCGGAGCAACAACTAATAAAAGACACCAAGTATGGGCAGTAACCATTACATAATCCGCTTTACAAGTTTAAATTATTCAACAAACATGTTATTTGGGTCTTGTAAAGGCATAATGGTATCATTACATTTAAACCTGTGAATGAATCATAAAATATCAATAGTATGCAATAAGCCTGGTACTTACGATGCTGAATCAAACTGATACAACTCAGTAATGGCATTGACTCATTCATTCATCGAAAACTAACTTACCAGCCTTTAGAGAAACAAATGTGTGAATTTTTATACAGACATGTTGGTCAATTCAACAGACACTTGCCTCTTTAGGCACAGTATTGGCAATGATTACATAATATTTATTTTTATCATTATTTTGACACCTAAAGAGACAGAAACGAATGCTGATAGATAAAAATGAGACAATATGCGCGTTATACAATCGAACAAATGTCTCTAAATCTATTTTTCAACTTGTAATCAATATTGAGAATATTTGGAATATGGTTCTTACATAACCGTTATTGAAGTTATGAAACTAATTTCAGACTTCTTAACTAACTTGAAAATTGGGCTAACAGAATAAAATTATTCAGAACCGATACTGGAGGTTTGTTTTAAACTGAAGTAGGTAAGTTTTCAACACAAAAACTATCCGTTCTACTTTGACGAACATCCTAAGAAAACACTGAAGCGTGGCAACCTGAAATCAGAACCTAGTCCACCGTATAACACATAGTATTACTATGAGGTCACCGACACGAAAACAATCTACTAAAAGACAATAATTATTTTTTTATCATAATAAGGAAAATATATCATCACCATGGAAATTAATCAGATACTGCACCCTAATTGCGTAACACACTATCAATCGGAATCTGAATCATTTTGAAAAAAATTGTCAATACGTTGCTTCATATGTTCGAAAAATTTGTCTGCTCAACAACGTAAATAACGCAATGAATGTTGTTGAACTGTCAAAATGAAACCGATTCCGATTGATAGTGTGTTACGCAATTGCCGCGCAGGTCAAAATATATGTCAAACTAGCTGTGTCCCGCGACTTCGTTCGCTTGGAAGTCGTAAGATTTTTTTTTTTTTTTTTGTGATGGGTTTGCTCTTGACTCTAGTCTAGGTCAGAGGTGACAGAGACAAAGTCGACGATGGAGTGAGCTTACTCAGAAGAAGCCTCTGTTCACTCTCACTTTGAAGAGATTAGGGTTGTATACGTTCGGAAACACAGACGCAGGTAGTGAGTTCCACTCTTTTGCTGTGCGCATTATAAAAGACATTTGGAAGCGCTTAGTGCGAATTGGTGGAATAGCAATCAGGTAGGGATGGTAACTGGCAGTGCGTCTAGATGTCCGGTGGTAGAAGGGGGCCGGTGGAATGAGGTCGTGGAGTTCTCGGGCACACTCTCCGAAGTACAATCTGTAGAAGACCGACAAGCAGGCAACCTTGCGGCGATGAGCCAAGCTATGAAGCTTGGCATCCACCAGTTTTACGTCGCCAATGAGCCTCTTAGCTCTGCGTTCCACCGAGTCAAGCGCGGCTAGTTGGTACTTAGCTGATCCATCCCAAAGGTGACTGCAATACTCCATGCAGGATCGGACTTGCGCTTTGTAAAGGGTTAAAAGCTGTCCAGGCGTAAAGTATCGCTTCACCCTATTTAGGATGCCCAGTTTCTTGGCCGCAGTTTGGGCCTTGTACTCGATGGTGGCGCCGAAGTTGAGAGCAGATGTCAACTCCATGCCTAGGAGCTCAAGTCGATCAGTTACAGGAACAGATGTACCCCGAAAAGTAGGAGTTTGGGCGAAACGACTCTTTTTAGCGGTAAAAAGACACGCCTGCTAAATACTGATAATATGCTAAATGCTGATAATATACTAAAATAACAGCCACGTTTTAATAAAACTCCCTCGTCCCCCGACCCGTCGCATTGCATCGCCCGCCTGCGCTTTTTGTTCACAATTTCATGGGTTTTATTATTTTTGCGCGGAACCTAATTCTTTTTCTAAAATAAAAGTAGACTTAGTTACTCCTTATAACATCAGCTATCTGCCTGTGAAAGTCCCGTCAAATTAGGTCCAGCAGTTTTGGAAGTTTTTAGCCGGAACAAACGGACAGGCAAAAATTTAATAAATTGTTTGTTTTGTTAGGTATAAGTATAGTTCGCGTCACGTAAGTTTGCCGCTCTGAAACCAGGCTTTCTGATGCGCATCGCATGGTGCGCTACTGTTTTAGTATAGATATTGACTACTGCGCAGTCGCACAAATATATAAATAAATAAAAATTTGTAGCTTACTTCAGAGCGGCAACATTACGGTTACTTTCATATGCATCAGTAAAAAGTTGTTATTTTGACATTACAAACATACGCTTCAATTTTATTTATTTGTACAGAATGGATGTATAGATTGGTTGCACTAAAATAAATCCGGAAAACATCATCCATGTGTAATAAAACCAGCTGAGTCACACCAGTCACCGGCGAAAAGAACAAAAGATCGCCAGTTTCCCAAAGGCGGAAACGACGTAGACTATTTTTAAAGCGACGGACGCGACAATTTTACCTTTTGCCTCTTTTGGAACAGATGCACATTCCAAATTCGACTCTATATCCTTGACTATCGGAAATTTTCCTCGTTAGAAGATCACTTCCCAAAAAGTAAAAACATCCTGGTACAACCGCTAGACGAATCTGCGTTCATTAGGGAATATTTTCGACATGGAAATCGGTTAGAGACAATTTAGATGAGCCAGAACACCGCGACTTATAACATTTCAAAGGGACATTACAGTTATTTATAAGGATTGAAATTGGTTTGTCGGAGTACAAAATAAGGAAATAAACCCTGCGATTGTTTAAGCCATGCAAAACTGGATAGGTAACTAGTGATTTTATTGCGTTGGCCGTTTTATGACAATAGGAAATAGACTTTATTGTTATAGTCATCTTTATTGGTCGATACTTAACGTAGGCCTTAGGAAATAATTGGTCACCATATTTTGCCGATGTCTGGTTATCGACCCCTCAAATAAAGCAATATCATCCAAGTAACCTTTGTTTGGGGTTCAACCAACTCAAACATGTCTACGAAAATTTCAAAAGGAACATCCGACGAAGCAGAATACACATCAATCCCAGATTCACCCACGCATTCAATGAACTGTTATCTAACATAGATATTAGCAAACAATAGTTAATTCAGATGATATAATTAAATTATGACTATTACACATACTCTAATGAAGCATGACTCGATTGATGTTAATCTGATTTTATTTTTCCTTTTACTTAAGCGAACTCGCTTTTACAGATTTTTTAAAGGGATTGAACTACTTTGAACTTAAATATGGTATCCTCCGATCCAATATCAATTTAAAATTTATCTGCTGAAAACTTTTAACTGCTCTGGATTCAACTTAAAGAATCTTTTCACTGCGGGATTATGGAAAGGGCGTATACAATGTAAATTGTAAATCTGTGAGCCAATCCCAAGAGAACTTCAGATTGCAGTGTTCTCATGCCCTCTGATATATCTGATCCAAACATAGTGGTCCTTGAACTCGTTCGCAACAACAATCGTTAATGGACATCCGCTGTACACCAATGATAAATGAACAGGCTTCTTAGAAATCATCGGAGAAAGGCTAACCAAACAAATCACGATCTCGACGGCTATTTGATTCTCTCGTTTTGGAACACGTGGACAGCTAAAATAATTGCTTATACAAATCTCATTGATAAAGGTTATGAAAATACGAGACCTGGATATCAATTACACAGAACTGTTAGTATAGAAGTCCAGTAAATTAAATTTCAAGGGGATTACGTAAGCAAGACAACGATGAAGACACTATATCCTAGATATCATCTTAATTTACGGTCTGGCTCCTCTCGAAGAGAATAAGAGAATAAGGAGTACCTGTTTTCGACCTTCCAACAAAAGAGTTCATAAATAAGTTAGGTATATATCATAGACTGCAAAATCACAATTTTATTACATGGCCTCAAGACATTTTGTTTCATCACTTGAGAACTCAAAGAACAGCGTATCACCTTACATTTTTATTATAATTCTGCTTCTTTCTCATCATAGCCATTGCGTTACACGAAAACAAATAGCCACTGGGTCAAAATGGCGCTTCAATTCGAAAAACCCCTAAGTCCACTTTTCACTTTGACACAAAATTTATTTTTTTAAAAGAACACACAGCGTATGAAAATGAAAATACGATCAAGTTATAGTAAAAAGTATACTCCTTGTTTAAGTATAAAAAACAAAACCCATAAAGTTATTTTAATACCTAAAATTGAAAAAATTAAGTTTTGGACTTATCGTCAGTAAATAGGACTTAGGGATTTTTCGATTTGGGGCAACCAAATAAAACTCATAAGGACGTAATTACTAGGGACACTCCTCTAAGCACATTTAGTTCACTGCTGAAAGCTCGCGTGACACTAGTAACCAACCCCAAGCAACTGTGGCGGGATGGTAGCGATCAATATTGTACCATGTTCATGCTGAACTTTTAATTCAAGGGCAGCCTTTTCGAGCTGGCAGCTGATAAAAATGGATTACGTATGAAGGGTAAAATCGAAATTCCCGATCGATTAGGCATTAAAATGTGGTTAGCTTGGCATTGGTTTTATTTCGTGGGGGAACTGTTTTCTTTGTGGTCGTTTCCGTGGTTATGGGGATTTCGGGGTCGGCAACGACGGTCTTGACATTACCTGACAAACTGTTCCTAAAATCTTCATGCAATTCTGCCGTCATAAGGAAAAAAGACGTATCTGACATTTTTTCGAAATAGAGTTATTTTCATGTTCGGAATCAGCAAAAAAAGACGCAACCACCAGTATTTTTAAATTGGCGTAAACTTAACGAAAACCTAATAATTCTTACTATTAAAAGACGCATCTGCCTTTGTATCTTATAGTTTAAACAGGACAAAATATTTTTTTTTCTCCATTTCAATATTTCTGTAGATACGTCCTTTTTCCTTACGGCCGCAGAATTTCAATTAAAGTAACGAAATAAAAACAAATGCTGAATGTGGAAACACCAACATAACTTACATAACAAACACACGGTGCATTCATCTGATAAAACCGGTCATATCTTTGACCTGAACGTTAAAACTTTAAATTTCACAACATCGCATTAACAGATTCTGTATTATAAGGAAATTGCACTTATTAAGGACTCAGGATTGTAAAATCAGCAAAAAGGAGGTCTGGCCATTTTGCTTCGTTAAAAGAGATCTGCACGATTTTAATAGAAGGCAATGCTAGACATGAATATGAAATACCTAAATAAACAATTAAATCATCAAAACGTAATACAAAAAATCTCGTAGCAGCAGGCTGAAAAATAAAAAGTGAGTTCAAAACCTAAAACCACACTACTGAAAAATCACGCTCTAAAATGTATGAAACAGAAAAAAAAAGACAGACAATTCAAAATCCGGAGTCACACATCATGTTAGGGCATAAATCGAACAAATTACGTGTGGCTCCGGATTTTGAATTTGTCTGTCTTTTAGGGTTCCGTACCTCAACAGGAAAAAACGGAGCCCTTGTAGGATCACTCGTGTGTCTGTCTGTCTGTCCGTCTGTCACAGCCAATTTGCTACGAATCTAATGGACCGATTAACACATATGTATTTCTGTGACCCAAACACGGACGTGTAACGTAAATAAATAAATTTTGAATATGGGGGTCAACTTTGCGGGGCAAATAAGAAAATTTAAAAAAAAATAGTTTTGCAAACTGTACCGTGTGACATATTAAATAAAAGGGCTTACTGTGAGGGTGTCAAATATATATATTTTTTTATAATTTTAAAATAAATCATTTTAAAGTTATTTAAGAAAATAGACGAAAATTTACCATTCTCCCCCCCCCCCCCCCCCTTATCTCCTAAAGTACCGAGCCTAAAATTTTGAAAAAAATATAGAATATAGTTCATTACCTATAAATTACAGGAAAACCTATAAGAAGTCTAGTCTTAAAACAACATGGTAAATATCTCAATATTGTGCGTAGTTTTTCAACTACAATGTTAAGTTTGTTCTTGGGATAAATTCATCCCAACTACGGAACCCTTCACTGTGCGTGGTCCGACACGCACTGGACCGGTTTTTTCAATTTGAGATGAGAATATTTTCTTGTTTCATAGTTTTTAGAGCGCGATTTTTCAGTAGTCGGGATTTAGTTCTTGAACTTACTTTTTTATTTAAATTGAACCCGTCATTTCGATAAGGGCATGCGACAATTAATTAAAACTTTTCAGAATCAACAAAAATAATGTTTCTTGTAAAAAAAAAAGTATTTGTTGCTGAAGAAATTGAATATCGAGGTTGATAAATAAAAAAACTTACATCCTGGGACATTTTTCACACACGGTCATCTGATCCCAAACTAAGCAGAGCTTGTACTATGGAAACCAGATAACTGATATACTACATACACTACTTTTTTTTTTGATATTGATATTGTGGGATATTTATTTATTTAAAAAGAGTCAATTTCCATATAGATATATTGATTTAAAAATTTTGGACTAATGCCTTTTTCAGTATGACTCGTGCCCTTTTCGAAATGACGGGTTCGATTATTTTGGGGGTTATAATTTCGTGATAAAGTATTTGCAGAGCTGCTTTACATTTTTTAAAGAAGAATAATTATTATGTGTGACTGGTAATTAGTGACCGATACTTAAACGCATGATTGTAATTTAACAAACAAATTTTACTATGGGACCAACCCTGAATTCGCGAAAAAAAATCAGCTGTCTTAAACATTCATGCTTGCATAACTCGTCGAAATGTAGGTAGCAGCTGATTTTTTTTTCGCGATTTCAGGTTTGGTCCAAGTAAAAGTTGTTTGTTATCATGAGTAAAATCATGTGTTTAAGTGTCAGTCACTAATCACCAGTCACCCTATATAGGTATGTACTTCGGGTAGCTTGGAGATAAAATATGATTGGCTCGCATCTGAGCCTCTCTCCTACCCTTTTGCTGTGCCCTACAGGGTCCATAATAATCTCAATTATATAGAACTTACCACCTAAGTACACATTATGGTAAAGCAATAAAGATATTGAGTATTGAGGCGCGATTTTAGAAATTATTCCCAATTATCGGGTGCATGCAAGCAAAGCCGCGAGCAACAGCTAACAATATACTTATATATTTGTGAAATGTGCTAATTAAACCCTTTCATTTGATACCTAACACGGGATCATTAATTTTTTATTTTTTATTCATGTCCTTTACTTTTTCTTTTTGACTTTATGTCCTCTAGAGGAAGCCATATTAATTTTAATGTGACGTCACATAGCCGATAATCAGCGAATGATCAAGACGCTTCGAACGATACCTCATTTCACAAATTATGATAAATAGTTTAGAAGTTATGAGGTAACAGATGAACATACATACCCACATACATACAAACATACCGGTTAAAATCATAACCCTTTATTTTGCTTCGCCGTACTCGGGTAAAAAGGGGTCGCGAACTCGCGATGAAAGGTCAATCCTATAGGCAGTCTGTGGAGATGTCCGCAGTAGGCAATTTCTTTTATATCAGTCGATAGAGCAGACCGAGCAGGGAAGCTAATCTCCTAAAATGTAACAGTTTCTATTTGCTGTCCAAAGGCGAATGCACTTTTATTAAAAGCAATTCGATGTTCAGCTGAAGTAAATAAAAAAATAAATGGTCTCATACTTCGTAACGGTACAGACAGAAGTGGCAGAATTTAAACGATTGTGTACTGAATGAGACACTGCATTAGCAATAACAGTTCTGAAATAAGAACACTGTCTCCATTTGGGACAATATCCGTGATCTAATCAAATACAAGGCAGACGTGAGTACCGGCTAGTATAAATAATTCGAACCATAAAACTGTATAAACATACAGTCTTCGAATGTGTTTATTATCTTTAGTCAATGATGAGTGAGGAAAGATTTAACCAAAGGAATATTAACTGCTTACAACAGTGGAAGCATTCAAGTGTAGTTGTATAATATACAAACGGATACGAGTACAAATGTAGTGGAAATTCAAGCTGAGAAATGTCTAAACATTGACCGTGTTTAGGGGCAACGTTCTTTTATCTGCTTCAAAGGATCTAATGTTTGTGGTTGCAGTTAATATATTTCAAGAGATAACAGCAACGTTTCACGTTAACGTCGAACGGCAGGCTTTTCATACTTTCGTATATTCGTCACGCTTTCTTGGGGTAAATGCTGTCGAACTGATGGCAGTTTTACAGGAACCCAAGCCATGGTAGCTGATAATGCTGGTGTTAGTTTCAAAATACCTCAAGTATAATAATGATAATTTACTTCATAAGCCTAATACATTACAATTAGGCCTAAGTACATGCTAGGTTTTCTGAAACTCCTGACACCTGAACTAGGACGTGTCCGGTATCTCAGGTGTCAGCGTTCCTCCCTGCCAGACACATTGTGAAGCCTAACTTACTCTTACAACATTGCTCAAAAATAAATTAAAGTTTTAACAAAAATGAGCTAACTATACTAACAACTGACCTCGTTTCGATAGGTATTGCTGGGTTAGAGGGCGACGCTCTATGTTAACTACGTGAAGGAAATGGGCAGTAACTGACTAGCGTATTGCTGACCCAAAACTAGTTTCCGCATTTTAGCAAATGCTTTACGAGGTTCAGGATAATACGTCATAATAAATGACAGCTTCATAGCTCGTTCGGAAATAAATAATCGTTTCCTCGAAAACACAAAACCTTGCACGAGGTTAAAAATGCTGACCCTGTGACATTTAGACGACAAATATGACTCAAACATTAATCCGACGCATATCATATGAAACGGAATAAACGATCCGTAAATAAACTTGAGATTCAATAGTCACCGCGACAGGACAAACAGAGAAGTTGGCAAACAAAAAGTTACGTTTAGACTGTTACAAAAGGCGGAATCTGGCACTAATTAAAATCTGATTTTTTTGGAACGCAGTTCTTTAATGCGGCTTGCGGTAGGAGTTGACTGGTAGAAATCGTCACGTAACGAAAAAGCGTTATGCCCCTCCATGCGACTCTCTCTCTCTCTCTCTTTGTTCTATTATATATAATAGAAAGAGACAAAGAGTGTGAATTTGGTCAAAATGACAATTCAAGACGACGCGGCGGCTGCGAAAATTTTCAAACTTTTCATCATGGGTGTCGTTTTCATGTTTTCGAGGGTGTTAAAGCCAATAGTGACGTTAAAATGTAAATGCAAGATGGCGGATGCGAAATTTTTGTTTTTGTTTTAAATCATAAGTGAGAAGGAACTTCGTACCCTCTTTCACGCGACCGTACACGTTTTTTTTTTTCAACAATGTTTTATTTTTGCGCATCATGGACAGAGCTTGAATACTTTCTGTGACATCTGCCTTTCTATGATTAAATTGAATAGTGATTGACGATTGTCCCTCCGTGCCTTGGAAATCACGTTAAGCCGTTGGTCCCGGCTGTTTCGTAGATCTTTGACCGTCGTTACTGGTAGCCAGAAACCCAAAAATCTGATAACCAGTCTTACCAAGGGGTATCGTGTTACCAAGTAACTAGGTTGTGGAGGTTACATAGGCAGTCATGTAAAATACTAGTATTCAGGTGCATCGCGTTAGACTGGAAGCCAATCCTAACATACTTGAGAAAAAGTTATGCAGAGAGAACAGAGCTTGATTTCTTTCTGTGACATATACCTTTCTATGATTTAAACTGAATATAAAAAGAGCTCATAGGGCATCAAAAATTCGTCCGCATCGCTGTCAATGGAAAAAGTGCCCAAAAGGCTGGCAGCATTGCCACGTTTGATGGCAATGCTGATTCTTTGGGCTAAAAATAAGCCAGCCCTCTAGTCCCGTGAAGAGTCGACCAACCGCTTGGCGATGTCCCGAAATACTCGATGAGCACTCGGACCCCAAGGCCCTAGAGTTTCAACCCCAAACGGCTCAAACATATAGCTCCCAATAAGGTTGCTATATTTGCGCCGTTTGAGGTTTTCTGCTCCTGCAGCAGCCGCCCCAGCACAACCCGCCGTGCTAAGAAGATGGGATGGCGCGAGGGTGTCGACACAGGTTGCATCACACACCAAAGGCCTATCCAACTTCCAAGGCATTAACTGAATATTGATTGATGATTATAGTGTAGTACACTATCGACTCCTTTCACATTTCCTTTTTGAGTGCTATTGCTAGTAAAAAGCAACCCTAATGTAGTTGGTTACGCCATGTTTAAAGTCGCGTTTAAACGCTTTAAACGCTAGCGTAATTTGCTGGCCTAACTATGATTACTACCCAAATTCAGGGTAATCATTGTTGGCAAAAACGCAAACGGAACCTTTTGTTCAGATGATAATAGAACTTTTTTTTTCTGAATTCGCTCTTTTTACTCGGTCGGTTCCAAACTATAGCAGTTTCAGGAAGATAAGAAAGATAAAAAAACAGATTGATAATATAATATACACAAAAACAAATAAAACAGTTTTATATGTATCTGAAAATTAAAACAGAAAAACTGCTGCTAAACTGAATTTGATCGACACGCGACAGGTGTTTCGTTTGACATTTACGACATCTGAGCGTGAGAAATCAAGGAGAAAATCTAATTGTCTCGAAATTCGGAAACAAAAGGCCAGGGATGGCGAACCTCTATACATCTACGTGCCATTTTCTCAAAAATAAAAAAAATTATGTGGCCATGACGTCATCAAACAATCCTAACTAGTGACTACTGGGAAAAAATATAAAAGGTCTATCTATTTATACACGATATCTCCTTTTACTATGGGACCAAACCTGAAATCGCGGAAAAAATCTACAGTTCCGTATATTTTCACGAGTTATGCAAACATAAATGTGATTCTTTTGAGGGAACAGCTGATAATTTTTCGCGATTTCAGGTTTGGCCCCATAGTAAAAGTTGTTCATAATCATGTGTACAATGACTCCTTAAAAGATTTCGTGTATAAATAGATAACTATACTTACCTTATGTTATTAATAATACCCAGTTTTGTATTTATTTAAATGATGGAACAAATTAGCGCGACTTCTGCTGTTGCAAACTAGATGAAAAGGTAGTAAGCACAGAACAGGTAAACTGTTCTGTGGTAGTAAGTACCTAAATTCTTGAAACCATGCCGTGCCCAAATTATTTTGTTACGTGCCATTGGTGGCACGCGTGCCATTGGTTCGCCATCCCTGCAATAGGCTATTATGTCAAATTAAGGACAATGCAAGCCTTTAATGAAACCTCAGTGATATTATTTAGCATTTTTTCACACATGCTTGACAATTTATATGGAAAATATGGCAGATGAAGAAAATATTATATAAAGTAAGATGATACCTCATGATCCCTGTAAAAGGGCTCTTGAAGGTTATCCGGGACCCTGTTGTTGAACGCCTTCGTCAACAGCCATTTGATTGATGCCCGCTGCTTCGACTGAAACCAAACAAAAACAATATTAATTATTTATCTCATAAAAGAAAACAATTAAAATCTAGTAACTACACAAAGTCCAGAGCAGAGCAATGGGTTTTTTCTCGATAGGAAGTTTTAAACCGCTGTCATTATAACTTGGGTCTCCTAAACTTTATATACCTCCTTCATCAAGCCAAGACTTAATGCGGTTTGACCCGAATCCAGTTCCTATTGATGACCTTGGCACGACATATAAAATAATAAACCAGTACAAATATAACAATCAACTCGCATCTTAGGTCGTCATCTATCCTTAACGAGGAAATAATTGCAAATAGCAGTTCTATTGAGCCAGTTGTCGGCTGTCGATTGCCACAATTATTGTCAACCGTCAACCACAGCCGCGATATGGCAACGTCCGTTTATTGTGATCACATTGATTAATAAGTGGAACCGAGTGGTCCTTGTCCTAATTTGAGGACTGCACTATCATCACTCACTACTTGTTAACGTAATAGCACATGGATTGATTGTAGAGAAGTTCAGTTGAATTGATTCTTTGGCGTAACCTACAACACGAATACGTCGACGCATATAACGTTACTGTCTGAATTAAGAAAATTAAAGTGACAGTCCGTTGCTGTTACTCTCTCTGTAAGTAATGTTTAGGACACGCGTTACGTTTGAATCATAACGACAAAGCTCCATAAAGTACAAAGTTCGTTCATACGTTTTACGTCGCATGAATAACTTGCCAAACGCGCCATAAGCACTTAAATATCATTACTTCACATTCCTGATAATAACACTTACATCACGAGGCAACATAAAAATGATGTCATAAAATGTGACCGCGAAGAGCATAATCCATATAGGTATGTGAATATTAAAGTACAATGTCAAGGTGAGATGGATAGATCACTGTTAGTAAGTGCATATATGTCGAGAACCCCATCGCATCTCTATATAAATCGTCATGCAAGTGAGAAAGCAAGCACGCGAACCATCACTCTCTGTTATTAATTTACTGTAAACTAATAGTTAAAACATGCAAACGCATCACGATGCTGCGAAATCCGTTGTGATGTGATGCAGAATTTTAATAACACGTACGGTTAAGCCACACGGCACAGTGAAACGATTCGAGGTTTTCAGATTTGTATCTTAATGGCGATATTAGAAACTGTAGCCATGCTACAGTGCTAGACATGCTTTGCAAATGAAAGGCAATAACGTTGTAAGTTCTGTCACGAGAATATCAGCCACCAACTTAAAATTATACTATAGCGATCAGAGTTGCGTTATAACCCCTTCCGAACCAGGCCGGAATCACAAACAAAAATAAAGCTATGTTCAAAGCGGAAACATTATTAGAAAATGTGTCTGAAACATTGGAGAGAGACGGAGCAAAAAATGAACAAGATGAGCTTACTATCAATAACAGTATCACAACGGTGACAAATCATAAAGCTGAAAGGTCGGGCGCGTGCCGGCGCATGCGGCCACGTTTAAAAATAGTCCACTGTACGGAGACACTCCCAAATAGGAAGCCACTTGGACGGGCTCGATCAAGAATGTCACAGTAAACAACTGTTGTATCAAAGATTAAAAAGGAAACTAATATTTGAATGATGTTGCTATACTTTTTAGAAACTTGATTAATCTAGAACGCTTGGTAGTAATAATGTTGAAAGTTTTAGATTAAGTTAAATAACAGCTGGCGACCAAAGCAACAGTGATGATTGATGTTAACAATAATTCATTTATCAAATTCTAGAATAAATTACTTGATCTGAATAAAATTAATGTTAAATGAGATGTGTAAGAAATCAAATCAACATTAACAAACTTATCTCTTAAAATCAGAAAGGAACAGTTAATAGGATATCGTTCATAAATGATTGATTGGCATTGAATCCAATTGACTATGTCTATTTTGCGTTGGTGGTATTTCTTCTCCGATTAAACGAGGAATTCGTATCTGGCTCGACTTAATTGAAAACTGAAGAATCGGATAAAACTGTCTCGAGAGTTTGACTATCCTTTGGCTTAATAAAGAAATAACAATTACTCAATAAATCAGTAATTAGTACCACTGCCCATTTTGGAGACAAGACCATATTAGGCTTTAGATTTTCTGACATGATTATTAAAACATTCCAGTTGAGTAGAGTCAACTTTTAACGAAATACCGAGGGTCCGGACTTGTAAAAATACCGCTCCAGTTTTTTATTCGCACTAAAAAAGAAGGTAAATAGGCCAACAAGACTTAAGTAAACCGTTATGGCCGCCTACACCTGTAGCTGGTAATATCCCGGGATACTGTCGTCGGGTCGTTAATCTTGTTCCAATGCAATAATAAATCAATCTTGTGAATATTTTAGCTAGACCGAACAAAGGCTTGGTTCAGCAACTACATCAAAGGAGTCCCTAGCTAAAACTTAATTACATGAATTCAATTTAGGAGCTACAATAGGCTTGATTGTATGTTTATCGACTAGGCGATAAACATAATCTAGAAACAGGACACATACACTCGTTTTTGCGGGCGGCAAGCTAACAATCTATCTAGTTGATTACTCTGCAAATCATTCACATCAGTATTTTTTTACTGTTTGTTGCAGCCGTTAAATCCAAGCCGTTGTTGCTACACAGCTCAACTACGAAGGCATCAACTCCACAGCTCATGTTCATTATACCATAAAGTAAATATTTAATTGCATCGGTATGTGCCTTCGAAATAACTTTCTCAGTTTCTTTAATAATATTTTTTTAGTTTATTAAAACAGGCGCCAATATGGCGTACCAACACAGCAGGTTACAACAAGTACAACACACGTAGTGGAAACCTTTAAACTGGTCTGAATGTAAATATTTTGATATTAATTAGATATCAGCCGACCATTGAGATTATGCAAATGTAATTGACGAGCGAATTAATTAACATTGTTTATCTGCCAAGAATCCCGTCACCGTACAAAATATTTATGTAAAACGTCGCCAGTAAGAACAAGATTGAGAAGCATGTGCATGTCTTTAATACAGTACTTTCATATTTATATTTATCCCTTGTATAATGTACTTAAAATGAATAAGTTCATATCCAACATCTCTTCACGGTGAATTAAACTCAAATTGCTTTTCAATAAAACAAACGTATAATTACTGGAGATGGCGTACAGTATTCAACATGTAGTCTTTGGCCAGACATTCAGCCAGTAAGATAGAAGCGAATTGAATTCAATTCTAAGCGCCGAGTTCACAGATTTAAAAAACATAAACACAGTCGGAGCAAACTCATTCAATTTGCAAGCGCAAGGAGCGTTTCACTCGTAAAGAGTCGACTATTAAGTACTTTCATACACCACGCTATAACATATAGCAAGTGGAGCGGGCAGGCCACTCTCTACACCCAATTCTTGGTGGTTAATTGGTGTACAATTAGCGAAGTCGCCGCTGAACACACATTTCACTCTCTCCAGTTTTAGGCGCTTCGTCGTAGGAACGGCGCCGGCGTAGTCAGCGACGGCTCATTAGTGCCATCGGCGTCGCTAACGGAAGAATGCACTTCCTGCGTGGTTGTCAACTGTAACCATCATACGATTTGCATCGAAGCAGCTCAGCTCAAGCGGAACTCGAAAGACTAGACAGGTCGACGCCACATCATCGATGCTTTCACGAGCAGATGGCTTGCTTGCTTCATGAATTATTACGCGATCGTTTAAAGTACAGACACGCAGTAGCAAATAGTGATTTCAAAGGAAACCTGTTTTGAATGCATGCCCTCAATGCCTTTATCCTTCACACGGATTAAATTATTTTGTCGGAGTAGGACCAAACTGCACTCGTGCTGCACTCGCTTGACCCGTGGAACAATGAGCAATGGAAACTAACTTGTAATAGTATTTTTTCCTTTCGTGAATATCCAGTATGCGGAGACATATGGATAATGGCGCATATGAACAAAATAAGATCTAAACACGCAATTTTCCAATGAATGCATCTTTGGAAATAACTGCTGTTGCCAACCGACATGCAACGCATTAAAAAGCGAGTAAATTCAAGGAAGTTTCCAAAGCATTAGTATTGATAAGAAAATGGGTAAATATCAAGATAGAATCAACGAAACGGGGTGAAGCTTCGTTGCTGCAAAACAATCGTGAACATTTAACCGAGTCGATTATCGTCGATTCGGATCGGAGCCTCGCAGGCCGCAGCAGTCGATGCGTGGAAACTGGAAAGGTGCGTTGGCACCTGCAGCCCACGCGATCCACTGAGGTCGTGCGCCCACGCAGCCCCCACACAAGCTCACCAGTACTTAACTTATGGCTCTGAAGCCATGAGCTCTCTTTTCTACCATGAGTGCGAGAGAGATGACAAAACGATTCAAAATTTTTACACTTTTGTGATTGATCAGACTAACTTACACCAAATATGTATTTTGGCTGTTTACTAATATAAGTCGCAAACATAAAGGGGTTCGATGAGCAGAACCCATGACTTAATGAGTGAATGATTTTTAAATAGCAAATAAACGATTACTTGCTAAAGTCATAATAAGTAAAAACATCAATAAGAAAGATACCGTATTAATAAAGGAAAAACCATATTAAAAATGGAATGCTAAAGAAGTATAGAGTGAACGTTATGGTTCCGTCACCATATCACGAAAAGAAAATGCTAAAATAAACAAGGCAAGAAAAACATTCAAACATTCTTATTGAATAATGAACGAATAAATTTCACATCGCGTGTCTAGTAATTACATCAGCTAGTGTACTTCACCAGGCATTGCATTCTGTAATCCGCATGTTTTGGTATTTTAATAGGTCAGCTTGTCTCGACAAAACGATATCGTATGCCTTGCATCTGCTTCCAACGGCTGCTGTCCGAGATCGAGCTCTTTGTTTTATGAACATTGTACAACTTTTTACATTCAACTAAAATAGTCACCTGCTAAAGCCAGCTTCCTCTATACAGCTGTTAATCGAAACACAAAAGATAAGTCAAAAAAGGTCAGACCCCCAATCAGACACAAGGCGAAAATTCAAGGAAGGAACATCGCGAGCTCAAAACCTCACGAATATACACCAGAAATACGTTTTATACAAAGTGAATATACTCGACAAGTTTGACGAGATGTGATTCATGGGTGACCAAATATGGCAGACAGCTACGACGAGCGGCGCTGAGAAAAAGAATTCTTGTCCCGAAGAACTTATGCATCAATACATATTAATTGGATGGAAGCTACTAACATGGTCAAACGGCCGAGTTAATTCTATCCACTGGAATGGAATTTTGCAAGGCTTCTATTAAGCACGATTAGATTACCGTAATTGGTATGTAGGAAACAAATAACTGGAAGCACGAAGACTATGTCGAGATGAGATGAACCTCGAGGTTCGAGGTAGGTACTTACGAAAATATAAAAGAACTTTAATATCAAACGAATACAATAGACAATTGAAACGTGACCTGCATATTCGTACAGAAACATTAAAACGCCATCAATTTTAAAATTCACGATGTCTCACTCCGCCCTCAAGTAGCAGGAAGCAGGAAGCTTTAAGAATTTGTACCTACATAATTAATTTCATTTGTGTGTGTGAAACTGTGAACGGTCTACGGTACAGATACGGGCACTGTCATACTGGAGGCTGGAGGCAATCATAGCATTACCGAGGTTTAGCTGCTAGCGGAACTAATGGAACACACAATTAGTTTTGCGGTGCAGGAAATAAGAAATGATTTGCCCTGCTCTGAGTCACTTCGGTCCATCTAAACGATACGATGGTTACTCAGACTATTTCTAGTTAAAATGGACGTTTTGGCAATAAAGAAAACAATAATAGGCGATGATAGCCTTGAGTGTTCCTGATGCATAAATAGTAATTGTTTATAATGTTTTATTAGATATATGAAGTAATAGGACTACTGTATCTGAATTAACTCTGCAGGACGTTGAATACGGAAACAAAACAAAAGGGTAAGCTACTTAACCACGAAGACGCTAAAACCGAGGGAAATGATAAAGCTGAAGTGCTGTAGCCGAAGCGAACCCAAGCAACAAGCCTTTATTTACACATTTTACACCAAGCAGAGGACGACAGTTGATTGAATTTGTTTAGAAATCATCAAAACTAAACAGCGGAAAACTGCCATTATGGGCACTGAGCGCAGAAATGTCAACAGATCAGTGATGCGATGAAGTCATAACCAGTAAGAACTATAAATATATTAAGCCCACGCAGCCTCGATTAAACATTAAGTTTATTGTAGAGCAAATTGCTGTAGGCTGTTGTTGACGAGAAGAATAAGAAACATTTTGGGAAGAAACACATATATTTAATCGGTGACCAAAGACTCGGTGAAAAAATAAAACCGACGTTAAAAGACAAGGACATTTTTTACAGCCACCCAAACAATCATAATTATCATATTCGGTAATTACGCAGATGACTGTCTCTGGCACGGATGAAAATTTGTGTGATCAGCAGCCACACTCGAACGATGTTTATGAAAATTACAGTGGCCTCAGAGCCTACGCCGATATTAACGTAGCACTGTCAAGGCCCATTGTGAATGCTACTATGGAAGTGGGAGGAAGTTACCGTTCATCTGATACAAAATAAAATAATCGTCACACTGTCATGTTCCTCTAAAGACTGAACCAAACGACTAAGAAGCGTTTATCGCGAGTTAAAATATTCGCGTGTCTATCGTCATTGTTTTTAACGATAACAAATGCTGTATTTAAAGGGAAATCGTCGTGTCCGATAAGTTATCGCAAGGTATAATCCAGTATACTCTCCTGATGTTCTTTCTCTTGATAACGACGAGAAACTCTTTTTTTATTATTTTACTCTGGAACTAGACTAATTTGCTAAAGATATTTTGATTTATCTATCTCCAAGTCCCAAGGTATATGACCCAGTTGGGTGGTGCAGAAGCAAGATATCTCGGTGAAAGTCGGAAATGTGGCGCCTACATGTAAAGGGAGCAACCAACGACGACTAATATAAACATTTTGTAACCATCACTATTATGAGTATAAAACAGCGGACGATCGATATGACCGTCGCTCATTCGGCTATTTATTAGACGTTACATAGCCCATTACGACACTGCTCGACCAAAATATTGATAAAATGATTACTCGTGTCGAAAGTAGTTTTATGTGAGCAGGAAACGTTGCGAAAGCGAAACTCGTTGACGTCTCCCATATGTGAGAGACCATTTTTCACGTTAGGTACATTCATACAATTAAGGCAAATAAGCCTGTAGGTGGCCATCAGCATTCCACGCACGAAATCTTTGATCACAACGTTGGTAGAGTACACGAATATTAAATAAATAGTAGATAATAGTGAACAATGGAAGGCGTCGTCTGTGCCGAACCGCCGACATCTGGCCGAACGGCCCATAGAGCTTTTTAGCGCATAACTTCACCACACGCGACGTCACAAATGCGTGGCCTAAAATTGTTTTTTTTTTTACATGCGATTTTCGGGTGTGTAATTGTATTGCGCTATAATTGTTACATTGTAAAACACAACATGCATGGCCTACATATTATTAGCATACACATAAAAGTCATGCTTTGATCAATGATACAAATTATTACTGAATAGCGCAAAATGAAATGTAGTACAAACAAATATTTCGGAAGCAATAAACCATTCTAATACAGGAGAAGATTTGTTTCATGTTGACGTAGACCTCTGCAAAAAATCTTAGTAGGCTTGGAGACTTTGTTAATCGAAACAACAAATAAAATGTTTAAATGTTCAAGGTTTGAAGACCAAATAAAAATTTGCTGTCTTCATTACCATACGAAGCGTGGAGGTATAAAGAGATCATCGAAGTAGTGTTGGGCGCAAATGTTATGGGCGATAAATCAAGAAGTGTTTTCCAGGGATGTAAAAATGCACATCTCGATCACGGCCCATTTCCTTACGCAAATAGTTGGAATCAAATTATTAGAAAATGTGCCACCCAAGTACTTATGTCTATTCTGAATTTGAACATAGACGAAAACGATTTCATTCATTCAGACACAACAATACAGAAGAAATCCCATTGTGGGAAAGAAAATATTAGCCAAGTAAACAAAACCAAGTGCGTTAAACAATAAAACACTAACTATGCGATATTTTAACAACAATTAAAATATTTGTATAAGAAATCCATTACTTACTTAGTGGAAAGTTTAATGTCTATTCCGTGATTCTCGATAACATCTCAACAGATCTCAAGCAAGCACAATTCGATTCGGTACTCAACGTAACACCATAAAAAAGTGTTGATGGCAAGTTTTTACCAAGTTCAAGAGTTTTTATGGACAAAAAAACAACATTGTGACGAAACGTTCCACAGTAAAGTTGAAGTCCATATTTCAAGTTCTTCGAAAATTTTCCTGGTCTTTTGCTGGACGTAGTTTAAAGGAACATAGGTGATTAGACCGTTTAGCATATGTTAAGAGAATAACTGTAAATACGACTTAGTTAATAACCTGAGAATCTTGTCTGTAACTTTCATAACAGCAACATAGTAAATGACGAAACTGCATCCGAACTACCAGAGGCCAGTTACTTATGCATGCAAAGCTCGTTTTCAAGATTTCCCACGGATGTTGCGGCGTACAATACTGGCAGTTTGCACGACATTACCACTTGCCATGGAATCCGGCCCACTGAGGGAATTGCACAAGAATCCCTCGCATCTCCAACCAAGATGCGTGAAATGCGCTTTCTCGGAATACTATTGGGACCATGCCATGTGCGGTGTGATGTTTTGAGAACTCTGGAAGCACTAAACAATTTCCCGCCCGACTTGACTACCGCTTTATCGTTTCCTGAGTGTTTTGTGTGTGTTGCGTTCAATTCTGTATTGATTTGGTATTCATTCATACATTTCAGTATACTGTCTGGTAATTCAAATTTTCGGTTACAAATCAAAGATCATTGCTAAAATCATTACTGCTAGAAATTCTTAGGAGGAAAAATTAAGTATTATTAAACAGGTAGACTTGTTTTAAATCCAAAGCTGGCATGTTACACTCGACTAGAGATGATTGCCTCAAATCACTGACCGCTATTATTATAAGCACATTAGAAACAGAAACGAAGATCAGTCATGACGAAGCATTTAAAATTAAAAGCCTTGATCTTGAAAACTGAGAAAAAAGAGCGCAACTGTACATTTTTCTGAGACCGCAAGATTTCCTGATCAGCAAGCACAAGTTATAAATTGTAAAACGTTTACTCAATTTGAATAATACGAGATGTTGTAAAACAAAATTCCATCAGCCGTGAAAATATTCCTAAAAAGGTAGAATTGAAAAAATGTACACTGGTGCAGACAGGAAAAAATATCGTGCATTGGCATAATAATTTGAAAAGAAACGACAATTTGTATCCACAATACTTTCGCAAATTGTTCAAAAATAGAAATAAGACCGTTACACTCGTCACGAATCTCTAAAGAAATGTGATTGTTGAAAAGAGTTAAGTATCTTTTGTTCAAGGATGGTCCATCAAATCATCAAAGTTTTCTCCAGCTGAACATTTTCGATGCATTAAGTAGCAAAACAAGCATGTACCTAGAATTTAACTAATGAAGTCTAAAGCTAGTTTTCAACATAAAATGAGCAGAACTTAAAGTAACAACGCATCAAAACTTTTCACGCCTAGGTATGTGTTCATTCCACAATCTGCGTCGCAACTTTCGTGTAAATAAATTTAACCACAATAAATATGTACGTATAACAAGTGCATGAAATTGGAATAACAAGCAAATTCGTACTTATGCAAAAGTCAGATGTCAGCGATAGCAAGATAAAAGAGACAGTGAAACACGATAACACATCTCGTCACGAGAGCTGCTTAGTTTTGGAGAAAGTGATGCTGTAACCTTGAAGCATCCATTACATACATGATTCTTTCCTTGTCTAGATCTTCCACTAGTCATGTTAGATACCTATTTTAACATAGCTTCTATTTCGTTTCGCGTATTTCTTTCAACTCTACGTGTGCTCTAAAAGGAGAAAGAAATAGTTGGGAGTATCGTGGTTATGAAAAGCAATACCATTTTGGCATCTTTTGAATTCACGGAAAATAATCTCGGATTCGAAGTTCGCTGTAAGAATAACAGTTGAGGATTCTTGACCGAGGCAAATATTCTCATTACTGATAGTCCGTACTAACAGGTTACAATACAGGACCTACAGTAATTGTGTTTGTATTCATTGAAAGCCTTACATTAAAACAATGCCCTATGTTAATACTTATCAACGCCACATTTGTATGTACAAGACTTCTGACAAAACAGTTAGTGATCTATCAAGTACGTGAAAATACCCAAACACTGCACTTTAGACAGGAGTCATTATACTCAAAACAGCTTTGTCACACGGTTTTTGTGCTACAACTCGCATGTTTTGAATTTGTATAATCGATTGAGTAGTTAAAGAGCTTTGTTCGTGAATGACGTCGGTTCCATTCAATATACTTATACATCGCTCTCAAACATTCGATTGTTAGCATGTGATTTGTATAAACACGTTGCCTTCCGGGAGTCAATTTCACTTTTCGCAATGACATCATGTTTGTTACCATTACCAATATCGTTAACCAACATCGACACGGCCGACCAAGCATTTGTACCAAATGCAATTATAATATATAGTTTTCAATTAATGTCGCTATTAAAGAAAGAAATTTGATTTAATTGATTTCGAAACAATGTTTGAGTTTGGAATGCAACTCTACATAAGAGACGGTAAGGACTAAATTGAATCAACACAAGACTGAGATGGACTTAAATAAGATTAGATACTTACTGATGATTATAGCCAACTAAAAGCAATAAAGAATGGAGGCTTTATGATTAAAATAATGCATAGGTAGGTAATGACAGGACGGTTGCTAACTCATCGTCTATCGTATCGCAGTAATTCACTTCCTTCCACGGAGAGATGGATAGGTAATTACATTTTATGTTTTTAATGAGAATTACAAGAAAAGTCAGCGTATCTGACTAAACATCACGAATCACGATTCATGTAGGTATAAAAAGCAGAATTTTGTTTTAAGTGAGTTTTGTTAGAGAGAGCAGAGGATGTGATGGATTTAAATAGTATTTGACCAAATGCCTGTTCTGCTTTTTCTTTTTAACAAGTACCCTAGTTGTATTAGCACCTTTTAGCACTGACTTCTGTATCCGATACAAGCAAGATCACAGAAGATTGAGGAGATTTTTTATATCAGGGAACAAAATACATTCCTTTCAAAATGGGTTCCGGATTCCGGAAAGAAAAAGAGATAGTTTGGCAGAACACAACTTCCATACATGTACTTATTAACTTATTTAGGCGATTAGGTTTCATACTGCGCAATGCTAAGGATTTCAGCAACATCAGCGCTATTAACTCTATTTTTAATGTACTTGTACGCTGCAAACTGGAGTCCAGTGCATGCGTCTGGAACCCGCACGAAAAGAAGTAGACTTTACTCTTAGAAAAGGTACAAAAAGCTTATCTTAGGTATGTATATAAACGTTTGAATGGATATTATCCGTTTATGTACCCTTCGAACTTTCTGTTAGGCTGTTTAGGGTACAATTCTCTCGAGGTCAGAAGAAAAAATTACCAAATGACCAGATCCTTCACGGAAAAACAGATGCACCTGAACTGCACGACGAACTGTCCCATCTTATTGCTCCAATAAACTATAGCCGTAACAGGAGGCACAGATTGTTCACCGTGCCTCGTAGTCGAACTGTCGCTCGAGCCCAGTCTCCTGTCCCTCGCACACTCACTGCGCTCAACTCTCTCTTGGACGCTAGCCCCGCTTGTGATGTGTTCGCGGATGAATGGAAGAAGATCTTGTCAGTATGTCTGGAGTATTGTGAGAAGAGCGTATGACTATCGAGTAGTTGTATACTTTTATTATTGTACTTAAATAATGTTTTAATGTTTTAACTAATGTAATTGGCCTTGGCCGTTTTATGTTAAATAAATAAATAAAATTAAACAACACTATAATAGACAAGCATACTAAACTAAGCGAGCTGCTAAAATAAGATGACTTGAAGAGTTACCGTGCAATATTCCACAATAATGAAGCATTGAGAAGATTAGCTGCAACGCAAAACACATGCAGGCAATATTAAGTTCATAACAGATATGATTTGAACAGGCAATTTCTTCACTGGCATGTAATATAAAGCTCAACCACATGAAAGTAACCGCGCAAAACATTCCTCATAGCTTTCTCTGACCATCAGCGAATGTGCCTCAATACCTGTACTGATGTTGACACGTAACCGCATTCCAGGTTAAGTAACATAACTAATAAGTAATAACGTTTTATTATTAAACACGTAATGAAAATAGAATTTGAGAGTAATTTTATTGTGTGCAGGCACAAGCATAAAGTTTATTTTGATCTTTGGACATATTGTTCTGAAAGAATGACGAGGGTTGCGATTTTTTATGGTGTGCTTTTGTCATGATCTGGAAGGTAAAGGAAGGAGAACAAGCTGTATATCAACTTTCAAATACACACAACACAACTAATAGGGTTATAGCGGACAGATATAAATTATAGCATAATCTATAATATAAAAATGAATCGCTGAATGTGTTGCTAAGCGCAAATCTCGAGAGCAGCTGAACCGATTTTGCTAATTCTTTTTTTAGAATATTCCTTGAAGTACGAGGATGGTTCTTACGGAGAGAAACATTTAACACATTCACTGCTGAATTATTTGGCGAACTTGCCCCAAGTGCTGCTTTATGATACACTAAACCCTGTGCGGCAAACACTCATACGCGCCCAAAAAATACTTCGTGTGGTGCTATGAGCGCGCAGGCGCGATTGAAGAAACTCTACCCAGTGCGGCTGGGGACATATGTGCGCCGTTACAAACTTATCCCAAGTGCGGCAGACGCGTAGGTGTGTTTGAAAATTTTCCCATTTTTTATGAGTCATAAAACAATTACGCCAAGAACAATAGAGATGCACAAAAAACCCACAAAAAAACCACAGGTGCGGCGCGCCGCATTCGAAGGAAGTACATAAATTGTATGGACACGCATATGCGACGGTAGCACTTGGTGAACGTTCGAAAATCGCACATACGTGTCGGCCGCACAGAACGTGTTAAAAAATTGCCCGAAAAGGTCTAAAAACAACACTTTCTTATACTCCCATACAATCGATTCGTAATCATACTTAAAAGTCAATTTGAACTTTAATACCATAACATAAAGTTTAAGTGTTAGTGGAGAGGTTCCGGGAAGGCAAAACAATTGAGTGACGTTAGTATTCCTGAATAGTAGTAGTCCTGACTATAGCAGAATAAGTAATCAAAAAAATAAAGAATCGACTGTTAGGCGGTACGAAGTTCGCCGGGTCAGCTAGTATGATATAAAAACAGGACAAACCACGCAACAGATGGCATAATTCAAGGATACCAAGCCGTCACAGGCAAAATAAATGTTTCCCTGACGGTTTGTTTGGCATCGATGATTAATGTTTGTATTGCCTAGTTAAAAAACTCTGTTCTGTTGGTAATAATAACAATTAACGCCTTTACGACACATGTCATACATAAAAGGACGCATTCAATTTGTCAAGGTGTCGCAACAATGGTGCTACGATGTTGCATAGAGCCAAACTACTCGGTCGAGAATTCAGTAAGGCATACCTGATAAAAGAAATCAAGAGATTTCACAACTAAATTAAAATTTCCCCTCAGATATAACACTTAAGAAGCGAGTGTGACGAGTTTAATTAATATTTTCTTTGACACCGCGATTGTTAGACGTTGCTGCATACGTGCTATAATTATGAAGAAATTCATATGCAGACTAATCTTGGAATGAATCTTCACAACGAACCGTACACTTGCTGTAAGAGCATTTCTAATCTTTGATCGACGTCCGCCTTCGATTATGACCGCTTAAGATTTATTTCGTCCATTCATTTCACTTTGATCATTTTTGAAAGTATTCGTTTCTTTGTTTGTAGAGCTTCCATCTTGCGTAATGCTTATAGCTATAGTTGCCAGAATTACTTCACTGGGCTACCTACTTAAATCGAAAGCCGAACAAACTATAAAGACTTTTTGGTGTGTTTGCACGAGCAAACAACTGGGTGTCCCCATTCGCAATGCCGGCCGCACTTAGAAACAGTAGCAACAAAAGTTTACCAAGGCCTGTTCAATCAAGAATGCATCGAGCAATTAATTAGAGAATGTGAGCTAGTTGGAGATAAAGGAATTTAACAAATTACAACCTTCCGGACAAGGCGATAAAAACGATGACATTGCAAAATCCATTCGTGTGGATGTGTCTACGTAAGGCAACCGTAACAAGGTCCTCACCATAATGAGAGAGTCGTGGGCGGAAGCATGCACCAAGAGGTGGCACCGCAATGTTATGCCGTGTCGCAACATGTCCGGCTGTCTCTGCTGGAACTAACTGTGCCAAAACCTAGCAACTGCTAGGTTGAACAAATAGTAATATGGAATTCAACCGTAGAATGTATTACAAAGTGGCATTTTACGTTCCAACAACTTGTTTTCCCAAGATTTTCGTACTGGCTCGAGAATTTTTTTCGTCATCTGTCGATAAATTCGATTCTTAGGGCAAACTTGCCGACCTCGTTTAAGACAAAATGGGCATTCCAACAGCTACTTACAAGATGTGGGCCAACTAGTTTATGTGCAACAGATAAACCGATCCATTATCATTACTTTAGCGTGAAATAAATCTTTTTCATAATTTCTCGATGCGGATCATTTGTGGATCAGTTTCATTGCAATTTTACGTTACGTTTCTCTTAAAATGCGAAAGTCTGACATCAACATCAATAGCTTATTCAAATTTGTTTTATCGGAGTTTAAAAAACTAGCGGGTGGGAAAGGAAACCACTTCGAACAATTGCGGTGAATTACTAGGTACTCCCCATTTCCATTGACAGTGTATTATTATCACGGCGATCGCATTGGATTTGTAGCGTTTTCTCTACGCACCGTTGCGGACTAATACAAGAAAGTGCAAAGAGGAAGGAAGGATTGAACGTCTGTAAGTAATCAAGATTCCGTCCAGTTACAGAAAATCAACCTCGCCAATGAACTCGGTATTTTTCCAGTCTTCAATAGTCGCCTAGAGTCGTTTAGTAACTGGAACGTGCATGCCAATTTGAGTGGACACAATTCATATTAATTCCGGTAAGGTAAAAAGCGGGTAAGCGCTGTCTGATCTGGGTCGGTAACCACAGAGTGAGTGATGCGCTCCTTTCGCGGATGGTGAGCAACGAGCCGTGATCCGCTAGAGATACAGCCACGGTCTGTTGGCCTAACCTTGGCTGTATCCATCCCGTATACCCCAACAGATCAGGGTGACATCATCATCGAAAAGTATGGTTCTAATGGTCCGTGTGAGACCAAGGCCGGATTTTCGATTGATGTTAATATTACATACAGCGGAATAATAAAAAGGAAAGTAAGGTTGATGACCCCACCGTGGACGGTTACAGTCAGTAGACTGATGGATTTGTCCGGATTCTTTTTTTAGCTGCCATAATGCGGTGTGCCGAACTCAGCCGAACCAGTTTCAAGATTTTGGTAATACTGCGCGTAGCGTTCAACTCGAGCAATACTGATCAATGAAAAACGGTCTAGTAATAATACAGATTTCGTTATCCACTCACGAACACAAGAGTAGGTATTTTTGCACAAGACGTCTGGTAATTTTAAATACACACGTATACATTGTAAAGGGACTTTTAGAGCGAAACTGTCTAGCGTTTTAATATTTTTCTCAAAAGTTACAGACATTTTGATAAATCTATTGCACATTGTAATATTTTGCTATCACTTTAATTTGAAGTGATGGGAAGATACTTACTAACTATTGCAAAAAGTGCCGTGGAAATTTCTGGCATTGATGTCAATCATACTATCAAAGAAGACGCATTATCGCGTTTGATTAACTAACTAATAATACATGAAATGCATACCTAAGTCATATCGATTATCGTATCGCAAACAAACTTATCAATGGCAACGATTCATCGCGCGGATTCTGGTACACATACAGTCACACCTCGATAAAGTATAACTCATCAACAAGTCATTAACGTCGACATTCCAAACGCATAACGTTATCATTCGTCGTTATGCTCAACTGTTCCTAACAACTGCGATCTTACCGAGACGGCAACGGAGTTGCTGGGTCCGACCCCTGCTTCGGCAACAGAGTGCTGTCCCTCGGGCACGCTAAGAAAACGGCGAAGGGTGCCATATCCTGACGCTGATGCCACCATGGCTACCATAGTTAATTCACAATCACAGCACAGTAACCACTGGTTCTCCTTGTGACATCACTCGCGGGCGTGTTCGATAAGTTCGCGGTTAACGCGCGCACGGCGACCTGCGCGCGCGACGCGTTTCAACTGTGCGCCCAGCTCGGTGGAGAGCGCGCGCCCCCTACCACGATTACAACAGGCAACTAGTTTTGACGAACTTAGATAAGCGCGTTAGTTTTGTTTGCACTTCCGTCGTGACTTTTTAGGGCTTTTGAAGGAGTTCCTTGTATGGACATTTTTTCTATGCAAAGGAATACAACTAGGTTGAATGCTTTTACAAGGTTTTACCACTTCCATATCTTATCAATGCAAAGGATTTAGCCGTGGTGGTGTTACTGAGTTTAAGTTATGCTGAACATTTTTCAGTAATTATTATGTTTACAAGAGATCACATCAGTATTTTTGTGCACACAACAATTTTTACTAATAAGGTGATGTGACATACATTTCAAAGATTGACCAATGTGTACACAGACTGTTTACAAATTCTCAATCATCATTTAGGTACGTAACCTTTACCCAACTATGTTGGGTTCGGCGTCCAGTCTTACCAGAAGCAGCTAAATTCCAGTATTTTACATGGAGAGACTGCCTATCTGACCTCTACAGCCCAGTTCCTGAGTAATACAATCCCCTTGGTAACACTGGTTACATGCTTACGTGATCTTGGTATGTAAAGATGGTCACCCATCCACAGACCAACCGCGGCAAACATAGCTTAACCTGATCGATCGCCCCGTGCGGCTGTTATTATTGCCACAAGCCCCCATATATATTCCTGGGTCCTGTGCCACAAAATTAGTCCTTAAGATTGTGATATGGCTGTGCTTTTTTTTTTTAATCACTATCACTACTTACTTAACATTAAACAAAGTCCCCCGCCGCGTCTGTTTATCTGTCAGTATGTTCGCGATCATCTCAAAAATTACTGAACGGATTCTAATGCGGTTTTCATCAATAGATAGAGTGACTCACGAGGAAAGTTTATACATATAGTTTTCCGACATCCACGCGGGCAAAGCCGCGGGCAAAAAACTACAATTTACTTATTTGTAAGGGTTTTGTGTACAATTATGTGGCTTAGAATTTTGTGGTAAGTACAAACACTTGTAAGTTTTACAAATTTGTAAATTGTAAAGTTTTGTGGTAGAGGGCTCTGGTCCATCCTAGTTGAGCAGGTTCATGTTTAGGTCAACGTGAACTCTTGGGGGATTTTCATACTCCGCTGGACCATCACAAACAATTAGCCCTTTTCCTCAAAATGAAGATAGCCAGCTAATTAGACTGCAAAAGTTACCAATCAATCTGCCTAGCCTTTTCCCAACTATGTTGGGGTCGGCTTCCAGTCTACCAGATGCAGCTGAATACCAGTATTTTGGGTAATACGATACCCCTTGGTAAGACAATTCAATCAGACTTTCGGGCTTCTGATGACCCGTAACAACTGTCAAAGATACACAAATGACAGCCGGGACCGGGCCGGCTTAACATGCTTTCCGAGGCACACAAAATTACCATAACAGGAAAATGCCAGATAACGTTTTGTCTTGGTTTAGTAAAATTAAAACATTTTATGTAATAACTTATTACATAATGAAGCTAAATAATGTATTTTAAAAAAGCATTGACCTCTCACATGAGTGCAACTTAGTGAATATTGCATGAATGAGGACTTAGCACACAATATGCAATGTGACACATTTTCTCTTTACATATAGATTGGCAATGCATAACACTGAGTCAACCATTGTCTGCTGTATTATTGAAGATTTAAGGACTGCTTAAGTACTATCTACATGCCAGATCTATACAAGACAGGAGGACAGCTAGGTAACTGTATAAAACTAATTTTGACATATAATTCAGGTAAGGAGGAGCTTGTGGCTATGTAATAACAGCCGCACAGGTCAATCCATCAGGTTAAGCTACGCTTGCCGGGGATGGTTCGTAGATGGGTTGCCATCTTTACATACCGAGACTTTTCCAACCCTCGGAAAGCATGTTAAGCCGTTGGTCCCGCTGTCATTCGTGGATCTTTGACAGTTGTTACGGGTCGTCAGAAGGCCGAAAGTCTGACAACCAGTCTTACCAAGGGGATGTTTTACCCACTAACTGAGTTGTGAAGGTCAGATAGGCAGTCGCTCCATGTAAAATACTGGGATTCAGCTGCATCCAGTTAAACTGGAAGCCGACCCTAACATAGTTGAGAAAAGGTTATGCAGAGTGAACAGAGCTTGATTTCTTTCGGTGACATCTACCTTACTATGATTTAAACTGAATATTAACTGACGATTGTAGTGTAGTACACTATCAAACCCAACATAGTTGGGAAAAGGATAGGCAGATTGAAGTCAGCTAGCACATATTCAGAGATGGTGAAAAGGACTGATATTGAATACAAAACCTCAATGATTACCAAAATATAATCATTAATTTCATTAATATAATTTACAAGTACATTAATTAATTGTGTCATGCTTTCCATTCCTATAATTTAGATACATCAAAGATATATTTCCTAATGACAAAGATTGTGGGACAATGCTGTGTATGTATTTAGTTGGTAAGCCTTTATGTAAATAAATAAATATTTAACTAAATTCCTAAAACATAGACCTGTTTTAGGTATTATGTTATTTTTAGGGTTCCATACGGGTGCCAAACAAGCCTCCGCTGTCTGTCAGTCCGTCTATCTGTCAGTAGGCTGTATATCATATCACAGATTGTTTTTCTATTGCCATTTAACAATAAATAATAAAAATAAAATAAAGTTAAAAATTAAAGGGGGTCCCCCATACAAGGTGATTTTGTTTTAAACTGAAGTGTTTTTTTTTTTAATATGGTACGGAACCCTTTCTGAGCGAGTCTAACTCGCACATAGGCAGTTTTTTTTTAATTTGTATTGACATGACGACAACCATGGTAGCTCCATCTGGTTAGACTGGAAGCTGACTCCAACATGCTATGGAAAAGGTTAGCTAGGTGATGATTGTCAAACAAACACAGATAACCTCATAAAACCCAAGAGCTCCTTCTATATTACTTGAAATGATATAGTATCAATCTTGAATCGGTGACTTATTAGTCACAAGCTTGATTACTTATAACATTAAAAACAATTTAATAGTATATAATATAATATTCACAATATTATGACAAGTCATTTCATCAATTTTGTGATGAAATAAATGTTAATAATTAGTATGAAATTATAATCCAATCCAGTTTGTATTGTAGATCATAAAAACACTAGTAAAATTATGTTTTCTAACATACAACAGGTCTGATCATCTAGTTTCTTTAACTTCTTTATAATTGGCATGTATGACTTTACGAGACGACTCATTCTAAAACATTACTTTCAGTTCAGTAATTAAGTAAACTTTCTACAATAACTCAGATTTATACTTAATATATAAATATTCAAGAACATTCTAAAGATAGTAAGACTGGCATATAAAAAGAGCAAGACAAAGACACACACACACATAATTGTGTGTGATATGACAAATAAGGCTCATAACAATGTTCTAATGCCAATAATTTATTCAGTTAGTGTGGGCAGCCACCACCAGCGCCCACTACTTGCCTTGATATGTTTTTACATCATTGAAACCATGAAGTTAAATTGAAATTAAGTATTTTAATCACTGTGTACAGTAACTTACTCTTTACTTACTTAAAATATATTCAGAAAATCATTTCAACTACAAAACATACATGTTTAAAGTACATGTTTTACTATAAAACACACTGCATTTGGCACATTCCAATGCAAATTTCACAAGCACCAAGGCGATATGAGTAAGCCAAAGGTGAAATTATTAAAAACCGGCAATTATCCGAGTAGGGCTCACCTGTTTTGTGTCCACACAGTCACTGGCCTCCATGTTGGCATGTGATCTCTCCTGCCGCTCCATGACATAGGAAACATCAGAATCTCTTATACCATTTACAAGGCGTTATAAAAGCACACAATAGAATGCTAAACATAACAATCGCGATGGGCTGAACAATTTTTAACGAAACAATGTCAGCGATTGCACTTAACACGTACTGCACTCTGTGTCCGTTTCACCGATTCGTTCGTAATTTATCAAGCGCTGTCACTGTTTAAAACACATTCTAATCTATTCAACATAATCACAAAGCTTCAGACTTAGTTTTTTTTACTAATATACGAAAAATACAGTTGATCACCATCTTAAAATTTTCACACATTCCGTCATCGAGGCCGACTGACGGTCGCTGCCCTACGGGAAGTTTCAGTAAACGCATACTAACTTTAAATGTCAGTGAACCATTGCCTGTTGTAATGCTAAAAGTGTAGAAAGTGTGAGTGACATCAAACTTCACAAAGTTAAATTCAAGCATCATACGGTGTAATTGGTGTGATTCCTTAGTTTAGTATGTCATAAGTTCCAAGAAACAAATACATATTCCAAATATCAATGAAATAAACGTGAAATGGAACTTCTGAAAAGAAGTTTGTACTGCCATCTATCGCGCTCCTTTTGTATTCATTGGATCATTTGAATTATGAAAATACCGGTAATTTGCGTTTTGATTTAAATTTATTCGCGTTTCTTTTCCAAATCCATCCAAATCACACTATTCCTGATATCGATCATTGATAATTAAATAAATTAAACGGATAATTGATTGCTATCCCTTTTCCCAGATTTAAATATCAAGAATCATTCGTATTTAAATATTAATCCAAAAAACACACGTTATGTTTTCTGTCAACAGAAACTCTGAATATCTTTACAAGACAATTAATAAACTTGGAAGAGGTACGATTATGAACTAGGAGTAACTAAACGTTATGATTATGACAAATTGACGCGATTTATTTGACACTTGACCAGTCTGTCAGTATTTCAGTAAGTAATTTGAGGTTATGACGATAAATAAATAAAGTTGTTGTTGTCTTCATTTCGACTATGCCGCGAGATAAAAGTCGGTATCGAGACAGGCGAAGTTCTTCATACAGTTCTGAGTCGTCTTACGACAGGAAGAGATCCAAAAGCAAGCACAAACGTAGATCAAAGTCCCGAGATCGATCAGAGTCGAGTAGCCACAAAAGAAAACGTTCTATTTCCCGATCCAAGCAAAAGAGAAGGAGTTATACTAGAAGTCTGTCTAGGGATAGGTACGAGTCAAAGTCTAGAAGGCGATCATCTTCGAGGACCCGGTCGAAGCGAGATCGATCGCGCTCTCTGTCGAGTTCTCGGAGTAAATCCAAATACAGCAAGAAGAAATACAAGAGGTCGCGTTCTTCTAGCAGCCGGAGTGACTCCTTTGATATAGGCAAGTAAACTTTTCATGGTTTATAGAATCTGGGTCAGTGTTTGTAAAGGTAGGAATGTGTGAATGGCTCAGCCTAATATACTTTGATTACACTTTGTATAACTCTCGTTTCCCATATTACAGAACGCCTATCCCATACAAAGAAGGTAAACCTAGATGACACTGAAACTAAATTGGAGAGAGCAATCAAAGCTGCTGCAGCTGCAGGATTGACTATGACCAAGATACCTACTTATGAGTATAAGGAGGTTGAAATCAAGGAGGACATGCCCACAATACATGACAGGAACCTTTTGGCAGAGTTGAACAGTGACTCGTTTGTTCCAAAAGCCTTCACATCTTCAAGGAATAAGAAGCAGTCGCAGAATATTGTGATAGATTTGAATTCTCAGACTGTAACTGTACCTGACTCCGATATAAAGATCCCAAGTGAAGATTCTATAATTAATTTTGAAGTAAGTGAATCATCCATCATTCTCCTGCCCTTTATCCCAATTTATTTACGGTCAGCACATGTCTTTTTCTTCCATGCTTCTCTATTAACACGTTCACTGTCTAGCCAAAATGTTGAAATTAGTTCTCACGTCCAATTTGCTTGCCTTTACACCACTTCAGGTCCTTAGAGGCCATTAAAATTTGAGGGGACCCTTTTAAATTTATTTTTAAGTTCAATTTTCAAAGCTTTGTATATCCTAAATTTGATGGCTCACTGACTTTTTTATTTTACCTACATAATTGCTCATACATTCATGTATAATACTAGTATGTTTCTTTTATGTCCACAAAGTAAGAACCCATTATGTATGAAAAGTGCAGTCAGTGCAGTGACCCACATGTATGGCACGGACGTCTCATTCCAACCCAAAATGATCCACATGTGGGTTACGGACAGTGAACGTGTTAAGGCGCCATTGTCCCCCCAAGCATGCGTAGTTCATACAATCTAAATACCAAAAGGTAGTGTGTATTTATTAAGATTGGGTTAACAGAATATCTAGGTTCCCAAATATATATTAAATAAGCACATTGATTTAAACAGGAAATATGAGAAAAATAAGTTTTCGATAGAAATTTTAAATTCCTCATATCTCGTCTTCATATCAGGGTCCTCTTAAAATATATGTTTGGGAACCTAGATATTCTGTAATCCAATCGGAATAAATACACACTACCTTAAGAATATGTTTGATTTACTAATTATTTTGGTATTTCGTTTGTATGAACTACGCATGCTTCGTGTGCCTCTTAATAGACATTTCAGTAGTTCCCCATAAACGCCAATGTTGTTGAATTATTTTGGAAGTTATAATATTAAAATTATATTAGTTTTGTATTTTTATCAACTGCTTGATTATAGATTTTTTTTGGTATATTGGTGTGTGCTAGCTGACTTATGGCAAATAATATATAATATAATATCTTAGGACATTATTCACACACGGTCATCTGATCCCAAACTAAGCAAAGCTTGTACTATGGAAACCAGATAACTGATAAACTACATACACTACTTTTTTTTTGTTAATACATACTTATATAGATAATTACACCCAGACTCAGGACAAACAGACATCTTCATACACACAAATGTTTGTCCTGGATGGGAATCAAACCCGTGACCAGCGGCATGGCAGGTGGTATCTTAACCAACCACGAAATAAAATAATTTCTTATTTTGTGCCCTGTTGTATAGAATCAAATTTTTTAAATGAACAAACAGTCGTGCTGCTGGGGAGTTTGTTGCGCCATCTTCCCAGCTAAAGCACTAGCAAGTGGTGAAGGGTGGTACTTTTGGGAGAATGTAATTTTGACCTTTGAAAAGTGCTTGAGTCTCAGCCTAGTTTGAATAAATGACTTTTCATTTTGAATAGTAAGATTTAGTTAGAGAAGCATATTAAATCATGGATTTAACGTGAGTTTGACTCATCCCGACAATATTTTAGCCAGGAGCTTGCCTTGGTTACTTGCAAACGTATAGGTGCCTTCAATTACTTGAACAGAATGGATAAATACTCTAGCATCATGTTACCATGATGCTAGAGTATTTATCCTATTTCTTTGTTTTTCTATTAGCTAGGGAACTAAACTCTCAGGCCAATGATACAAGATAAATACATAAATTTACAACACATATAAGAACTTTAATCTAAGTTGATTTTTGAATGAAAATACTAATGTTGAACATCATAAAATAATTTTAGTTGCAGTGGCAACCAAATCATACACAATTAGAGTAAAGTTTTGAATCCTAAAGCATGACATTTATCATGTCTCATTGAATTTAGTATAGATTAGACTTCAATACTTTAATAGTTTGTAATTTAAGTTATCACTATTACTAAGCAGTAGACAGTGGTGTTTTATTTGATTTAAAAGTTTAAAAAAATTGGTTTGCAGGAAATACCAAGTGAAGCAGAATTAAAAGAGATGTGGATACAAAAGGTCTATCATTACAGAAAGAAGATGATTAGAGGAGAATTATAAGTCAAGAAAGAAAGAAAGTATTCAGATTGAGACAAGATTGGGTCCCAAGTGTGAATGAATAAACTATTACTGTTTATTTTAACTTATATTATATTATAAATACAATAATATTCCCACATTTACCATTTTTCGTAACTTAAAACTTGCTTAATTTCAAGACATTGCATCAGATTCATTGGACCAATACTGTGAACGGTTCATAACCATTTCATATATTAGTTGTAAGATGCTTTCATAAATAATGGGTAGACATAACCATTCTGTTATACTCCTGGATCCAGGATCAAAACTCGGCATCAATTAGGATTAATTATTATAAACTATAATTAATTTATTCTAACACTTTATTAGGAATATTCTGATAAAACTTCACATTTTAATAACATGTAATAGGAGTGTTGCAGATCTGTCTGTTACACCAACTATCCCAGTAGAATCAATAAAAACAAGTAACAACCTAAAGTACTTTTATTGAACACATTAACATAACTGGTAGCCGCAACTCACAATTTCAAATGCTTTGTATCTACTAAGTCGTCTATATTTACAGTGACGCAATGGCTCACAGCCCTTAGTCCCTGGTAGTCGCTTTCACATGTTGTTCCTCTCTCGCTGAATACGACTGCTATATGTCCGTGACACCAAGTTCCACGCATCCATATATCTGTCCATGCACATAGCGATACATTTCTGTTCTGAATTGTCTAAGGATGTTCCCGGTTTATTGATGCACTTTTTGAAACATTTCTCCGACATTTTCGTCAGTAATTCTTGAGCGTTCGCGATGGCAATTTGCTGTTTCACCTGATCCATCAATTCTTCTTTTTGTGCGCCAGAGAGTGCACCCGTGGACAAGGTATCCATTGTTAAAATAGCTTAGATTTTAGTCAGATGATACAATTTATAGAATTTTATGATAGTATGACAGTATAACCTCAAATTTCTAAGTGACAGCAAGTGGAGCGGAGTGGAGACAAGACCAAGACGTCAGACGACCGAAAAGATTAATGTTGCTACATCATGAAAATATTACTCCACGACATAACCAAGCGGGACTCCGGGAGACCGATTCATATACAGTACAGACGAAACCTATTTTTTTTTTTTTGGTTTCTTAACGTAAAAAGAACTTCATTTTTAGCCCTATGCGATAAAACGGGCTGACGAATGTATAAATATAATTTAAGCAATAATTAGACAAGCAATATAATTGAAATAGCCGCACTACAGTCCGGCCGTCGAGAGAATGCATTCTTGACACCTGTCTCATACTGACGTATATGTGTTTTGCGAATTTGATCCTTATTATTACTAGAAATTGTGCAACTGATAGGTGTCAGGGACGCACTCTCGACGACTGAACTGTAGTCTTGTTTGTAGGGTCTGTTCGCAAAAACATACCGTGGGAAAAATTTTGTGGGGCATAGTGTTAAATATAGGACTGCTGTTAGCTTTTTACAAATAAAGTAACTTGAATGTTAATAATAAAAGACAGTTTACTTTGCCGAAATAGATCTAGGGTGAGGAGCCAGAACAAGAGAGATGCATAAACCCGCAGGGCAGCATGTGGCGAGCTGTTGGGCAGTAGCGACCCCACGGACCCTATCTCCCGGGAGAAGTGTTGTTCTTCACCCCTGGCTTGCCTTTATTGGCTGGCTTGAGTAGAGATTCGCAAGGGCATACGTGCTCGGAGGAAGGAAGTATTCAAGTAAAGTGCTGGTAGGGATCTTGACCATACTTCCGGTATTGTCCTGATAGACGTGGATTACTTCTCCACTCCACTTCAGGAAGTGTTGCCCCCTAGACGCTACGTCACTTTGTGCTAGCGACCGATTCCGGGGCCCATTATTGAGTAAGTAACCCCCCTGCATAAAATGGCAGGGGGGTTGGCATGGCATGGCATGTATAATTATATTGGGTTGGTGCATAATATATGAAATTGCCGATTGCGCAACAATGTAAAAGAGTGGGAGCAAAGTATCGTCACTTGTTTAGTATTTTAAACACCATCAGAAGATCCAGACGATAGACGTGATTTAAAGTTATTCTGTCTTACCATGGATCCGCAAAAATTAGAGGTATCATGTTTTATGAGTTCAAAGGTGGATTAAGTGCACGTGAAACAGCATAAAATTAAATGAGAGATTAGGGGAGAATACAGTGTCTGAAAGGACAGTGAGAAATTGGTTCCGAAAATTTCGTTGTGGAGTAGAAAATTTTGAAAATGGGTCTCGTGGACAAACTTTGCGCGTACTGGATCTGCAAGTTTTACAACAATTAGTGGAGTCCAATGTGCATATAACCACACGAGAACTTGCACAAGAACTCGCTGTCCATCATACAACAGTTGTACGAGGCCTCGGACAAATTGGTAAAGGAAGGAAGCTTGTTCAGTGGGTAACACACGAACTATCAGAGCAAAATAAGCAAAATCGTTTTACCATTACGTCATCTCTTTGCCATCGACAAAAAATTGAACCTTTTCTTGACCGCATAGTGACCTGCGATGAAAAGTGGGTGCTTTACGATAATACATGAAGGTCTGTATCATGGTTAGATTAGAGTGAACGTCTACGTTTGGCCCCAAAGCATGAACTTCACCCTCGAAAAGTTATGTGTACTATATGGTGGTCACAAAAAGGCGTTATCCATTATAACTTTTTGCCACAAGGCGAGATAATGAACGCCCAAAAATATTGTATCGAACTGCAAAAGATGCATAAAAAATTAAAAGAGAAACTTGAGAGTGACTTGTGCCGATGGTAATGAGGTCTTCGGTACAGGAGAGGGTACGGCGGTGGTATGTGAGTCAGGATTGGCAGTCAGTACCTAAGTTAGCTTCTAACTTATTCGAGTGTGAATGCAATTGCGAAAAAGGGAGACGATCCCCATCAATGCGGATTTGTGTCTGGTAAAACCCGGGGAGACATACTCGTGTGGCTAGCGCCACCGACGGTCAAATCCGACAGACACACCCGTGTGTCCACCGATTCACGCGGCTTAGACCTCTATTACTACTATATAAGGGCTAATATCCTGTGTGGGCAGTTCCACTGTAAGACCTGAAGGATGTTCTCGTCCACTAACTGATTCAAAACCATATATACCGTTTGGAAACTTGAAAAAAAAAGTAGAAAACCGCCGCGCTCGCCCCACCCACGTGCGCTGCGGGAACTCACCCGGCCTTTGACAGATAGTTGCAGTCTTAAGATTGCGCGTCTGAGCGGTGAAATCAAAGAGTATAATAATAAATAGGGAGGGTGAAATGTTGTAATATCTTCAAAAAATATGAGTATGAGGCACAGACACAGGCACAGAGTACTTTATACTATACTGAAAGTGAGAGGTGCGAGATAAGCCTGTTGTGAAAGAGATGAGATGGCAACAGGTGTAAGTTTTCCTGACATATCCTCTAAACTGGAGTGTATATCTTGCATTATGGAAATACAAACGAAACATACGTTTCGTAAAACTGGTGCAACGAGAGCTACGGAAGCATTAGGATTAGTGCACGCAGACGTGTATGTTTATAGGTATGTATGTGGTATGGACCTAATTCCAATAATTTTTGACGTTCATTGACGATTTCACGCGAAAATCTTTTATTTATTTTTTAAACAAAAGTAAAGTGAAGTTTTCGAAAAAAATAGAGATTTTAAGCATTGGTATTATTATAAAAACCCTTGATGCACACTTAACGTCTCAAAACCGTCCGCACAAAAACGACGCACAATTTTAAATTGTGCGCTCATTTCAATACAGTATCGCGTTGCTCGCGTCAATGCACGTACTTACATTTAAAATGACCAAGTGTTCAATAAAAATTGTAGAAATATTACGTCAAATACGGATGGGACATCGTACTTTCGGTAAGTTAAAAAGTTTAATGATTTGTTTTTGTTGTTTTTACGACTAAATATCGGCAGAAATAATATGTGATTTTGATTTAATTTGTCTTAAAACTTCACTCTTTTTTATTATTTTTTTATTTGAGATGGGTTTGCATGTCTAGGTCAGAGGTGACCACTGACTTATCTCAATCGTGACAGAGACAAAGTCGACGATGAAGTATATTACTGCAAATTAGAATGGCTGCTTGTTCAGTGAAAGACCAATGCATTACAACCTCCCTTTAATTTAGTCGAATAATACTAACTGGCCCTGTTCTTAAGAGTGGAGTCGGCTTTTTTTATTATGTTTCAATGTTTTAATTAACAAGTTTACTAGCTTTGTATTTAGTTTTCAATTAATATTTATTTATTATACAGCGTGAAATTTTAATGGTTGTTTTCCTGCGGCAGAACGATTTGCACTCAGTACAGATTCATGGAGTTAAATTTAAAAAATAAAAATCTTTTTGTTTTCAAATAATTATAAAAATATGATCTCCCCTCGAAAGCGTGAGAATCAATAGTAACTCACTACCTACCACCTTTGAAGATAGCACGCGGCGGCGCGGTACAAAGTGATGAGCGATTCGTAAATCTGTAGAGCAAAATAAACTGTCGCCCGAAGTGATACGGCATAATCTAGCCCGCAAGCACGCGGCGAGCGCTTCGCCACGCACCCCCCGCCCTCCGCCGACGCGCCGGCTCTGTCACTCAGTTGTTTAGCGTCCCCGCGACCGCCGCGCGTCGCACGCGCAGTGCCGGTGCGTTATCGTAATTTATAAAAATGGATCGCCATTACAGTTTTTCAAATTTGGAGTACGTCGCTATGGTGCAACTGTACGCTAGGGCTAATTATAACTCCCACGCTGCCCGGAGACTTTACGCGGAGCCGCATCACCTGGAGTCGCTCCGTTTTCGCGGGATTATGAACCGGTTAATGTCAATGTCACCTTATTAAAATTAAAAGACAATCTATTAAAACGTACTCGATTGTGTGTTGAACGCAGTGGCTTGCACTTCGAACAATTACTCCGATACCGTGAAGTGTAAGTACCTACTCGTATCTTTGTAAATAACAAAAGTAGGTTAGTTAGTTAAAATCACTGTAAATAAGTTGATTCCAATTTTTTAAATACGCCGTAAATACTTACTTCATTGTCCAATTATTCAGAAAATTATTTTTTGTAAGTTATTCATAAACTTGTTTCTTAGTTTCGTGTTCAGAAAGTTGTATGTAAAAAAACTGGCCAAGTGCGAGTCGGACTCGCACACAAAGGGTTCCGTACCACAAGGCAAAAACGCCAAAAAAAAACTCGTTTGTTGTATGGGAGCCCCCCTTAAATATTTATTTTATTTTTATTATTTATTATTAAAGTAAAAATACAACTGAGTATTTTGTGAATATTTCAAGTGCCTACCTGTTTCCATTATTGATATCGAGCAAAAAAGGGCAAAAAAATCGCGTTTGTTTTATGGGAGCCCCCTTAAATATTTATTTTATTTTGTTTTTAGTATTTGTTGTTATATCGGCAACAGAAATACATAATTTGTGAAAATTTCAACTGTCTAGCTATCGTGGTTCTTGAGATTCAGCCTGGTGACAGACAGACGGACGGACAGACAGCGAAGTCTTAGTAATAGGGTCCCGTTTTTACCCTTTGGGTATGGAACCCTAAAAAAGTATTTATGACGGTCCTAAGCCCGTAAAAGTATGAAGGGAAAATTGGAATAACTTTTAGATAAGTACCTACCTATTGTGTTTCGATAGCAAAAGAGTACGTAGTATCATATCAGCTGTAGGTAGCGCAAGGCGCAAAGTCACGCGCAGTCGTCCGTTTGCGCTGTAGCTATACTATTGGTTCGAGATCGCGTTCGAGTTTTGTTTTTCACAAATGTAAATCTCCCATTTTTTAATACTTTATTTTTATTTTTTTTATAAATCAATTGTACTATGAAGACAAAATCATTTCGCTTCGAGAAAACAACCATTAAAAGGAGCTGGCCCAAGCCCCATACAAAAAATACCCAGGCCCGGCGCAAAAGTTTTGTGTTCCAGATTTTAGAGGATATTTAAAAATAATATTCCATAATATCACTATCCCTGTATCGGGTGGCTAACATTATTTTTTTTTGCTCGAGAAATTTTGTAGGCGTTATTATTAAAATCTCATTTGTGTGGACCAAACTATGTATAATTATTTGCAATTATTGTGTAATCGTAATCGCATTCAAGATTATCTCAAAACCACAGGGTAGGCATACATAAACAAAGTAACATAAGTATTAAATTGATCAAAATAGATCAAAATCAATTAGATGAAATTGTAATACACAACAAAGTATACATCAAACGCTAGCGGATGACTGCGACACAGAACATATATTATACCTATATACCCTGACGACATGCGACTGTAATAATAATTGGTGGCTGAAAAGAAAACAAACTTGAAAAAAAAAGTAAAAAATGACGAAAAAAATGACGTTACAAAAATTAAATACCGCGCGGATTCTGTACGTGTCAAGTTACCGACGCTTCATCGGTTAAGACTTTACGTTATGTACTATACTATGACTAAAGATAATTATAATAACCTATGCTTATTATAGGTTTTGTATCAGTATGCTTGTTTGTAAACAATTGACGAACTATAGCATAATAAATATTTTGGTCGGTAAATGAGTTTTTAATAAGAACGCCTACAAAACATTTCGAGCAAAAGAGAAAAGAATGTTAGCCACCCTTTAGAGAGATAGTGATAGTTTTAAATATTATTTTTAAATATTCTCTAAAATCTGAGATACAAAACTTTTGCGCCGGGCCTGGGTATTTTTTGGGCCATCGCTTTTCACGCTGTATATATTTATAGTTTTTAACCGTCTTTCAAAAGAAGAAGAGGACATCAATTCGACGACTTTATTAAATTTTGTGGGCCAAATTGAGGAATTCTTTTTATTTTCTTTGTAAGAATATAGTCTTCGATTGTGCCTGTATGAACATAATCATGATCTGATGGTGAACTTTGGAGATACATAACGGTACTCTTCATAGAATGATAGCTATTTACGATCAGTTAAAAGTATAAATATGTGTTTAGAACATGCATTAATATAAATTTTACAAACTCTTAAAATACTAAGTCAATGTATCATCATCATCTTCCTGCCCTTATCCCATGTTACTTGGGGTCGGCGCAACATGTTTTCTTCTTCCATTCTCTTCTGTCAACCGTCACACTATCATTCACTCCCTTCTCTTTCATATCATTCTTTACACATTCCATCCATCTTTTCTTCGGCCTTCCTCTCCCTCTCCATCCATCAACATGTATATTCGTCACTCTTTGAGTCACATGCGTTTCGTCCCTTCTCATCACATGCTAAGTCAATGTATAAAAAATAAAAAGTATAAAAATCATTTCTCTCATCCCCCAGTTACTTTAGATCCGCACGTCAAATCAGCTTCTTTAAATAAACTTTGCCAGTGCCACAGTGTTCTTCTTTCCAATTTAGTCCTGTGAGTGAAAATGAGGTCAAAAAATCTATTTCTGCTATTTCCTCCTCTGCAGTTGGTAATGATAATCTTTGCTCAAGAATGATTTCTCCTATCCTCCCCACATTACTCCCCATCTTGACCCACATTTTCAATTTCTCTTTGTTTTCTTCTACAATTCCTGAGGCCTGGAAACAAGCCCATATCATCCCCTTACCCAAAATTTCTAGCCCGGACTCACCGTCTGATTTCCGACCCATTTCTATCCTCCCTTATCTCTTTAAAGTTCTTGAGCACGTTGTTCATCAGCAACTTTCTGCCTTTCTAGCTGCGAATGACCTTCTTAGTACTTTTCAATTTGGTTTTCGACCCGGTCATAGTACGGTCACTGCTCTATTGAAGGTTACTGATGACGTCCGCTGGGCTATGGACCGCAAATCTCTTACCTTACTTGTACTTCTTGACTTTAGCAGTGCCTTTAACTCTGTTGATTTTGACATCCTTCTGGGATCCTTAAATCTTTCAATTTCTCTTCTAGTACTATAAGTTGGTTCGACTCCTATCTCAAAGGCCGGTCGCAGCGGGTTTGTCTCGACGGGTTTTTTTTCTGATTGATGCTCTCTTACTGCAGGGGTGCCTCAGGGTGGCGTCCTCTCTCCTCTTCTCTTTTCCATTTTCATTAACTCTGTCACGAGTGTCATCTCTTCCTACTTCCATCTCCATACCGACGATCTGCAGCTGTACAGCCATTTCTTAAGGAAAGATGCGGAAGCCACTGTGTGTGCCATGAACAGGGGCCTGGATTTGATTAGCGAATGGTCGCGGTCCTTCGCACTGCAAATTAACCCTAGTAAGTCCCAGGCTATAATTATTGGCGGCAGATATATGCGCAATAGGCTCGATGTTGCATCGCAGTCTCCACTCAGTCTGAATGGAGTTAAGATTAAATACGCAAATACGGTTTAAAACCTGGGGGTGATCTTGTACCCCTATTTATCGTGGACTGACCATGTTGCTCAAGTCAGTCGTAAAGTGCACTACAGTTTTCATTATTTGAAAAGCCTCCAGTGCTTCTTGCCCCTGAAGACCAAAATCTCCCTTGCTCAAACTCTCATTCAGCCTATTATTGACTACGCAGATGCCTGTTATTTGGATGCCACTGAGGAGCTTTTGAATAAACTTGAGCGTTTACAAAATATCTGTATTCGTTTTGTTTTTAACCTTAAAAAGTATGATCACGTTTCTAACTTTCGCAAGACACTCAAGTGGCTCCCTATTCGACTTCGCATTAACTCTCGCATATTGTGTCTGCTATTTAACATCCTTCACAACCCTAAAACACCTTCCTATTTGCGGGAACGCTTTTCTTATGCCCGTCCTTTTGATGTGCTTTGCACGTCGCATCTTAGAAACCTCATAAAATATCCTTCCCATTCCACTGACTTCTACTCCTACTCCTTCACTGTGCACGCGGTTCGGTTGTGGAATTCACTTCCATCTGACATTAGGGACTGCCAAACTGTTGCAGTTTGTAAAAGAAGAGTGAAAGAACACTATCTTTCCATTTCGTCATAATTATTTTAGTGATATTTATTGTATAAGTATGTATTTAAGTATTTATTATATGTTTTATTTGCTTAGTGAATTGTTTTTTTTTAGATTTTATGTATTTTTATTTTCTCTTTTATTCTTACACACGGTGTCTACATCTCTTTTTATCCTCTGTCCTATCGCAGGTATGCTGGAAGAGATTTCTTTAGAAATAAGCATCACCTTTGTACGTAATTTTCAGATCCTTTATTCTTGTCTGTTCATTTGTGTGTACATAAACAGTTAAATAAATAAATAAATAAAAAAAATAAAAAAATATTCGACTCCAGTGCTATTCTGTACAAATCTCACCGTGAAAACTTAGGTGAGGTGAGCGTGGAAGCTGTCATTAGTGTCAAGCCCTAGTATCAGGTGGACAATGACAGCTCACTTCACCTACGTTTTCACCGTGAGATTGTTACAGAATAGATAGGCAGGTCCTACCGGCAAACTACGATCGTATTTTTTTTTTTTTTTGCTTTTTCTGTCACTGTCAGATTTTCCCAATCAACCTTGAACCTAATGCGTTAGCAATAAAGTCGAAAATCTATTAAAGAAATCTGACAGATTGTAGTAGCTTGATGTGCTGGCGTCTGTACATTGCTTTGTAAAAACAACTATAAATCATACGCGTAAGGTTGAATTTGCAAAAAAAAAATATCATAACTATAACTACTTGTGTAATTGGATACAGTTTTGCGTGTTACTTTTGTTCAAGACTGTGCATTTTGGGTTTTTTATATATCAATGATTTTAAGGTGTTTGCTTAAAATCAATAAAAAGAGTGGAACTCACTACCTGCGTCTGTGTTTCCGAACGTATACAACCCTAATCTCTTCAAAGTGAGAGTGAACAGGCTTCTTCTGGGTAAGCTCACTCCATCGTCGACTTTGTCTCTGTCACCTCTGACCTAGACTAGAGTCAAGAGCAAACCCATCACAAATAAAAAAATAAAAAAAAATCAATGCGGCAAGAAAATGAAGATCCTGCGCAGTGACAACAGGACCGAATACGTCAATGAGCGGATGTATAACTTGCTGAAGAATATCGGAATTCAGTATCAACTGACGGCAACTGACGGTGGAGTATACGCCAGAGCAGAATAGCGTAGCTGATTGGGCCATTCGCATCGTCTGCGATAAAGCAAGAACCATGCTACATGAGTCCGGATTAGAAAAACGTTTTTGAGCTGAAGCTGTCCATCACGCCGAGTTCCTAAATAAAAAGTCACCAGCAATTGCGATGAAATATATGACTTAGGATGAGAAATGGTCATTGAGGAAATGTGAGCATGCTAAAACCGTTTGAGTGCAAAGCATTTATGATCAAAAAAGGACTAAGTGTGATGTAAAAAGCAGAGAGATTATCCGCAGAAGCTTCGTTGACAACGCGAAAGCTTATAGTCTTGTGCATCCTACTGCCAAAAATGTTGTGTTTTTGGAGAATTAAAAATACAAATAGCAAAAGGAAGAATTGCAAAAGAAACCGGAAATAATACTTTTACAAGATAAATCAATAGTCAGGAATATAGTAGAACCAGATGTTTTGCAACCTCAACAAGAGGATGATGATGTTAGCAATGTTCCTAGAGTGGAACCAGAACAAGAGAGTTTTACTGAAAATCCTGTTCAACATGAAGTAGTTATTCACGAACCAGAGGGTGTGAAATTTCAAGATTGTGAGTCGGACGTACCTGAGGACCGACCACAAGAGGTGGAAGGGCGGTACCCACTAAGAGACAAGAAACCCAAAGAGACCCCGGATTACGTTCTGTGCCATGCAATGGAAACAGTAAATGACCCTACTAAGGTTCAAGATGCACTGTCAAGGCCTAACAGTAGAAAATGGAAAGCTGAGCTTGATGCTTTAAACAAAAATGGGATTCACTATCCATTTGCATAAAATTTTAAGCCATAACATAACATGGTATACTTTTGTTTATCCTAATTATATTTGCGCATAACATTTTTTACGCATAACATCTTATGCATCATAATTTAAATAAAAAGGAACCTAACCAAACCGAACTTCGATGTGCCCCTGACGTCAACCGTCTAAGGTTAGGCTTTTCGAGTCAGGTATATTGGATAAATTAGCCTACAAGATGTCAACGTAAATAATCTGTATGCCAAAAAAAAAATATATCAAAATAGATATGCCAAAGAATATTAGGAAAAAAAAAAACATTATGCGAAAAGAAGGGGTGTCCAAAAATGGAACATGGACTTTAGTAAAACCTGCGACCAACGTAGATTCGAAAAGGATTTTTTGAATTAAAGAAGAGGCGGGAAATAAGCGAAGATACGAAGCTTAGCTTGTTGCCAGAGGTTTTAGCCAAAGATGGGGCATCGATTATGACGAAACGTTCTCTCCAGTGGTGAGACATAGCTCTCTAAGAGTCCTCCTGGCGATGGCAGCTAAGAGTGGCATAAAAGTTGACCAAATGGACGTAAAAATAGCGTTCCTGAATGGAGACTTGTCTGAGACGGTCTACATGAAACAGCCGCATGTTTACGACAAAAAAGGAAAACAAGATTACGCGTGTCTCCTTAAACGTTCAATATATGACTTAACACAATCCCCAGAGCTTGGAACAATAAACTGAACAATAAGTTATTGCACTTGTCTTTCAAACTGCCGATATCGATTATAAAGGAGAATATAGAGATATTAGCTTCTCCTCTTTCTGTTTTCTTTAATAAATTCATCAAAGAGTCCATCTTTCCTGACCAGTTTAAATTGACCAAGATGATTTCAATACATAAAAGGGCACTAAGACCGATTTAAAAAATCATCGCCCCATATCCTTATTAACTACCTTATCAAAACTCTTTCAAAAAGCATTAAAACTAGACTGATGGCACATTTCGGTATTTACAAAATTATCAATCTGAGACAATGTGGATATCAGAAAGGCGTTGGTACCTCGGATGCTATGAAAACTTTAATAAATGACATAGTAAATTAAATGAAAAAAGAAAGTAGGTAGATTATTTTTTGACCTCAGTTCCGCTGTTGACACCATGTAATATGAACTATTACTTACTAAACTCGAACATTATGGTATAAGAGGCAAGACATTACAACTTACAAAATAGACGAATGTATGTAGAAGTTAAATGTATAGACGAGAATAATCTCAAAATGATATATAATACAAGTCAAAAATGACATACGTAAAACGTGGTGTGCCTCAAGGCTCAATTTTAAGACCTATACTATATATTATTTTTACAAATGACTTACTCAATTTCATGAATAAAACTCAGCCGAACTAGAAACTTGTTTTCGCAGATGACTCAAATATACTAATTGTGGCAAATGACATAGAAAAATTGACATTATAGAAAAAATTTGCGAATGGTTTACAGTCAATAACTTATTGCTCAGGTAAAACTAACCTCATGTTATGACTCGTCATAATGACAACTTAGATATACAAATAAATGGAGACAGGATTGAATTAGTGGACAAAGTTAAATTATTAGGGATTAATATAGACTCGCATTTAATTGGAAAACCGGAGCTTGCTGTTATTGAATCATCCATATCGTTAGCATGCTACGCACTCAGGAGTCTTAGGGATGAAATGAACATAGAACAGTTAAAGGCTGTATATTATGCATTGGTCGAGTCTAGGATAAGGTAGATCATCGTGTTCTGGGGAAATAGTTACAGTTATAACTGACAGAGAGCGTTCATCTTACAGAAACGAGCCATAAAGACAACAGTATATTGGTCCTCTTAAGTCATTTTGCTCAGTATATACATGAGTTTGAATCACAAGAGGAACAGGTTCCTCTAAAAAAAAAAATTTTTTTAAGCAACTAATAGCACCAAAACTTATTATAGTAGAGCTGTTAGTACTGGCCATCCAGTACCAATGACACTGCATGTCGTTTATGGTTTTACCTTAGTTACCAATAACAGTCGTGTCAAATAAAAGCGATACCAATGTTCATGCGTATATATTTATAATGAATCCCTCACAAATATGGCATCAACTACGAGTTATCGTAACAAAGAATCTTTGACCAAGTCAAACTATGATACGTGGTGTTTGCAAACACAAGCGGTCCTGATTAAAAATGACTATTGGGATATCGTAAGCGGCGAGAAAACATTACCACCAGCTACGGATGCTGCGGCGAGATTGGCGTTCAAGAAAGAGGACTTAAAGGCAAGGGCTGAAATCCTACTTTTATTGTCACCATCAGAATTAAAACAAATTAAAGTCTGCGCGACATCTAAATCTGTATGGGACAAATTGAAAGCTACTTATCAAAGCACTGGGCCTACGAGGAAAGCTACCTTATTAAAACAGTTGGTTCTAAAGCGAATGACCACAAGAGAAGATATACGTGACCACATAAATAACTTCATGAACAAACGAGGCAAACTCACCCAGAATGCCAAAGAAGGCGTATTCATGGGGTACTCGATGACCTCAAAGGCTTACAGAGTGTATATACCTGAAGACGATGATGTAGTGATAAGCAGGGCATAAACAAAACTAAATACAATGATAAAAAAAATAAAAGGGTACAACCAATAGAAGTTGAAATAACAGAGAATGAAAAAAAAATACGTTACAAAACTCCAACGAGCAAGAAGATGAAGTTTCTTCGGTAGAACAAATAGAATCTTACGATGATGCATCAGATGTTGTCGAAATACCTGAAAATGGGAGGCCGCAAAGAGAGAGGCGTCCGCCCGCGTGGACTACAGATTTTATACTGGACCAGACTGAAGAAAGTCACCTACTCTCGGAAATCTCTTATATATCGGATGAAAATGATGATGATGAATACTGGCATGATGCTATAAAAGGCGAGATTAAAGCACATGTTAAAAGAATGGAACCTGGAAAATAGAAAAGAAGAACAAAGACATGAAAGAAGTGGACTACAAAATGGTTCTAAGAAACAAAATAGGACCTGACAACAACATCACAAAGAAAGCCAGACTTGTAGCACGGTGAGTAGTGGGTAGCTCGCCGTCCGGTGAGGACAAGGCCCGGGTCGACGGCGCGTTGTGTTCCACGCGCGCCTCAAAGAGATGTCAGCAAAAGATGGGGTCCAATAGGGCCGATGCCGCTGGGGTCGCGGGTTGTTTGAAAAAGATACCGTGGCCCTGGCATAGGCAACTGAAGGAACACGGGTGGGTTTTAGTCAGTAAAAGTTAGACACGCCCTTCCGCTCCACCCAGAGCGGGAGAAGTTATTTGATGATTTCCCATCCACAAAAAAAAAAAAATAAGACTTGTAGCACGGGGCTTCACTCAGCGACCAGGCATTGACTACAATGAAACATACGCTCCTGTAGCTAAACTGAGTTCGATAAGATCTGTTGTTGGAATAGCCATGGAAGAAGGCTTGAAATTGAACCAGATGGACGTAACAACGGCGTACCTGAATGGCGAACTAGAAGAAAAGATAGTTATGAAGTACCCTGACTATTTAGAAGAATATCTGACTGAAATCATGGTTGAAGAAAGTAAACAAGAAAATTTAACTTTGTACGAAAAAACAATAAGTATGCTAAAAGACATAAAAAACAATCCAAAAGGGAAAGTTTGTAAACTCATAAAAGCTTTATATGGACTCAAACAGGCAGGGATGCAATGGTATCAGAAACTCGACACAGAATTAAAGAACATTGGTTTCAAAGCATCGGAAGCTGACCCGTGTCTATACTTATTAGAGAAAAGAGGAGGTAAAGTCATAATAATCATATATGTCGACGATTTGACAGGCCAGTTGGCGTGGTTGGTTAAGATACCGCCTATCATGCCGCAGGTCGTGGGTTCGATTCCCATCCAGGACAAACATTTGTGTGCATGAACATGTCTGTTTGTTCTGAGTCTGGGTGTAATTATCTATATAAGTATGTATTTACAAAAAAAAAGTAGTGTATGTAGTATATCAGTTATCTGGTTTCCATAGTACAAGTTCTGCTTAGTTTGGGATCAGATGACCGTGTGTGAATAATGTCCCAGGTTATTATTAATATTTATTAATTGCCTATTCGTGTCCTAGAAAGCTCCAAGAAATAAAAGACCTTGTTAAATAAGAAATTTGAGTTAAAAGACTTAGGAACACCAAAACGGCTAATAGTGATAGATGTTACCTTCAAGGGAGATGAAATCAAAGTCAACCAGGAGAAGTTCATAGAAGACACTCTTAAAAAATTCAAAATGGAAGATTGCAAAACCACGTCTACACCCATAGAACTAGGTCTTAAATTAGAAAAAGGAAGAAGAGATGAAAGGAACGATCTGCCCTACAAAAATTCGATTGGCTCTCTCATGTATCTGGCAGTGGCAACTCGACCCGATATAATGTTTGCCATTAGTTATCTCTCCCAATTTAACGACTGTTACGGAGAAGAGCATTTCAAGTGTGCAAAAAGAGTACTGCGATACTTAAAGAGAACAAAAAGCATCGGTCTTATATTTAGAAAAACTCTCCAAGAACTATATGGCATGGCTGACGCAGATTGGGGCGCATGCAAGCTCGACCGGAAGTCCTTTTCGGGCTGCTGCTTTAAATATGCGGGAACGGCCATAAGCTGGATGTCGAAGAAGCAAAAGACTGTAGCGCTATCGACTGCCGAAGCGGAATATGTCGCTTTGACCGAAGCTGCAAAGGAGGCTATTCACTTGAAAAGTCTATTCAAAGATCTTGGGGCCAACTATGACAGCATAGTTATATTAAACGAGAACCAAGCGGCCCTAAAGTTAAGTCAGAACACGATGGTCACTTCCAAGTCCAAACACATTAACTTAAAAATGCACTTCATCCGAAATTGCATAATGGACAGAGCAATAGAGGTCAGATATCTGCGAACCGAAGATATGGAGGCTGATATCCTGACCAAAGCCCTAGCCGGCCCGCGGCTGTTGAAACTGCGGAGCAGCTTAGGAGTTTCCTGAATACTCCTGATGACCATGACGATGCCGTGAAGAGGAGTGTTAGTACTGGCCATCCAGTACCAATTGACACTGCATGTTGTTTATGGTTTTACCTTAGTTACCAATAACAGTCGTGTCAAATAAAAGCGATATCAATGTTCATGCGTATATATTTATAAATGAATCCCTCACAAGAGCATTGCTCGAAGTACCAAGCTGTAGAGATATTTAATAAGTTGCCTTCTGAGCTAAAGATCCTAATTTATAACACCCACTTGTTTAAAACAAAATTAAAAGCCTTTTTATTAGAAAAATGTCTGTATAATATATCGGAACTAATTTCACACAATAATAAATGACATTCAAAATCTGTTTGACATTATATTATTAAACCTGGGCGGCATTATATTTTAAACCTGTTTGACATTATACTTAAAACTGTAACATTCTATTATAACTATTTTAGCCCTATACGTAAATAGCACTTAAAATGTCAATTAATAATTCATAGTTCATTATATGTATGAGTAAGTTGTATTATTCAACACAATGTAAATTGTTTTATAAATAAATGAAATGTAAATGACCAGACTGGTGTTGTGTCTGGTGGGCAACTGCTACAAAACATGTATACCCTTGACGGGCAACTGCCCGACGCAGGGGGGAGACAGTTAGAACAAGCACTACTTTCGTAAAGAAAGAGGCGCCATCTACTTTACTTAACTGAGAAACTATTAGTTTCATAATTATCGATAGATGTCTCTGTAATCCCAACTTAACGAAAATAAGAAAATCAAATAACTAAGTTCTCTAATTTAGAATAGATTTTAAGTTTTTTAATTTTCTAGAGAATAATTGTAATATAACACCGGAGAACTTCGGATTATAAAACGGGAGGCACCATCTGGTGGCAACATTTAAAACTAGAACATACTTATTGTGGCCAGTGTTAAGTTTTCTAATAAATACATTTCGAAATTGAAATAATACCTCTGTTTACCATTGTGTCGAAGTAAAAGAGTACATAGGTACATAATATTGACATTGCCCGTATAGGAGTACAGCATTTTAGATCTATCTTCAATAGCAGTGATAGCCTAGTGGTGAGACCGTCGGACTGACAATTCTAGTGGTCTCGAGTTCGAACCCAAGGCACGCACCTCTGACTTTTCGGATTCATGTGCGTGTGTATATATTATAAATAAAAAAAAATCGGTGAAGGAAAACATCGTGAGGAAACCCGTGCGTTTAATTCTCTGACTTAGCATGTGTGAAGCTAAGTAAGAGGAAAATGTATATATACATTCCTGTCATAAAGCCTTAGTTCCCGTTAAGATATGTAGATGGCGTTTCGAATCTGGCTGCTTCGAAATGACGCAAGAGGGCTCTCTTCTCCCGTATTATTATTATACTCTTTGGCCCGACGATTGATGTCGGGACGATATGCCAGTCGCGCGGTAAACTCTGATTGAGCGATGCAGAATTTTGCGTGACGTCAGTGTGATGCGTAGTTCGCATGTAAGAAAGAAAGAAGAAAGAAAGAAAATACGTTTATTTGCGATAAACATGGCGCAAAGAAATATAGAAAAGGACATGTAAAAAGGACACGCGCATGTGACGATGTAGATGCCGCCACAAGCGAAGTCTAACTGATGTACGCTGCGTATAGGTATTGTGTGATTGTGTGATGGATGAAAGTAGAAAAATGAATGATATAATAAATAAAAAGAGTATATGTTTTTGATATCGATCTTTTTGTTCGTGTTTTATTTTTCAACATTTTATTTTATGTTCTGTCCGCTGTCAGAAAAATTACCACAAAGACCTAGAATAGGTATTTTTATTCTAGGCACAAAGATTACCTTTCATGTTGTCAGAGAAATAAGGGCAGTTTTTCAATAGTCAGATAACTCTTATCCAAAGAATAAATATGACAGTTTGACTTATTTTCTATACAAAAGCTGTCAAACCGCCATATTTATTCCGTAATTAAAAGTTATGAGGATTGAAAAATTAGCCCTAAAACAAAAAGATGTTTTATCTTAGCTTTTATGTACATAAAAGTTACATAAAAAGAAACTTTTAATGAACCATTTATTTTTTATTATTTTTTTTTTTTTTTAACCATTTATGTACACACAAATAAACAGACAAGAATAAAGGAACAGAAAATTACGTACAAAGATGATGCTTATTTCTAAAGAAATCTCTTCCAGCATACCTGCGATAGGACAGGGGATAAAAAGAGATGTAGACACCGTGTGTAAGAATAAGAGAGAAAATAAAAATACATAAAATCTAAAAAACAATCCACTAAGCTAACAAAACATATAACAAATATTTAAATACATACATACTTCTAGAATAAATATCACTAAAATAACTATGACGAAATGGAAAGATAGTGTTCTTTCACTCTTCTTTTAAATACTGCAACAGTTTGGCAGTCCCTAATGTCAGGTGGTAGTGAATTCCACAACCGAACCGCGTGCACAGTGAAGGAGTAGGAGTAGAAATCGGTGGAATGGGAAGGAAATTTTAGAAGGTTTCTAAGATGCGACCTGCAAAGCACATCAAAAGGACGGGCATAAGAAAAGCGTTCCCGCAAATAGGAAGGTGTTTTAGGATTGTGAAGAATGTTAAATAGCAGACACAATATGCGAGAGTTCCTGCGAAGTCGAATAGGGAGCCACTTGAGAGTCTTGCGAAAGTTAGAAACGTGGTCATACTTTTTAAGGTTAAAAACAAAACGAATACAGATATTTTGTAAACGCTCAAGTTTATTCAAAAGCTCCTCGGTTTTTCCCCTCAGTTTGGGGTCAATTTCTATTAATTGGCAATTCAAAATAAAAAAAAATATTGTCTATAGATTTAGAGCTGCTCCGTAGGCGTGCACACGGTAGTACCTAACTATTATTATATTCAGTGACACAGGACACATCGTACAGCCCGCGGCACGTAAGTTGGCAAGAGTCGTTAGATGCGCAGAAGTCATTTTTTAGATCTCTTTGGTCGCGAGCGGGACGCGGGGAATGAGGTAGCATCATTCCGAGCGCGCGATTGGTTGGTCAGTCGACCCTTGTCTCTCGCATCGCGTCCACGTTCCATTCGCTCCCGAGTACACTTGCGTGCACTAAAATTGTAACATTTGTTTTTGTTGAGCTTTTGTTACAAGTTCTTGTTATTGTTTTGTTTGAATTTTTAAATTTAGATAATGCTACAAACAAATACCATTTTACGTAGACATGCCAGAAAAATGGTTTATGATGTGTACTGTTACATATTTTGACGAATTATGCGAACATAAATGTACTGAACTGCTGATTTTTTTTTCGCGATTTCAGGTTTGGTCCCATAGTAAAAGTTGTTCATAATGAGGAGTACAATGACCTCTTAAGAGGTTGTTGGTGTTTTACAAATAACCCTGTATATTTTATTTATTACTCCTAATATACTTCACGAATTCTTCTCCTTTCTTTAACTTTCTTCTAAATAGTTATGTTTAAAAATAAATTATGGTAATAACCACAGAATAATGACAAGCAATAAAAGTGACCATTTTTTTGTTGCAATAAGTGTAGCATGCGCGAACTTACCCCCACTACGCCAAAACCTTGCCAACTTACGTGCCGCGGGCTATACACAGGGTGCACATCGTCCATTTGCGACGACAGTGTGACATCTCAAAAACCGTAATTTTATAGAAAACGGATTTTCAACTTTTAGATGCTCTCTCTCTCTAAACTCTTATTATTATTGTCAAGATAGCTTTATTATGTATGAAGTGGTTAGAGTATAACTAAAAATTAAATGAAATAATCAAAACCAAAAACGAATCAATAAAACGAAAAATCGAAATTCGAGATATCACACTTTCGTCGCAAATGGGTGATATAGCGTACTTACTGATTTTACGGTTTTTACAATCAGTGGTACCTACTAACGAAAATGCTGGCCTCTGATTAGTTGGATTTTGACAAAGAGTATGTAATTTTATTCACAGAACAATAATACCCTTAGATTTTATTTTGATTTTGACAACAGTTTTGACAGCGCATTTTGTAAACAAAAAATCTTGAACTTTCGTGTTGAAATTCAATGTTCGTGAGATAGTAAGATGGAATATGAAGAAGATTTAGCTACTTCATTATCACACGATGAGCTACTGGAAGTCACACAGTCATCACTTGCGACATTACTGGGTAATGATTCCTTACTAAAGGACCTTCCCAAGGATATTATTACTGAAGAAGTTTTATCTCAGGTAATTAACATAGAAAATGTTGTATAGACGTGCAGCATCCACAATAAATATTAGGCCCAGTACAGTGGGTCATCTTTAGCCCTAGCAGCAGGGTTTCTTCTAGTGGCGGTGTCAACGATTTGGCTTTTAATTTACGTATTATAATATGGCTCTTTGCATCTCTGTTTTGTATAAATGAGGGTAATATTGAATGAAACAAAATGTAGTGAAAAAATGCTGTCAGAAAGGTTTCAACTACATGAATTTTCATTTCAGATAGCTGTGGAACATGGCCAGTCAATCACAATTTTTGTATCAAGGGAGAGTGAACCAACATTAAAAGTTATTGTAAGTCATTTAAATGAATGTGGTTTTCTTCATTATCTATTTAGATTTTAGATGTACTGATTTGTCTCTGATTATGCCAACAGTGACAAAAATTTAAGAGTATGCTTAGACGGTTTGGTCCTGTTGTTAAGATGAAACAGGAGGGGCACCCTAGGAAGACAATGCAAGCAGATATATGAATGTAAACAAGGCAAAATTAGTATGTAAGGTTCGTAGCAGATGGCATTCTGTAGTTTCTGCCTACCCCCATGACATGAAGGCGTGAGTTGTATGTATGTATGTATGTAAGATTATGATTGCTAGAAAAACCAATTAATTTATGTATCTTCAGAAAGTAAAGAAAAAATATATCTTTACAGGTTACTCAAAATGCAACAGTAAAAAATCTCAAAAAAGCAATAGAGAGGCATTTCGAATTGTTCCAAAAGCGAGCTGGCATCAAGACTAAGATATCATGGAAATATATCTGGAGGACTTACAGTTTGAACTTTGATAGTATTGCCTTAGACGATGATAATGCCCCCATCCAAGATTATGGAGTCACAAATAAAGTTACATTAAAATTCAAGAAAAAGAAAGGAAAGAGGAAATAATTTATAAAAGCATTTATTGATATTCTGGAATTACAGCTATACAGCTACGGTTTCGTAGTAGAACAGTGGCTGCCACATAGCATCCGTAATTTACCAGTGAAAGATGTGTGTGACAATAGGTTGGTGTGCTTTTTGACACTATAACCACTGACATGTCCGAGCGGCTAAAGATGCCAAAAACTTTTCTGCAGGCTTATTACGTATCTTGCAGAAGCCTAGCGATAGCTAAATTGCTTGTCAATTGCGCAATAATTGCTGTTCAATCGCTTCTCAATCACAAATCAGTATAACGTATCGCTGATACATAATACCGATTTGCGATTGAAAAGCAATTATTGCGCATATTTTGCTATCGCTAGGCTTCTGCAAGATACGTAATACGGGTACAGGATGAACATCCAGTCAGCCAGAGCTGCATCGCTAACAACAGTGTATTAAAAATAGTTGATTAATTAATGATTGTTTGATTGATTAATTAATAATAACGACGTTGCGCGTGGACGTTGGACACTTTTGACAGTCTTTTTGCACCAGTAGTTGGAGTGGATAAAGTCAAATCCCTCTGACTTATTTTTTATAACAGCTGTCACTGCGGCCATTATGTAGCGGCCACTGCTCATCTAGGAAACAACTAAGAACCCACAATTACTTACATAACTAGGTATTTATGTTCTAAATGGATGTCTTAAAACATAATAACTTACACACTTTCCTTGTCTTCTAATAACCTAATGAAACTTTCAAGGCATAAATCAAAAATAGTATGTATTCTTTAACAAAATGTGGTAATGTAATGTAATATTCTACTATTATATCTCGATACACAATATTAATTAATGAATAGAAGCACACACATCATCATCACAATTATCTTGCCCTTATCCCAGTTTATTTGGGGTTGGCGCAACATAATCCAATGTCTTCTTCATACTTCTGTGTTGTTATCTCATTTGTCTAAATTTACACAGATAATCATAATATACATTGAAATAGTAATTCAAAACTGTAGTTTAATTCATTCTTAAACATCAAAGAGTAACAAGAAATAATGTACTGAGGCATTTCTATCCTTATAAAATTTCATTCACAGTTTCACTGCTTATATCCATCCGATACAAAATCACAATGAACTTTAAACTCGTTATAATAAAGTTGCTGTTGGGTTGCTGCCCGTGAAGACAAGTTTGTCAAAATCACAGTAATCTTTAATCCCGTTACAATAAGGTCCAGTTTTTTGATCCGTAGTTAACTCAACCAATGTTTAAACACAGTAACTAATGATCGAATTTTGGCTGTATTCATGTTAGCTCATTCATACTTAAAAATAGTAACTAATGGCATAACTCATTCATGTTTAGACTTTCACATTTAGTCAAAATACAACTATTAGTTACTATTTTTTAGTTAATATTAGTTTTATTTTTTACTAGGATATTATTAGTTAACTACGGATCAAAAAACCGGCCCTAAGATTAACAAATAACAACTAGGGTGAATAACCCAAACGCTAGCACTGCACCAAATTATCAGCACTCCGAATAAATTGTCAAATTCTAAGGTTTTCACTTACTAATTTGGATTACCACACTAATAAATAAATAAATGTATGTTTTTGGAATTCTACTATTGGCAACACCATACTTTGAGACTACAAAATGGCGGAAATTGTGTAAGCAAATACTTGTGTCCTGCAGTTTCTTCTGTTTTTGCCTGTTTCTTGTGATCGCAGGTAAGTTCACATGTTTACATTTTATGATGTATCAGATTTTTTACATATTTTATATTGAAACTAACGATTTCTCTGATATTTAAGATAGTTTATGAGGATAATCTGAAGAGTAGAATTTGAGGTTATAGTGATAAATTGGTAAAACACGTGGTGCTGATAAACGGATCGAATATTTTGTAAATTCCAAATTATCAGCACGGGTGCTGATAAATGGAAAAAAGTACCTAAATACTAATTTCATAACTTTTAATGTAAACTGTGTTTATTTTATGCATAGAATTCATTTTGTTTTGTAAAAGTAGTATAAATTATCAAAATCCAAATCTTAGCATGGTGCTGATAATTGGATCAGAAGTATGCTGGTAAATTGGTTTTCCTAGAATTTCATCATCTTTTTTCTTTTTCAGAACCACTTATCCACCTACCATGAAGCCAAAGGATAAAAATAAACCAAATAAACGAAAAATGTACACAAACGAAAATCTACTAAAAGCCTTGGATGCAGTTAAAAAAGGTATGTCTAAAAAACTGGCCTCGAAAACTTACAATGTGCCAAGAGGAACTATCCAGTCGCGATTAAGAAAGCCGTGCAATGATCTACCAGGTCCTAGGCCAATATTGTCGACAGAAGAAGGAGTTTTGGTACAGTGGGTTGTAGATTGCTGTCGGAAAGGATTTCCAAAAAGAAAATTTGATTTACAATTAAGCGTAGCAAACTTCTTAAAGAAGTCAGGAAGAGAAAACCCCTTTAAAGATGACATACCTGGAAAAAAATGGTATGATCTTTTTATGCGCCGTCATCCAGAACTCAGCGAACGCACTGCCGAAGCTGTCACATCAGCCAGTGCTAATGTGTCAGAAAAAGACATCAAAGGGTGGTTCCACAAAATTGAGCTTTACCTTAAGGAAAACAACTATTTTGACATCTTACAGGACCCAGCTCGTGTTTTTAATGGGGACGAATCTAACTTTCAGTTATGTCCCAAAAATGGCAAAGTTATTTCGTTACGAGGAGAAAGAGACGTGTATGAAGTGGATCACGCTACAGCTAAAACAGCCCTTACTGTACTGTTTACATTTTGCGCCAACGGAGACGTAACACCTCCATTAGTTGTGTTTCCCAACAAGAGGCTTCCCAAAGATATAACATCATCAGTTCCAGATGAGTGGGGCATTGGTCTAAGCGATACTGGCTGGATGAAGTCTGAACTTTTCTATGATTATATAAAAAATGTGTTTCATCCTTACCTCTACAAAAGAAAGGTAACATTTCCTGTCATACTATTTGTAGGTGGACACAAAACACATCTCAGTCTTGCAGTAAGTGAATTGTGCAGCAAATTGCAGATTGTTTTGATAGCACTTTATCCCAACGCCACACGGATTCTACAACCAGCTGACGTGTCAGCATTTAGACCTCTCAAAACTGCATGGAAGGAAAGTGTCCTGAAATGGAGGAGAGATCATCCTTTGGAGACTCTCACAAAGAACAATTTCGTACCTGTTCTCAAGGATGCTTTAGAGGTTGGTGTCAAAGATACGACAATTATAAATGGATTCAGGACTACTGGCTTATGTCCCTGGAACTCTGGTGCCATTAACTACAATAAATGTCTGGGTAAAGGAAGTAAACAAGATGGAGAACCAAAAGAAGACAATTTAAAACTACAAGACAATTCAAATAAAGAAAAAATTATGACACGCGAAATTTTAGAAAACTTTGTAGGGCATGAAAAGGTAACATTTCTGCAAAGAACGCCGCTTGAAAATCTGACAGAAACAGAAAGGATTTTGAACAAAATTTGTTGTTTTTTTGAAAATCAAGAAACTAATACGTCCATAAACAAAGAAACTCACATCGAAATTGAAAATTTCGAAGCAGTTGGATTTCAAGACATTGATCAATTACCAGTAATATTAGCAGAAGATTTTGTAGATGATATGCAAGCTATGACCAATTCTATAGCGAATGAACAATGTTATAACAATACTGCAGATTGTCTCGGTAGTGCGCAATTGGTATGTTTTGATAGTCAACAATATTTACTAACACCTGTCAAATTACAGGACGTTTTGATTGTTGAAAAAACACCTGAACGAAAAGGTGTTAAAAATGTAGAGAGATCATCATTCGTGCTTACTTCAGCGGAATGGCAGAAGACTGAAAATGACAAATTAAAAGCTAAAAAACTTAAAGAAGAAGAACAAGAGACCCGCAAAAAGAACAGATTACTTAAACAAGATGAAAAAAACAAAACAAAAGAAACCACCAGAAACAAAATTAACAAGAAAGCAAAAGGGACAGTAGAAACTAAAAAACAAGAGACTGAAGCTAATCTTATACAGGAGACTAAACTAAATAAAACTACAGTAGAAACCACCAGAAACAAGATAAACAAGAAAGCAAAAGAGGCAATAGATATTAAAAAACAAGAGACAGAAGCTACGAATAAACAGGAGACAAAAGAAAATAAATCACAAGAGACTTTCATTAATCACCACCAGACATTTAAACACGAAGTTATGATTCATAACACGAATATACCATCCTGACCTGAAAATGAAAACTCAATTAATATTAAGAAAAGAAAAGCCGAAGAAAAGAGTAACTATCCACCAAATAAAAAAATCCAAATTCTTTCCGACATTAAACTTAATTTACCACCCAGAACCTCGCAAGTTGGTCAAAGAGATAACGAAATAGACCCGTTGGAAAAAATAATAAATAATACGAAAAAGAAGACTTACACTTTACTAGAACTAGAGAAGATCCTTCAAGAGGATTAGAAGATGTGATGGCAAGAGCTTATCTTTTATTTTATTTACTTACTGGTACACTTTCTTATGTGCAATTTTATGTTTCTTAATGGTTGTTGATACCTACATAGTTATTGGTTGGTATTGGTCGGCTACCATATTATATTTAAGTAAAACATTTTCTAGTAAGATTTTCGTAAATCTGAACAAATTATTTAAATTCCTACCTAAGATAACTTTATTAATGTTAAACTTTGTCAATTTTAAAAATTATTATTAGATTATAAGTGATTGTTTTATATTACAGGGTCTACCTACCTACTAATTATATAAAAATATAAATAAAAATCAGATTTTAAGAATCGAAATATTTTTTTTTATGCAATTCCTAACAGTGATAGTTATGTGCTGATAATTAGCTCGCTCTATGCTATTAATTGGGGCGATGGTGCCAGTAAATGGTGAGAGACCCATTTTTTATTCTTACTTGTCTAAAAAATCTTGGACAGAGGTCAACCATGTTTTTCTTTTAATAACGTCTTCTTTATTAAATATTAGAACTATAAAATTTGCCTTAACGGGTAAAGAACTATTTTTCACAATAATAAATAGGCTTAAATTAGGACCAACTCTTAAAGTGCTGATAATTGGGTACTTCACCCTACTACAGTGTGCTGCCATCATCATATGACGCTGGCATCATCGACATCGGCTCAGTTGCCAAAAAGAAAAAAAAAAGGTTGCTGCTGTCGAAGATAAAGAGGACTACAGACAATATTTGTGCAGCTATGTTTTACATTACCAGTCTGAACATGCCACTGCAATTCCAATCCTATTCCTTTGTGATAAACTTTCACACACATCCCTTAACAAAATAATAAGTATCTTTATTTCTAAAGTTGCTCGAAGTCGGGCTGCGGCGGGGGCTCCTGGGGCAGCGGTTCGAAGTCTCCGAGGCTGTAGTGGGGCTCCTCGTGACGTGGGGTGGCGAGCGGGCGATCGTACGTGTCCTTGAGTAGCTCTTGATCATGCTGGGGATAGTACGGGCGATCATGAGTGGATTATAAGTCCGTTTTTAATAACACCCGGCTTAAGAATTTGAAGTTGAGAACTTTTCAAACTCTAGCATTACTTAAGGTAAAGACCCACAAAAATAAAGAAATTTTGAATTTCGCGGACTGTTTCGAAGTAATCGAACTTCAAATTCTCAATTTAGAAACGGGGTGTAAGATGTAAAGGCTCATTTTTTCATTGGTCGATATGGCTCGTATGCGGGGTGCGGGAGATTTCTATAGGGTCCGCATAAAGGGAGCCGTTTTCATTAGTCGATAGGAAACGATTGTGTGTGGAAATGGAGAATCTCCACCGCACGTTTTACAGTGGCTTGAAGGCTCATTTTCATTGGTCATTTTAATTAGGTGTGAGTCTCCGCAAGCTTTTCACCGACCGAAGAATATCATTGGTCTTAGTCATTACCGCGCCTGCGGGGAGTCCCCGCATGCTGTATATCGACCGAGTTATCGACTAATGAAATGAGCCATAAGACTTGGCGACATCTTAATGTAATGCGTAAACCTTGTCTAGTCATACACATACGTAAAAATCTTCCTTCATCAGTTTCGTATATTTTATGTGAAACAACGTACACTAAGGCGGGTGCGCTGGCGCGCACTAGTGATTTTTCAGTCGGCCGATAGTTTGATCATTCTGGGAATCAGTATGAAGGTACATGGCAGCGCGCGCATGTGTGCGTGTATTTTACGTGTGTACTAAACTATCGGCCCACTAAAAATCACTATAACCTGAGTCTCAAATTCAGATAATTTTTGTAAACAAAGGTGATAACAGACCAAAAAATGATCTTAATGGCAATTCCACAAAAAGTGGCGGAAGAAAAGGTTAGATTTTCTTTTAAGTACTGATTTTAAAAATAATAATAAAAAAAATATCATACCGTAATTATTTTTTAGAAATTTTCGGTTTTAAACAAAGTTATTAATAATTGGAGATTTTCTGGTATGAAATATTTTATGATACTGGTAACACTACAGGAGTTCCTAACATTTTCAAATTTCGTTTGACAGTACGTCGTAAGTTGCGTCTTTTCCCGTGGTATTTTCAATTCATTCGTTTTCTTTTCCCAGATCAAGTTTTTCGCTGCGTGTTTGTTAATTTTATTGTGTTATTATCATCGTGTTACTTGTTCATCTTGTTGTTTCCTTGATTTTGTTGTGTGTAAAATTTGATGATAAAATGTTTTGTACCACTGTCCTGTCATTATGACAGTGACATTTCTTGACGTTTCTTTGTTTACAAAAAATATCTGAATTAGAGACTCAGGGTATAGTGCGCGCTCGCCCTGAAGGTTCTCTAGTCACTACATACCTGATCGGACTGCAGCACGGAGGGCGGCGCGAGGTCGTCGAGTGACAGCTGCGTGTTCAGCACCGACGGCGGCGCGTAGTCCGACATCGTGGTGTCTACCGGCTGTATCACAAATATACTAAGTTATAATTTTGGGTTTATTATTGTAATTTCTTACTAAAAATAAAAAAAAAATACCTAAGTATATTTTATAGGTATGTTAAACTAATCTGGATGCCCTAAACAGGCAAAATGTGGGCTGTGCATAAACCACCAATTTTTACATCTGGTAAAACCTGTGTTTTCAGCAAATATATTATTCTTATTCATGGGAAATGTGGCATGGTGGCTAAGGGTGCATATCTACGAGGTCAAATCAAATTAGTTAGAAAATATTGACATACATGATGACAGGAATCACAGATAAGACAGGAACGTTTAGGTACGAGTATATCGATACCTAAACATAATAAAATGAATAAATAATTATTTTATGGAAACACCAGTTTTTTATTTGTTTTATCTTGTTTAGATACCCATCACGTCTTTGGAGTTACGTTAGCAAATTTAATTTGACTCTGTATATGTTAAATATCCTCTTGCAATTAGTTTTAGTAGCTGATCAAATTTTAGGAGTATTAAATGCCCCAAAGCGTGTTACGGGAGTTTCCTTCTACAAGGTGCAACATGACTTACAAACTCTTAAGGGGTTATTGTACTTATCATTATGAACAAATTTTACTATGGGACCAAACCTGAAATCGCGAAAAAAAATCAACTGTTCTTTACATTTACGTTCACGTAACTAGTCAAAATATAGGGAACAGCCATTTTTTGTTTGAGGGTTTGCTTTATCTACTTTATAACTTGTATACGGAGCTTATACTGTTATTCAACGGTATAATGTTCTTTGTGTGCAAGTTTGTATTTTGCTGCATGTTTGTGATTGTGTTTTGTAATATGGACCATTAAATTGTCAAATGTATTTTATTTATATATTTTTATATTACTCACCGCATCAACAGCCGGTGGAGTATCCTCAACATTTTTGCCGAGCGTGACGACGGGCAGGTCCTCGCCGGAGCCGATAGTGTTGGCGCGAGCTTCTTCCTCCGAGGCGTAAGCAGACTTGTGGTCGCACATCAGCAAGTGAGTCAGCATGTCAGTTCCTGCGGATTTTCAATAAGGTTTAGTGTATGTGTGTAAAATTTGCACGACGACATTAAAGGCATAATAAGAGATCGATATAATATTATCGAACTTTGTGTTAATTGATTTTAATTTTTGTTGTGAAAACTTCTTTAGAAAATCTTATGGGGTCGCGTAACCGACATGCTATGCATAGTTTTACGTTTAAGTTTTCACTTCTGTTAATGTCAGGATTAACTGAGGTGAAAAATCCAGCATAAGCAAAAATCGCGAAGTCTTTATTAATGCAAAAGCAGAGAAAACATTTTATTTAATCAATCTAAATCTCTCTCTCCCTGGACTCTCAACCTCCTCTCTCTCTCTCTCTCTCTGTTAGACTAATTGTTTGTTGTTGTTTCTAAAATACTAATTTATTTTTTATTTTTTGTTGTGTTGTGTTGTGTGTGGGAAAAAGTTTCTTCGCATTTTTTAAGAAAATTCAAAACATTTTTTAATATAGTTTATTTACATTTAACTAAAGTATGTAGGTACCATTTTGTTCGATAACTTTTTGCCATCTTGTAGGTAGAGACATGATCCCATTGCTATAGAAATTTTGGGACTTCTGGTCAAAATACCGCGACAAGTGGTTTTGGCAGTCCTCTCGTGATGTTAACCTGACACTGCCTAAAGAATTCTGAAGAGACCGAAACAGGTGGAAATCTGAAGGTGCAAGGTCAGAACTATACGGCGGATGCATTAACACCTCCCAGCCAAACTCTCTTAATTTTTGCTGAGTGGCTAAAGATGTGTGAGGTCTAGCGTTATCATGATGAAAAACCACACCCCTTCTGTTGATTAATTCCGGCCGCTTTCTCTCAACTTCTTGCTTTAATCTCATCAGTTGTTCGCAGTAGAGTTCAGAATTGATGGTCCTGCCTGGTGGTAACAGCTCATAATGAATAATGCCCTTCCAATCCCACCACACACACAGCATCACCTTGTTGCGAGTTAACCCAGGTTTCGCCACAGTCTGTGAAGCCTGACCGGCCATTGACCACGACCTTTTTCGCACGTTCTTGTCATACGTGATCCACTTTTCATCACCAGTTATCAGCTTCTTCAAAAATGGTTCGGTTTCATTACGTCGTAATAAAGAATCACAAATGAGTACACGGTTCATTAGGTTTCTTTCAGTGAGCTCGTGAGGTACCCAAATGTCAAGCTTTTCTGTGTACCCAGTTTTTTTCAAATGCGCCAAAACTGTTTTGTGGTCAATTTCCAGTTCTTCAGCTACGTCGTAACTACTGATATGCCGATCTTGCTCCACTTTTTCAAAAATGGCATCCATTTTATCCGTAATAGGGCGACCAGAGCGACGGTGCATCTTTGACATCAAAATTTCCGGATTGAAAACGCTTAAACCAAGTTTGTGCTACTCTCACAGACACTACACTAGGTCCATAAACATCGCAATTTTTTATCGCGGCTTGCGTTGCATTTTTACCTTTTTTGTAGCAAAATTTTAAAATGTATCGAATTTCTTCATTAGATTCACTCATCTTGACGGTACGAAAAACTAATGAAAATCACACATTTTCCTAATTTGAATTTGGAATTATGTTCTTTAAAATTTAAACTTTCAATGATACCAAAACCAGCCAGATACTAATAGTATAGCCAAAGAGATTTTATTACAAGTTCATACATACTATAATGCGAAAAGACTTTTTCCCCAACCTAATAATATTATTGTAACTCTCATGCATGAAACAGTTCACCTCCTAGTGACTACGGATTTATTTATTATTGATAATCTGTGAACAGTGCTGTGGGCTACAATTACTTAAGTTATGTTTTTATGTTTGTAACACTCCATAATATAGCTGTTTGGTTTTCCTATTTAATAAAAAAAAATAGACATTTTTATTTAATTTCAATGCAATAAAATATTAAAAAAAAAATACCTTGATCCCTAGACACTTTTGATGTGTGTGTATATACCTAAACTAGCTTTTCCCCGCGGCATGGCCCGCGTGGAGGGCGGAAAATATCCCACGGGAACGTACTATCGGCATCACATGGGCCCTATCAGAATACCAGCGCTGCGGTATTTATTTAAATATTGCAGCTTTATGCTGAGATAGGAGCCCTTTTGGCCTCGCACAGATATTTTTAATTGTTATATTTTGTATTTATTTTGTTTTTTTTTTAATGTTAATTTTGTTAGTTTACTATGCTCTTTTTTACTGTTTTTATTTCCTGTGCGTGTTACAAATAAAATATTTTTCTTTCTTTCTTTCTTTCTTTACTACTGCGACAATGTATTCTATGTCGGCCGCCGCTGCTGTGGGTGCAGCCCGCTCGTACCAACCTGCTGCAGCACGTGCCGCTGACGCGCGCATTGCGTACACTCAATATGGTGTCACAACAGATTTACTGCTTCAATTGTACTCTGAGTGAATGCACACGGGCCGCATTTTGTAAAATTACTATTCAATGTTCCTAATATTATTGTAAATCTAGTCTTTGTACGCTATTATAACTACACTATTGCATTAGGTAAGCCTGTGATGATAGTTGTATGTGTTTTTAAAAATAAATAAATGTCCATGTGCCTATGTTTTTTTTTTTATGTTAAAAATTATTTACATGATTTTTAAAGTTACGAGAGTTTCCTGAGAAAATGGCGCCGCTTTATTACGACTGCAATACGATGTAATACTGTGAACATAAATTGACGTTGCCGTATCTCTAAACAGTCTCTACGAAACCACACGAATGGACACCGTTTTCGTCACTGAACGCAACGCTAAACTGCAGCCAGTTTGTGACGACACCACTGTCCTAGAAAATCGTATCTTCACCCGCTGTGTATCATCATCATTTGCACCAAAATATTGATTTTAGTTTTTTTTTTCTATTCTAAATTGTGTGTATTTTATTTTCTTATTTTTGTTATTTTATTCCCTTATGGATTTATAGATGTCCGTAGATGTGTCCGTGGCATCACATATCAGAATACCAGCGCTACGGTATTTATTTAAATATATCGCTGCTTTATGTTGAGATAGGAGCCGTTTTGGCCTCGCACATGTCTTTTTTTTAATTTGTTAATTTTGCGTTTCTTTTGTTTTTTTTTTGCGTGTCCCAAATAAAATATTTTTCTTTCTTTCACTGCTAGACTTGGGACTCCCGCAAGCGTCGCCACATTGACCGGTCCTGTGCTTCTCGCATGCAGCGGATTCCCGCAGTGAATAAACTTTTATTATTTCTATATTTCCATGCAGTACATACCGACAGTAGTGTTGTAGCCGCACACACAATGCGAGCGGTATGGCGCGTCTCGCGGAGCATCTTCTAGCGAGTGCGGGCCGGCGCAGTAGCCGTTGTGACGTAACATGGCGCGGTAACAAGATGTACCGTACGAACATTTCGTGCAGCGGGTTGTGCCTCTGAAAGTTAAACACAACAATAATGAGATGAATATTCATCTGCCCAGCCTTTTCCCAACTAATTTGGGGTCGGTTTCCAGTCTTACCGGATGCAGCTGAAAACCAGTATTTTACATGGAGCGACTGCCTATCTGACCTCCTCAATCCATAACCCTTGGTACGACTGGTTCTCAGACTTGTGCTTTCTGAGGCACGGAGGGGCCTCGGGTATGTAAAGATGGTCACCCATGCACGGACCGACCTCGGTAAGCTTAGATTAACCTGATCGATCGACCCGTGCGACTGTTATAACTTAGCCACGAGCCCCTCTGTTCTTTTCGAGTAGATGGTACTTTTAAAATTAGTTGTGCCCAGTAGGTTGCCACTTTAATTAGCATATTTATGAAAATGAGCAGGTATAGCATGATTAATGAGTGTCGAGCCATTTGTTAGCTTCCCTCAACTGAAAGGAATGGGACACCCCAGAAACCGTGCGAACCTAGCGTCTTTTTTGGCGAATCATCAAAGAGATTATACATGTTTATTTGCGAGTATCAAGAATTGAAATAGCTCCACACATTTGTATTGATCATTGATCAGGAATAAAAATTTTGAGTCAAGATTCACACCCTGGTAGAGCTCGCAAAATCAAGAAACGAGCTAACTCAAATACTAGGTGCGTCCAAATACTGATGATATCCAACTAATATTATAAATGCGAAAGTAAGTTTGTTTGTTTGTTACTTTTTCACGCCTAAACCACTGAACCGATCATCTCGAAATTTTGCATATACGTTGTCACGTGTACAGAATCGGACATAGGGTATCTTTCATCCCGAAAAAAAACTGCTGTTCCCGAGGAAAACAACAATAACGTTCTTATAGATAATAGATGGCGCCACGTGTCTTTCGAATTATGATTGAATTATATTTTAGTTTTTTCCGACAACCACGCGGGCGAAGCCGCGGACATAAGGTAGTAAAGAAATATATAAGGAATTATACTTACAAGAAATGTTTCTCCCTATCCAGCGGCGTGTCACATTCTCTGCAGAGCATACCATCGGGCAGCATGAGGGTCAAATTTTCAAACGTTTCAGCGATCGTGTGGTTAGCAGAGTCCTTTACTGGTGGACGCGCCTTGTTCTGTAACAAAAAGTTATGTGAACGTTAATAATAGTCACATTAGGGCCAGAAGAATAAAAAAGTGACATTAGGGGCCTATTTCACGTTGTCTGGATATTCACTTACTACCAGACAAATTAATAAAGGAACATTATAAAAAAAATATCAAGCAAATAATTTAACTAATCAAGAGGTTGTGGTGAGCCAGGCTATAAATAAAATGTTACATACCCTAGGTTTGGTAATCAAATGCTCTTCAGAACAGAGCGGAGTTGCACCTTCGACGGTGATGTGATCACGTACTTGATGTTCTTTGAGTTGACCTGAAATGAACGAATAAATTGTAACTACTGAGGAACGGCTCTGCCTAACCCTTTGGGGAAAACTGGCGTGATGTTAAATTAATTCCAAAAGGTAACAAAACATTTTAGCTGAACTATTAAGAGGACTGTGAAGTGCTGATACGCGGCGCGAGTCTTTGAGGCAATTACCTAAATTTCATACAATTATTTACATAATTATTGTTTCGGGTGATAACGTTTTCACCCCTCTAAACCATTACGAAATGTGACAAGTTTGGTCTCATTACATTCAGTACACCGTAATCTAGGTACGTACGTTTTTCTTTTTTAGTAATTCAATTGAATTTAACATTTCCAAAAATTATGAAAAATAGACTATGTTTACGGGGAGAAAAAGGTTATCGCTTTTTGTATGAAAATTTACCGCTTCACAATCCTAGCGTATTGATGGCATAAAGTTCATACTTGAACATGTTGGCCCAAAATTGAGCTACGCGAACTGTATTTCTATTCTGTGAAAAATTCACCGTGACGACTAAGGGCCGGTTGAATTTTGGCTAAATGTGAAAGGCTAAACATGAATGAATTAAAATATTCAAGTTAACTCATTCATGTTAAAAAATAGTAATTAATGGCATTTTGGCAAACACATTTAGCCATAATTCAACCATTATTTACTATGTTTAACCATTGGTCGAGTTAACTACGGATCAAAAAATCGGCCCTTAGGTGAAGTGAGTTTAAAGTGAGCTGTCAGTAGTTTTAATCCATCATAGCATCAGGTGGAATGACAGCTCGCTTCAATATCACGTCACCTAAGTTTTCACGGTGAGATTTTTACACAATAGCACTACTGCACTCACTGACACACTCACAAAGTTATCAAGTGCACAGACAGAGCTTGTCTACACTGAAATGAGGCGCCCTACTGCCGCATTTACGGTAGTTTACGTATACTTTCAAGTGGTGGGGCGCGTCATTTCAGAGTGGACAAGCTTTAACACGAAGACGCCGCTTACGCACTTGAGGTCTGAGCCGTCCATGAGCCCCCATCTCGAAAGATTCTTTGCTCGGGCCAACTTGAAGTCTATTCGGATATTTCCATGTCGGACATAGTAACGTGTAATATAAGACAAACTTAAAACACAGCAACCGACTGTTTAATTTGGCACATCGCATCGAGTTTTTCAAAGCACCGTTTGTTTCAGTCCTACCTCATACCAGTCTCTTTATAAAGCTAATAATAATAATAATAAGCTGGCAACACCAATGTCAACAAGCCTCAAAATTTATTTTCTTCTTCTTTTCCGTTTTTATTAATTTTAGTCGCAGTTTTTTAACTTTTTGATAAACCATACAACAAAACTTAAAGAAAAATAACCCAAATATAATTTTAAAATACCGTAATGAACCATACTACAGAATTTATTCAAAAACTGCCGGATAGGAGGTGACATGACAGATGTCACCTCCTAACAACAATCAACAACAAGAAGAAAATAGCAAAGAGATGAGAAGATGTTAACAAGGTCAGCAGCTCGTCGCGCACACCTTCCACCTCCGGACTCGTCGCTCAGCTCCACCCCGCCGCCGCTGGTACCTAGCCCCATCGAGAGTGCTGTGACACCGGCCATGGCAGTTGCGTCGAGCTCGAGCGACGAGTACTTCTCTCCACCGACGTCGCCACCACCTGCACGTCGGCCAGGAAGAGGCCGGCCACCGAACGGCATGGGACCTAGGGGCCAACCGGCCCCGAGCCGGGTCCCCGCTGCCGGTGGTTGTGTGCAGCGCATGAAATGGACTCAACAAATGAATGAGAACGTCATGCGCGCATATTACGGGGCAACAGAGGGGGGAACTAACCTCACTGCGTACCGCGATAGGATGCTGTCTCTGTTCCAGGCGCTTCAACCAGCCATCAACGTCTCGGCCCAACGGCTGTCGGATCAGGCGCGGGTTATCCAACGGAATCACAGATTGGACGACGCTGCGCTTGATAGGCTGCGCTTAGAGGTACTGAGCAACCGTATCGTCCCTGTCCCGTCACAGACCGCGGTGCAACCTCCAGTAAGTGGTATAATCCAACTGCGGTCTTATATTAATGATGTGGAGGGGGGCGATGAGGTTGTTACGGTAAGTAACCAGTGTAACGACCGATTGAGGAGCGCGCTGGAGGATGCGATTCGGGAGTTTAGAACTGCCCCCGTCCAACTTAGACCTCGTTTACCTCGCTTGCCTATGCACAAAACGAATAGGTCGTTGGTGTGTGCCTTGGATTCGCTGCTTGGTTCTTATTTTGAAAGCAGCGAAGACCTCTTAGATACGCACTCGATCTTGTATTGCGCGGCTATTGCGGCGTGTCGTGTAGCCAATGTTACATTTCCAAATTGTGACATAGCTACACGACCAAAACCCGCCGTTCCAGCCTGGCAGTGCAGGATCGAGCAGCGTATCGAGGGGACCAGGGTGCTCATCGGCAAACTATACTGCTTCAGGGAGGGCAATACTCGCCCTAGAGTGATGCGCTTTGTGAGGCGGGCGTTTTCCGGGACTGGAATCAGGCCTCAAGAATATATGTCCCGTGTCACAGAGCGCATTGACTTCCTGAAGCAGAAGGTCTGTGCATGGGCAAGCCGTATCCGTAGGTATAAGCGACGGGTTGAACGGTATACCCAGAATAGCATATTCCAGCGTGATCAAAGGTGGGTGTATAGAGCATGGGAGCGACCTGAGCAAAATGTGGCAGACGTATGCCGCCCGGATGATGATGCCACTAGCACATTCTGGCGCAACATCTGGTCGGTGCCCGTCTGCCATAATGAGGCTGAATGGATGCGCGATGTTGAGCGCGTGTGTGACGCCATACCGCAGATGGAGGAAGTAATAATTACTTCCTCCGATGTAGCCAGTGCAGCCCGTCCGATACCGAACTGGAAATCGCCGGGACCGGACGGACTGCACAATTTTTGGCTTAAATGGCTGCAAAGTTCACACGCGTGCTTAGCATCGCAATTCCAGTCGGCCTTAGAGTCTGGGTCGCTGCCACAGCTCTTTACAACGGGAGTTACCCACTTGCTCCATAAGTCAGGTGATGCCACGGAACCCAAAAATTATAGGCCGATCACTTGTTTGCCGACGGTCTATAAACTTCTTACATCCATTTTGAGAGTGAAAATTAATTCTCATTTAGAAAAGAATTCTATCATGTCTGCCTCTCAAAATGGATGTAGGAATGGGTCCCGCGGCACCAAGGAGCTACTCCTCATTGACATGGCCATAAGCCAACAGGTCCGTCGATCCCGAAAGGATTTGTCGACATGTTGGATAGACTATAAGAAGGCCTTTGATTCGGTGCCCCATACATGGCTCTTGAGGGTGTTAGAGTTGTACAAAATTGATACAACTCTGAGCACCTTCCTAACGACATGTATGGGGCAGTGGAGGACGGTCCTTCGCACTCTGCTGGAGGGTACAGGGCTGGGCTGTTCTTTGCGGAGAGGGGGTCAGGTAATATCCCACCTGCTTTATATGGATGATTTGAAACTGTTTGCCACCAACAAATTGCAACTGCTGGAGTCACTAAAAGTAACTAAAACTTTTAGTGATTCCATCAGGATGGAATTTGGTGTTGATAAATGTGCAGTCATGCATGTAAGGCGGGGCGGGATTGTGGAATCTGAGGAACTACAACTCTCAGATTCTATAAACCTGAGATCACTCTCCGCAACTGATACCTACAAATACCTGGGTATGTCAGAGGGGTTAGGCATTAACGGGGCTGACATGAAACAATCGTTGCAGGAGCGCTTCTTCGGTCGCCTGAAAAAGGTACTTAATAGTTCTTTGTCAGGCGGCAACAAGGTGCGCGCCTTTAACGGTTGGGTCATGCCGGTCCTGATGTACTCCTTTGGCATACTAAAGTGGACCCAGACGGAACTAGATGCCCTGGATAGGAGAGTCCGGTCACTGCTGACTGCAAACCGGATGCATCACCCACGTTCGTCTGTCATGAGGCTGTACATCCCGCGGAAGTGTGGGGGTCGAGGCTTTTTAAATGCTAAGACCCTCCACAACCGCGAGGTGTGCAGTCTCAGAGAATACTTTCTCAAGGCTAACGTGGGTATGCACCGAGATGTGGTTGCAGTGGACAAGGGACTCACCCCGTTATCCTTGGCTAAAGAGAACTGGCGCAAACCTGTGGTGCTTAGTACCAACGACCGCAAGGAAGTATGGCAAAGCAAGGAGCTTCACGGACGCTTTTTCCGGGCCCTTCACGGGCCCGACGTAGATTTCTTAGCGTCCGTGGCCTGGCTACGCTTCGGTGACCTCTTTGGGGAAACCGAAGGTTCAGTCTGTGCGATTATGGATGAAGTTATGCTAACGAATAACTACCGGAAGTATATAATGAAAGACGGGACGATCGACATATGTCGGGCATGCCATTGTCCCGGTGAGTCTATCAGACATATTACTTCTGGGTGTTCTCGTTTAGCTAACGGCGAGTATTTGCACAGGCATAACCAAGTGGCCAGGATTATCCATCAGCAACTTGCTCTGAAATACGGCCTTGTGGACTCTGAGGTACCGTATTACAGGTATGTGCCCGACCCAGTTCTCGAGAATGACCATGTCACGTTATACTGGGATCGATCTATTATCACTGACAGGACTATTGTAGCCAATAAGCCTGATATAGTGGTAATAGATCGATCAGTGCGCCGCACAATGATAATCGATGTCACTATCCCACATGACGAGAACCTCGTGAAGGCTGAGAAGGAGAAACAATTGAAGTATCTCGACTTAGCCCACGAGGTTGTCGCTATGTGGAATGTGGACTCGGCAATCATTGTGCCGATAGTCGTTACGGTCAATGGCCTTATCGCTAAGAGCCTCGACCAACATCTCAAGAGGCTCTCGTTGGGTGGCTGGGTGAAGGGCCTGATTCAGAAGGCAGTCCTCCTTGATACGGCGCGTATTGTGAGGAGGTTCCTGTCTCTGGGGCCCTAACCACCGGTAGCTTGGACCCTGCACCCGCTACCGGCGGAACACTATTTTTTATATTTTTAAATGTTTTTTTTTATGTTTTTATAAAAATATTTAAAAATGTAATAAAATAAGTTTAAAAAATAAATAAAGGAGATAATAATAATAATCCGGGGGCAAATTATTGAGTGTGCAAGTCACCCCCTGCAATTTTATCCGTGTATAATATATAACATTGGTCAGGCAGAGGACATAGTTCTTCCATAGTTCAAGTTACCCAATCCACTTTAGCCAATCAGACCCATAGCCCAATATGTTTTGTTTCCACGTACAACAATAGTCCTGCACCAACCGGGGTTTGTCTTGGGTGCACTTGCATAGTACATTTAGGGATAATCGTCGGTTAGAGCCTCCTCATCATTTAAAATTATCTAAGGCCCCCTCTGCAAGTTGGCTTCGGCTCCTCGTACGCCTTCCAAAGGTCCAGGATCCCAGGGTCACGATAAATGTCAAAAAATAATAATAACCTGGGACATTTTTCACACACGGTCATCTGGTCCCAAACTAAGCAGAGCTTGTACTATGGAAACCAGATAACTGATATACTACATACACAATGTATCATGATCTTTAAGAACTTGAAATGTATTTTGTGGTTTAATTTTAATTTTGTGTGTGTGACTTGGCTATCGCATTAGGTTACGACCTGTAAGGATAGTTTTAAGGCATTTAAATAAATAAATAAATATTAACGCCCGGGCACTTATTATTAACACATTAACTGCTGAATTATTTGGCGAATTTGCTCCAAGTGCTGCTTTATGATACACTAAACCCTGTACGGCAAACGCTCATGCGCGCCCAAAAATACTTCGTGTGGTGCTATGAGCGCGCATGCGCGGTCGTAGAAACTCTACCCAGTGCGGCTGGGCGCATATGTGCGGCGTTGCAAACTTGTCCCAAGTGCGGCGAGACGCTTATGTGTGTTTGAAAATTTTCCAGTTTTATGAGTCATAAAACAATTACGCCAATAACAATAGAGAAGCACAAAAAACCCACAGGTGCGGCGCGCCGCATTCGAAGGAAGTTATATAAATTGTATGGACGCGCATAAGCGCCGCCAGCACATGGTGAACGTTCGAAAATCGCGCATGCGCGTTGGCCGCACAGAACGTGTTAAAGGCCTGTGATGTCCCATTGCAGGACAAAGGCCTACCGACTCTCTTTCCACTTCTCTCTGTTTAAAGCTGCTAAGGACCAGTTCTTGTTGAAGGAGGAATGAGCTGGACGCTCATCCCACCATCTCCATCATCATCTCTTACGACCCAAGTAGACAGCTGGGTCGTAAGTTTGGCCCACTGTTCGTCTGACATGCGCCAGATGTGTCCAGCCCAATTCTATTTTAGCGTGGCAGCTTTCCAAGTGACATCAGTTATCTTAGTGATTGAACGGATGGCCGTATTCCTAATCCGGTCTGTTAGTTTGATACCTAGATTAATCCATTCCATAGACCTCTGGCAAACCTCGAGCGTGCTCCTCTGCCGATTTGTCAAAGACCTTGTTTGAGAAGCATATGTGAGGATGGGAAGTATGTACACGTCAATGAGGCTTCTCTTAACGGGACAAGGGAAGATCACCTTTCATTAGATCTTTCATGGCGCAACAGCACTTCCAGGCATTTTATTTATTTATTACTAGCTGCCCGGCCCGGCTTCGCACGGGTATACTAATGAAGAAAATGATACCAAATGATCCCTTTACAATACGACCATGTAATGAAATAAAATGACAATTCAATAATTTTACAACGATAACACACCGAGTTCTCTAAACTACTATTGCTGGTATTTTTATAAATAGCTGGTATAATAAAAAGTTCTACAACTTTTTTCACAAAACAACATTTTTTTTGTTTTTTGTTTTCGGATGTAACAGAAAACATTGTAAGAAACTGAACTAAAGATTTCCCTACTGTCTTCTGTCTCACTCATTTTTTTTGAAATGGAGATTAAAATAAAAAAAAAATTACACTTTTTCGTACAATTTTTCTAACATTTTCTTTCATACAAAGTTATAAACCTTGTCCTGGCAATCACAAACGTTCTGAAGTGCATTCGGCAATTTATTTTTATTTATATTATAGATTATTTATTTATTTCCTTTATTTTATTTATAAACATATAATTTACATTTTTAAATATTTTTATAAAAACATTTAAAATATAATATTATTTATTTTTCGGTGCGTCTTGCAATTTCTTAAGTTTTGTCTTGCCTGGAAAGAGATACGAGTTACTCATCAACGTAATCAACCTCCCTACCCGCCACTGTGATCCTGCGATGTGCGCTGTTGTTCGTCCCGTGACGACAATAGGGATGATGACTAAAAAATGTTTTTTTGTCCGTCATGTAGATTATTAAAATATATTGGACACGTATTTTTTCTTTTTCTACGTAATCAAAAGATTACGGTGATACATTGAGTTAAAATGTGGCATGACGTCACGTCTTTGTAGATTTTATACGTAGAAGTGACGTAGCAAGCCCCCACTCCCGAACTTTAATGCGAGTTATCTAAGTCATTTTTTAGTAATATGATAAAGCAAAAAATACGTATCTAATATTTTTTTATTATCTGACTGACGGACTAAATAAAATTTCTTTTTTTTTACCCAGGCATCATCCCTATTATTGTAGCAGATCTAGAGATATGTTTTTATAACTCACCAAGGTGCACAAACTTGAGCACGCATCTGTTGCATCGAACTTCCATTTCCTGATCCTGATGCTGTTTCAAGTGGTCCAGATACAACACCACATTAGCTGTCAGTTCATGGCCGTCAGCGTACACCTTTATAACCTGTAAACAATACGATTTATTAAATTATTTACATTTAGATTCTTCATATTAGTAGTGGAGTTTATCTGATGGTTTCCAGGCCATCATGCGCAAAAAAGCAGGTTGCTTCCCTGCTGGCCTGTATATGGGGTAGCAGCAACGACATTCTACCGACTATCAACAACGGCGAGTCATGGCAAATTATATTTTTCTTATTAAATATGTACCAGGTTATGGTTTCTATGGGTCTATGCCACCCGAAATAAAACGATTATATCATGTATAGTACCTATGGACGCTTTTACCTTGGGACATTGATTATAATAAAATAAAGGCAGTACTAAAAATATAATATTGCAACACTGTGGTGGCATTTTTATTTTATAGCAACACCGGTGAGTGGCGTGACGCTATCGGTGTTGTGTGCAGTGTGAGGCCATTTTGGAGATAGTCTGAAATGTCCATAGGTACAATACATGACCTTATTATTATTATCTTCATCCTTGAAAACTGGTTTGGCTACATTACAGTGTAATAAAATAAACTCACGCCTTCTTCCCATGGGGGTAGGCAGAAACTATAGAACGCCACATGCTATGATCCTTATAAACACTGCTTTTGCCTCGTTTACGTTCATACATCTGGTCATACTCGCACGCGGGTTGCGAGTACAACGCACCTAACCTTTCTGAAGAACATCTCCAATAAGGTTAGTGTATGTCCTCCTAAGGAGTCCCCTCCCGGCGTTTGAACTCACATCTGCCTTGTAAATACCTTTTGTCAGTCGCCTTTCATTCATCCTCTCTACATGACCAAACCAACTAAGCATATTCTTTTAAATTTTAACACTCATAATTGTTTTTTAACTTATTACGTGTCTATATCCACTTATGACATGTGTAGTAAGGAGTTACGGACTTGTAGACCTGCAATACCCTTTATTTATCATTGTAAACTCATCTTTTCGAGTTGAACAAGTTAGTCTCTCTGTAAACTATACCTTAAGACAGTAAGGACATAACACAGTATCGTCTGTGCAGTGCGTGGTCCATAATGATGCGTCTTATTTTTATTGTAAACTATACCTTAAGACAGTAAGGACAGAACACAGTATCGCCTGTGCAGTGCGTGGTTCATAATGATGCGTCTTATTATCATTGTAAACTTTACCTTAAGACAGTAAGGACAGAACACAGTATCGCCTGTGCAGTGAGTCGTCCTATAATGGTCTGCTGCAGCCCGGTGTGATGACACGCGGTAGTCGCACGCGTCGCACGCGTATGGCAGTTCTAATGGTGCGTGCGTCTTTTGCATGTGGGAGGCTAGAGTTAGCACGGCGGCGAAGCGGACCTGGGAGGAAATGTTTGTTTTAGTTAGGTATAGTACGAAAGGACTCAGAGAATCCGTTGTTTATTTTCGGAAAACCGAACTTTGCCGAATTAAATGTGATTGTTCCAATAAGGCAGTGATGGAATTAGCGCGTCAACTCAATCTATACTTTAGATGGGAATATAAATCAATTTCTATTCGTCGATAATCTTACTTCATTCGCTATTTTTCCGAAGATACACGATGGAACCTCTGAGTCTTGTCGTACTGTATTGTGATAGATTTACAGAGTAAGATTATTATTATCATAACTTAATATTATAAATGCGAAAGTAAGTTTGTTTGTTTGTTACCTTTTCACGCCTAAACCACTGAATCGATCATCCTAAAATTTTCGTATATACGTTGTCAGGTATACATAAAGGGTACCTTTCGTCTCGAAAAAAAGTACTGTCCCCGAGGAAAACAACAATAACGTTCTTATGATAATAGATGGCGCCACGTGTCTTTCGAAGCATGATTGAATTATATTATTATAGAAAATTTAGTAATGTATTGTTTTTTTTTTTATTTTTAAATAACTAATACATTTTGTGAATCTAGTCTCTATAGACCAGTTTTTCATCCTCCTAACTATCCTAACTAATATTACATTTGCGAAAGTGTGTTTGTTTTTTGATTACGCTTTCACGCTAAAACGGCTGAACCGATTTGGATGAAATTTGGCACATGGGTAGATCATGACCTGGAGAAGGACATAGGCTACTACTGATCCTGGATCGCCGACGAAGTCGCGGGCAAGAGCTAGTTTATAACATGTACCATGCCACCTTTGGGATGGCTCAGCTAAATACCAACTTGCTGCGCTTGACTCAGTGGAACGCAGAGCTAAGAGGCTCATTGGCGACGTAAAACTGGTGGATGCCAAGCTTCCCAGCTTGGCTCATCGCCGCAAGGTTGCCTAGTTGTCGGTCTTCTATAGACTGTACTTCGGTGAGTGTGCTCAAGAACTCCACAACCTCTTTCCACCAGCCCCCTTCTACCATCGAACATCTAGACGCACTGCAAGTTACCATCCATATCTAGTTGCCATTCCACCAATTCGCTCTAAGCGCTTCATAATGCGCACGGCAAAAGAGTGGAACTCACTACCTGCGTCTGTGTTCCCAAACGCATACAACCCGAATCTCTTCAAAGTTAGAGTGAACAGGCTTCTTCTGGGTAAGCTCACTCCATCGTCGACTTTGTCTCTGTCACCTCTGACCTAGACTAAAGTCAAGAGCAAACCCATCACAAATAAAAAAAAATGTAACATACAGATTATACAGACGCCAGCACATGAAGTTACCTGTCAAATAGATTTTCAACTTTATCGCTAAAGCATTAGGTTCAAGGTTGATTGGGATTCATCCTGGATCGCAGACGCAGTCGCGGGCAACAGTAAGTTTAAAAAAAAAAAAACATTTCATTCACTAGGCGCGTTGAGCGATTTTTGTTAAGGGAACATCTTATGAGTTCGTGTCAACATGCGACATGCTATTGACGGAGTTCGCGTCACCGACATGCGACACGCTATTGACGGAGTTCGCGTCACCAACATGCGACAAGCTAACGACGTGTTGCGCTGTCAAGATTTCACTTCTGTTGGTAGTACCCATGACTGCCTATTTTTTTTTCTTTCAACCGTTTTGACGTCTTTTGACTTTTCATTCACACCTAAACCTATAAGTTACCTGCTAACTCACCTCACAAATCAAACATGCATAAGTGAACAGCTCCGGCGACTTAGTATCGGCCGGATGGTTGTGCTTGAGATGAGTTTCGAGCTCGTCCGAAGTCGGGAAGCGCGCGAGGCAGTACGTGCATTGCGATGGGTCCGAACCGTCGGCGGCCGGAGATACGGCGTGCCCGTAGAGATGGGTCATTAGAGCGATGTTCTCGTTGAATTCTTCGTGGCAGACTGGGCACTATGGATGAGAATAAGAAGTTAATTTATTTTTATAGTAAAAGAAATAAGGCGAGTTTCCATATACCTGTACTTTTGAGGATCTAATAATCGCCACTGATGCCGCGAGTAACGAGGCCAGATACTGAGCTCAACTCACTTAATACAAATCCATCGACAGTAACGGAACAAGAAGGCTGAGTTTTCCTACCGTTTGGTCTACAAGTTGTAACTTAAATAACGCTCAAACTCTTAAGGTGTCATTGTACTCATCATTATGAACAACTTTTACTACAAATAATATAACCTAAAATCGCGAAATAAAATTCAGCTGTTCCCTACATTTATGTTCGTATAACTCGTCAAAATAAGGGAACAATTGATTCTTTTTCACGATTTCACGTTTTTTGCCATAGTAAAAGTTGTTCATAATGATGAGTACAATTACCCCTTAAGGGCTTAAGAGGTTGTGCGTTATTATATACTCGTCAGGCGATTATCACACAGGTGTATTTGCACTCATTCGAAAAACAAAATGTCATTTAAGATCGCAGCATCGATTACAGGAGAAGAGTTTCTTGATTGGAACACACGATTATCGAAAGGAGATTTAAAAATTATCTATGTTATCAGTTTGTACGATTTGAAAGGTAAGAATCGCTTTTCTTATCAAAATTGCCAGTTTCAGTGTATTTTTTTTTTCATGTTAACCTACATTGTCGCACTGCTGAGCAAAGATCTCCCCCCCTCCCCCTCCATGCATGATTTTCCAGGGCAACCTCGATCCATTAAATAAAATAAATTAAAACTAGTATTTCGAGTTGTAAAATCATAGTTCTCGATCTCGAACTATGACTTTCAAACCGCCTGGTGAGGAGGCGAGACCCACTAGGGTATTATCTCATGTGTTACAGACAATGCTGGAAATAAAAGTCGTATATCATAATAGCAAAATCAGCCTATATATAATGTTCCCACTGCTGGGAAACAGGACCCCGTCCCTTGCTCGGGTATGAAGTGCCAGCTGGTGGCGTAGCTGAGCCAGTAGCTTTAAACTCCCCTGACAATAATAATCATTCAAATTTGATCCAGCCTGTCCCATCTTGCTGTCCTCCCCCTGCAGCGACGCCCTAAGCCGAGGCCCGTTCCCCAAAGGGCTCCCCCTTTGGGGAACGGGCACGGAACAAGAAAGAAAGAAAGAAAATACGTTTATTTGCGGTAAACATGACGCAAAGAAATATCAAGGTATATATTAAGGTGTTCTTTACATAATTTTCAATAAATAAAAGTCGTATACTGGTAATCAATTCTCGTTCAGCAGTGAAATATGTAATAATGAGTTAATTTCAAAGAACTTACCTCAACAGCTATGGCAGTCTTCGCAAAATGACCATTCCCGCCCATCTGCCCGAAGTAATACCTCTCCATAGACACGGTTTCTTCAGGGCGCACTTCCTTCTTGATATTCTTCAGCGGGATGTCATCCAAGTCGTCATCTACGTACGACTTCGTCTTGTTTCCGCGACGACTTCGAGCCGTGGGCTCGGTGACGTTTTTGTCTTTTGGTTTGTCTTTCTCTTCTTTTATTTTAGTTTTCCGGCTTTGGGCTAGAGGGATCTGTTGGTGATAAAGCGAGTTATGTTATGTATTATTGATCACTAGCTTCTGCCCGCGACTACGCCCACGGAAAATTTCTTGTTTTAATACAAAACATATCCTATGACACTCGGCAATACTGTAGCTTCCCATTAGTGAAAGAGTTTTCTGAATCGGATCAGTGTGTCCTTATTATGAATGATTAACTCCATCATGATTCCATTGCGAAAAAGGGATGGTGCTATAGGTCATGTATAGCTCCGTCTCTCTCTGGCACTGGAAAAATGATGGCATTAATTGTTCATAATACGGCCCCAGTAGTTCCGAAGATTACCCCCTACATACAAACAAAGGAGATGGAAAACGGTGGGCCCTAATGTAATAAGTTGAGATATGTTCTAAAAAAAATAGTCATATTTTTTTTATCTTAGAATATCAAAAAATTCTCTGCCTGGAAGCGGAGAAATCTGAGAAAGATAGTTTTCGTGAGATTATCAAGTAATCGATTACAAAATTAATAGATAACGAAAACCTTCACACTAGGTAGCACTAGATAATTACATCAAAGTAATTAAAAACACTATATATACTTATATACAATATAGTGCATTTAATTACAGTCATATTAATTAAATAAAATATCAATTAACTACTGAAAAACCAATATCATGATTTACGATTTCATATCGATTACAAACAGTCTTATATTTTTAGTCTACGTCACTAGCACTATAGTTGACTGAAATCTTGACACTAGATAGTTACCGACTGCTTTTGCTTGCTCAGTTGTTTCGTGTTTTCCGATGCGTTTTCGTGATTATTTTTAGTTTTCAACGACCACTGCTATGTTTTTTACGGATTCTGACCCTGCCTACCTTGTACGACCCTTGTTTTTACACTGGACACCGAAGATCGCTCACACGTTTGACTTGGAATTGTTATTTTGGATTTAACCGCCGCCTTGTGGATTGGATTTTGTTGAGACTAGATCGCTCTGTGTTTTGTGGGATAGCAACTAGTCACTGCTATACACTAATCTGACGACCCTTAGGCGCCGTTCTATTGTCATCGCTCGTGCGATGCGATTTCATCGTGCGATGAAACCGCTCGCGCGACAAGTAATTGTGTGTCCTGTTTTGGAGCGATACGATCACACTCGAAATGGCTCTTAACAGAGATGCACAGTTTTTGCATGATCGCGCGATCTGCAATAGGACATTTAGTAGATATCAGTATGTTTGAACGCACGGTCGCACAATCATTATCGTCGGACGCACGCGTCATCGTACGAGCGATGGCAATAGGACGGCGCCTTAGACGTTGAAACAATTCTGTCAGTGATTCTGCAATGGCTTGCACCTCATTCTGTACCTAAGGGACGGTTTTTAGATCCATAGTTAACTCAACCAATGGTTAAACATAGTAACTTATGGTTAAATTTTGGCCAAATGTGAAAGTCTACAATCATGAATGATGTGTGAATACCTTAATGTTAAAAATACTAACATCAACCATTAGTTATTATGTTTAAGCATTGGTTGAGTTAACTACGGATCAAACAACCGGCCCTAAGTAAATATAACATCATCTAACCAGCTACCTGTATACTAACTTTTTAATCATTCTTCACTGAATATAATAAGCAGAACATGTTTTGCACTTCTGGTAACAGTTGTTTGTTAAATATTGTAACATAACCTTACTAAGCTTCTAATAACTCGGCTCTCAGATTGTCAAAACTTAAACAGAATATTCCGCGAGGAAATGATAAGTTGGAATCTATTAATACATTCAGGCCCAAGATTGTATGTAATCGTTTCCGTCTCCTTTTACCTATTTATAATATTAGTATAGATTTTTTGTTAGCTATAAAAGGAAAAGACATCGCACTTCGATAACAAAAGTGGCATTATCAAAAGTGTGTTTTCTAAATAACTCCATAATTTACAGTACATAACTTAGTAAGATAGTCAAACTGATAAATAAAACTTTTATTTCAGTTATTTGCTAAGTTTCTGACCAACATGCTGCATCAAAAACTCTAAATGGTCACACTGAAAAAAATAAATTTTTGAATAACGCCATTTTTGTTTCCAAGGTGCGACATGTGAACAATAGATGATATGCATTAATCGGGCGCATTTTGTCTGTGACCAATAGTCAGACAATAGTCAGCCGTTGTCAGAATAAAATCGATAACCAACAAAAAGCGTGTTTTTAGTGAGACTCCCTAGCGATTAGTTTCCATTACATTGTTGACTGGACTAAATTATAACTGGCGAAATGTGGGTGCACTAATACTGGATGATTTTTTTTTTCCGTCTTGAAAAAAAATAGGGTACAATAGGTGAATGGAGTAGAAACCTATGGCATATCTAGTTTTTGTTTTTTCAATAGGATAGTAGATTAGACAGAAATTGCTCTATCAATAAACACTACCTACACATTTGAAGTAAACTAGAACAATAAAAACAGAAATTTTGGAACAACTTTATAGATCGTTAAAAAATATCGAAATTCAAATCATACGCACTACGGACCCTGTGTAGTGCGTATGATTTGAATTTCAGTATTTTAAAATTATTAAAAAAGAAAAACTAGGTATGCCGTAGGCTTCTACTCCGTTCACCTATTATGCCCTATTTTTTTCAAGACGGTAATAAAAGTCATCCAGTATATAGTTATACCTCTGCCCAACCCTTCGGGGACTACAAGTGTGAATCTATGCTATATCAATCTGCCCAGCCTTTTCCCAACCATGTTGGGGTCTGCTTCCAGTCTAACCGGATGCAACTGAATAACAGTAATTCACATGGAGCGACTGCCTATCTGACCTCCACAACCCAGTTACTGGGTAATACGATACCCCTTGGTAAGACTGGTTGTCAGACTTTCGGGCTTCTGACAACCCGTAACGACTGTCAAAGATCCTCGAATGACAACCGGTACCAACGGCTTAACGTGCTTTCCGAGGCACGGAGGAGTCTCGGTATGAAAAAATGGTCACCCATCTACGGACCAACCCCGGCAAGCGTAGCTTAACCTGATGGATCGACCCGTGCGGCTGTTATCACTTAACCACGAGCTCCTTGAATATATGCTATATATGTTACATAAATTGTTTTAAAAATTTCGGGATTTGGACACATACAATACACAACAGATTCAGGCCCGCGTAAAAGATCCTTCCTTATCTCGGGTGACAATATATATTACTACAATGAAAGAACTGACCTCCTCATCATCGTCTTCAATGTAGGTGGTCTTCTCCTTCTTCCTCTTCTTGGGCGGCGGCGGTGGCGACGGCTCCTTCTTCTTGCGTCCACGCTTGCCGCGACCCGTCTCTGGCTCTGGCGGAAGCAGCTCCTCTACCTTTTCTCGTTTCTAGGAGATTTAAGAAGTAATAACTTTATTTAAGTAATATGTTTGCAAAGGTGGTCATGATAATGCTCGTGTACTCTCCGTTTAATCATTTAATCTCGATCGATCTGCCGAGCCTTTTCCCAACTATGTTGGGGTCGGCTTCCAGTCTAACCGGATGCAGCTGAATACCAGTATTTTACATGGAGCGACTGCCTATCTGACCTCCACAACCCAGTTACTGGGTAATACGATACCCCTTGGTAAGACTGGTTGTCAGGCTTTCGGGCTTCTGACAACCCGTAACGACTGTCAAAGACCCACGAATGACAGTCGTGACCAACGGCTTAACGTGCTTTCCGAGGCAAGGAGGAGTCTCGTTATGAAAAGATGGTCACCCATCCACGGACCAACCCCGGCAAGCGTAGCTTAACCTTATGGATCGACCAGTGTGGCTGTTATTACTTAGCCACGAGCTCCTCATTCTCTATTTACTGGCAAATATCGAGTTATATGATTATTTATTTTTATTTTAAACAGTCAAAACCAAAACTAATAGCCGATAGAGATTCTACAGAACGAGTACCTAGAAACTCACTACAACCCATCTTTTGACGGAATCGGGTAGAAACCATAACTTTCAAGTAAAATACGTCAAGGAAGTAGAATTCCCTGTCTAAAAACTTCTAGCCTGTGACATTTAATTTAAAAAAGTTACTTTTTTTATCATTCTTTGCATCAAAATATACACTTATTTTCTTTCAAATAAGGATAAATAAATAGGGTGAAGCGATACTTTACGCCTGGACAGCTTTTAACCCTTTACAAAGCGCAAGTCCGATCCTGCATGGAGTATTGCAGTCACCTTTGGGATAGATCAGCTAAGTACCAACTAGCCGCGCTTGACTCGGTGGAACGCAGAGCTAAGACGCTCATTGGCGACGTAAAACTGGTGGATGGCAAGCTTCACAGCTTGGCTCATCGCCGCAAGGTTGCCTGCTTGTCGGTCTTCTACAGATTGTACTTCGGTGAATGTGCCCAAGAACTCCACGACCTGATTCCGCCAGCCCCCTTCTACAATCGGACATCTAGACACACTGCCAGTTACCATCCCTACCTGGTTGCTATTCCACCAATTCGCACTAAGCGTTTCCAAATATCTTTTATAATGCGCACTGCAAAAAAGTGGAACTCACTACCCGCGTTTGTGTTTCCGAGCGCATACAACCCTAATCTCTTCAAAGTGAGAGTGAACAGGCTTCTTCTGGGTAAGCTCTCTCCATCACCGACTTTGTCTCTGTCACCTCTAGGGTCAAGAGACCTAGACTAGGGTCAAGAGCAAACCCATCTCAAATAAAAAAAAATAAAATAAAAAAGGAGCACATTCTTCAAACACTGAAAATGTATTAGAGCTCTAACCTTGCCAGTAGTAGGATACTTCCAGTTCTTGAACGGATTAGCGGCGATCTTGTTGAGGCGCACTGTTATCGGGTCCTTGGACTCCATCTTGCATTGTTCGGAAATGTGGATCACTATGTTGTCAAACGCTTGGCCCGGGGTTATGCCGTACCTGGAGGTGTTAATTACATATAATATAATAATAATTTATAATAATAATAATTTATTTAATAAAAATATTTCAAAAAGTGTACATTTAGTCAGTTATTAGTAAATTTCCAATACAATATATTATGTAGCCTAATAATAAACTAATGCTTAAGTATATGTTTAGTTACAGGTGCAAGTAATGATAGTTTGGAATTAGAATGTTAGGTAGCGACCCACCCGATCTAGGTTTATTCAAACCTGTGTTTCAGGCCATCGCTTTACATTTCAATTACATTGGGACATAATTTGAAGTAAAAGTGATATTTAAAAAATGAAAACAATATTTTAACAACTATGAGAAGAAGCATATTGGTACATTAATACCTAAAACTAGCCTACGTAAATATACAAAAGTAAATACTTACGAGGAAATAAGTTATCCTTATGACAAAATTTCTAGTAGATTTTCAGTGTCTGTGTAATTGAGTATCGATAAGTATTCTGTTAACATCATACTACATTTTTTATAACTTTCCCTATAGAGGTTTAGTACCCTGTTGAGTATATTATACAATAGTATGGTTATTACAGGGTACGACGATTTGGTGTTTTCTGTTTCGGGCAGGTCTGATTTATTTTCTCTTTTTAGTTATGGTACCTACCCCCCACCACTTCGTATACCACAACTTGCTATGTAAGCAACAGTGACAGCAAGTACAGGATACACAAAGTAGACTGAATACGTACTATCATAGCTAACTCCAAAACCACTCGAGCAAAGTTAATAAAACTTATATGGGACCACCGCGCAAGCTTCTTCTACCAAATAATAAAATAATTGCAAATTTAAGTATAAATTAAGACGGGACAACACAATAATAATAATAATATCCTGGGACATTTCCACACACGGTCATCTGATCCCAAACTAAACAGAGCTTGTACTATGGAAACCAGATAACTGATATACTACATATACTACTTTTTTTTGTAAATACATACTTATACACCCAGACTCAGGACAAACAGACATGTTCATGCACACAAATGTTTGTCCTGGATGGGAATCGAACCCATGACCTGCGGCGTGATAGGTGGTATCTTAACAATGTATATCTATTGTTTTTTGCTTGCAAGCGATTGTTATAATGTTCATTTGTGAAAACAAATACAGAATTTCCTCCTTTTTTTGAAGTCTGTTAAAAACCCTACCTCTCTCTCCATACCAGTTCATCCAAGAACTGCTGTATAATCTGCCTGGACAGCAACGATAGAGTATTCTGGAACATTCTGGGCACGATCCTCCTCAAATACTCCATGATATTGGCATTACTGTTCCTGGCAGTCGAGGCGTCGCTATGTGCAGAAGCTTGGTGAACGTTCTTAAAGCCCATGGAAATGAGGGTTCCCTTGTCTACCGTTAAGTCAGTGAGGATCACTGATGAAGGGTGCACCCAGGTGGATAGAGGTTCCAGGATCTTTTGGAACCGTTTCTTGTAGTTCTTTTCGTGTTCTGCTAAAGGTTCTACGGCGCGAAGACGGATCTAGGAAGAAAAGTTAGATATCCATACATATTACAATTATGTGAAAGATTAGGACTTAATTGAAGATGCTAACATCACAAATGTGATTTGGTGAATGATAAACATGAGAGTATCACAGAAAGTACTATGGGGAAAAGATAAATTAGAAATTCAAAGTTACTAGGCTATGAAGAATACCATACTTTCTGAAAATAAGGCACCGATGATCCTATCGCACAAAAAGTTAAAAATAACGTCGCAAGGCTATAACTGCTACATGACAATTCTAATAAAAACATTTCCAACTCACCAATTTCTCAACAGGATCCAACACCCCCAATACTTCGACCTTCACCTGCCTCTGCGTGCCATCATGACTCGTCGTACCCAACGATATGACTCCTACCTCCACTTTCTTGCCAGAACCACCCAGTAAGCCCATATGCTGATGAATGGCTGATGTACAAATAGCTCTTAACCAAGTAAAGAGCCCTTTTACGTAGAGATTGTCGACTTTAACCCATTGTACAACGTTTTGAACATTAGTTTGGCAAGCCCAGTGGTATACTAATTTGAGGAGAACGCTTGGGGGAAAGGTGGCCCCTTCGAAGATTGAGCTGGAGTAGACTGAGACGAATCGTGTCGGACAGCACTCAGATATCCATACGTAGCCGCCTGAGTAGGGGAACTTTGATACGTCGGAGTACATGCCTGAAATAAAAGAGTGCGTAAGAATTGGTCACGTAAGCAAAGTTCGGAGGTGTTGTTAATCGTTTTCATTACGCGAAATATTGCGTGCCGTCAGAAGAGCCTTGTCTTACTGTAGCGCTGGTATGGGGCGCTGTGTTGTGAATTTTAATGGCATGAAATAATCGGAAGGTAGGCTTTTTGATACCTGAGTTGATACGGAAATTGTGTCCTACCGAAAATCTGGGACACAGGACGACATGTTCAAGATATATTATGCTTTGCCATTACAAGGCCTTCAATAGTGCTAAATACTATTGTGTTGATAAATTATTTGATTTCCAGCCTGCATCCTAATTGCGTAACGCGCTACCAATTGGAATTTGAATAATTTTGAATTAAATTACTAATCCATTGCTTCATATGTTCGAAAAATTTGTCTGCTCAATAACGTAAATAACGCAATGAATGTTGTTGAACTATCAAAATGAAACCCATTCCGATCGATAGTGTTACGCAATTAGGGTGATGTTCTGGGATTCATTGCCGAGGTACAAGATAATTTTTAGTAGTTACATTGAAACTAAAGCATTTATCTCAATTAAACCAGGCACTTTTAAAAATTGTCAAAGAATCGGTCAGTTGAGTCAAGATCAAGCTAGTTGCCTATTCCAAATTGTAGATCTCTATGGAAAAGAACGGGTAAGAAACTCCACGGACACTTTAAAATCAAGATATTACTAAATCCTGGATACATTATTCAACACATTAACAATGCAAAATAAATATTTAAAAACAATTTAAAATATGAGATTGTGTTTAGTAAGTCGATATGTAATGATGAAGTTTGCATAATGTGTCTAGATTTAAAACATATTTGCTTTATTATTTTAAAGAAAATATGGTATAAATAAAAAATAGTAGTGTATGAAACTGAAAAAATGTTGCATAATGAGGGGTAATACCTAGTTATGTGCAGTTTCATACGCTACTTTATCTAAACTCATGGTAGTTACCTATTTAAATAAAAAAACGAAAGTTAGCAAAAAGTAAACAAACACAATAAAGCTCCGAAACCATAGTAACGTGGATTACGTTACTATGGTCGCAACCGCGCATGCCGTCCTAGCGCGGTCCCCATTTACAACGATAAAAATCCAATTGAAATCTCCTTGGTCGATCCGAAGTGTACTTAAATAGAAAAAAAAACCGGCCCAGAGTGAGTCGGACTCGCGCACCGAAGGTTCCATATCGTCAAAAAAAAAACCTGTGCATTTAGAGACATCGTTTCATTTTTCCTGTAATCTTTACATAAACTTCTATCACATAAAATAATTTCAGTTTTCTCTATGCAAACTACGGAGATAAGGTATAGGGAATGGTTTTTTTTTTACATTTTTAATCAAAAGTCGAAAACTGTTCAGCCCAAAAAAAAGAAAAATGTTTGAAAATGTGCAAACAGCGCTCTTTCATATGATACCCCACTTTCCCTAGTAGCTCCACTTCAAATTCATAAAAAAAATTGCAAAAAAAAACATATACAGTGGATTTCGGGTATAACGATAATGAAGGGACCACTCTATTTTCGTCGTTATATCCGGAAGTCGTTACAGGCAAAGGTAAAGAGATACAGACACGCGTCTAGCAGCCATACTTATTCAAAAGTTTACTAAACCCAGTTAGTAGCAACTGAATATCACTTTGTAACTGAACCATAAAAGCTCCGAAACGTACACGCTTCCCTACCTACTTAGTTGATATCTATAAACAAAAGGCAAAGGTCTCCACACTTGCTGACCATCTGTGTGCAATGGATGTAAACAAAAGATAAGAAATGTTTGTGAAAGAAAAAAGTCTTTGTGTCTTTGGCGGCCGACTCCGGTCGCATATCTGCATGGGATTTCTAGGAATTTGTTACAAATGATTCATTAACACGTTCTGTGCGGCAGACACGCATGTGCGATTTTCGAACGTTCACCATGTGCTACCGGCGCATATGCGTGTCCATACAATTTATGTACTTCCTTCGAATGCGGCGCGCCGCACCTGTGGGTTTTTTGTGCATCTCTATTGTTCTAGGCGTAATTGTTTTATGACTCAAAAAATGGGAAATTTTTCAAACACACCTAGGCGTCTCGCCGCACTTGGGATAAGTTTGTAACGGCGCACATATGTGCCCAGCCGCACTGGGTAGAGTTTCTTCAATCGCGCCTGCGCGCTCATAGCACCACACGAAGTATTTTTTGGGCGCGCATGAGTGTTTGCCGCACAGGGTTTAGTGTATCATAAAGCAGCACTTGGAGCAAGTTCGCCAAATAATTCAGCAGTGAATGTGTTAAAAACAGTCGCTACACCCGAACTCGGCGTTACATCCAAAGTCGCTATAGCCACATGAATTTTGTACTAAAGTATGCTTTAAATTCAAGGGACTTAGATTTAACGTCGCTATAGGTAAATGGTCGCTACAACCAAGGTCGTAATAAATGAAATCCACTGTATTTCTTTCTTATTTGCAAAATAGTTGGGCAAACATCATCTAAAACTATTCCAAAATTCAAGTTGATAGCATTAGTACCTAGTTCTGAGATATCCAACTGTGACAGACGGACAGACAGACAGACTGAGACGCACCATAAGTGTTCCTTTTTACCATTTTGGTACGGAACCCTAAAAGTTATTTTATAAGAAATCTATATCATAATAAAACCTTTCATTTTGTTTTTTTAGGTACAGACGTCAGCACGTCAAGCTACCCGAAACTGTCAAATTGTCCCAATCAACCTTGAACCTAATGCATTAGCGATAAAGTTGAAAATCTATTAAAGAAATCTGACAGATTGTAGTAGCTTGACGTGCTGGCGTCTGTACATGCATAAAGTCTGTCATTATGGTACTATTTTTTAATTCAAAGAACTTTACAATATAAGTGTAAATAAAAATCTTAATACTTCAGTAGTCTATTCACAATAAACAACAACTCACCAAGTTTAAGCTTATTCCCGGCATGTATAACGCACCACTGCTCCGAGCGGACGAGCCCCTGCTGTATGAGCCACTCGGTGAACTTCATAGGTGTGTGCATCAGCACCGACTTCACTTTGCTGTCCAATGTGGACCGATCCGAAGGTGGGCTCGAGTCCTTCGAACGAAGGTATGGGCGGGCTACTACTACCAGTGACGGGAATGTTTTGCCTGTAGGAGGAAATGTTTTAAAGATTGTCAAATAAGTGAAAATTGATAATTATAGAATATCTGACAGATGAAACGCCGAATGATTTATGGTCTATGAAATAAAAAAGTGGGTGATGTGCTGTGTGTAACTTCATTCGCAGTTCTTAAACTGCGAATGAAGTTGTAACAGCAAAGCACACACAAGAATAATGTATAATTAATTTATTTATGTTTAGCCTGTGTTGTCCCTTTCTCCTTTCCACTCCTCTCTGTCTTGAGCTAGTGTGAACCAATCCTGTGTGTAGGCGTCAAGCTCGTCTCGCCATCTTCTCGTGGGTCTGCCTCGATGTCGACGGACGTTTCCTGGGACTCACATGGTGGTAGATTTGGGCCATGACTCATTCGAAATGTAAACGTGTCCGGCCCAGCCCCAATTCAGCTTGGCCGCTTTTTGGGTGACATCAGTTTTGGAACGCAGCACTGTTCCTAACACGGTCCTTTAATCTAACTCCAAGAATGCTGCGCTCCATTGCTCGCTGACAAACTTACAAGTATGTGTTGTGTGTGTTTGAATGTTTATCAAACATCTGATCTTCAGTAATTTAAATATTATGTAGTAGGAAAAGGACTTACCTTGCAACTTATTAAAGGAGACCTCTCGTGAATCAGCAACATTCTTATTGCCATCATCTTTAGTGAGGTCCACAATGGCGGTGGTCTTCGTCGCGCTGCCGGTGAGCAAGCCGCCGATGGCCGTGGCTTCTGACGGACGCACGTTTGTAACCACACTATGCACATCTGTGGAAGTTGGTTCAATGATAGTGCACTCAAATATAGGAGACAAATTATTACAATGAGGAGCCAACGAATTAAAAAATAAATCAATTTATAAAACTTAATAAAGTGGAGAAGGTGGTTCGCAATTGCAATTTTCAGGCAAGGGCTGTTGTATTAGTTTAGTGGGAGAGCACTGTGCGCGTAAAGTAAACATCAAGTACTTACTGGAAGGTGCCAGAGTCTTGTCCTTAGTCTTGGTGTTTTCTTTCTCTGGTTCTTTAGTTTCCTTCTTATTCTCTTTAATCTTTTCTTTTTCCTTCTTCTTCTTCTTCTGTTTAACTTCAGGAGACCGGTTCCTATCAGGAGATGGTGAGTAGTCACGGTCATCCTCTGTGTTGCGAAGTTTCTTTGGACGACCTGGAAGAAGGTGGATAAAGGCTTATAGATATGGTAAAACTTGGGCCAAGCCTTTTTAGTTTATAGATAATTTAGGCTATGTAAACATTATTGTGCAACAATGTTTTTATTTTTATTAAGTCATCAAGCAATCGCCTACTTCAACTCGTCTCCTCGTGTAAAAATCGAGGGGGTGTACCGAATACTCAAATGTACAATAACATTTAACGGCTATCTATTTTGTGGCAAATAAATTTTGATAGCACTGTGGTAGTCCGCGAAATTCAAATTTTGCAGGTGAGTGTAAAGTTGTATCTTGATCAAAATATTATTCGCGACAATAAGAAATATGTATTTACACAATTTTAACCATAAAAATCATCAATACATCTCTCTAAGTTAGATTTCTTCCGGATTGGTCTGGTTTCGGAAATCAGATGAATCCAGAGGTAATCTTGGAGTCAAAAGTTGCCTACGAACCTTTTTTTTTTTTTTTTATTCCAAATTTTTATAAGAGGCTTTTATCCACAGTGGCAAGTCAGCCTCATCATAACTTAAACTATTCTAAACTACATCTACAAATACAATAAACAATATTAATTTCTAAAAAAAAAGTAAGTAGGTCTGCTATCTCAGGCGAAGGCCGCGTCAAAATCTCCACGTATGGACCAATATCATATTTAACAACTCCTACTGCTCTCAGCAGTATCTCTCTTTCCCTCTTCGTCTTAGTACACTCCATAAGTACATGGTGAACATCTTCAACCGTTCCACACGATTCGCAATTGGGTGAATTAACTTTATTCATCAAATAACCAAACTTGCGGGATGGGTAGTGACCAGAGCGTGATCTATGAAGCAGAATAATGTGATACCTACTCCTCTCCTTGATAGCAAACCACGGTATTCGAAGAGGCTGATATTGTATAGTTTTATACCAGATACCCTTTTCCCTACTTCGTTCGTCAAAGTACTCTTTAAACTTATCATAGCAAACTGTTTTGCAATTACGTAATTGTTCTAAATAATTAGGTACTATATCAAATTCTTGACCTTGAAAAACCGCTAATTTTGCTAGTCTATCAGCCTCTTCATTACCTCTCAAACCTACATGAGATGGGACCCATTGCAATCTTAGCACTATGCCATTGTTTGTAAGATTTATAAAATAAATACATACAAACTTCTAACTCTTACATCTAATTTCGGAGCTTAGAGATATGCATGTCAAATAAGTTTCACTATTTTGTTTGTTACACTATTCTGTACTAGAAAAACAGGATTTGGTTGATGGCCGTGAGAAAAAAAGTCACCACCTTCAAAATTAATTTAACAAGTATCTACAGACTCTGAGCAAATTACAATTTGGTCAATATTATGTTTCTACATCAAGTCTCTTCCAGAATTATTTAATTTTAATTATTTAGTTTTTAAGGTTCCGTACCTCAAAAGGAAATAACGGAACCCTTATAGGACCACTCGTGTGTGTATCTGTCTGTCTGTCGGTCTGTCACAGCCAATTTGCTCCGAATCTAAAGGACCGATTAAGTTGAAATTTGGTACACATATGAATTTCCGAGATCCAAATACGGACGTGTAAATGAATTTTGAATTTTTGGGGGGCAAATAAAAAAATTAAAAAAAATTTTTTTTGCAAATTCTACCGTGTCGTGTGTATCAAATGAAAGGGCTTACTGTAAGTCTCAATTTTTTTTAAATAAATTGTTTTAAAGTTGAAGAATTGAAAAGAAAATTGACCATTCCCCTTATCTCCGAAACTACTGAGCCTAAATTTTTTAAAAAGATACAGAAAATAGTTCTATACCTATAGATTACAGGAAAACCTATAAGAAGTTTTAAAATAACATGGTCAATCTCTCAATATTGTGCGTACAAACTTAAATTTGCAGTTGGAATGTATGGGAGAACACATTTTTCAACTACAATGTTAAGTTTGTTCTTGTGATAAATGCATCCCAACTACAGAACCCTTCATTGCGTGGTCCGACACCCGACACGCACTTTGCCGGCTTATTTATGTTATATTTTTTGTTGTTTCGAATGCAACTTTCTTACAGATACTTGTGCGTTTGTAGGTCATTTGTCAGGTTAAATAAAAGGTAAAAACACTGTTTTACATACCTCGCTTTCCAGGTTTCTCCCTTGAAATAGATAATGAGCGAGATCTAGATCTAATAATCTCAGCACTTTGCCTTTCCAAATCTTTCAGCACAGGTTGTCTGTAAATAAATTAATAATATGCAAATTATTTGCTCGCGGCTTCGACGCATGGATGTCGGAAATGCACATGTGATGGCCATCCAATATAACTGTGCAAACTCAAACCGCTACAATATATCGTTGCCCTGGCCTATATGGTGGGCTTATAGCTCCCAGTCAGCATGATTTTTTCCAACATATTCAATAATCAGCATCATATTTCAGACAATTTATACAAAACTTTAATTAATTGTACACTGAAATCTTCCGCATGAATCACTCAAACCATTAGTGAAAACCGTATAAGAATTTTTTGGTAGTTTTTGAGTTTATCGCTTTCAAATAGGTAGACAGATGCGGCGAGGGGACTTTGTTTATGTTTAGTTAAAATTTATTATGCTGGTCATGCTCTAATAACAAATAACTTTTGACTGAGTAAGTTGAAATAATTTTGTCGTAAAAAGGTTGATGTTAATGAAATAAAGGCTAAATTTTACCTCAAGATGCTCTATGACTACATTTCTAATACCTTAAATTTCTTAAAATGAGGTATATTTCTATTTAGGGATGATTTTTTCAAAAATGCTGTACTACGTATTTCTCTATTTCCTACCAAAAGCATATCCGTAAATTTCATCCCATATAAGGATTATTTTTAAAGACAAAAAGTCTATAGCCTTACCAAATTTTATCAAAATCCATGCAGTTTTGTGAATTTTAAAATCAACCCCTATTTTACCCCTTAGGGGCACATACAATGGTCCACTTGAAGGACTAAGTGTGGAAACCAAACCCAATAACATAGAAAATAACCCCTTAGGGGAAGATATTTCAAAAATGCTGAACCACATATTTCTTTTTTCTTGCCAAATACACATTTGAATTTTCATATCCCTAACTTAAGGTTTTCCATAGAAACTTTCATCCCCTATATCACCCCCTGTAGGATTATTTTTGAGACAAAAAGTAGTCTATGTCCTTTCCCAGGATTTTCCCTTGCCAAATTTTATTGAAATCCATTCAAAGGTTTAGACGTGAATAGGTAACACACAGACAGACAGTTACTTATGATTTATAATATTAGTATGGATGAATTATAGTATTATGCTTTGTAATGTGTTACCACAAGCTCCTATCTTTTATACTATAAAACAAAGAAATATTAAAACTTTCCAAGTTTTGCATTGAAAATGGTTCTGTTTACCACTTCCACTTTGTTGGAAAAACCAGAAACTGAAAATTAATTGCAGTGTTGTGTATAACTTACTTCCCAAGCAACTGATATGCTGTAAACTGGTCTCCATTGTACACAATCTCTCCACCAGTATCCTTAACCATATCATCGAGCTTGTTCTGAATACTCTTGTACTCATTGTCAGCATTCTTGTAGGCTTGGAGTTGGACTTCCGACAGTTCCTCCTCCCAACACTCCAGTTCCAGCGTTGGCACGTCAGGACCGAAGTATGAACGCTTGTATAGATCGGCTTCTATAATCTCAGCTTGAGGAGGTACCACAGGTGCCACCTCCTAAAAATTTTAACAAAATACGGGTTACATTGTGTAATTAGATGTTGTTATTATCGTTATTGTTGCTGTTTGTAAGTTTTGATGAGGTTTGGCTTTGTAGAAGGGCTAAGAGCAGAGATATGAAAGAAATGTGAAGGAAGCCGAAGTGACCCTGGTTTAGACGCACGTAAACATTAGATATTACTATAGGAACTTTACCTCAGCATCGGTTTTAGGCTTTTTCAGCTTCATGATGAAAGATTTTTAACAGTCTGCATGCAAAATTTTCTTGATTTGTAGTGTATTTAGCTAAAAATAACAAAATATTGGACGATAAGAGCAACTAACGCGAAGGAAATTGACAGTCAAACAGACAGACCATAGACTATACCATTTGTTCATTGTTTCAAATTGTTTGCGATGAGCACAGAGGATTGAATTTTCGTTATCGGTAATTTACGGTAAAAGAAATTCAGCTCGTGGTATACAACATTTAGAAACAAATACTCTACAACGAATATCCTATTCGTATTATATTATGTCTTTTGTGTAATATGTTGTCTTGCAAGTTGTTGAATGTTGAATAAAAAGCAATTTAAAACTCACATTTGCTTTACGAGAATGTCAGTCTAGTGGTAACCGGTACTCAAATAACCGTAACGAAAAAAAGAGGAACGCCCTCTAAATTAAAACAAAAAATGACAGTGGAACAAATAAGATAATTTGTGATGAAATTGTTTTACCGAGTGATAAATAGTTATTGAAAAGCTTTGCAAAACATGGAAGCCGTTCCAAAATTACCCATGATAAGTTTTGAGCTGAAGGTGACCCACGAGAAAACGCATTTTGGACCAAAATTGAAAAAGGTAAGTAGGTCTCGTAATCTCTGATAAAGTAACTTAACTTTCAGAATTTCTTTGTCACGTCTTTACGTTGCATATTTTTTATTCTAGTACATTGCGGAAGCTTATAGAGAGGATCCAGACAGCTACAGCAATGAGATTCATCAGTTGGAAGGTTTGCGGTCGACGGCCGTTCGACCTACTATTGATTCTGCGGGGTTGAGTGCCCTAATCAGATATTTTTGTCAGCTGCGGTCGCTGCAAAGCCGATTCCCAATGGCCAAAGGTCAACCTGCGGCATGTTCCTTCAGCTGGTAAATCTAATTAACATTTACACCACTCTAATCCCTATTGATTTTTCTTTTATTGTTTGAATGAATCATGATTGTAGGTATCAAGTTGTTTACATTATGTATCATGATGTTGATAATATCATTGTCTGATAAAGAGTTGAAAAACTTTTGTTTTGAGAAGGAGGCTATATTCTACCTATTAACTTCTTTGAATTGCTCAATTTTAAATGTAATAATGATGATAGAAGCCATAAAATATAACAATAATATAAAAAAAAAATTAAACTTAACTAATTGCAATTTTGGTTTTTTTCTTTTCGCTTCTAGGAAAGACCTGTATGCAACCATGAACAGAACTCTAGCAGACTTAAGGTTTGAAATGGCGAGCATCCTGTACAATGTGGGCGCACTTCTCACTCAGCTCGCAGAGTCAGAACCTCGGAACACCGCAGACAGCCTCAAGGCAGCTTGCACGCAGTTCCAACAAGCTGGGTGGGTGTTCCAGTACTTACGAGAACAGTTGCCGCAACCATCCGGAGTGGACGTGTGTCCAGAAATAATGAGACTGATGCAGGAGATATGTTTTGCACAGGCACAGGAGTGTATCCTTGATAAAAGTATTCAGGATACTAGGAAGCCTAGTGTTGTTGGTAAGATAATTGCACTGTCTATTTATATTCAAAGTACAACCAATATTTAGATTGAGTGATGAGAATAATAAAATACATGTTTATTAGAGTAACTGAGATCATCATACCCTGATGGTGAAGATTGTGATCCTGGTACACAGGGCTCAATGACAAGTTTTGATATAGACAAACTATACATTGTGTAAACTCAGATTTTTAATTTGCTAGACTAGACAGATTAAATCAAATTGACAGCTGCGATCAACCTTTTTTTATCATTTGACATTTTAGTCATTATGATAAGACAAGTCATTGTTGCTGCTTTAAATTGGAGTTGATTAAAACAAGTAGAGTATGAGCAACACACTAGACTTTTAATATATAATGATCAGAGGTTGGAATTGGTAGAATATAAATACCTAAACTTCCGAGACAAGAAGTAACAAGAGTGGATAATACCTCCTATAAAATCCCGGAATGATAAACAATGATTAAATCTTAGGATTTAAAAAATTGTGAATTATTTATTGTACTTTGAATACATTTGTAACAAATTAAATATTTATAATAAAAAAAACGCAATTTCTAAATCCTAGGAATTTTCCGAGAAATAAGAAATTGCGAATTATTTATTTCACTTTGAATGTAACAAATTAAATATTTATAGTCAATAATAAATAATTCGCAATTTTTCAATCCTGAGATTTAATTGTCATGTTTATCATTCCAGTATTTTATAGGAGCTATTAACCACTCTTGTTATTTCTTTCCTCGAAGTTTAGTTATTTTTAGTCTACAAATTCTGATCTCTGATAATGAGAATAAAGTATAAAAGAACACTATCTTTTATGAGCACTATGACCGAACAGACTTCGTATTCCTGACAATGGTTGTCACTTTTGAATTCCCATTGGAAAGTTCAACCAGCCTGTCTTACAAATCAACGTGACATGAGGTTACACATTGTGAGGTTGAACCTCTTTGCTCCAACAGTAATTTTAGTCTAGCAAATTAAAAATCAGAGTTGTCTTTGTTGGTAATTCAGAGTCAATGCTTTATTTATAGTTTCTTCCATGTGTTTGTAATAAAATTGTTTATTTTTTAACTGACTTCAAAAAAGGAGGAGGTTTCTCAATCCGACCGTATATATATATGTATTGTTTTCGCGGATAACTTCGTTGTTTGTGAACCGATTATGATGATTCTTTTTTTGTTGGAAAGGAGATATCTCAAGGGTGGTCCCATATAAATCAATTTTATTAACTTTGCTTGGGTAGTTTTTGAGTTAGCTTCAATAATGCATATTTTCCCACTTAGTTTATGCGGATGATGTTTTAATAACTTCCCTTCCTTTCTTTTATTTACATAGCAGGTAGTGGTATTCGAATTTTTGTGGGGTAGGTATGTATGTACTACAACTAAAAAGTGAAAAATAAAAACTTTTTAGCAAAAAATAAAACCAACCTCCAAATCAAAACAATACAAAGTGAAAAATAAGTTTAATTTCGGAAGTTGGTGGCAATAAACTAAAATACATAAAAACCGACCACTGACTACCGAAACTAAAGTTACTTTTCACTTTGTAATGTTTGGTATTTGGAAGTCAGTTTTATTTTTTGCTAAAAAGTTTTCTTTTTAATTATTATTTACACACTACAAACTAAGGTAAATAAACACAGGCAAAATTGAAACAGTGATAACTGATTGTTATAATTAAATCTTTTATGTTATGTCATCATGTCCCAATTTATTTGGGGTTGCCGCAATACGTCTTTTTCTTCCATACTTCTCTATTAGTATTATTATTGCCTACTATTATTATCTGTTATTATATGCTTTCTTTCACAGGTGCAGTAGCAACTCAAGTGATGTACTTCTACAAGAACTCACTGGCTCTATTGGGCCCGTCCTCAGGAATTGACGTAGTGCATGAGATTATCGGCACAAAACTATACAACTACTGGCATAGATACCTCTCATTCAAGTTTTCCTATGTTGGCTGTGTGGTTTGCCTTTATCAAGGTATGTATTTAAAAAATATAAGTTTAGTTGAGAGATAAGCTTGAATTTATTTTATTTAATGAATCAAGCAGATGGCGCCACTTTAACACGGGATAAACAAAGCAAACTGTCAAAGGCGCGTGTCAAAATTTTTCGACGTTTTTCAATAATATTTCAGCTTTATTTCATCCTTGTTACTGTAATTGTAGGTTAAAATAATACTAAAAGGTCAAAAACATGCATATAAGAATTTCAAACATACTTATTTGCTTTTGTGATATTGAACTACTTCATACAATATACTTTTAATGTTACATTCAAGTAAACAGCAATATGAAAATATTGTGTTTATACATTAGGTTTATAATAATAATAATAATAATAATACCATTTATTTCAGGCGACATAGGCCCATAGAAACTTTGATCTGTAAAAAATCCTTCATTCTTATAGTTTTTAGCTCTAAAATGATCAGAACACAACCTATAATGTTTTGTGACTGTGAAATGCAATTTACCATTACTTGCGAAATGATTAGTGTTTAGTGAATAAATGAACTCCTTCGTTCCTGCATACTAATGGCACAACACTGATTCACTGACTGGTGCATTATTACAGATTATTCCTGACGGACGGCTATCACTAAAATAATAGTAATTAGTAAATGTCCCTAGTTATGCATGATATTTATAATTGTTATTAGTCTGTAAGCTTTCTTTAAAATTAAATAAATATATCAGTATATTGCAAACACACAGGATTTCTCATTAACAGCCTCCAAACCATAGTTGTTTATTTTTTCATAACCATAGATAACAGAAGAGGCTTAAACTTCATGTTTTTCTATTTAGTTTATTTATTTATATCCCCATAAAACTATAATTACAGGACTCATTACCTAATGCGATAGTACGGTCACATAAAATGCATTTAATATTAATTTTATACTTAGTTTATAGTATATTATTACATAAAGTCTAGTCTTGCAAATAAGATTTGGAATTCTGACAGTTTTTCCATACAAAAGTGCCAGACATCAATTTTATTCTCGACTTTGGTAAAATTAGCCCTAATGCGTCATTTTCGCCGTTAAAACCAACGTTATTGGTCAAAATATCTACAAAAAAAAATCTTCCGCCACTGGCAGGAAGAGAGGAACATGTTCCCCACTGTGTATACGTAGTCGGGCCATAAGTTCTGTCACATAGGTAAAGTTTCAAATTTAGAATGCAAGCCGAGGAAAATATTGTAATGTTGAGGAGAGTTTCAGTAAACAAAATGATAAAGTGTATGCACACTCTAGTGAAGAAGCGAGCAGACGTGTGCCACGTGTTCAGCGTGGTTATCACCCTTCGGCATTCATGGTTTGGCTTGGGGTATCCTATTTGGGTCCAACGGAGGTGTTTTTTTTTTTTTGTGAAAAAGGAGTGAAAACCAGTGCCCTTGTATATCAAAACACAGTCCTAACAAACATTGTGGAACCTCTTTCACAAACAGTGTTCGAAAACAAGCACTGGGTATTCCAGCAGGATTCTGCGCCGGCTCATAAGGCGAAAAGTACCCAAAACTGGCTCACGACCCGTGGAATCGACATTATCAGGCATGCAGTCCAGACTTGAATCCCTTGGAGTACAAAATATCGCAGCACTTTGAGGAGACGGTCTGCGCTAAACCCCATCGCAACTTGGAGTCACTTAAAGCATCCCTGATTAAAGCAGTCGCGGATATTGACATGAACGTCGTGCGTGCTTCGATTGATGACTGGCCTTGCAGTTTGATTGAAGGCTTGTATCGAAACAAGAGGAGGACATTTCGAATAATTTGAATGTGGTGTAAACCTGTATTTTATACCCTTTCATTTGATGTATAAATGGTTGTAGTGCGTAACTCATTGTGTCAGTCTACACAACAACACAACTTTCCATTATGTGACAAAACTTATGACCAGACTACGTATATTGCCTATAACATAATACAATATACAATAGTTTAATTTCCCACGCAGGCATGCACGCAGAAGAACAACAAAAGATGGGCGAGCGCGTCGCTTTCTACCAGCAAGCCATCGAAAAGCTAGCGGACGCAAGAAAACTAGCAAAGTACATTGAGCCCACACAAATAACGCAAGAAGCACTCACATTCACCAACGATGTCGTGGAAGGGAAGCGGAAAGCTGCAAAGAACGAAAATGAGTTTATTTATCATGAGGAGGTGCCTGAAAAGGACCTGCTTTCGGATATGAAGCCTGTTTGTCTGGTGAAGGCTTTGCCTATTAATTTTAATGATCCAGAGGTGAGTACGGCTACCGTAAAGTATCATAGTTTATATTATGTCGTTTCCTCTTTTGTACCCACCAGAATACTCATTTTAATGTCATTTTTCGATAAGGAAAAAGATTCTCAAACAATACTTTAAAAAATCTATGTTTAAAACCTCGCCCACACTGCAAATTTTATTCGCGCGTTTATTCACGCTGTTCCTATACAGTGTACGACATTACAACGAGCGTGAAATTTAAACCGCGATAGATAGATACATAAGACACCATGTGATACAGAATTGCGATATAAATTTTGCGCGTTTATTGCAATACGTGCTAGGCCTAATTTCCTTGTCTGTATTTTCCTATTAACTACAATAGATTGTTACAGGATTCCGTAGTGCATCTGTAGTACTCTAATATTACACTTCTAGAAGACAGATCACATTTACATACTAGTTACTAGTTTAGTTAGTTTACTAGTTTTACATTATTTATTAATTTTAGTTTAATCAGAGAGTGTAAAAATAATATTACATCAATCATTGTAGTATGTAGTTATCTAAATCAGGTTTTATTTAGGTAAACTACATCTTCCATTTTCGTGTCTGCGCGAGCAATATGACAATTATAGCTCTCAAAAGATTTGCCAGCATGGCAAAAATGGCTCTTAGTTTGGTTATTTTTTGCCCTTGGCATATTTAACCATGTATTTTAATCTCCTTTCCCCCTCCAGGTGTCGGGTACCGACGTATTCTCCCGCCTGGTCCCGATGATGGCGCACGAGGCGTCCTCGGTCTACTCGGAGGAAAAGGCCCAGATTTTGCGCAACATCGTCACTATGGTGGAGGCTAAGAATACGGAGTTGACAGAATTCATGTCGTCTTTGCAACTAGACCAGTTGGATGTCATTGAGTCTGTTCAAAAGTGAGTAGAATTTGTTCATTTTGTTCTTATTGTCTCTGCTGTTATTGTATTTGTTCTTAGGGATTCCTAATTTTCGTTGTAGACAACATTTTATAGGGGAATACAACTGTAGCTAGTTCCCCCCCTAAAGCGATTGTTTCTCAGAAGGACCGTCGCGGGTGGGTCCAATGGGGATAAAAACGTGCCACTTGCTCCCTTAAGATGTCACTACTATCACTAGTCCAAGAATTTGACAGGTAGTTGTCACTATCCATACATTTTTTGTAAACAAGGGACACCTTTACGCATAATTAATTAATATTTGCCAAAGATGTTATATGATGAAAACTGTAGGAGACAGCTCTCCGAAAAAAAAATTGGAAACCTGATGTTACGTCGAGACTATGTGCTATCCTTTTTAAACCTGAAGGCTTATGGGAGGAATTCGTATACAGGTGATGCTCTCAAGAGAACTAAGTCTGTTTTCATTACCTGCGGGCACTTGTGGTGTGATATTATGCAAATTATAGTAAAGGTGTGTGTGTTTATATTATCCAAAATCATCCAATGATGAATGATCATCCTGGAGTTGGTTTTCAACTTCGATTAGGTTGTTCCTGTCGTACGCCGCCAGTCTTCATTCAACAGACACAAATTTACGTAATAAAACGTTCATAATATTATAGACCTTTCCACTAAAGTTGCTCTTTTACGATCGGTAGACGCTTCACTTCTTCTTAGTTCATCTTTTAACTGTACTACACTCGCAAGTCGCATTCATTTTTATACATACACTACAGTAAACACAGACGCACAATAATGGCGATTTTTGGACGCACAACAGTGCTGCCACCTATGACGAGCTTTTAATTTTTAACCATATTAAATCTGGATTTTGACAAAATCTGACAATGATTTTCTGAACAGCAAAGCTTTGTAGATTCTCATCTCTTAAAAAGTCTAATCGAGTTATGCTGATAGAATAACTATATTATAATCTGTTGCCGCCTGATATTACATGTAAATTGATTACCTTGTCTTTCAGAGTACCTCAAGAGATAGTAGACAGATGCGCTGCAATGAATGCCAAAGCCGAGATCATACAGACATTGGTCGACTCTATGAACAATCTCGCTGAAATCATCAGCGACGTGGAGGAATCTTTGGGCGAGATCAAAGAAATAATACAGGTACGAAAAGGGTTTTACCCCTTTTATTATTTGTTTTACTCAGATTTTGTTCTTAAAATCAACGCATTTGTCCAAAGAAAAGTCCTATAGATTGCTAGCAAATAGATTGGTGATTGCAGTATTACCATTATGTTATTGGGGGATTGAGAGCATGTATTGCGGTCTTTCATAGCACATAATTATATGAAAGAGAGCTCGGGGTTTTCTGTGGCTACACCTGGGGTAAAGTCCTCAATAAAGGTATCTAGCGAAAGGCCGTGACAGGCATCAGCATTCTCCTGCCCTTATCCCAATTTATTGGGGTCGGCGCAACATGTCTTTATTCCATACTTAGTATTTCTTCCATTCTTCTCTATTAGTTGTCATCTTGGTAGTCACTTCCTTTTTAGCCACATCATCTTTCACACAGTCCATCCATCGTTCCTTTGGTCTTCCGCTACTCGTATAGCCATCCACATTCATACTCAAAACTTTACTGATGACATTATCATGACAGGCCCACATGAACAATTTTATTGATAAATTGTGGCAGTAGATTCTCTTTAAAAAATAATTCATACCTTGTACCCATAACCATTTCTATATTTCCAGGAAGAGACAGCAAAAGAAAAAGAATACCAAAAGGTGATGGGACCCCGCCCCCCATCCATAGTCCAAACCGAACTATCCCGCGAGTACCACAAGTACCAAGAAGCTCATACGAGAACCAACGAGAGCAACCAAGTACTACACAAGGCCATGACACTACACATCGCCAACCTCAGGCTCTTAGCACAACCCTTAGATGTGTTGGAGAGCAAGATACCCAGCATTGATAATATTGGTGAGTGAATATGGGTTTTTGAACTGGCTGTGAGAAGTTTGGTTCTAAATTGGAGACCGACAGTCAGCAGACGCAAATTTTTATGGTTCCGTACGCCCGAATGAAAAAACGGAACTTATAGGATATCTTGTGTGTCTCTCTGTCCGTCTGTCTGTCACAGCCATTTTGCTCCTAATCTAATGGGTTGATTAGGTTAAAATTTGGTACCCAGTGGTCACTTTTGGGAGGCCAATAAGAAAAAAAAATTGCGAACCGTACTATGTGACATATCAAATTAAAGGCGTTAGGTACTGTGAGGGTCTCAAATATTTTATAAAGTCTATGGTCTTAAAACGACATGGTCAATCTCACAATATTGTGTTCACAATTTGAATGTATGGGAGAACATGTTTTTCAACTACAATGTTAAGTTTGTTCTTGGAATAAATTCATCCCCACTACGGAACCCTTCATTGTGCGTGGTCCGACATGCACTTGGCCATTTTTTATTTTTATTTTTGCGAGCTGTGGTTTTATAACTATGGCGAGTGTTCCACTGACAAATTTTCCCGCTGACGTTAAATGGATGCGCGGAGGTTGCCTGTTTGATAGGAAAGAAAAGACCAAACAACCAATAGGGATGATGACTAAAAAATGATTTTTTGTCCGTCATGGAGATTATTAAAATATATTGGACACGTATTTTTTCTTTTTCTACGTAATCAAAAGATTACGGTGATACATTGAGTTAAAATGTGGCATGACGTCACGTCTTGGTAGATTTTATACGTAGAAGTGACGTAGCGAGCCCCCACTCCCGAACTTTAATGCGAGTTATCTAAGTCATTTTTTATTAATATGATAAAGCAAAAAATACGTGTCTAATATTTTTTTATTATCTGACTGACGGACTAAATAGAAATTGTTTTTTTTTTACCCAGGCATCATCCCTATTAAACACAGCGTATATCAGTTTACTACGGCGTATAACGTCAATGTTAAATTATTATTTATCTATCTACAGTTGGTCTCGACCGCGAAACTATGTCAGAAATGCGGCGCGTAGTCGGCAAAGTACGTGAGATGCAGACACAACGCGATTCGTTGATACAACAACTAAGAGAAGCTGTGACAAGCGATGATATCACAGCGCAACTGTTAGCAAGGAATAATGAGCCTAAAGAGGAGATATTTAAACAGGAGCTGAAGAAACATAATCCTCAGGTCAGTTACTGTATAACTAAAGTGAATAATTCAGTGTGGCAGGGACATCGACGCGCAACCTGTTACACCATGGATTCAGCACATGGTTCTGAACACGCGTTTAAATTTTTATTTGGTTATTTTAAAATATTGAATATGGGTAGGTACATGAGGTGATACATAATTACAACGTTTTTTATACCATATCAGAGATCATATTAAGAGATGTGCAAATATCTATTGTAATACAAATATACACATACACAAACCATCTTCCCATTGGGTTAGGCAGAAAAACTACAGAGTGCCACCTACTCCGATGCTTACATACTCATTTTTAACCGTCTTCAAAAAAAGGACGAGTTCTCAGTTCGTCGGAATCTTTTTTATTTTAATTTATGTATGTTTCCTGATTACTTGAAGACTGCTGGACCGATTTGGAAAATTCTTTTTTTGTTTGAAAGGGTATACTTTCTAGTTGGTCCCATTGTCATAGGATGAAGATCTGATTATAGGATCCTGGAGAAATCGACGGAACTCTTCAAATATTATAGCCACACCTATAGCGATTTGGGTATTTTTTATAGTAACTCGTGCATTTGCTCTTGGAAAGCACCATTTGATCAACTGGAACTAATGATGAAGATCACAGATGACCACCGGAACTACTCAATAATAAGTATTTCACGTGTTACGATTGTTGACATTAGGATATTATAACTTAGATAAATTACAAACTGGCCCACTAAAAAGTGAAAAATAAGAAACTTTCCAATAAAACAACCGACTTCCTAAAAAACACTACAAAGTGAATAATAAGTTTAATTTCAGAAGTCGGTGGCTAAAATCTAAAATACAGATCCAAAGACTTCCGAAATTAAACTCATTATTTACTTTGTAGTGTTTTTTAGGAAGTTGGTTGTTTTTTTTTTTGACAAAGTTTTTTATTTTCGTCTCGCTTACTTTCATACAGCTACACGCACGCCGGTTGCGAGAATAATAGCTGTTCTGTATATATTGAGTAGTTATTGCACTTTTCTATGAAACAGCAGATTTTTTTTAACCGGGGTTCTAGAATCATGTGCTGAGTTCATGGTTACAGTTTGCACGTCGATGTACCTGCCACCCTGTAGTCCTTGTCACTGTCCCTTTAGTCTCAAAGAAGAGCAGAAGATTTTCAGATGACATTGAATATGAACATGTCCAAACATCATCTGCCCTTCAGATAATACAGGCGTGATATTTTTTCACTAAAATATTTAAAAAAATCGAAACAAAAAGCAATATTTTAATACAATAAGGCAACATTAAGTATCGTGTGCTATACGATTTAAAATATTGTATGTTTTTCATATGAATAGACAGTGGCGTGCACAGAGATTTCATGCACAGCTAAAAAAAAAAAACTTACCAGTTTCAGCTTGTTGCTGTCGGTGGCCCAACGACTAGGACTACCTATCCTACCTGAGTTTTACCACAGGAGCCTTTGGCTTCGCATGACGTTTGTTTGCGACCACTATGAATATTTAAATAAGTGACAGTTATATGATATGCAAAGTGGCATTTAAAAAGGCCGTGGGATGTTTATTTTGTTTTCTTTGCGCAAATGAATTTAAATTAAAATAAATTACTACTTTAATGTTAACTGATTACTTTCTACAAGTTAATGTTTATAAATCAAATCGTCGCGCCTATCTTTTTTCAGATAGTTTTGCAAAACGTCGTCGTAAAAACTGCTACATCGTTTTACTAAAAGTTCTTTTCCAATTGCAATCATAGACAAATCTGTGAGTCTGTTTTGGCCATGTATGTTTCGTAAATATGTATGAATTCGTTTTAGACTAGAAAATGATCGTTCGGTCGAAGCGCTACTGAATTTTGATTTAATTACCGACGCAACACTAGAAATTAAATCATTTTGGATCCTATTCGATAATGAACCCGTGAATGAGCTACCCGATGTTGATTGTAAGTGGGTTTCCAAATTCCCATCATATTTAGCTAACAAATCTAGAATTTCTAGAAAATTGCCTTTATTAAAAGACAAGCTGGATTCGTCATGACCACGGAATGCTAATTCTTGTTTACCAAGAAAACAAACTACATCAATTAACCGTTTGAAAATATTTCTATTTCTCTCAGTAACGAATAGCTGCATTACCTTTTTTTTTAGTTAAATTCAATCCGGGTACACACCTTCCCTTTGCGATCAATTAAAATTTTTCCTCGAAAGATAACGTCGAAAACGCGGCAGATTTTAATTTATTTAAACACACTTCGCCAGCACAGGACTCACACTCACAGGTATAATGTTCCATATTTTACAATAAACTTACTAAATAATTACTTAGACAATCAATCACTTGTGCCGAGAATAACAAACAATATGGCGACAAACTTTGCAATTACGTTCCGAACTAATACGAACGAATGAATTAGTCGGTCATTTGGCCAATCCGACTAAAAAAAGTCGACCCTCTGCAATCAACAATTAGGCGGTCCTTTTACGGCTTCTCAATTTGGACGGTTTGCAATATAAGCAGTGCTTCTAAAACTCGAACACACGCACACGTTTTCACGCACACAGACACACTTTTGCTGTACTACACGAGTCGCGAAATCTTGCGTTGTATGAAAAATAAGCACGGCGTAGTAATGCTTTTGCCCGCGGCGCCTGGCTTAGCTGGCGCTTAAATCGCGCTGTAAATACGGGAAGCGAATGTGTGTTCGGGTTAATGGCGAATAAGTTAGATTAATAATTTTTTTTGAACTATAGTTATTTATCATTTCAAATTAGAGGGGCATGTATGTCTGGCACTACAGGGTATGCAGTGCTTATTTGCATGTATGGAGTGCACGCCACTGAATGTTTTATTCCTAATGCGACTTACTACTAATCACCTAATTTTGTCATTTTTATTTCATTAAAATATCTTCAAAATTTTTAACTTACGAAAGACCCGTCTCAAATACAGCGTGCAGCATGGACTTCAGCAAGCTACTTATTACTTTTTTATGATTACAACACTTACTTATCTAGCCATTTTGAAACTTGGTATAATGACAGGGAATGGCGCCATTATAAATAAGTATTTAAATCCGCGATTGATGTTTCTGTGTAAAAAATCTTACACAGAAACATTTTAAAACCCGAGTCCGAGTCACAATAAATGCCTTTCCAGGCATTTATTCATGTCCATCAAAAAGGTTTTAAGTTGTAATAGAGTTACATCCAAGACTAATTTAGAACTTAAAAGCTGTCTTGCAAGGTTATCTTATATGTTTATATGTTCTGTGTAAATAGTTCGAAAGGTTCTGGATTTGAGCTATAGGTTTTGCTGTAGCTGATGCTAAAACGTGGGCCCTTTTTGCACTCAGGAGGTTAATATAACGTTATTAAGACTTACGAGCAGATTTCCGTAAAAAGGTTCTAGAGCCTTTTCAAAACCTTTCTAAAACCTAAAAGGTTACTTGGGAAGTGTACTGTCGAGGAAACTTATATCTGACCAATTTGAAAACAAAACCCCTTGCACATTTTGACCACACCTGTTAACCTGCGTTACTATAGTGGCCGAGCGCTGCAAGCAAGAATAGTCCATATAGGTGTAAGTTTCCTTAATAGTACCTATAGTACACACACATTTCGCCATTTATGTTTAGGTCCCATGTAATAACCTATTGCTATCAACCGGGCACAATTGAGAAATTCCATGTGGACCCTAGGAATCGAACCCAGCAGCAGTAGTGTTTGCGAGCACTAGACCAACGAGACAGTCACATTGAATATAGCATTTTATAATTATTATCATAAAGTACAAAGTTATACGAACATCGACACGTACAGTAATCGGATCCTCTGTCGTCCTCAAACGCTGGTGTGAGCAGGATTGCACTTTATGACATTGACAATAAAGTTTATTGTTCAAACGATCAGTGAAAAGACTATAGAAAATGTTCCCTCGAGCCTGTTCTACTCTAATTTTCCATTGATTTTTATTGTTATTTATTGGCAATGCTGCCAGCCTTTTAGGCACTTTGCCCATTGACAGATATGCGGTCGATTTTTTACGCCAAATGAGCTCTTCTCCTTTTTTATTTTTTTATTATAAACACACACACACAGGGCTACAATCAAGTACACATTCTAGTATACCTGCTATCTGACCTTCACAACCCAGTAACTGGGTAATACAATACCCCTTGGTACGACTAGTCTGACATTCGGACTTCGAGACTGTCAAAGATCGAATGATATCCGGGACTAACGGCTTAACGTGCTTTCTGAGGCACGGAGGTCTTGCTATGTAAATCTGGTCGACCGACCCGCGCGGCTGTTATTACTTAGCCACGAGCCCCTCTAATAAAAGGCTAGTGTTATTATTATCACGACATATTTGTTCTAAAAGGATTGTTATTGTTTTAGATACAAATAATCGAGGCGAACCTTGCAGCTCAAGAGAATATCATCAACAGGTTGACTTCAGTGTACGCGTCATACGGTGACTCGAGACGTTTGCTGTCCGATGTACTGAGGAAACGAGAGGGACTTATAAATGGTAATGTTTGTTGGCAGATTTTGTTTCGTAGTGGAGAATGCATTAAGAGCAGAGCAATTTCAACGATATGTTAAAGTAGATAGGGTGGAATTTCAAATGTTGTTGAATTTTTCACTTTATGCCTTTTAATTTTGTGGATTCTTATATGTCTCAATCAGAATTTATTTGTTTCGTAGTGGAGATTGTATTAAGAGCAGAGCAATTTCAACCATATGTGAAAGTAGATAGAGTTGAATTTCAATTGTTGTTGAAATTTTCACTTTACTGCCTTTTAATTTTGTGGATTCTTATATGTCTCAATCAGAATTTATTTGAAAATATGCTGTATCCCTTGGACTACATATTTTTCCGTGTTTGTTTTCGTTTTCTGCTATGCCATCCGGTTGGCATAATAATTTATAAACTTGTCCTTATTATTATTAGTTCAATAGGTCTGAACAGGACAAGGTCAGGCCCTAATAATACTTTGTTTGAGTACCTATTATTATGGGGCTCTAACGTTTTTTATTTTGATACCTTGTTTTACCCATGAATATGAACAACTTCCACTGGGACCAACTCTGAAATCACGAAAAAAAAACATCTTTTTTCTATGTTCAAATATGTTATGTAAAGCCGTTTTCTGTGCATGTGGTGTTAACCTGTAATTAATTGTTGCACTTGTAAATGTTACTCTAGTCATTAAATCAGAAATGTATATAGTGTAAACAATTGATGGTTAACCTAAATAAATAAATAAATAACTCATCAAACTGTAGGGAAGAACAGATTTATTTTTTCGTGATTTCAGAGTTGGTCCCATAGCGAAAGTTGTTCATATTCATGGGCAGAACACCCTGTGAAAACCTGTGTTTGGCCGGTTATTAAAAACTAACCCTATATTGTTACCTCAATAAACGTTATCGTCTCTTCCAGCCCTCATAACATCCTATGACACATACGAGGAATTGCTGGGCAAGTCGCAGAAAGGCCAGGAATTTTACAAGAAGCTATCGCACAACGTCTCTCAACTACTAGCTCGCCTTCGATCTACATGTCAAGTCCAAGAGGAGGAGAGGGCTCAGCTGTTGAACAAACATACCGGCAAAGGTATGATGGAGTGGTTTTATAGGTCCAGTTAGTATTAGAGAAAGAATGGACTGTATATTATAAAAAAGGTGGTTTAGGGACTAACTACACATATTCAGCTCAATTAAGCTTTTGTCCATAGAAAACACTAGTTTGCCAATGTTTATTTGTTAGTTTGTAGAGCCGACTCGTCGGTACTTTTATACTAGGGCCACACCAAAGGTCAAAGTCAATGCCTATCATCGCCATAAACAAGCAAGCTAATTATTCCGATAATTAACGCGATACATTGAATGGGCACACCTGGACGGTCAACGCCAATGCTCATTTAATTGGTGCTGATGTAAGGAACAATAGCGCCAATGAATTTCAAGAATTTCGAAAAACTGAATGACTTTCTCATTAGTCCACTCCATAATCGGCTCCGCTAAATAAACACGTGCGATCCCGTCGCACTCACGGTGCACAATGAACAACGTAAGTATGGCCGCTTCAACGCAATAATTCTGGCGGTAAATCTCTTTGATGTGCCAAAAAATACCACCATCGGGGTTATCGCCTAACGTCAAACGGCAATGTGAATGCCCTTGTCAAATTATCGCTATAAGTTCTGGCTACATCTACGGTTAACGTCTATCATCGCGATAATCAAAGGCGTTTCCCGTTAATGTGGCCCCAGCATTATAAAAGCATACCTAATCCCAACAGCATCAACTCCCACGGCCACGTCGTCGTCCAGCTCGGGTGCGGCCCGGCCGGACGCGGCCAGCTCTCCCAACTCGGCCAGCCAGGCGGCCGCAGCTGTCGCAGTCGCGGGCGCCTCCAGGAAACTGAAGGACTATTTGCCTTATATGAAGAATAGGAACAGTCGGAGTGTTACACCGCAAGGTAATCGTTAATTAATTATTCAGTTACTACAGTTGTAAACGGCTATAACCCAACGGCTAATGGCCGGTTCCTATAATTTACGGACCGTTATTGGTTAAAATTAAGACTTGTATCTTTACCAATAATAAAGCAAAGACATTATAGCTTTGCATAGTAGAGCCTCCCATATGGAAGTAGCTATCACAGGTAAAATTAGCTTACGAATCTATTTATATGCCCAGTTTGGCGGTAAAAATGCTGCCATTGGTAAGCAAAACGGTTCCTTTCGTTTATAGGAACCGAGCATAACTCGTTGCAGTACAGATGCCGTATTTTTAGCTGTTAGATGGATCAGTACTAGTAGTAATAGGGACTATGCATGTAATTTATTTTCACTAAATCAATGCTGCCCTTGTCCCAATTTATTTGGGGTCGGCGCAACATGTCTTTTTCTTCCATACTTCTCTATTAGTCGTCATCTCGGTAGTCATTTCCTTTCTAGCCATATCATCTTTCACACAGTCCATCCATCGTTTCTTTGGTCTACCCCTACTCATATAGCCATCCACATTCGTACTCAAAACTTTCTTTATGACATTTTCCAAAAGACAGTAATATAAACCCAAGAAAAGTATTAAAAGCTAAATTCAACTACTGCATGTTGCTTAAAAAAGTTATGAAACTCCAACAATTTGCTACTACAGTTCAAACATCCGTTTCTGTCGTGGTCACGATGTGACGTCATTTACCACGTTACTGCTTTGTTTACATCAGTTTTTTAACAGACTTCCAAAAGTAGGAGGTCTCAATTCGGATTACATTTTTTTTATGTATGTTCGGGCATAACACCGTCTTTTATAGATGAATTTGCAAAATTATTTTTTTTCGTTTGAAAGGGAGGTAGTCCCATTGCCACCAAAACAGAATCTGATGAGGAAATCCCATGGAAATCGAGGGAAACCCTCAAATTTTTTTTTTTTTCAGGCAACATCTATAGCGATTTGGGTATTTTTATAGTAACTCGTGCACTTGCTCTCGGAAGGCACCATTTGGTGAAGTGGAACTGATGAAGATGACGATGACGACAGTTAGCCGTCGGAACTACTCAATTATAACTAATTTCAATTCCTCAATTATACTTTAATATGGTGGCTAAGCAATTTATGCTCGTCACAATGCATATCAATGCACCATCAGCTCCAGTTCTCCTGGTTCTTACTATAAGAACTCCTCAACAATTAACGTCCCTGCATCGAGAAAAGCAATATCTTGTAAAAGGTGATGAGCAGTTGACATTTAGGCTATTGTAACTTCGATAAATTATAAAGTGACCCACTAAAAAGTGAAAAATAAAACATTTTTTTACAAAAAAAAACCGACTTCCAAAAAAAACACTACAAAGTGAAACATAACTTTAATTTCGGAAGTCGGTGGCAAAAAACTAAAATACAGATGCAAACACACCGACTTCCGAAATTAAACTTATTTTTCACTTTGTAGTTTTTTTTTTTTTTTTTGTAAAAAAGTTTGTATTGTTCACTTTTTTAAGATTTTTTGGGCCCAAATCATTAAAATTATTTTTGTGCTTTATTTAAGCAGAAATCGTACATTTAACACGGCACTTACCTTATTAACACGGCAAACACTTTGCAAAGAATAGATTTTTATTCACATAGTTTTCTTACGTCACTTCCGGCATTGTCGAAGACAACGGACGCGTTTTGATTTTGCGTTCCTTTGCACCAACAAAACGCAACATAAAATAATTAATTGTAAAATAAGTAATACATAAAAAAATGGAATTTATTTCTCGAGTCCTACCTATACAATGTATATTTTGATAATAAGTGTTGAATTACGTGCATATTTCCTATTATTGAACGAGATCTTGTGAGTGAGTATGAGCGCGTCTGCCACAAAATTGACAGTTAGCCTCACTACTACACTCACAGGCACAATTAACCGGCCACCTATATCTTTCGTCACCCTATTTGTTAACGATAACTATGTTCTATGTTATCGGGTTTCGTTTCCGCACTTAGTCCTTCAAGTGGACCATTGTACGTGTAACGATAATATGGCTTATCCACTGTTTTATTTTTTTTGTCAAGTGAGTACTTTAGCATTAAATTAAACACTTATCCTGTTCTTTTCTGCCATAGTGTGTGAATATTGTCTAATTTGACTTTATAGTGTTCGTTTATTGTTTGTGTCTCTAAAAAACCGGAAAGTGCGTGTCGGACTACGCACAATGAAGGGTTCCGTAGTTGGGATGAATCCTAAGAACAAACTTAACATTGTAGTTGAAAAACATGTTCTCCCATACATTCCAACTGCAAATGTAAGTTTGTACGCACAATATTGAGAGATTTACCATGTTGTTTTAAGACCATAGACTTCTTATAGGTTTTCCTGTAATCTATAGGCATTGGACTTGGATAAGGGGGGGATAAGGGGGGGGGGGGGAACGGTCAATTTTCGTCAATTTTTTTAATAACTTTAAAATGATTTATTTAAAAAATATATATATTTGAGACCCTCACAGTAAGCCCTTTCATTTGATATGTCACACGGTACAGTTTGCAAAACTTTTTATTTTCTTACTTGCCCCCCAAAATTGACCCCCCTATTCAAAATTCATTTATTTACGTTACACGTCCGTGTTTGGGTCACAGAAATACAAACGTGTACCAAATTTCAACGTAATCGGTCCATTAGATTCGGAGCAAATTGGCTGTGACAGACGGACAGACAGACACACGAGTGATCCTATAACGGTTCCGTTTTTTCCTTTTGTGGTACGAAACCCTAAAAATATCACTTGATGCAACTGATGCAGTTAGGGCAGTGGTTTTAGGTGACGCTGGGTACAGCCAACGTCGCATCGCTCGTACACTGTGTGTACCTCGAACTACAGTATCCGTACCGTGGTTCGAGGTACACGTTGATGACAACGAAGCGGTCAACTCGATTCGATTTCGGGAGACTGGTTCATACACCTGGCCGGGGCTCCGATCAAGGCCGACGTCGATGCAATTCAACCCGAGGTGACCGCTTCGTTGTCATCAACGTGTTGAGAAATCGCTTTTGCACTGCTACTGATGCTCCTACGCGGCTTTTTGAGGTGAGCAATGTCAGTGTGAGCGAAAGTACGATTAGAAGAAGACTGGCAGAAAGCAATCTGAGAACTTTTCGTCCAGCTCGCGCCCCACAACTGCTCCCACAGCACCATAGAGCTAGACTTGGTTTTGCGCTAGAATACGAGTATGCTGACTGGACTGTGGGGGAATGGAAGGACGTACTGTTCTCAGATGAGAGCAGAACAGCTTTAAGAGGTCCAGATTGGACGTCATCCTGTCTATAGACGAAAACGAAAGGTTTGCTCCATGCGCTATAACCGAAACAGTGGGTTACCAGGGAGGGCCATAACCAGGGAAAACCATTATGGAATGGTTTGGTTCAAGTCTAGCTCTACGGTGCTGTGGGAGCAGTTGTGGGGCGCGATCTGGACGTAAAGCACTCAGATTTGATTCTGCCAGTGTTCTTCTAATCGTACGTTCGCTCACACTGACATTTCTTACCTCAAAAAGCCGCATACGAGCTTCAGTAGCGGTGCAAAAGCGATTTCTCAACAAGTTGTTGACAACGAAGCGGTCATCTCGGGTTGAATTGCATCGATGTCGGCCTTGACCTGGCCTCCGGGTGTATGAATCAGTCTCCCGAAATCGTCTGATGGCATCCCGTACCGTGGTTCGAGGTACACAGTGTACGAGCGATGCCACGTTGGCTGTACCCAGCATCAGCTAAAACCACTGCCCTAGCTGCACCAGTCGCATCTTGAATAAAATTACGATTAACTGGCCGCGGAGACTAAAGGCCTGCGTGGCGAATGGTGGTGGACATTTTGAATAAATTTGTTTCAATAATATCCTATAATACTAACATTACAAATTAATTTTTTTTTTTTTTTGAAAGTAGAGTGTAGTTTTAATTTTATGCCCTATTATATTTGTGACAATATTTAAGGACCGACTGTGTACACTAGATGGCTAATTAATACATAATATACAGCGAAAGGAACTTTGTTCCTATCGGATGTCCCACGACACCTCCCACCTCTTTTTGTTTGTCTTTTTTCTTTGCGTCATGTTTGCCGCAAATGTATTTTCATTCTGCCTTTTTAAATCTTGATAGACTTTGTACAAAGGCTTGAGTTAACTAGATAAACAAATGTTGCATTCTTCTTATAAGAAGAACTTTATAGTTTGCTGATGATCTTCGTCAATCCCTGTTGTCCCGAATTGTCATACTAGAGCTTGTCTACTCCACAATGACGCGCCCCACTACTTTAATTTGTATACGTTCACTACGGCAAATGCGGTAGTTGGCGCGTCATTTCAGAGTAGTCAAGCTCTCCAGCTCGGGATGTGAATAAAAGCCCTCGTTTGGTTTTTGTCAATTAATTTATTTTTTTACAATAATATCGAGGGTTCACGGGCTAAAATGTCGCTTAATACAAATGTATTAAGCGACATTTTTGGAACTTTACAGGCGAGCTTTATTTTTACGAAATAGTGTCTGTCTCAGTTTATAGGTAGATTATAACCATATTATAACTCAATTTGATTATAAGTCAATATCGGCCAAGATGTCGCTTAATACAAATAGCCCGTGAACCCTCGATATATGCTTTATTGATCTCCGTGTTTATCTATATATTACATTAACCATAATTTATTTACGACTAATTCTTCTTTGCAGCTCCCGTCGACCACGTTCCTCTAGACTCGTACTATCCTGAAAGCATTTATCCAACTTCCGTACGACCGACACCGGTTGGCTCTGAAGGTATGTCAACACTATTTATTTATTTACTACACATTCTATTCCTCAACTTTTAGCCACAAACTAACGTGATGGTTAATTTTTATTGGAATATTTTTATAAAATCCACCGCATCATTCTTTAAAATTGAATTGAATTTAAACAGTACTGCAACCAAACAACTCAAACAAAAATATTTGTTGCAGCAACCGACGTAAACCAAATGCAGCTACCGGACGGCGTCGTAATGTCTCCTCTACAAGCCGTGTCGAGTTCGTACGACCGGTACATATACGGGCCGGATGCCGAACCTTATGGCATTCCCTCAAACTACTTGTTCCCTGCGACAAGCAAACCGTATGACAAATCGTCACACGAAGATACGAACTACGGATACTCTACTTACACACCGCCGCAGTTCTCAGCAAATACTTCGGAACACCAAATATATTCGAATCCTTACTATTCGAACTCTTACGGCACGCAGCACAATGCTACTGCCGTCACAGATTCACAGAGCTTTTCTACAAATATCAACGTGAATCCCAATCAGACTTACGAGTCGTATCTAAACCAGATGGGCCCAATACCCGAGGCTTCGTTATCTGCCGCTTCCGCTTACAGTGCCACCAACCAAACGGACATGATCGCGAATTTCGCACAAATGCAGGTGTCGGTAACGAAAGCGGAAGAATATGGTGGTGATTATTCGCAGACGTTCTACAGTGTTCAGTACCCGAATGTGTCGACCCCTGGATCGGCCGCTTATACAAGTGCACCGCAGAATTCTAACACGAGTTTGGCACCGTCGCAAGTTCATTCAGATTATGCCTCGTTAAACTATCCCTACATCAGTAGCGAATCGACGCAGTACAGTCAGCATATACCGACCTATACCTCTGCTGATCCTGCGTACAGCTACTCGACTACATTCGCGTCAACATCTCAAGGGTATACCTACTCTAACGCTGTAACATCGACGACTTCAACCATTGATAATTCAGGCAATCTTCCGTACTCGTATTCTTCGGAAGTCGATTCTAACTACAATCCAGCTTTAGCACAATTTGACTTTGATAAGCCTATAAAGTCACATACTACAGGCGAAGCATTATCCAACGTGGCCTTCCAACCTTCTTACCAAAACTACAGCACGAGTGTACCGAGCTATTCAAACCAGCCTGAGAGTTATAACCCGACCAGCACATACGGTTACACCGACCAAACAAACACAAGCTACGCACAGTCCTACCAAAATCATCCGGGTTATAACTTCAACTCTTCAACAGGGACCTATGAATACAATTTTGGTTCCCAGAATTCGTATACAGGGTATAATAATACTGTGCCAGAGAATGTAAACTATCAGCAACCGGAAAAAGACCCAAATTGGCCTCAACATGCGATTTATACAAATGCGGGGAAGATAGGGACTTGTGAGACGGTGCAGTCGCCTACTGATAACTCTCAGATAGTGCCGCAAATGTCAGCAGACCAGCCAATCAACACCCAGATATTCTATAACAATAGTTACGGGTACCAGAATGTGACGTCACCTACCAACGAAGTACCAGCCGGCCCTAAACCTACCAATAACTACCAACCAGAAGCCAACATAAACCAGACAGGCTACATACAAAACGTGCAGTCCCCACAAGAACAAGTCTCGTTTAATAGCAGCCAAGGTAAGCTCTTATAAATAACTTGTACCAAAAATATTGTAATTATTTGTCAATAAACGAATTTAAACTAAAAAAGGCATTTCATTCGACATTGCAGTGACGACACCGAAAGAGGCAACTGAGCCAAAAGTAGAAAATAATTCCGAGGTAGATAATCAAACTCCTACAGTTGTAGAGCAAAATATACCAGAAAAACAAACAGTTCCAACTGAAGTTAAGCCTGAAGAGGTCAAGTCCGAGTTGACTGCGTTCGACTTGCTGTCGGAAATAGACTTTTCAGTAGAAATGCCGCCGTTAATGCCCGAAATTAAAGTGCCCCAAATATCAGAAAGTGCCATTCGGAAGCCGGTGGTACCTAAAGTGGAGCCTGTGAAGAAAGTACCAGTAAAAGAGGAGGTTATTGAAAGACCTGCCAAGAGGGATTTGTTCTCTGACCCGAGTTTGTTGAACCAGTTTACTCAAGAACTAAAGAACTTGCAGAAATTAACCGATTCGTTGACCAACAAAACGCCTAGTGGGCTGACGGTTTTGGACGCTAAATGGAAGACCTTCCAAGACTTTCAGGTAAATATTTCTTATTGATTTCTTACGAGTAAGTCTTCTTTACTTGGTTTGCTGAGTCACAGTTCATTTGACCAGCTTTTGTGGGCGTTTTTTGCTTCGCATTTATTTTGTTTGAATCCGTCTAAATTGAGATCCCTAAAAAAAAAAAACGGTACACCAGCTAGTGATGATTACTATTATTGTCTATCCCTGTAAAGTTCGACATTAATTATTAACAACGTTTATATTCATAGGCGCTTTCATCACCTAAAATATTTTTAGGAACGAGAGCTAATTATTTATCCTGAATTAGAATGTTTCCCATACTAAAAGTTATGTACACATTTGCATGAGTGTCTCCCCCTCTTTAAACAACACGTAAAATAATTTATAAACCTTTTCTTTTAGACGAAGCAGAACATGACGAGGTCCAAGACGATTGCGATGCAGCACACACACGGCAACATAGTGACTGAAGTAGTGCCTTTTGATGATTCGAGACTCACCCTTAAGTCTGATCCTGACGCGTTTATCAACGCCTCTTATTATAAGGTAAGAAAGTATTGTCATGCAGCACACGCACGGCAATATAGTGACTGAAGTAGTGCCTTTTGATGATTCGAGACTCACCCTTAAGTCTGATCCTGACGCGTTTATCAACGCCTCTTATTATAAGGTAAGAAAGTATTGCGATGCAACACACACACGGCAACATATTGACTGAAGTAGTGCCTTTTGATGACTCGAGACTCACCCTTAAGTCTGATCCTGACGCGTTTATCAACGCCTCTTATTATAAGGTAAGAAAGTATTGTCATGCAGCACACGCACTGCAATATTATAGTGACTGAAGTAGTGCCTTTTGATGATTCGAGACTCACCCTTAAGTCTGATCCTGACGCGTTTATCAACGCCTCTTATTATAAGGTGAGAAAGTATTGTCATGCAGCACACGCACGGCAATATTATAGTGACTGAAGTAGTGCCTTTTGATGATTCGAGACTCACCCTTAAGTCTGATCCTGACGCGTTTATCAACGCCTCTTATTATAAGGTAAGAAAGTATTGTCATGCAGCACACGCACGGCAATATAGTGACTGAAGTAGTGCCTTTTGATGACTCGAGATGCTGACGCGTTTATCAACAACGCCTTTTATTATAAGGTCAATCCCATAGACAAAAGTGATGTTTTGCTACGATGGTCAAAGTATAGAGACGAATGCATTGTATGGTTTTGTATTTCCTCCAAACACAAGCTTTATTTTGTTGAAATATCAAATAATAATGTCTTAGATATTTTACCGTTGATCGGATAAACTTGTTATTCATAAGTGACCTAATGGATTTCAACAAAACAACACAAAAAATATCATAGCGAAGATATGAATTTTTTAATGACCTTTTCATTAGTGCTCCGTTCCTATAAACAAAAACGAATCGTTTTGCTTACCAATGGTAGCATTTTTTATTGCCAAACTGGGCTTATAACTAGATTCGCTACTTCCATATGGGAGGGTCTACTATGCAAAGCTATGAGGTATTTGCTTCATTATTGGTAAAGGTACAAGAGTCTCAATTTTAACCAATAACGGTCCGTAAATTATAGGAACTGGCCATTAGTCAATAACTTTATCCAAAATATTTACTATCACTTACCTATTAGTTAATTATGTTTTATGATTAGGCTATTAAAAATACATAGCAATACCTAAAAATATTTACTAACAATTATTAGTTAATGATGTTTTTTTGATTAGGTCATTACAAAATTCATAGCTTTATACAAAAATATTTACTAACACATTAGTTGATGATGTTTTTTGTGTTGTTTTGAAGACATATTCCAAATAGAATTTACAATAAACAAAAACAAGTGGAAGAGGAAGTAATAATTTGGTTTTCAACAGCGTGTTAGTTTATAGATTTCTTAAGAATCTTCGCCTACAAATGCAATCTAAGCATGCAACAATCTTCATATTTACATAATGATTAATTATAAAACAACTTTTTTGCAGCAACTAGCGCCATGGTGCATTCCACTTGTGATATCTAAGAATCCTAGCGAGCCTGAATACATCGTGTTCTGGAAAGCAGTGTTAGAGAATAAAATTAGCTGTATTGTTTGTTTGTTAAGTGAAATCGAGGTAAGCACCAATTTTAATGACTAATTAATTTAAACATCAATTTCACTTGTTTTCTACAAACAGTGTTTATTTGTTTAACAATCAATCAAATTAACACTTTCAATAATTTCAACAAACATTCCACTAATATTTCGTGTATGTTTGAAGAAATTGTAAAATATCGTTCTATTTATTGGTAAAATTTACCGTTTTAATCGGTTCTAATAGAACGGGATTACGCGACCATAGTGCGAATATTAATTATGAATAAAGACACCTATTAATTATCCCAACTAATATTATATTAATGCGAAAGCCAGTTTTTTTGTTTGTTTGTTACGCTTTCACGATGAAACGGCTGAACGGACTGGGATGAAATTTGGCGCATGGGTAGACCGTGACTTGGATTAGGACTAGGATATTTTTAACATTGAAAATGCTTTATAGATCGCTTCAGTATAGCCCCCATTTTCGCTCAGTGTGACATTGCCTTGATGTCGTGAGTTTTACGGCTACATGAATGGTTGAGGTCTCAAAAGACGCGTATCAACAAGGGCTACAATATGGTGAAAAAAAGAAGAAAAAGTCAAAACTTTACTTGAAAATCGCAAAAATGTGAAAAATTCGATCAATTTTTTAGGGTCTTTTGTCATAAAATCAACTATATCTCAAAAACTAAATGCGATATCGAAAAAATGAAAAATAGCCCTCGGGGTATTGAGTTGGGCTACATTAAAAAAAAAAAAACCGGACCTCTGTATCACTAATAAGACTATTAGTGATACAGAGGTCCGGTTTTTTTTTCCTAGACAGGCAGGATGGTGCCCTTTGTGTGGCGTAATTTCGGGGAGCGCGCTCCTTAGATGCGCGTTGTGTCGCTGAGTTGGAAGTATGGGAGTGTTTAAGAGTTTGATCATGAAATATTTCATTTATATTTATTTCTAAATACGTATTTTCATTAAATTTTATAATGATGTTAATTTAGATTAATTTTGTTTTGCGATACTTTGAAAATACTTAAAATACTAATTAGAAATTATTAATTTGAGACTAAAATGATTATTCCTATATTCATAACTATTTTGTATCGCTTCTTTTGATTACTACTTTTGAAAGAAAGAAACAACAAGTTTCTTTCTTTCAAAAGTAGTCTTAAGAATATTTCATTAAAGTTCAAAATTGCATGCAGTAATTTTTACCTTACGGATTTTTACTTCGTGCATTTGATCTCTATTACTTCATAGACGATACAAAATCTATTAGGTCTATTAGATTAGGCATCGTACAAAATGAAAAGCCTGCCTAAGTGCATTTTCAATGTACCCGCAGGTCGTGTAGAGCACGAGATCTGTGATTTTTATCCCGGTAGTACGTTCCCGTAGGATAATTTCCGATCTCCACGCGGGCGACGCCGCGTGGAGATGCTACTTATCCGACTTGTTTTTTTTTAACCCTAGAGTAATCGCGCCTTTCCGTGAAACGCGAGTGATCGCGTGGGGAGCATTTTGCCGCCCATACTTAATATGATTTTTTTTAGTAAATAGGAGTTATATCATTTTATATTTATATTTAAAGGATAGAATAAAACATAAATTATCAGAATGAGAAACATTTATTAAAGTTTTATACTTAAAATTTAGAAAATAATGGTTTGGGAGATCTTAGGTAAAATTTCTTGGTCTTTTGCAACCTCTTCACAATTATTTATATAAAAAAACAAAAGTTAAACTTAATAGCTAATTTACATGTTTTCATCATCTACAACCTGTATTTCAGCAAAACAATCACGACACATGTACATGCAGTGTTCGTTGCACAGTAACTTTGCACACCTATTGCACCCTTTTTTCGTCCTTCTATTTTTCTTGGACGGACATACTGCGCATATACCTTCTCTACCTGAGGGTATATTTTGATGATCCGATGGCACAAATCGGGCGATTTGGTTTCTCAGTTGTTTGTGCAATGTGTTTACGTTGGATCTTCTAATGATATGTGGTCTAGTCATCGCCAGGGCAATTTCTTTCAGAAATTTTCGTCGTAATAATAACTGATCAGTATTTTCTTTATATACTATTTGACTATTTATGCCAGCAATGTTCAGAATTGAGAAAAATATTCTCATTGGCCACCTGCGAGTCATTCTACCCACGGAATACTCTTCTTTCATTTGATCAACGTCGTCAACTCCTCCTTTAGTCCCATTATAATATGTTATGATTTCTGGTTTTTGAGCAGCACCGGTACTTTCGTCGATCATGTTGTCATCGTGTAAAGTTGACAATAGTAGAACCACTTTTTTTTGCTTTTTATTAGGCACATGGGATATTAGAACCTTCTTCTTACCAAATCCGAACATTGTACTTGGCTGGTCTCTGTCTTTGGTATTTAAAAAGCAAGGTGGGATTTCTTTTTTGTTTTTTCGCACAGTACCCACTATAGTTGTGCGGTAGTTAGTAATCAGCTCATCAGCAAGAGGAATAGACGTGAAGTAATTATCCATCGTTATATTTCGGCCAGTATTCAAAATATTTTTGGATAATCTTTTTACCAAAGCGCTTGGACTGTTATCAAAGTTGAACTGTCCCTCTGGTTGTTTCCCTTTGTTTTATTGTTTCATACACTTCCAAGTTGCTGGTATAAAATGATTTTGAATCAACAAGAGCATATATTTTTATGCCGTATTTTGCGGGTTTGTTTGCCATGTATACACGGAACTTGCAACGTCCTCTAAATGACTCTAACATCTCATCAATTGTACCATTTTCCCCAATCTGGTAATGAGTCTGACAGTTTGTGACAAAGGTTTCAAATATATTCCTCATTGCTGCCATATTATCATATTGAGCGCGTTCTGCTCTGGTGTGCACATCGTCAAAACGAATATTCCTTAGCAGAAAAAAGAATCTTGTCTTTGACATGGTTGCTCTGAATATATCAGGCGCAGTCCCATCATCAATCCACATTTCATGAATGTTTAGGTGATGCATTTTTTTTCATCCCAGCCATAAGTAAAAGTCCAACTAGAGCTTCTATCTCAGTCAAGTCGGTTTCTTTGGTGTCTCGCTCCCTCGAAAACTTCTCCTTACAGTCACGTATATGTATATTTGTGAATAGCACGATGTCTTCTAACATTTGTTTAGTAATAAACAAATTAAAACATTCCAATGGAGTCCGAGAATTTTTTGCATCTTCGCCTTTCACTCCGGGGGAATTTATGACAATATTTTCTTGCCTAGTTCGTATATTAGGCCTTGAAGGAGGATGTACTAACCACTTAGTTCCATCTTTTCCTTCATACATAGGAACTCTTGTAGGCCGTCGCTCTGAACTTACTTCAGTAGTAGCAGCTGCAGAGGTTCTTCGTCTGTCAATCAGCCGAGCCAGAGGTTCATTACTTGACGATCGTGAACGAGATCTAGTTGGTGACCGTGGATGGTGTACTGTGGCTGCACCTTCGCGACCACGTTCACGACCACGTCCTCGACCACGTCCGCGACCACGTCCACGACCGCGTTCACGCCAGCGTCGTAATGACTCCTCGACAGGCACAGGAGATACTGCAGGCGTTACGCGAGAGGTTGATGGCACATCCGTGTCAGATTCTGCGGCAGATTGCTCCGTGTCAGTATTATGATCACTGTGTTCACTTTCCCGGTCACTTTCAGACACTATTTCCGATGAACCATGTGCAACATCTTCTTCGTCATCTCTCTCCTCTTCCAACCACGCAAGTATATGTTTGTCTTGATTATTCATTTCACGCGGTGATTATCTAAAAAGATATAAAATAAACTGAGCAAAACAAAACAAAAACACAACGTCTAATAATTAATCAAAAAAACCAAAAATCAATTTTAATACGATATTTACTTCAAAACAATACTATACGCAATGAAATCTATTAATATTTTAACTATAGAAAAAAACCAGACCCACAAATTTTACTTACGTGAGTAGTCGCGCAGTGAGCAATTTGCCGTCAAACGCGACACACCTACGACAACCTTTGTTTCCTGCGGTCATCCGCGCACTGAATTCACTCTAATTTCTAAAACAAGGAGGTGAGGAACGGGGGGGCAGCTACTGGGACGCTTGACCACGACAAATGCATCGTGTACAAAATAATACGAATATTGTGCCGCGAGCGGCAAAATGCTCATAGCGCGAGCACTCTAGGGTTAAATATTACGCATTATTGACCGAAAAAGGTTTTAGGGATAGAAAAATTGGAAAATTTGCCGGGAAAATTGGGAAATTACTTTTTCAAAAGTACTTTTTTTAACGAATTTACTTATGAATTATTGAAATTTGGACAGGACGACGTCTCTCGGCTCAGCTAGTAATAAATTTTATCTACATGTTTCTTCGCAGTATGTTGTCTTGATCGCATAAGAGTCTGCTCATTTACGCTATAAAGTAATTTAATAACGGTGGACTCTCCAAAAAGTGCACGCAAGTTATTTGTGTTACCTTATGAACTTAGATCAATCTAATGAACAAATACTTTGCGATATAATAAATAAAAAAGTAAATTTTACGCAATATAAGTATTGCCTCTAATCCTTAAGGGCGAGAATACACATGCCTGTAACTTGCATAAAAGTATGCAAGTAGATTGCACGCCGTGTGCCATAACAACTTCTGATTAATGAATGTCACAATGGCATGTCGGCTACTTACATAATTTTGTACATGTTTCTGGCATGTGTATTCCCATCTTAAGTTTTGATTCTCCCATTTGTTCTCGTCTAAAAAAAACTCCTTCCTACAGATGCAAGGCAAGACCTACTGGCCAACAGCTAAAGGCCAGTCCTTAGACCTGTCAGATGGATTGAAAGTTCTCCTAGACGATGTGATATGCACCGTGCACTGGACTGAAAGGAAACTGACGGTGGCTAGCGGCAAGACCGTGTTGAACGTCACGCATTACCAGATCAACGTGTTCCCTGCCAAGTAAGTTTACAAGTATAGTTAATCTATTTCACGAAGTCGTGTTAGTTATTGCAGTTTAAACCTTATGATTAACAACATAAAGGCTTCAAGACACGACTTCGTGAAATCGTCGCAAAGAAAACAGGTCGGTAACAAAAACCTCAATAACTTCCAAAATATTGCAGCTACTTTATGAAATAAAGACTGTATTATAGAGAATTTTATAGTGCTTAAATCGATGTCGTAAAAGTTCAAGATTATGAAGTTGATTTTGAATAAAAGTAAGTTAAGTAAAAATTACCATTTTCGATAGATTTCGAAAAATGTGCTACTGTATCAAATATGCAATTTTTACACATTTTAATATTTAGTACTGCCACCACGAGCTGTTAATACCGCTGTTATACGGTTTGGAATGCTTTCCACCAGATTTCTGAGTCGATGCTGAGTCACAAGCTCAACCATCAAAACATTGCGTGTATACAGGTCCTTACCGTTAAAAAGGCAATTCTGAACATAAGTAGGTACCTTAATTACTTAGCTAATGCGTTTATTGTACCATATTATTTATACTTTAGGGACTAAAGAAATCGAGTAGCTTTTAAGACAGTTATTTCATTTGAATAATGGTTATTGCAAATTATATCTGACATTTTGATGGTGAGTTAAAAACTTAACTTTTATTAAACTTCGTTTGAGTGGTGCCATCAAATTAACAGTTGCATTTAGGAGGAGTCTTATGTTTCGATGTCACGAAGCAGTAAGAAATTAATTGATAATAATAATAATAATTGCATTGATAGTAGTGTATACTCAAAACAAAATAAGGGCTACTTGTTATTTTTAACACGCTTTTATTAGCTTGCTTTGTATCTATGTATGTATATCGGAATCTTTGAACATGATTTTCAGCCACTTCAAAACGTAGGATTTAATTGAAACTACGCATAAGAACCAAGGCCAAGGGTCAAGGACCGATGACAATACAATAATTTAATATGTTTGCCCGATTAACCTAATCAGGATCTTCGGGATTAACGATTTTTTCCATATCTGAAAACACGGTAGTGTCTTATGCCACGTACTAAGGCGTGTACTGATGCAAATGTGACTTATTTCTATAAGACAAGCATATGACTACTGGCATTAACTGGGGAGTTTCGTATATTTCGCAACGAAAAAAAATTATGGTTTGAAAAACTAAAAACTCACGTTTTAACGATTGATGAATCTAAAAATCAAAAAAAAAAAATAGTTTAAAACACTAAAAAACACGCTTTTGTAGCTCTCCGAACTAAAAAGTAGAATATACTTAATTTTCTATTGTTCAAAAAAGAATAGAGTGATTAAGAAAAAAAAAAAACATTTTATCGTAAAAAAGCGTGGGGTGCTTTTTTGTGATATTTTTGATGACTACTTTTACCAATATCTGTTAAATTAAATATTTACAACAATTGACATCCCCACGCTTTTATTCTTTTTTTGAACTTATAGAATTATTTTCTACCTCTTAGTTCGGCTAGCTACAAAAGCGTGTCTATTAGTTATTTAAACTATTATTAATACATTTCAGTGTAATTTAAAGAATATTAACTAATTACTAAGGGCCGGTTTTTGATCCGTAGTTAACTCGACCAATGATTAAATAAGTAACTAATGGTTGAATTTTGGCTAAATGTGAAAGACTAAACATGAATGAGTTAACATTAAGAGCGTTTATTCCGCGCGGTCTGGCAGCGTCGCATTTCTACAGGTTTTTCGTGATTATTTTAATACATTTAAATCAAATTACATTTTTTTTAATACACTCAATAAATCGTTGGTATTTCTATGTATGTATACTATTTTTTTTACAGTTTTTTTGTTATTTCCTCATAAAAATTGACAATATTCTATAATGCACAATATTGTCAAGTGTAAAAACGTAATTTGATTTAAATGTATTAAAATAATCGGGAAAACCTGTAGAAATGCGCCGCTGCCAGTCCGCGCGTAATAAACGCTCTTAAAATAAATATTATTAAAATATGATCACGCTATTTGCTACGGGGGATACCCGTAGCAAAGAGCGTGATAATATTTTAATTTTTCAAGTGGGTGTGGATGGCCACATCCGAAACTATGAGGAATAGCGAAAAGTACTCAAAGGAGTCTCGGACTCGATTTTGATGAAAACTAAAACTGCATCATTGGATTTTTGAAAAATCAATATCAAGGTTTTATAGGTAGGTAACATAAGAAAATTAAAAAAAAGTATTTTGTTAAAAATGAGCTCTTTCCTTTAATTTGCCGTATGTCATTACTTCCCAGAATTCTATACTTATTAGCGACACTATCGAATGGTGTAATAATACAGTGTGTATTTTTTTTAAATCAACGCGGTCTATTCCTGGCTAGACATATTGATTTTTCAAAAATTCAATGATGCTATTTTAGTTTTCATGAAAAATTAAGCCCGAGACTCCTTTGAGTACTTTTCGCTATTCCTCATAGTTTCGAATTTGGCCATTCACGCCCACTTGAAAAATTCAACCTGTATACAGATGTCTACAGACTGACCAAACGCCATAATTTCTTCTATTTCTACAATCGTGTATCTCCACAGGATCGTCTGCTCCCCGTTAGTTCTTCTCGCAGACAAGATCCTCAGCCAAACATACGACAATAAGCTGAGCAACCAGCTGTGCGGCGCATGGGTGCAATGCTCAGCAGGGGCGGGGCGTAGCTCCGTGCTCGCCTTGTTGCTGATGCTCATGTGCCAAGTGAGAGCGGGACAACTGGCGCTGTGTGGTGAGTGTTGAACAATAATCTGAACAACCAGCTGTGGGGCGCGTGGGTGCAATGCTCAGCGGGGGCGGGGCGAAGCTCCGTGCTCGCCTTGTTGCTGATGCTCGTGTACCAAGTGCGAGCGGGACAACTGGCGCTGTGTGGTGAGTGTTGTATAATGAGCTGAACAACCAGCTGTGAGGCGCGTGGGTGCAATGCTCAGCGGGGGCGGGGCGAAGCTCTTTGCTCGCCTTGTTGCTGATGCTCATGTACCAAGTGCGAGCGGGACAACTGGCGCTGTGTGGTGATTGTTGTACAATGAGCTGAACAACCAGCTGTGGGGCGCGTGGGTGCAATGCTCAGCGGGGGCGGGACGAAGCTCCGTGCTCGCCTTGTTGCTGATGCTCATGTGCCAAGTGCGAGCGAGACAACTGGCGCTGTGTGGTGAGTGTTGTACAATGAGCTGAACAACCAGCTGTGGGGCGCGTGGGTGCAATGCTCAGCAGGGGCGGGGCGTAGCTCCGTGCTCGCCTTGTTTTGATGCTCATGTGCCAAGTGAGAGCGGGACAACTGGCGCTGTGTGGTGAGTGTTGAACAATAATCTGAACAACCAGCTGTGGGGCGCGTGGGTGCAATGCTCAGCGGGGGCGGGACGAAGCTCCGTGCTCGCCTTGTTGCTGATGCTCATGTGCCAAGTGTGAGCGGGACAACTGGCGCTGTGTGGTGAGTGTTGTACAATGAGCTGAACAACCAGCTGTGGGGCGCGTGGGTGCAATGCTCAGCGGGGGCGGGGCGTATCTCCGTGCTCGCCTTGTTGCTGATGCTCATGTGCCAAGTGAGAGCGGGACAACTGGCGCTGTGTGGTGAGTGTTGTACAATGAGCTGAACAACCAGCTGTGAGGCGCGTGGGTGCAATGCTCAGCGGGGGCGGGACGAAGCTCCGTGCTCGCCTTGTTGCTGATGCTCATGTACCAAGTGCTAGCGGGACAACTGGCGCTGTGTGGTGAGTGTTGTACAATGAGCTGAACAACCAGCTGTGGGGCGCGTGGGTGCAATGCTCAGCAGGGGCGGGGCGTAGCTCCGTGCTCGCCTTGTTGCTGATGCTCATGTGCCAAGTGAGAGCGGGACAACTGGCGCTGTGTGGTGAGTGTTGAACAATAATCTGAACAAACAGCTGTGGGGCGCGTGGGTGCAATGCTCAGCGGGGGCGGGGCGAAGCTCCGTGCTCGCCTTGTTGCTGGTGCTCATGTACCAAGTGCGAGCGGGACAACTGGCGCTGTGTGGTGAGTGTTGTACAATGAGCTGAACAAACAGCTGTGGGGCGCGTGGGTGCAATGCTCAGCGGGGGCGGGGCGAAGCTCCGTGCTCGCCTTGTTGCTGATGCTCATGTACCAAGTGCGAGCGGGACAACTGGCGCTGTGTGGTGAGTGTTGTACAATGAGCTGAACAACCAGCTGTGAGGCGCGTGGGTGCAATGCTCAGCGGGGGTGGGGCGAAGCTCCGTGCTCGCCTTGTTGCTGGTGCTCATGTACCAAGTGCGAGCGGGACAACTGGCGCTGTGTGGTGAGTGTTGTACAATGAGCTGAACAAACAGCTGTGGGGCGCGTGGGTGCAATGCTCAGTGGGGGCGGGGCGAAGCTCCGTGCTCGCCTTGTTGCTGATGCTCATGTACCAAGTGCGAGCGGGACAACTGGCGCTGTGTGGTGAGTGTTGTACAATGAGCTGAACAAACAGCTGTGGGGCGCGTGGGTGCAATGCTCAGCGGGGGCGGGGCGAAGCTCCGTGCTCGCCTTGTTGCTGGTGCTCATGTACCAAGTACGAGCGGGACAACTGGCGCTGTGTGGTGAGTGTTGTACAATGAGCTGAACAAACAGCTGTGGGGCGCGTGGGTGCAATGCTCAGCGGGGGCGGGGCGAAGCTCCGTGCTCGCCTTGTTGCTGGTGCTCATGTACCAAGTACGAGCGGGACAACTGGCGCTGTGTGGTGAGTGTTGTACAATGAGCTGAACAAACAGCTGTGGGGCGCGTGGGTGCAATGCTCAGCGGGGGCGGGGCGAAGCTCCGTGCTCGCCTTGTTGCTGATGCTCATGTGCCAAGTGCGAGCGGGACAACTGGCGCTGTGTGGTGAGTGTTGTACAATGAGCTGAACAACCAGCTGTGGGGCGCGTGGGTGCAATGCTCAGCGGGGGCGGGGCGAAGCTCCGTGCTCGCCTTGTTGCTGATGCTCATGTACCAAGTGCGAGCGGGACAACTGGCGCTGTGTGGTGAGTGTTGTACAATAAGCTGAAAAGCCAGCTGTGCCGCCTTACTGTGTTATTAATTCAGTTATTAACAGGCTTTGTATAGATAGTTATGGAATACAGAGTTACGGAATAGGGAGAGAAGCTAAAAAGGCCTCTACAATTTATTTGTTAATATTAAATAAGCTTATTTTTGTAAGCAATGATGCCCCATAAGACATAGCCATATGCCATATATGGTATAGTAGAAACATTTCTGAGCAAAAGTGCTGACTGATGACCTCTTTTCGTAATTGCGTTAAAGAGGATATGGGTCTTCCCAGGAAATATGAATGACGGTTAGTGACGGTAGTCATAAAACGGGACTTTCCAACCAGTCATACGACAATCTAGCCATCATATTGTAACAAGGGGTAATTGTCCACAGATATGTTAGACACTGGGTGCCTCAACTTGTACACTCACAGAAGCAATGTCTTGGAAGACACCAAATATTTAGCGGATGCCTACAGAACTGCCCTGTTTTACGTCCAAGGAGTATTGTGTTCTGGTAAGTTTGCTGAACAAATAGGTACAATTTTCACTTTATTTTTGAATATTTATTTCGAAGTCACAAGTGCTACATACTTTATTTTTTCAGCGGTAATTCCCTTAAAGGCTTGTAAGCTTCTGCAGTTGATTTATTTTTTTAGTATACTCAACATAGAATGGCTATCTGCCATTTACATTAGTTAAAGAAAATGAGACATAATTCATTCGAATTTAGAATCGCTCGCCACCAGGCTAAAAATGCATTCTACAAGTCCCTACGGAATGTCTATAAAAATATACAACAAACTACCAGACATAATAAAGAAAGAAGAAAAGTTCAATATATTTATAATAAAACTTAAAAAAATACTAATATTTAAATGATAAACATAAATAATAGAAAAAAGAAAGTAAGATAGTATAATAAGTGTTAAGGAAATTACTAATAATATAAGAATAATAATTGTTAACAATAATTAATGACAATCACGCAATTTATATTTATGTTTGAAATATATTAATGATATGGTAATTATTAATAAATAATAACAAATAATAATAATAATAATAATAATAATAATAATAACAAACAGACTATACACACAGGCACAATCAGGTAGCAAATGTCATCCATCAGAAACTAGCACTCAAATATAAACTCATACAAGACACAAACACTCCTTACTATAAGTATGTACCACAAACAGTTCTAGAAAGTACCACACACAAACTCTGCTACGATCGCGCCATACTAACTGACAGGACTGTTCACTACAATAGACCAGATATAACCCTTAAAGATAAAGTTAATAAAGTCACATACCTTATAGATATTGCAGTCCCTAATACCCATAATTTACAAAAAACAATAGGTGAGAAAATCAGTAAATACGCTGAACTGAAGGAAGAAGTTACCAGAATTTGGAGACAGGAAAAAGTGTACATAGTACCCATTGTTGTCTCCACGACGGGTGTTATACCCAATCACCTCCACCATAGCCTTAAACTAATAGACCTGAAAGACGCGATTTACATTACACTTCAAAAAGCCGCAATCTTAAACACCTGCAGAATAGTGAGAAAGTTTATGCAAATTGAAGAAAACGAAACCTCTCCTCATTCTTAATAATAAAATTCACCACACACGCTACATTGACTTGGCTTGGGCCCGTTAATGTAGCTTAAACTAGCCAAAGAGCTAAGAAACAAAACTTGTTTACCAAAAATAATAATAATATTCCACAACTATCACACAACGCCGTCTAGCCTCAAGCTAAGCAGAGCTTGTGTTATGAGTACTAGACAACTGATAAACATACTTATATATTTCTAAATACATACATATATAGATAAATTACACCCAGACACAGAACAAATGATCATGCTCATCACACAAACATTTGTCCTGGGTGGGAATCGAACCCACGACCTCCGGCATAGCAGTCAGGGCCACTAACCACTAGACCAACAGGCCAGTCAAATAATACATAACAAAGTACTTAAATAAAATAGCAATAATAATAAATTAAAAAATATAGCAATAATTTAATAATTCATGATCTCCTAAAACAGGGCTTCCTCTCTCCTACCCTTTTGCTGTGCCCTACAGGGTCCATAATGATCTCAATTATATAGAACTTACCACCTAAGTACACATTATGGTAAAGCAATAAAGATATTGAGTATTGAGTACCATTAAAACCCCTTCGGTGGCCGACTTTTTCCAAAATAACCGTTGCATCGGATCGATGGTTCTTCGTTGTATTTGTATAAATACATACAATCAATCAATTTGACATAAGCCTAGCATTTATACCGGTTCTTAACCGAATTGTGTCGTATCAATTAATTACTTTTTGTTGTAAACAAACATTAAAATCTCTGTTTTGGCCTATTTTTGTGCCCAACCCTAGTGTTATCTCATCTAATCTGATCTCTGTACCTTCAGTTAAGCTGTTTGACGCACGAGATAACATATACCTGATCAGATTACACATGTATGCACCATGTTTTACACCTATACACTGCAAGCTACTGCTAAAAATTAAGTATTGTTGATATCATTGGCGGTAATTGTTTTCTATGATTCATTTTTATCAAAGGTTTGTGTGATAACGACTCTTTATGAACAGTATATATTTTTTTAGTAGTTTATCGTTTCATATCTGTTGGTTAAACATTATATTCAACATGTAAATAATGAATTATTGAACAGTATTGGTGGTGATCTATTGATCGTCGAAGCAAAATATTCTGGAAGAATAAATGATTGCATAACGGAGAAAAGCGATAGCCCATAATAAGTAATGGGATGGTATTTAATTGTCTGGACTGCATGAAGACTTTTATTTAATTTATTTATTAAAACTTAATGCACAAGTAAACAAAGTCTGTACAAAGGCGGACTTACACCCGTATTTATAAAGAAGTAAAAGTGATTACTTCAGTAAAAGTAATTACTCAAGTTGGTTACGGGTGTTACACCCATATTTATAAACAAGCAATTAGTTGCTGCTAAGTAATTTTTTAGTAAAGTTATTACTTGAGGATAAAATTCTTCATTATAAAATCTTATTCTATAGTCGAGTAATGTACGTTACTTACTTGAGTAAATGCTTGAGTAAGAATCAACGTTCCATTGCAAAATCAAACGCAAAATGGTCGAGTTCTCAATTTTTATGTATAGAAAATGGTGCCTATTACTTGGATAAGATTTCTAACCTTTGACAGTTTTAACTTCAAGCAATTACTAAACTATATAATAAAAATCGTTACTTCAGTAACTACTTTTGCTGAACTAATCACTTTTACTTGTTTATAAATACAGGTGTCAACCTTAGGGTGACGTAGGGACAAAACATGGCAGGTGCAATATAAGGCATAGATAGCTCGAGTTAGGCTTTTAGTTTAGGTGAAGGAAGTAGGTATAAAGTTAGTCAAAAACCTCCGTATCTGGGGTCCAACAGCCTAGATATCGCCGTAATTACAGAAACAATGAAAAAAGCCATTGTGCTACGCGTAGATACGCGTTTCCCGCAGTCGAGTGGTTTTAAACCTTACCATTTTGTAAACTATTTTTATCTCTCCTTCCAAAGGTACAACAATGTTCAACGGCGAGGCAGTGTCCCTACCATCAGGCGCGGCAGTTCTTCCCCCAGTAACTCCAACCCCGACCAACCCTGCAACCGCCGGACAAAAGCCCACCAAATTCTCCCGCGAATCCTTCGAGGAAATGAAGCAATCTCCAGGGTTAAAGAGTGGAGACATGAAGGATCCTCTCAACTTTCTCGACCCTCTGTGGAGTCTGAAGAAAAAGTGAGGTTTATCATTCGTTCAATCGTTTGTGAATGATGTTGGTTGTTTGATGACGTCAGTGAACGCAGCGGTACTCAACCCTCGCTCCGGTTTCTTGTCTTTCGGATCTCACGTTTAAAGAGTATTACTTAGCATAAAGTAGACGGTGGAAGAAAAGTTCGCCTGTATTGTTGCGGCCCCAGGAAATTGTAGGTTGAGTATCACTGATGTAGATAGAGCATGCTGAAATTGGATAAAATTATGTTCGTGATTTTCTTCGCCTCTCACACACGAAGTGCCGAATATGTATTTAAATGTTTAGGTGTTAGTTACTTAATCATTGTTATATACTACATATGTTTTTCGTTTATATATAATTTTAAATTGTAAAAGTATTTTGACGAGCGATGTTTTAGTATTCGATAAATATTCAGTTTTAGGAATGATATTAAATCACCCTTTATCGATATAATAGTTTCTAAAATATAAATTGAAATATTCCATAAATTACACGTATTCTTAATTTATTTATATTATCATGTAGATAGATTTATAATTCGCTCTTAGTTTGACATTAGCATATTTTAATTATCACAAAACGTATCACAAATTAGTATGAGTGAAATGTCGATAACGTGTCTAAATCAAGAGATTTTTAATTCGGTTGGCTTTAGTATTATGTTATCAATATTTTGTTAATCATTGATAACATTGTAATAAAGTGATTTTGCGAAAATATCAACTACATAAGAGAAGAAAAAAATTGGATATTCCCCGAAGCATAAGCACCTAGATTGCTAATACCATCTTTAGGGTTGTCGGGTGCTAATTTCCAATAAATTGCGGCAATGCCTGCGTTGCAGTGTTAGGTCCCATTTCCTAGACAAATAATCTTGTTGTCATGGTAACCGGCGGCGTAATTGTGTAAATTGTTTACAGTGGCAATGCCTTTCATTTTCACAATTCAACAACATTCATTTCGTTATTTACCTTGTCGAGCAGACGAATTTTTAAGACATATGAAGCAATGGATTGCGAATTTCCTTTAATATCATTCGGATTGTGATAGAGTGTTACGCAATCGGGGTGCAGGGTTCCAAGACAAATAATCGCATTTTAGATGCGCATGTTTTGCCATGGTAACCGGATCTTATGGTATTTCTTTTTTTGTAATTTCTTGCCATTATAATTTGGTAAAGAGTTTTATTTATCAATTTGATTTTATTTTATCGGGACGTCACCGACATGATATTAGAATACAACACAATGGAATTAAGTAGTCGGTAATTCGAAGAACTGATTGTGTGTTTATATTTAATCGCATACAGCCTGAAGTGATCAATTTTAGTATTACATACTTTGCACTATTATACATGACAGTAATTTTAGTAATACAGTGTTCTGATGACGGTTTTTGAAAGAATTTTTGTGTTTTTTTTTATTGATGAAAATGTAACAATTGTGGATGCGAGGCATATTAAAGGACGATCATAGCCAAATCAAAAAGAAAGGACAGTTCGGCAGCGTGAACTAAAAAAAAATCGTCGAATTCATAACCTCCTCCTTTTTAAAACTCGGATAAAAAATTGCAAATAGCAAAATGCTGTTTTGCTGGCATAGTTTAGGTATTTTTCAAAATTCTTAGTTATTTTATTTCTAAAAATCTGTTTTCAGTTCTCGCTGTTAATAAGACGCGCATCCACATTTAGTAAGGCTCAGTTTAGATGCCAAGCGCTTGCTACACGTTTATGCTCGATGAAAAATATACAATCAAACAAAAGCATGCGCAGGCGCCTGCCATCAGTACTGAGCCTTAGTGCATACATTTGACTTGTTGTTCAGTTAAGGGTGGATATTAATTTAATTACATTCCTTATTTAATTTTATTTTTAATTATCAACTTATATCAATGTTAATGAATATACCTTTTAGGCTACAGTTGTATACATTGTTCATGCCTTGCCGGTGTTCTACAGGCAGATGCATTGACCGGTAAATATCAACATTGTCTCTTTGAGTAGGTGCGAAGTTATTGTAAAGCAGCTAAATTGTTTTATGTTAGGACATCATTATACACTAATTCTAGTTATTTAAATTTTAATACATTTTAATAAAAGTTGATTTTGTATTATTAATGTTGGTACGTGTAACGAATATTGATGAATTTAATATGTGTAGTTACTGATATTCATAGCATACTCAAACTAAATAAATTGGACTGAGATATTCTTGTTTTATTACTAACAACTCATTTACCTATCTTCTTAATATTGTGATATAATCGCTTAGCTAATAATAATCTTATCTAGGATTCCGTTTTGCGAAGACGGATATTAGGTACTAAGGCTGGGTTCACATGGCAATACACCGCACGTTTTTTTTTTACAATATTCGATTTAAAACGTATTAACAGCGGGCTGTTCACACGAACACTATACATTTTTCACCATGTAAAAACGAATAGGCGCAGTAATACCACATAACAACAGCCACACACAGACCTAGAATACGTTAAAATTCATTCGGTTTGCTTGACAAGTTAATTGGGTATTCGATAAACTTATTTAGATAAGTACGTTTTTTTGCAGTACAAACAACGTTTGAACGTGTCTATACCTACTCAACGTATGCGTTACTACTTATTCGGTAACATTTATCCCGCAAAAAAAAAACGTAGTACAATACCGTGTGAACGTAGCCTTACTGAGCTGATCCCTGAACTCCCTGAGAGTACTTGCGTGATGGTAGGAAAATCCTGAAGAAAAACTTGAGGAAACTAGGAAGTGGTTCCACGGCAGGGCGCATCTTATCGCGGAGGCTGCGGGCCGCGCGCCGGCTCGGCAGTCCGCGCCGCGCTGTCGACGCCGCACCACGTATCGCGTGTAGTACAGACCGAACCGCGCACGCGCGAACGCGATCGCGACGCACCAAAACATTAAAAAAAAAATTCACGCCACCCACTTGCCAACGAAAAGTGACAGTGACGTTTCGGGAGCACGGTGACAATAACACGCAGTCGTATTATGTAGTTTACAAAAATTATTTACGTGAGAGTGAGAAATTTTCAGTGGTACTATCAACTGGTGAATTTTGTGCGATCGATAGTTGTCGCAGTGGTTGTGTTCTTGGTTCCTAGGATGGATGGTAGCCCGGCGGGGTAGGCGCGATGATGCGCAAGAACGCCGGCGCGCCCGGCGGGACCGAGTTCTCGCTGGATGCGTCTAACTGCATCACGCTGCAGCAGATCCTGCAGGCCTTCAACTCTACCATCAGCGAGGAGCACGCCTGGGCGCTGTTCTACCAGGCGGCCCGCGCCTTCCAGAAGTGCCTCACTGAGGGGCCCACCTGTTACTTGGTGACGGAGCCCAGGCATGTGCTACTGCATAAGGATGGTACCGTACATCCCAGCACGCTGACGCATCCAGGAGGTCAGTACTACACTTTGTTTTTCACTTTAGTCCACCCTGTGATGAACTCGGATACTTTATAATTTTATGACAAAATTATTGACGCCTAAAACTATGTTTATCGGAAACGTCATTAAGGGTTTATCACCAAACTAAATAGTGATAAGAACTGTAGTGTACCTACATAATTATTTATGTATTCAATAACTTAAACACAGGCTGTCATTGTGTAGCAGCCAGCAATTCCACCAAATCACGTTTTATCAGACGCACAAAATCTTTGACAAATTAGCGACCTTGCGTTATCAGTGAAGTTGCTTCAGCAGCGTGAAGCACCTATCGTTTCTAATTAGTACTTGTAATTATTTAAATCAGCCCGTTTTGTGACATGTGACTTATCAAGTTCACTAACAACTCATTACTGATAAAAATGCTGAACAAAACTCATTAATTTTAGCCACATTATATTTTTTTGCGGAACGTTAAAAAATCCGATGAACAGTCCATATCAGCACTTATATTGTATATAAGTCCACATCATGTGTAAGCATTGATACAAACTAGGCACTATCTCACATTTTCAAATTATTTCCTCTTCCTTCGCAATCAACTGCTCACCGAATGGCAAAAGAAAGCATCTTCATTTAGGACTAGTAAGGGCTGTTTTCGTAGTTTCCTACTAACGTACAGTTAACCTTACCTACCCGGAAAGATCGTCATCCGATACTTAATACTGTAGTAGCATGCTAAAAATCATGCGCAACTTTACATAGTTAAGATAGCAAAACCTCGCATAAAACCTCCATGGACGCGATCTGAACATTCTGAGCGCGTATCAATGCATTCATCTATATTTTACGAAGAACTTTAATACGATAACTAGTGCCTATAACGTCTTGGAATTTCTATTACTTGAAGAAACTTATAGATTGGATTAGCTTCGGACAGAGATTACATTGAGCAGAATAGTCGTGTTATCTTCAATGGCAAGTTATGAATGGAAGGAATACAGAGTGTAAATTGTTACACTCTGTATTCTTCAACAAACTTCTTACAAGGGATTGCCCTTGTAAGAAGTTTGTTGGCATTACCTAGACGAGCTGGCAACCTGTTATTGATAAGCAAGATAATATTGTTTTCTAGACTTCTAGGTGAATAAGTTCTGGACCCACCGCGTCGCTACTATGTGATAGGTTTATTTTTATTTGCATCAAGCTGAACCTGACATAAGTGGAGCTAATGGCTATGTAATAACAGCCGCACGGGCCGATCGATCAGGTTCAGCTACGCTTGCCCAGGTTGGTCCGTGTAAGGGACCTCGGAAAGCACGTTAAGCCGTTGGTCAGGCTGTCATTCGTGGATCTTTGACAGTCGTTACGGGTCGTCAGAAGCCCGAAATTCTGAGAACCAGTCTTACCAAGGGGTATCGTATTACCCAGTTACTGGTCGTTTAGGTCAGATAGGCAGTCGCTCTGTTTAAAATACTGGTGTTTAGCTGCATACGGTTAGACTGGAAGCCGACCCCAGCATAGTTAGGAAAAGGCTAGGCAGATGTTGACTAGCCGAACCTGACATAAGGAATTCAACATTTTTGCTTCCATTAATCAGCATTCTCTCCCGCTGTCCACTGCTGGTCATAATGTTTCTCCCGAATTCTCCCAACACTCGTCACTTGGTCTACCGCCTATATAACAACAATTTCTGACTCACTGAATTTCGAAAAGTCTGCAATCACGATTTTATCTTCAATCTTGAAAAGTTCCCTCGGGATCCCATCAGAATTTGTGTGGCCTACATGTTTTATTTCTTCACAAGAACTTTACTGCCAAACTGCTAAATAGATAATTATGTCAGTCATTGCTCCACTTACTATTGACACGACTACGACATTCAGGAGTACATACAATGTTCAAATGAATAACTTAACAAAACCACTGTATCGATCTGCGTTTGCGTTCACTCATGAGTTCCTTTTACGAACCTTCCCCACGATCCACGTTTATGTTTACGCTCGCGTCAGTAGGTCCTCCCATATTACGGCTGTTTTTATGTTTTATGTAGGTATTTTTGTTTACTCCTGAAGTTTGACCTGGTTACCTTGAACAAACCTAATCTTACGATATTGTAACTTTCGAGATAGCTACATGAAAATACCTACCGATTAGTTTTGTAACTCTGTGTAACTTTTGTGATAATAAGTTCATACCTATGGCACAGATTCACAGCCTATGTACTTATTTAGGTAACCTACTAATGTTGTAAATCTAACATTCTGTGTTACTTCTTGACGCATACCTACTACTGAACTGATTTCAACGATTTTTTGCTCAGATTTTATTGACGACTTGGAGAAGGACATAGTTTTATTCCAGATAGGTAGTACATACATACATGAATTTCCCCTAGGAAACGAGACAAGTTAAACCGAACACCAGGCCACCAGCTAGTGTTTTATACGAGACACTGGACCGGAAGGTCATGGGACATGAGAACCATTGAAGTATAAAATTGAACAGTTGAGAGCTAACAGGATTAGCAATGCGTCGTCTTTCCATGCGTTGCTAAAAGGTTTCATTAAAAACGTTAGCGTATCCAAGTTTAACTTCGCGTTAAAATATAAGTGGTGACTTTCAAACTGTACATTACTATACATTCAACTAATTGTAAGTTACCTATCTATAATAATATGTACTTAATAAAGAATCGGCATCTTCACTTTCTACATACCTACTTTCCTGAAAGTGTAAGTCTATCTTCATGTTCAATACGCCAGACCAGCTGTATCGAATAACAAATGCCTAATCAAAATATATTGAAAACGAGTCCACACATCTCGTGTGTCCCGGGTAACATTTCAAGTAACGCCTTCACACAAATAGTCGGTTCCAGTGATTGCTGGGTGTCAAGTGACAATTTCCATGTACCTAGAATTCTAGACCGAATAGCGCGTAGGCACTGCACCTCATCGGACTACATACGTTTAAGATGGGGAGGTCTTCTGCCGCCGAAGAGTTGTCAAAATCTATGTGAACGTTTTTGTATGATGAAGTGACTGTTTGATCATTATCACACCCGTAAATGACCACTTTGGTGCTAGTGGTCCCGAAAGAATATTGCCAAGTTTGGCAAACTAATCGGTGATCACTTCATTTTATAAGCACCAATTAGGCTGCGACATTTAGAAAAAGAGGGTGATCTATTTACTGACAAGAATGTGTCTCGCTGAAAAAAGAAACTACAAAGCAGACCTTGAAAACGAGATGAGAAAACGCTAACAAAGTCGCATAATATTTTCCGGACGACCTTTTCAGAACAAAACAGCTTCGTGCTGTATTATCATCGTATTAATCACTCACAGCTGGCCATAACCCTCGGTTGCCAGTGTTGCCACACATAAAACATCGGGCCACAGGTTGAGAGCCACTGCAATGGAGCGGTCCGACAAAACCCGACACTTCCCGAAGTGCCCGACACCAATCATTGCTGACAGCGCTCATACATATTGCCTTGCAATTTAAGTGATTTTGCATGCATGTTTCTATTAGGCTATTTACCGCTGACCCATATTCGTAGAATGCTCGCTAACAAGCCTGACTTTATACTCTTTAAGTGACAAGTTTTTCGAACTCGAGATGTCAATCGATTTAGTATTTATTAATGTAATTGAATCGAATATTGCACAATCTGCTAATCGATTTTCCGACGTTAATAGATTGTTTGCGTTGTAGGTTAAGGAGTCAATTAAAGCATTATCGTGAGTTTTCTCGAGAATGTTGCGACCTGATTGTTGTGAAGGTGGAAAACTGTCGTCAATATTAATGGTGATCATTACAGGAACCCATTGATATGCTCTGTTCCTATAAAAAAAAAACGAATCGTTTTGCTTACCAATGGTAGCATTTTTTATTGCCAAACTGGGCGTATAAATAGATTCGTAAGCTACGTTTACCTGTGATAGCTACTTCCCTATGGGAGGGTCTACTATGCAAAGCTAAGGTCTTTGCTTCATTATTGGTAAAGTAGTAGAAAATTTTAACCAATAACGGTGCGTAATTTTTGGCTCTGTTACCCTTGAGACCAACCTTTAGCAACGGTAGACAAAGTCAATGAGAAATGCACTTCTGAATTTAAAAATAGAAATGAATACAACAGCTGTTACATCGCATCTACCTAATAACGTTTTCTTGATAACTTGATACTTATGATTTTCTTTCATATTCTTTCAGTTCAATATCTCAATTTCAGCGGGATTTATTATGCGTGTTTCGACACTATACATTCCTCCACCCTAATTTTAATGCTTATTGGTTTTATTTCCTAGTAATTGCCATAGGTAATAGCTACACCGGTTATTTTGCGCTAATTGTAAACTGGATTTCGCTTTTTGTAATCGATTTGATTTTGCGTGAAGCCTAAAAATCTCCTGAATCACTAACTCGATTAGTCTGTACTGTGTGGACAAAAACTGTAACTACCTTACATCCAAGGTTAGGCTATATATTTGGTGTTTAAAGTGCTAAGTAGTTTACTACTCGTTACTGAAACAATAGCGTTGTTGGTGTTGATTGCTGCTTCGTCACGCGAATGTTAAGTAATTATCCAAAGGATCATTAATTAAATTGATTACGTTTTATGCTTGTTTTGAACGATTTGTAGATTGATGAATGGTCTGTAGGTTGCTTATATTGTCAAATAATCTTGTCCTCTAGATGACTGCAAATCGGGAATAAGTATTAACTAATTATTTGAGTTTCAATATATTTTGCCTTCAAATTTATCTTTATCTGGCTGGGAGTCCGACATGCTTCTTCAAACTTAAACCTAATATTGTTCTCCACAAAGTGCTAAACTCGTCACAAAATAATAGGTCTGTTTTGACATGAGAGTGTCCCTCTTTGTCTCGCTATGTTTGTCTCTCTTTGGCATATGAAACGATATGGGCTGTCAAAACGGACCCATTATTTTGTGGCGAGTTTAGTGGAGAAATAAAAGTTTAAATAATGTTCTGAAGCAACAAACTTAGGTACTCGCTTCCACTGTAAGTTATAATAGTCTTTGTTTCTTATATGCGGTTTTTAAACTCCGTTGTCTTAAGTTTTCTTGCTTGCTACTTTTATAACTAGTGCAAGAAACTCGTTTATCTATACTTCCGGTATATAATCTTCTTAATAAATCAATTAAGTATTACAATAACACGACCGAGTAGCTCAGGAGATGCTCACGCGATCTTATGTTAACCAGCATGGCATTTCATTGACACAATACTTACTGTGTGACAGCGATGCTCAAACTTTTCCCGCAACGTCCGCAACGCCCCATTGCGGGCTTTATGTCGCAGCGAAGTTTTGACATAAACGCCACTTTTCTTTTGCATTCCTATTTCGTTTTATGTATTTAGGGAGCGCGTGCTAAGGCTTCATGTGATATTTTGGTCAACGAAAGATAGATATTTTATGAGTCGAAGTAGTTTCAGTGGAAACATTTGTTTAGAAAACAGGTGTTTAGTATTGGTTGGTTCAGATATGAACATAATTGAATTACTTTTAGATAAGTGTTCGTAGGTTATCTTTAACATACTTAAACTACGCTGATCAAAATAAAACAGTCAATAGGGTGTCGCAGGACACCCACATCCTAATTGCGTAACACACTATCGGTTTCATTTTGACATTTGACAGTTCAACAACATTCGTTGCGTTACGATGTTGAGAAGACAAATTTTTCGAACATATGAAGCAATTGACTAGCGATTTGCTTCAAAATGATTCAGATTCCGATCGATAGTGTGTTACGCTATTAGGGTGCAGGTTGGAACGCAGTTCCTTCCGCTTTTTCACACTTTGTGAATGAGAGTTGGACCGAAAAAACTCATTCACCAAGTGTGCATAAGGAACTTCGTTCCAATAATGATTTTGAGGCCTTGTGTTTACTCTCACGCATGTTTTCCGGAAAGACAGTCTTCAGTTTCACTACGCACTAATAAGATTATTGAACTTAAAAAACTATCTTCTAACTGTTGATCACCGCTGTACACCGTACAGTCAAGTGCAGTGTATCGTTAGTTTTTGCCCGCGGTATTCATGCGCTCGTATTGTTCTGTCAGAAGAACGTTTCACCCCACACGCGTGAGAAACAGGTCTCGGTCCCGGAAGGTCTCGAGCTACGATCAATCGCGATTTTTACGTTTACACTGCATGTCAAAGAAATTACATAAGTACAGTTGAACAAGTAGCTTACTTGCAAGTGCACCTATTTTTAAACAATGTTGTGAGTGTGCTGGGTATGCCATAAGCTTCAAAAATTGTTAGGAGCACACAATAAAAGTGAATATTCCAAAAATTTATATTTTTGCCAGTATTACTTGTGTAAAAACGAGTCACTTATAATACTCCCCGTCTTTTTTGTAATAGACCGTGGTTACTAAGTTATTGAAGGCCAAATTTCCAGCTCTTTCCCTTTTTTTTTACAAAAACAAGTTTTAAAGGTTATAAGTTATAACTTTACATTAAATTTCCCGACAAGCTGTATCCACAACTCCTCTGCATGCATATTGCAGTTTTGTGTTCGTTACATTGCGCGCTGCCGTAAACAGCAATGTGTCACAACAAAAAAAAAAGTCGTTTCCCAGCAATAATTTTTGCTCAATGTTACTTACTTTGTAAAGAGATGATTTGATTTGTAAGGTAAAGGTCTTACTTTTGTAAGGATCGTAACATGTGGTGTTCCGTAGTTTCTACCTACCCCCTTGGGAAGAAGGCGTGATTTTATGTATGTATGTAGGTAACGGGTGTGTGTAGATAACGGGCTATGTGATCGGTCTTTTTACACTATGTTTACGATGTCATACCAAATAGCTTGTTCGACTGTACGTCTATTCTAAGTGCTGTTAGGTTTCTTGAACTGCTGTAATTAAAGGGGTGTATAATTCTGGGTTTGCCAATTGATCGGATGTGGTTTGAATGGACTGGTTGAATGGGCATGTGATTTTTGATAGGTGATTCAGATCGTTATGACCACATATATGAATAAAACGTTGAAATCAATTATATTGCTATTAAAAACAATAACAGTTATGTATATACCAATATATATATATATATATATATATATATATATATATATATATATATATATATATTTTGTTAAGTATTAGAAAATGATAATATTCTGACCCATCTGAATTCAAGTTCAGTTCCGTTCATATACATATATTTAAAAAGAAATCGGCCACGTGCGTGTCACATTACGCACGATGAAGGGTTTCGTAGTTGGGATGAATTTATCCTAAGAAGAAACAAATGTAAGTTTGTATGCACAATATTGAGAGTTTTACCATATTATTTTGAGACCATAGATTTCTTATAGGTTTTCCTGTAATCTACAGATATAGAACCATTTTATGTATTTTTTTTCAAAATTTTAGGTTCTGTAGTTTCGGAGATAAGGGGGGGATTGGTCAATTTTCGTCTATTTTCTTAAATAACTTTAAAACATTTTATTTTAAAATTATAAAGAAAATATATTTGAGACCCTCAAGTACAGACGCCAGCAAGTAAGCTACCCGAAACTGTCAACTTTTCCCAACCAACCTTGAACCTAATGCTTTAGCGATAAAGTTGAAAATCTATTATAGAAATTTGACAGATTGTAGTAGCTTGATGTGCTGGCGTCTGTATCTAAGCCCTTTCATTTGATATAATATATGTCACATGGTACAATTTGCAATACTTTTATTTTTTATTTTCTTATTTGCACCCAAAATTTACCCCCCTGTTCAAAATTCATTTATTTACGTTACATGTCCGTGTTGGGGTCACAGAAAATCATACGTGTACCAAATTTCAACTTAATCGGTGCATAGGATTTGGAGCAAATTGGCTGTTACAGACGGACAGACAGGCACGCGAGTGATTCTATAAGTGTTCCATTTTTTTTCTTTTGAGGTAGGGAACCCTAAAAAAGGGGTAAGTCGTTAGCAAAAAGGCTTCAATAATCGAGTTATTATATACAGAAAAGGGCTAAACCTACCTTTTATAATTTTTTCAAGTTCTTTCAAAACTTTGACACACACACAAAAAGTTAACCCTCAAACGGCTACAGTGGGTCAGTTAAGACCCTTTCAATATCGCTTATGACACCAAAATTAAACCGGATTATTGTTTAATACTGGGATAATGTATTTTACGGCCGCCTAACTGTATTGTAACGATTTCTATTTTATTAGTAGCAGTTCGTACTGTGGACTACATTTTTCTGCTTAGAACCGGCTATTTCTGTTATTTATACGGCAATAATAGGTAATCGTTATAACCTCAAAATTTGAGATGGAATGTGTTAGAAATAGTAACAAATATAAGAAAAAATCTTGATTTGTTAAAAGTTGATTGAACGAACTGCTAGCTAAGTTTATTTTTTTCTCGATGAGTAGGTATGTAAGCTAATTTATTCGGATTGGTCGGTGATACGTGGTCATTGTAGCCTGCAGCGATATTTTTGGGTTACAAATGCCGATAGTTAATACTACAGTAATTGCAAATGTTCTATATAGGGTAACACATGATTGTACTCATCATTATGTACAACTTTTACTATGGGACCAAACCTGAAATCGCGAAAAAAAATCTGCTGCTCCCTACATTTTGACGAGTTATGCGAACATGAATGTAGCTGATTTTGTTTTCGCGAATTCAGGCTTGGTCCCATAGTAAAATTTGTTTGTTATCATGAGTACAATTATGTGTTTAAGTATCGTTCAGTAATTACCAGTCAGGTCAAAGGACGCGACAATACCTACACACCTACGGCCTGCGGTCATTGATTTATTTGGCTCCGCCTATCTAGGGTTGCTACGACATAGCAAAATTAAAATATTATTTGTATTTTGTAAGAGAAAACCGAAATTATTTAAAGTTGAGATATGACCATGGCGACCTTCCAGAATAACTAATAGTGTATTAAACAATACACTGTTTTCGGTATAACAGGGGTATTTTGACTCACACTGTATAGAACGCAACTGGTTGGTAGCTTGTGCCTTTCCCAAAATATGTCTATAAGCACTTGATTGGTATATACGTGTTTTTTTTTTATATTCCATACCTCTAGAGTATTAATGAGAATATTATTTTTAACAACTTTTACTATGGGACCAAACCTGAAATTGCGAAAAACAAAACAGCAATTCCCTACATTTTGACGAGTTTTGCGAACATAAATGTATGTAACTGCTGATTTTTTTCGCGATTTCAGGTTTGGTCCCATAGTAAAAGTTGTTCAAAATGATAGTATATCAAAAAAAAAAAACACGTTTTAAACTAGATACATTAATTAGGGCGACTAATAGAGAAGTATGGAAGAAATATTGTACATGTTGCGCTGATCTCAACGTGGGTTAGAGGCATGCGATCGATGACTATATTTATTCCTTAAAACCGTTATCGCATTATATCTTTAACATCGTGATCATGTATGATTTTCGTTCAAATGTTTAGGTATCTCTTGTCGATTTGAATTTGAAGTAATAACTCAACCAAATTTAAAATTCCGGTTTCGTCCCTAAATCAATTAAAAAGAAGGCCTATAGCCAATGATAGCCACAATTAAATACATACCATTCGCAATTTATTTCCCAATCATAAAATTAAATTTCTTGTCGCCAATAAATTACAGGATTCCATCTCACCAAAAAACACGCCGGTTTCTTTGACTGTTCGCTACAAAAACCGATCAACATTGGAATCCTTTTTGTGAGTTCAATAAACAGAGCTACCTTCCACGGAACGGCTTCCGAACATAAAAAAAAAACTTACAATGGAACAGACAGACGACACGATTTTCAACCTTAACACTCTGGCATACAGCCTAGTTTTTTCCAATTTACCTGCCTAATTTCCTGGAATAGAAGTGTCTACAGGTAGGTAGGCTCTCAAGGGAGTGAATGACGTTCGACTCAACACGTAAAGTGATGTAATTGGACATCGGCCAAAACGTATGAATGACCTAATGAAGCAATGAACTGGTTCAAATAGAAGTGCTTGCAAAAAAGTAATGAAGAGAATTAAAATAGCTCGGAATATAGAGGCGTTATATGGCGCAGTTAAATGACTTGAGAATCTTGAAATAAAACCGAAACAAAATTTTGTAATTACTGGCGTGTAATAAACTTGGTGCAACTTTGTGTTTAAACCCCTGGGGTATGTAATTTGCATAGGCATACAACGTTGCGGCTAAAATTGCACAAAATAAATACGTCAACATAGCGTTTAAGTGTTGATATTCGCTGAACGAACGTTTGGTTTTGATGGGTCTGCAAATATTCTTGGAAGGCGTACCTATTAGTAATTGTAGGGAATTTTATATGCGTTGTTTGGACATTTTTATAAGTCTTTAATAGGTACTTACACTGTTTTTTTTTTCAGGAAATACCTACATCATACACTGGTAGGCCAATGGCCAATGTTGAAAGTCAAACCTGAAACCTTCACTAGCGTCAGGCACTTGGTATACCTGTCGTGGCAGCTTACTTACGGGTTAACCAGTAAGTAAGCTGCCGTTTTAGGTGGAAATCAGCCTAGCCTTTTCCCAATTATGTTGGGGTCGGCTTCCAGTCTAACCGGATGCAACTGAATACACGTATTTTAAATGGAGCGACTGCCTATCTGACCTCCACAACCCAGTTACTGGGTAATACGATACCCCTTGGTAAGATTGGTTGTCAGACTTTCGGGCTTCTGACGACCGGTAACGACTATCAAAGATCCTCGAATGACAGCTTAACATGCTTTCCGAGGCATGGAGAGCTCTCGGAATGAAAAGATGGTCACCCATCCACAGACCAACCTCGGCAAGCGTAGCTTAACCTGATGGGTCGACCCGTGCGGCTGTTATTACATAACCACGAGCTCCTCTAGGTGGAAATCATCAATAATACAAAATAACAGGGTCATGTTTCTACTAGTTTTTAAAACTGTAATGCCATAATTTAACTGTTGCCAGTATTGCAGTGATCAGCAGTAAAAGATCTATAAAGATACAAACTAATTTTACAAGGCTAATAACAACTACACTGCGATGAATTTACGGTACTGCAGATATCGATCGTAATAGCGCAAATTAGCCTAGGTTAGCTTTTCCAGTAGGTTTCAGTAGCTACAAAATCGTTGAATTTGTTGAGTGTTGCTCCACTTCAACCAACTCTTCATTTCTCCAATGAAGGTTGATTAAAAAGCTCTCAATCAATACTAGAAAGTCAACAGGGTACCGTCCATTGTAATAAAATTCATGTTTGCTGGTGTCCACTGGCTTCAACAATGTGATCGTGGTCGCACGACTTCGTGACCCGACCACACCCGACCTCAGCCGAACTGAGAGGATGACACCGCCATCTATTGTGAAAAGAGAGACAATTTCTGGCCATTGAAAAAACTTTTTGCACTTCATAAAGTCGGAGGGATTTTGAATAGTAGAGATAACGTTAATGTTTTTTTATGCAAACTTTTTTAGACCCCTTTCTTTAAAGGTGATTTTATAATAGAGGGTTATGAGATCAGATAGTAAAGCATGGTATAAATGAGTAGACCGACCTGATTTTATCCTTGAAAAGTAGTGGCAGTTAATCGTTTGCACCATTGGTTTCAGTTATCGTGACACTACTTAATTCGTGATGAAGATGAAAAACTTTTTTTTCGCCTCGGGTTTAGATTCGGTACGTAGTAAGTACAGCTTTGGTAAGAACAACTGCTTAGACACCTAGGTTGTTTTTCATGGCCTATTCATTCCTTAGTTGCTGTGTTTATGCTATCCACAGCCAATAAAACAAAATAAACAGCTCGGCTAAATAAAAAAATAAATAAAAACAAAGGTTAGCAAAATAAACATTTGTTTACACACACATCAACAGCAAAAATATTATTGTGAGAAAAGCTAAATTATTTTGCTAACTAACGTTTAAATAATGTAGTTTGTACGTTAATGATTATGAAACAATGGTTGAACGCCTGGAGGATCAATTGTTTGAACAGCTTTGTTTCCACTCAAATAATACCTTACCTACAGGTACTTTTTGCGATGGTACTTGGTACTTTATGTGGTGGTAGGGTAGGTACATATTGTTACACTTTACAATTTGCGAGTGCTTACTTTTGCGAGCGTACTTAAATTGATGTTTTATGTAGGAATAAAAAGTAATGTTATATGAATCATTGATAAATTTTATGTTTATGTTGCTTATAAATGAGTAAAGAATTTAGAAACACGAATTTTCCAATGTTATAGGTAAACATTTTTAACAATGTTTAATAGCACTGTTATTTCTCAAAGTTTTCCGATATAAAAAAAAAAAAAACTTTTCAGCTTCCTTTCTTGAATAGAAGTTTATAACTTTTATAAAAAAATCTGCCTAGCCTTTTCCCAACTATGTTGGTGTCGGCTTCCAGTCTCACCGGATGCAGCTGAATGCCAGTATTTTACATGGAGCGACTGCCTATCTGACCTCAACAACCCAGTTATTGGGTAATAATAATAATATCCTGGGACATTTTCACACACGGTCATCTGGTCCCAAACTAAGCAGAGCTTGTACTATGGAAACCAGATAACTGATATACTACATATACTACTTTTTTTTTTTTTGTAAATACATACTTATATAGATAATTACACCCAGACTCAGGACAGACAGACATGTTCATGCACACAAATGTTTGTCCTGGATGGGAATCGAACCCACGACCAGCGACATGATAGGCGGTATCTTAACCAACCACGCCAACTGGCCTGTAATACGATACCCCTTAAGTTTATAACTTTTATAATAATAATAAATAATAAACGTTTATTGCAGAATCTCTTCCATATTTTGTTAGTAACAATGTAAACTTGTAAACTAGTATTAGTAACATAATTATATTCTAATTTGCGTGTGGCACGCCGATCGCCGATCCTGAGGAATGTCTACTTGACTGCGTGTAGTCGTATCCACCGCCCCAAGATCGGAGAGTCCCACCTATCAGCCAACGCTCGTAAGAACGGTGTTGGGGCTGTCGCGAACACGGCGTAGCAGATATGCGCATTTTTTGCGCATGATGGCCGGAAATTTATCAACGCAACGTCGACGTCGGCAAACATACAAACGGACGCGATACAAAAACGCACTTTTGCCATCTGCACATGCCCTAAGATTATTTATTAGTACTGATTTGTTTGATTTGAAACTATTACTAGCCCAAAGAAAGTTTTTTGTATAAGAGTTATTCCGCCAATAACAAAATTAGTTTCCTCGACTAACTGCTGTTTCGCAGAAAAGATAAGTTTCATTAGTTATTTTCCGCTTCCTAGAAAAATATAATTAATCTAGTACTTACATACTTATATTGCTTTCTTGGTCACTTAATTAGTTTGTATTCAAGGAATCTAGCTTGTTGACAAACAATTAGATCATACTATAGACCACTGAGTTGTCCGTCAACACATAAACAAAACAAACATTTTTAGGGTTCCGTACCTCAAAAGGAAAAAAAAGCGGAACCCTTATAGGAACCCTTATCACTCGTGTTTCTAGACAGACACACGAGTAATCCTATAAGGGTTCCGTTTAGAGACAGACGTCTCTGTCCGTCTGGTGCAGCCAATTTGCTCCGAATGTAATATCGAAATATTTAGCATACTGCTTCGAAAGTGTTAGTTTTCTTTTGACCATTGATACGTACATTGATACAGAAATATAAGATACTTTGTCGACAACAGAAAAGCTAGAGCATCAGACAAATAGAGGATAGTAAAGCGAGCTCCATGTAGTTTAAATTTTCTTTTGAACATTTATTCAGAAATGGGTATTTGAAAAGTTTGAAAATATATGCATGAGTAGGATGCGTTTTAGCACCCCGCCCGGATAGGTAAGGTTTTCTTTTGACTATTCATAGATAAATAGGAGTTACTTTGTCGACTTACGCAGTGAAGTATGAGAAAAAAGAGAATGAAGGTTGCAAGTGAGAGCGAAGCGAACTCGAAAATTTTAGCACCCTACTTACTACTTACTGAACACATTTTCACCTTGTTTGGGATTTGATTAAAAGTATTTCTCGAGATCTGGGAGCCTCCCAGGACCTGGGGGCCTGGGGCAGACGGCCCTGCCACCCCCTCCCTTAGTCCGCCAATGTTGGTAAATATGCTGACGAAAAAGTTCAAAAGGCTGTTATGATTGGTTGATCAAAAATGAATACGCGTGGTTGGTTAAGATACCACCTATCACGCCGCAGGTCGTGGGTTCGATTCCCATCCAGGACAAACATTTGTGTGCATGAACATGTCTGTTTGTTCTGAGTCTGGGTGTAATTATCTATATAAGTACAAAAAAAAAGTAGTATATGTAGTATATCAGTTATCTGGTTTCCATAGTACAAGCTCTGCTTAGTTTGGGACCAGATGACCGTGTGTGAAAATGTCCCAGGATATTATTATTATTATTATTGTGTGCTTCTATAATTTCTAACGTGACGATATTATCGTGGACGTCCACGTACACGTCACGGCATCACGATAATACAGGGAAGTAAAGTGTATGAAAATATATGAAGACGCTTTTAAATTTCCGTCCATGATAACGGTTGGTCCATTCATCTTATGGACGTGACGTAGACGTCTACGATAATATCGTGACGTTAGAAATTTAAAAAAGCGCAACTTGAATTGAATAGGCCGTTACCTCCTTTATCCAATTTTAGGTGTTATCTTAGTATTCATTTGTTTCCTAAAGCTTTCTATTGTGGTATTAAAGTGCAAGTAGTATCTAAGGTGGGGTGTCGACGTCCTTGAAAAGCCAAGGTTGATCGATACGCGGCTAGCACGTGACGTCACGTGCCGCCATTTTGGAACATGACGTCACAACTCTGTAAATAAACGCCTTTCATGAACGCAGTAGGTAGTAGGTATTACGTATAGTAGGAGAGCTTTTACGTTTACTTTAGCGTGAAAGATTGAAGTAAATTGTCTTTTCAATCTGGAATATACTACGACTACGAAGCCGTATGTTTTGTAAGTTGAAGGTGCCTACATGGCAAGGCGCCAATGAGGTAATAATGACGTGAAACTTTGTTTTACGGTGCTGAAAAAAATTCGTGGAAAGAAATACATGGGAGTAAAAAGATGGACAATCAATTAATCTGCCTATCCTTTTCCCAGCGATGTTGGGGTCGGCTTCCAGTCTAACCAGATACAGTTGAATACCAGTATTCTACATGGAGCGACTGCTGTCTGAATTCCAAAACCCAGTAACTTGGTAATAAGATACCCCTTGGTAAGACTGGTTGTCAGGCTTTCGGGCTTCTGACGACCCGTAATGACTGTTAAACTCCACGAATGACAGCCGGGACCAAAGAATTAACGTGTTTTCGAGGCACGGAGTCTTGGTTTGTAAAGATGGTACACCCCATCCACGGACCATGACCAACCCCGGCAAGCGTAGCTTAACCTGATGGATCGACCCGTGTGGCTGTTATTACTTAGCCACGAGGACAAAATAGAATTGCTACCTAAGTCTTAGGACACGTTCCGAAGTGTTGAATTGTAAAAGGTAATTCTTATTATCGGGATTATGAAACTTCGACTTGCAAACTAGGTAATATCTATTTGAAACCGGAATGTTTTGAAGCGTTCCAAAACTTGTACTCTTCAGTAAGATCCTTGAATGTTCGACAAATGTGTTCAACAGTTTAGTATCTGCATGTTCTGTTCGTCTGAACGTTTACCTACTTATATATATACATATAAACTTAGACGAACTATACCTAGTGCAACGTGGGCGTCGCGTGATCTCACACATTCCCTGTCAATTGGATTACTAACTGCACACTCACTTTTAAGGGCAAAAACAGACTTTTCTCCCTCTCTAGTAGTTTCCTTACTAAGATATTGCTTACTAACAGAAAAAAACCTTGAAGAGCCAATTTTCTTAGATTGATGGGACAAAAATTAGATCCTAGCATTCTACCATAACTGCTTACATGAGTGCTATTTAATGCTACTTACTTCCTTATTACTTACTTATTGCTTTGGCTGCTTCAATTTGTCGAACGATTTCGTGCGTGAGTGATTTTCTGAATACTTCCGAAAGTGTATTTTTTACCGAAGGTTATCGTTATGCGAACGCTTGGTACTTTTTGTACATTCACAAAACAAAATAAACAACAAATCAAAAGACAAGTTTTTCTCCATCTTCCATAAATTATAACTTCCCAGTAATGTGCATAGCTCCTAAGTTGAAGGCACGCGTCCAACACTCCGACCGGTTGCCATCGCGTCGCGCGCAATTACGCGATCGATCAGAATCCTTCCTTGTATGCTGGAACACCCCTAGAGGTACCATAAACGCGGTGAAAGCTATTTGTACTTGATAATTAATTATCATACTACATGATGGAGTTTTACTTAGGAGAAAAACTAGATCAGTGGTACCGTCACAAATACCGTCGCAAGATGTTTCTTCGTAGTTAGGTAGCCATCAGCTAATTTAATAAGCAATTCCTCGGCATTTTTATTGTCCTTTGTTTTTATTCTCCTGAATAATAAAGAAGAAGTCCGCTTTTTTATGAAATTAGTTACATATATGCTTATTCTTCTTTTGGCTTCCTGGGCCTAACACCATTCCACCAAGTGGTTTTTTTAAATCAGACTATATAGCAAGATTGGTTCTCATTCGAATGTAATTAAGTGGATCAAGGATTTCCACTGATCATTTCTTATGAGATCACATCTTTGTTATTTATTAGAGCAGGATATATTTCAGCATATACGTTTCATCAATCTTGTTTCTAAATGATGCCTCTTTCTTTCCGCATGCCACAAGACCGCTTCTGTTCTTTTTCGTAACACCACCAATTATGCCGTAACATTTTTGGTACAGCACCCGTCAAATTATCAATTGTGGAGGATGATCTATCAACTTTCTAAAGTAATAGCTTTATGTTTGTGTAAGTGCTATTATCTGGTGGATAACGAGCGACCTTTGATTTGGATAAACGTCTAATATTATCTAGTATGCGTCACAGTCATGTAATGCCCAGCTGCCCGATATTTATTGTGATTGGAGTTGTCATATTTTTTTACCTGTGTGAATTTTGTGAGTGATGTAAACCATATCTTAATACAACTTAACTATTTGTTATTAAAGTCAAGTCATAGGTGATAAGTATTCTCTATGTTTACGGTTCAACCTATACCAACGTCAACTGCCAACTCAATTGCCAACTGCCAAACATAAGCTTCCCCCAAGTTGCATGATTTTTCTGATTTATCCGCCGTGTCTCAAATTCTTCAACTTATTTTGCATTATTTTATGTTATACTGTATTGTCAAGATTGTCCCGAGATAGAGGTTTTATTATTTTGCATTACTATGTTTCTTTTATCTTATATGTCGTCCATCAGCCGGAAACTGACCACTGCTAGATGTATCCTAGCTCATAGTATCATAAAAAGTGGTCCAGGGCGGATACTGCAATAAATACGCCATTATTTCCTTTCCGAATATTATTAAAAAAAAATAGGTTATAATCTTCTTCCGAGTCCTGCCGGTCTATTCTGTAAAAATCCACCGTAAAAACTTAGGTGAAGTGAACTGTCATTCCACGTGATGCTAGGGATTGACACTATTGACAGCTCACTCCACGCTCACTTCACCTATGTTTTCACGGTGATATTTGTACAGAATAGCACTGCTGATGACAAACTTGATGTTGCCAGTGTTCAACGTTTCTAAACCAAACAGAAAAATACTCTGTGCAAACCTCAAATCTATTCTCTCCCATCAACCATCAGGTCAGAGATTTTTTTGGGAACCGAACGTTCGCAAAATTCAATAGTTAATTTAAAAGCAGAATATACACATATATTTGAACCTATCTATTCTTTTACCACATTATATACACGTTAAAGACATATGCCTTCAATATCAGACGTCTCATCGCCCCTGTATAAAGGTCATGACACACAATGCCTATAAAACACATTTATGTACTTGTCACATCACTTGTATTGAAATCATTGTGAAATGTGCGGATATCAATTAAAAAAATAGATGCCACATGTCTTATCTCCAGCTCGTTAAATATTTTCATTATCATTAATATGTGTAGGTATTTACAGACTGGATTCCATAGGTCGATAGTACAACATGCAGTGGTGAGTGTGGTGACTCGATCCCCTTGAACCCTTTTGAACTCGTGTCCACAACCATATGATTCAAATGCCTGGATTAACAGGCTGTAAGACTACAGGCATGTACTTCTATCGTTCATTCGATCATCTTAGCTTAGAGTGGTCTACTGTTGGACTTTGGTTTTACAGTACCTTTATATTATGTGGCTTTACCTAATTCTTGCTATTTGGTGCTTATACTTCCCATTTTGATGCTGTACAAAGGCACAATATAGTTATTAGCTTCTGCTCACGGCTTCGCCCGCGTGGATGTCGGAAAATATCCCACGGGATCGACCTAGCGGGAAATCTGTGCAAATATTTAGCTTTCTAGGTTCAAGGGTTTGGGCTGGGCGGTGACGAGTCAGTCAGGACTTCTCTTTTTATATATAGCTAGCACTAAGTGTTCCTCTTTTCTAAATTGACTTTTGCAATTTTGGTCTACATTCTCACAATTTACATCAAATTTTATTTTTATTACTCTTCTATCCACTAAACCATCAGTCTTGTACAGACGCTGCACGAAGTTCTTTTATGTTTTCGATTTCATAGTCATGTTCAATATCTCTATGTTCATCAGACAGACAATACACTCCAAGCTTTAATCTCCATACAGCTAAAGAGTTCTGTTATTTTAATTGACTTGCGATCTTTCGGTCCAATCCGAATGGTTTGGTAGTGGGAAACAATACACTTAACGGTTGTGTGCAATTGAAGTTCAAGGCCCGTGAAATGTACGCCGGCTGTAACGTTTACATAATACGTTACGTTTTCTGTTTTGAGTCACTTTCATCCGTTTAGTTACTAGTGTACAGATTGTAACGGTGTATTTTCTTCATATTTCATGTCACAGGTGATGATAATCCGACTCTTGTATGGATTTTGTTCAATCTGAAAAGGGTCATATAAAGTCTGGGATATTTACAGAATATAAGTGGGCGTAGACGGATTAATTACAGTCGGGGTCAGCACTTGGTACCTAGTCAGTTGTTCTGCAGACATGGTTCAAAATTAAGTCCCTAATTTAATTAGATACCAGAGTACGGTCAACTCTAAATAGAAAACCTCCATTAGATCTGTTTAATCAAGTCAACAATTATTCTAAAATTCAATTCATTTCTATCCACTGTGTGATGATCAGACCATCAAGTTCTGATTTCTTCATACTTCATAGTTTGTCGGTTTCTATAGTTCTCGTTTCTCATGCCTTTACATCACAAATCAATTCAGCTCCAAAATTAAATAGACACCGTAATAATAACGTATTAAGCATATTTACATCATATCTCATAATCTATGGTTCAATCGTTGCATTGCACTGCGTTTGCTTCACTTTCAATTTTGACAGCTTACAAATTGCGTGCACCTGTGATGCAGCTTCAAAGATTATTTAATGTTTAGATAGACATTATCTCCTGCAATATTAGTTTCCTATTGGGGCATTTGTTTTTCTGGATATCTGGATGAGATTTTATGAGAAGAGCTTCATGTCCGTTTTGGAAAGATGCCAAATTCTATCAACTTTAATATCTGTTATACCACTAAAAGCTGACTTACGCTACATTGTAAAACACATTAGATGTCTATTTCTTTTATTCCCATATTGCCATAAAACATGAGAATCTACATGAATAATCATATTTTCTGAATGATTTCTTAGCTTACAGCTTGTTGGTAAAAGGCCTATAAATTCAAAGATTATTGTCTTTATATTCTAATTAGTCGCACAGTTCCTAGGGATTTCACGGCGTGCCACAAAGCATGCCTCCGCGGTTGATGCTAAGATAACATTCTCGGTTAAATAATGAATGAACAATAGATTCTCACATTTTAACAAGCCAATCCTTTTCTGGCGTACTCTAGGGAAATCAGACATAGGCTAACGAATGCAATCATATTTTTTAATGTGCTTAGTAAATGGTTTACTTTAATTAATAGAACGTTGTTAAATGATGAATGAAAGCTTTACTAACTTGCTAAGTTTTAACGAAAACTGAAAACCGTTCTATTTTCAATTTCTTTTGTGTGGGCACATTTCATTGATGTGAAAGAGGGTCCCATTCATTTATCACTTCTGGCCAAAGAGGCCGCGTATTCTGTGGCCGATGCTCACACACGTCCTAAAACATTTACCATCTAAACTCTTAAGCAACACCCATTATTTTACCATGCTCATCGATATATTAAGTAATCCAAAGATGCACTCCCAACATGCCATCGAATTAAAAATTATGCCCTGCACATTGAGAAATTCAGTGCGTCGAACCGGAACTTAATGTTACGAAACTGTGTTTATACCGTGTAATGATGCATTTATAAATTGATGAGCCGGCCTTTCTCGATTGTCGAATTAAAATGAGTGATGTTTCGAATGATAACAGTGACATATTTATGGACGGTCTTCTGTGGAAATCCGAATGAGAGTTTCCTATTGCGTGAATGCCGAATGCTGATGGCACTTTGTTTTAAATTATTTTCTGTTGCACCATACTGGGTCAGTAAGAGAAGATCAAAGATCTTGTGAGTGGCAGATATTTTCAAAGCCGCTCAACTTCGTCTCTTGAACATCGTTACATCCAGAAACTTTACTAAACGTTACTGAACCAATATTTTATTACCATAGCACTTATTTGTTTAACTTTTTTTGATTGGGAAAGTCCATTGTAGCCTCGGGTGTCGTCAATTACCAGGGAACCTGTTTTAAAATCTCTGCTGTAGATACTTGAAATTGTGAGTTTCGTAAGAGTTTGCTGTCTAGATACGCTCCCCATCCTTTGTGTGGGAACCGATAGTAACTAGTGAGGGACGTGTTAAATCTGGTATGTCTGAGGAAGTATTTTTGTTTCTGTGGTGATATCTTGTAGATCGTCTACTACTTCTCTGAGATTTCCTCTCTAGAAGTTAGTCTGAAAGTTATTCTTAAGCAGTAGATATTGTTGATACTGCGACTTATGGAAACAGTTTGATAACGAATTGATTTCCTTAGTTTGTTCTTTATTGTTGTTCTCATTAGTGGCCGGTGTGTTTACTACTCCAATAATGTTTTTTTTAATGTAGTACAAGGTTTCCATGATTACTATCTAAAGCTTTTTATCTCTCATCAAAATGAGCTTATCGTTATCTTGATTCCATAATCATTTTTAACTATCCTGTCTTCTTACAAAAACTCGGTCATTAAAAGAAAACATTTACCATGTTTTAACAATGAATTCATTCTCATTAAAAACGGTTGTTTAATTAATAAATGTTCAATCGTTAATTACCTCAGCTGTTTACTTAATAGTCCATGATATGACTGTGTTAATTATATAATTACTTCAATTATTTTCATTACTTTGAACATTAGTCGGTAAGTAACTGCCCATCACTAGTGGTTAATAGTCAAGCGGCCTGTGGTCTTCACTGTGTAACTCTTTTATTTTCGAGTAACTTGATGTAACGAGGTTCTATCGTGGGAAACGAGATGATAGGTGCAAATTTCTACCAGAGCAAATCGTACTGATGCGATGGTAGATAAATAAAAAAGTGCAGTTTAACCATCCTAAACGGTGCTCGCTCTTTGTTTCTTTAAGATCCAAATCACCATACAGTATACGTTTCATTTCCTTTTACGTAACGATATCTTTTATTTATTCTCTTTTATATAATGCATGCAAATTCGGAGCTATCGATTTTGTGAATCAAATGTAATGAGAGTCATTGTGGTTGTTTAAACTGTTCTGTGTCTGTGAGAAAAGTGTTGGTAACAGTTTTAGTATTGTGTTCTATAGACAGAAAAGTATTGTCATTGCTTTCGCGAAGTTTGAAAATATAATCGGCAACTTTAATATTTGACTCATACCTATTTATGAAATGTTCTTAAATGCCAAATTACTAATTACCTAAACCCTTTTTTTGTTCAATTTATCTAAATGCATAAATTTATCCCTTAGGAACCTGAACTTCATGAGATATCAGACAGCCATTGGAAAAATATCTAGATTCAAATTAGTCTCAGCCTGTTTAAAGTTATATACGCCAACAGCTGTCAGTCATGGCGTCATTCGCTTTGCATATCTAAAATTTTACACAACCCAGTGGGCGTTGGTTTTTGACCGTTTTATGGTTTTGTTTCCTTATCGTCCTGATATATTGTCCAAAGATAAAATCTAAGCGACAAAAGATTTTTAATTTACTAAATTTGTGGCGCTTGTATACGTCCGCTATTATGGGGGCTCTAATTGTTCCGGTAAATGGTTAAACTAAATGGTAGATGATATAATAGAATTGAGTGTTTGGAACAGGCTATGAAATACGTTTTCGTCTATAGAATTTGATCCTATGTTACGTGTTAGTGATCTAGCTTTAATGCTAATGCTTGCTCAAAGTCTATGCTTGCTCATTCTAGATGAAATGATATAAGTTGAGATTGTTATGATCATCCATAAAGACTTCAATTTAATGGTAGCTGTAAATTCTTCATAGCTTCTTTATACTTCATTTATTATACCTATAAAGTTACTTCACTATTATGCATCCTCTCTAGCTATTCTAAAAGTTCTTATTGATCACTACAGTTTAGGAGTACTTTTATTTCTTCAGCTAAAAGATTGATTGACAGTTTGATTTCATAAAAACTTAGGCTGGCAAAGATTTGGGTCTTTAACTCGATTCAGTGACTTTTTCCACGGTTCATCGGGTCCAAGCAAACGATTAGACACGCCAACTATATTTACATTTTTTGCGGACAAATATAAAGAAGTAAATACCAAGTTTTGCTTTTATTTCTAGAACTTTTAGTCATCTGCTTTGTTTAATGTTTGGATGACCGACTGTCTTACGTTGTCAACCTTCTAGATTTATCTTAATACCTGTAGATCCGGTGGTGCAAAGGAAATCCTGTCTCGTTTTATATATATGTATATATATACATATATATATAAATTATGTGTGTGTTAGAAGCAGAACATTATAATTACCTTCTGTGTTCTGGAAACTTAGGAATACTTCACTAAATGATCATGTAAAAATAAGGCTCAACAATTTAAAGATGGAAGAAGTTAGCCGTAGGTATCTACCAATAAAGAAAAGAAAGAAAATACACTAATTTAGAAAAAATGGAACGGAGAAAAGAAGTAAGTCAGTAAAAATATAGAAGGCGTTTTTAGGGTAGTCCATTTCTAAAGCGTTACGAGACGAGACGACATGCTGCGATAATATGAATTTTATACGGCTAACATTATCGTACATTTAATAAAACATGCAATAACGCAGAAAGTCCATGTAATAACAGCATTTATAATATTTATGTAGATTATTTCAGTCGCATGTGATATATCATTATCGCGATTGATTTTCACGTTGCTTTTATCTTCGAACGTCATCACTCTCAGATTTATACAATCCTTTTCAATAGATTGACAGTCTGACATGTTTTTGTCGAGATTTTGAGCTGTACGATATGGAGATACTTTTAAATTAATGAAAAATAAAATACCAATGTATAAAACAACAATATTTTTTTAGAAATTACATCCGGTGGCAAATAATTGACCAAGTTTTTGTAAAAGACATACATATACTACATACAGATGTGGACAGGAAATTTGTATCAAATAGTGTAGTCATTGTTTTAAAATAAGAAGCACTCAAAATGTACTCATATTTTTTTATCTTTAACACAAGGACGTACATAAAAGTTGGCCTCAGATATAAACAAAGTGTAACCCTTACACTTGAGACTGATAAACTTGGATAAGGAACCATTATCAAGGATATTCGAGAACATAGTAAATGAATGGAAAATGTGGAAACAAGTAATGACACAATTTGAATTTATTGGAAGCAGATATTCGATTACTTGGTAAAACAATTTGATGGGAAGATAGTTAGAATTGTACATCAATTGTTAATTTATGATAAGTAGAGGCCGTCACAAGGTTATCAATTAGAGTATCCGATTTGACAAGATTCCAATCGATGATAATACAGTTTACCATATCAAGGTTTGGTTTGATCTGATTATCACAATGATCATTTTAGTGGTCACTAATTCTTTCATCAAATACGCCGTCGCACTGTCTCTGAACGGCAAAAATGATGGTTTTATCCAAAGGAAATAAGAATAAAAACTCTTGTCAAATCTGTCTAACTATGTAGACAATGCATGCAAATATAATAGAAATATCCAAACTAGATGTTTCACAATATCAGCGTACGCGCAACGCTTCAAATTGAAGGCTGCAGTGAGCTGTCAAACGTCATTGAATTATGATGTATGTATCCATGTCAAGGACAAATTATTGTATGCACCACCTACGAGAATGTGCATGCATACATTACGATGAAGAAGGCTTCGAAGGAAAGTAAGAGAGCATGAGTCATCCTATAGTCTAACTAAAATATAGGAATCAGATATTCAGGACAAAGATTTAAGCATCCGGTTGTCGAAATAGCAGCACGAAATTCTATGAGAGGTAGCGTGCTTACTAGTATTTGTATTTGTACAATATTCGTTGTATTTCGAATATTTTAATGTGTACCAAAGCTGGTTTCGTCATCTACACCCAAAAACACAATGAAAATGACCCCTCGCTCCAAATTCTCTACACACAATAAACTTAGACGCAACATTTTTATCCTGTCACATGTTACTCAACCAAACAAGCCATATTACGAGTTCAACAACATACCTAATCACCACAATAAGGCTGACAATGCAAATTGTGTCTAATAATAGCGCCTAATCGCAGACACATGATTCAAACAGTCACAATAGGTCCTTTCTCCTAACTAGAGCGTAGGTGTACCAACGGCCTTGGGGACCACACTCAGTGGGCGGGTGGTTGACATTTTGATATGTTGCATGCTTGCAAACATATTGTGATGCCCCATCGGGATACATTAGATCCGCTGTCAGCATTTCCCGGGTTATTGGTATAGCCCGCCTACAGGGCAGGTAATGGAATGTAATTTTTCTTATTGCCTAATCTTTTGTTGCAGATTCTTTATGTGCGTCTTCGCAATGGGTATAACGGTTACGTGCTTTCTGTAATAGGGTTGTTTGACTTACGCAACTAGATCGGAGCAAACTTTTGTATGACAATGTTTGACTTATTCCAGCGATCGGTTCTTTCCTCGATGATATGGGACGTATTCTGTTTGTTATCTTCTGTTCTATGAAGTAATTAAAGTAAATGAAGCATTTGCTAATAGGGAATCAGAATCAACACGACATTCTTTAATTTTTAGGGCATAAGGTTTATTTTTACTTTAAATTGTAGGTGCAACTTGGCCAGCCTTGCAGAACTGAAGTCACGCAAACTAATGGCACGTGAAGGCAATTAAATAACCATTTTCTTCTATTTAACTTACGAACCAATTTTTCAATCGTTTTCCTTCGCTTGGAGACATTTGGAGTGAAGCCAGTATAATTCATCGGTTAATCTTATATACGGCTCGACTCTTGTCCTTGACTTAATTTAGCGGTACCTATTTGGTTCTCGTTTCCCAAATTAGTTACTTAGCGAGGTTGCTGTTCATATATTCTGAAAGAGGAAATTTTATTTATGTTTATTTCATTTCGCCAGGTTTCCAAGCTTATGTATTCTAGAAATCTTGACTCCAGTCTTGAATACCTGCCAAAGTATACCCCAAAAAGCTGGCACGATTTTCGCATTTAAATGGGGAATATACGCTTTGAAGGAAGCCATGTAGTGACACGGCTGCAGCAGTAATAACAATATAGTTTCGATTGTATCCTTCAAAGCGTTAAAGTTTAAACGCTTCACTGAAAAAACTTCTTTCATTACTATCACAGAAGAAAATCTCTTTAAGTATATGAGTTTTGTTATTGCCCGGCCTACACAAAAATCACCTTATAAAACCGTTTATCATAAGCACCGTGTTTCTACATATTGTACATATTTATACATAATTGCCTAAGTATTTATAAATCCAAAGGGACAGTTAACATGTGATTGATATAGTCATAAATAAATTGTACATGATAATCCGTTGTATCACGCTGTGCGATAATGACTTCCGTCCTCCTCAGATTAATACGCCATCATTAGTTACATTTTTTTTACTTAATTTTCGTTTCCCTTGCGTCTTCATTAAGAAAATTGTTATGGTCGTTATATTTTTCATTTTAATGTGGGATTAAAAAATGCTAGCTGTCATCTTCGTTTTCCCATTCTCGTAATTCTGTGTCAGTACTATCTAAATTATAAATCGCATTTAATTTGCGTCGGTGAGTTTTTTTCAAGTTTCAACAACGGTTAACGAGAGGCCAATAGCTAACCAGAGGATATTGGAGCAATTTTTCAAGTTTCTCATTACCTACCAGAAATTGATGGTCTCTCAAAGCGTTTACAAAGATCAATAACACTGGTGTACGTGACCGCGGCGCTTTGGTAACCGAACACAACGAGGCGTACGACCGAGTGGCAACCGGCGACGGGTGGTAAGGTAACAAAATACTTACTATAACCGCAAGGACGGAGGAAAATGCGAATCTCTGTAAAATCTGACTCATTCATGAATAGATCGAATCGTGATCTTTGATCTTTAGAATGCTTAGGCCGCTAAAACAAGAAAAAAATATGATAAGAGCAGAATGTGGGTCTAATTTTCCTTTTTTAGGTTTTTGATGCGGCTCGTGTACTGCGCTGAGAATTTGATTAAGTAGTCAATCACGCCAATCGGGGGGTCAGTATTAGACGAAAAATGACGTATCATCCGATTTAGTACCATGTACACTACGGCCGAAATATCTTGGCAGGTCCGAACTTCACGCAGAAGGCTGCGCAGTAATTTTTTGAGAAACCAAATGGTGAGATGAGGCGAGTGTGAGTGACAGAACATGCCTGAAAGTTCGTAGTGCCTATGTTCAGACTTGTCAAGATATTTCGGCCGTAGTGTACCAACTCTAAACTGTTACCTTGACCTGCCCTGCTAATTATGGTAGGACCCTACGTGTAATTTGCACATTATGCAGTAATACGTAATTACATATTGGCCTATGAGACCTGGGCGCAATTACAAACCTAAGTTAGACAACACAGGTCGTGTCGTGTGAAACTAAAACCAAAACTGTCCACTCTAGTGGCGCCGACAACCGTTTAGTAACACAATCCCTTAGAGTATCCAGAAATGATACAACTGTTGAAGATTGTTAACGGCAGTCAGTTTTATTTTTCGTCAGTAACATTAAAGCACATTCCAAAGACTAGACAGAAAAAGATAAACAAAGCACAAGAAGCAGTCACATAGATCTTTGATGTACGCGATTGGCGCTGGCGGCGTCACAAGAAATCGGACACAACGAAGCGTACAACCGCTGCAGTCGACGGGTTAGTAATGCGATACGAGAAACCGCAAGGACGGAGGAACATCTCTCAAGTATTATAATTCAATAAAAAACTAGACAATACTACTCCTATTCGCAACCTGGCTTAACACGTTTACTGAATGCTATTCATCTCTAGTTCAAAATATAATTTTCATCACCTTATCCATGCATTTAATTATACAGGGTGGTGAGGATATCGACGCACCACCTTTTACGATAGATTGAGTACATGATTTAAAAAAAATGCGGTTTCCTACAAAACTGCAATACCTACGCGGTCACAATGTATGGATGGAACACCAATTATTTTTTATATCCGACGAAAATTTTCAACGCAGGGGGCTCAGAATCATGTACTGAATCCATGGTAACAGGCGTCGATGTCCCTGCCACCCTGTACTAGTCGGTCTATCAATTTCTACTCTTCATTATCGAGTCCCAGCTTTTACATCCACTTATACGTTACTTTCACCTTCTATAAAATTTCATAAACGTTTACTACTAAAAAGATATTCACTACGCTATTAAAATGTTTAGATTCCTGTCACCCTGAGCTCTGTCACTGTGCATATAATACTTCGGAGACCATTAATAATTTGAAATATACACATATCCGAACTGACGTTGTTTAATTTATCAACACTTAGTTAATTACCCTTGCGAGGAGAGAACCTTTTTTTTTTCTATATCATCTTCTTAGGCGTCGCAAAAAATACGATAACAATAGGCTCTTCGAAATTTCCAATCAAATGAGTCTGCAAAAATTATTCGCTTTGTCATTTATTAAAATGTCAATGTCGAAAACCAAATTCTGGTCAACTGAAGATAAACGTGTACAATAACAAACTATAATCTGTAGTTTTATGCTATGACATTTGATCAGCGTTTATCTCGTAATCGCAATTTATCCCGCTTGGGGGAAAATACCTGTCAAATTTCGAACTTCTCAAATTATCGTCAATCAATAAACTAATAAGAGAGAGTACAATACGATTAAAATGAAATGTTATGTTATAAAATTCAAAGACAAGAAAGTATACGTATCGTAATGTAGAATTAAGAGATGGGTATATAATTTCCGTTCATTAATTTTTGATCGTATTACGATTCTCGCAATTTATCCCGCTTAGGGGTGCTGTTGTAGATGTAGACCTGTCAAATTTAGAACTACTCAAATTATCTAGCCATTGATGCAGTAAATTCTAGCAATTGGTCATTTGATCTTCAAATACCAATATATAGGTACCGGAGTTATCGGCTAATGTTGCTTGCGGTCAGAATGAGTATTATCTACTTTGTGACGTCTTGAGCATCCTTTAGAATACTCATTGAGGAAAGTAAACGTGTTCTTGAACCCTACCGATCATTCTATATGCTGTTGACTTTATTTTAAAGAATTAGTAAAATATGACCAGATTTAGAAAGAACATAAACGAAGCAAAAGGCGTATGTAAAGATCGTTGCAGGTGGTGTTCCACAGTTTCTGCCATGGGAAGAAGGCGTGAGTTTATGTATGTGTATGTAGTAAAATATATTCACCTTTTGTAAGCAAATTGTCGTTGATTTGCGACAAGCTTAAGACCTTGAAGGGTTAGCACTGAACATTCCAGTCAGCCTTGCGTTGTGTAACAGTGTCGTAACTCGGTTATCTAATTTGCACCTTGCAGTTACTGTTTCAGACGATGGATATCTTTTTGCGATAAAAATATACAAAAATTAATGATAAAGCGACACTGCTGTTTACAAAATAATGACGTTCGTGATACAAAATAGGTTAGGTGTTTGTATACTTTTCCCTCTGTCAGTGTTTGTTTAGCTTCAATGTCTTCGTTTACATCTTTGTTTTCTTTTCCCGTGTGTTTAGTGATTATTAAGGCTATTTTCATAATGTCAGCTATCCTCTTTCTTTTAACATTCTTATCTCGGTTTAGATTATTTTCTTCTTTTTTGCGACCAACGTCCGCTTTAGCTGTTCTGTTAACGAACTTAAGTGATTTCGATTTGTTAAACGGATAATTGTCAATTCCATGATCACTCGGTTATCCAGTAGTTCAACGACTGTCTGAGAATTTACCAAGTGACACATCTCCAACATAATTTCTCTCTAAGGTCATATCAATGTATCTGGACATTTCCACTGTTTCATCGGCTGTTGAGTCATCGACAAACAGCTGACCATTCTTCCGTAAAAATTCAAGTTCAATATTCAAAATCAATGTCACGTGGATCATTTATTTTTTTCCGTCCGGCGTCCGGTGACCGTTACGTCATTGAAGCCGCGAAGGTAATCCGGCAAACAGCCACCCGTGTCGCCCGCCCGACTTGTTCCCTCTTGCGTAACGTTTACTTTAGTCCCCTACAACTCTGCAACTAAATAGGTTCATTAAAACGAATAGGTTACCAAATACTACGGACCACCGCTACGTCTGCAGCGGCAATCTCTAACAATTCTCAGTTCATTACGGTACTATTGACAAGTCTTTAATTTATCTCTTTCTTCTATCTGAGAAATTCTCTCTTTATAAAGAACCATCGGAGTGTTAATCAATGTTCTGTTATCTACTTTATCTGTGAGGTAGCGTTCACATCAGTTGCCGGGCGGCTTTTTGTCTTGTCCGAAATCGACCGTGAAAATTGATGGTGTCATGTTTTAAGACATAGAATCGTAAAATGGTCTTTGTCATTCAAGATATTTGACGCTATAAAATATCAATAAATAAAAGTGGTCGCCACTTTGATTGATCGATGTTCTGATAAGATGGGTTTTTACGCGGGATTGACGCAAAATGTTATTGTTACATTTGTCGCAATAGCTCGTTTATGTAATGCGAAGAATAAAATATAATGGCTTATTTTAAATAATTAATTGACCGTGAAATTCGTTGGGACTGTGTTGTTGATGTCTTCATAGGTACTTAAATATGCAAATGAATAAATTAGGCTGAATTGAAAAACTAAACATAACTCTTAGCTAGCAAACGTCCTGTTGTTATCAGCGTAAATATCAAACAATCTCTGCTAGATATAAATGTGTTTGTCACTCATCTGGTCACCCATGATCATCCGGTAAAGCCTAATCATCATCTGCCTAGACGTTTCCCAACTATGTTGGGGTCGGCTTCCAGTCTAACCGCCTGCAGCTGAATACCAGTATTTTACACGGAGCGACTGCCTATCTGACCTCCACAACCCAGTTACTGGGTAATAACTAATATGATACCGTTTGGTAAGACTGGTTGTCAGACTTTCGGGCTTCTAACGACCCGCAAGGACTTTCAAGGATCTACGAATGACCGCCGGGAGGCATGGAAGTGTCTCGGTATGTATAGATGGTCACCCATCCACGGACCACCCGCGGCAAGCGTAGCTTAACCCGATTATTAATTTATGTAAACGATATTGACGTCAAAATCGCAACACCCGACGGTGTCCAAGACAGTATAAAAAATTTTGGTAAAATTTCTCTTTCGGCCCAACTTACAGGTTTTTAATAATAACTAATTTACGTCCAGCACCAACAATTATCAGCAGAAATAATTCTCGTTCCACTTGTGTTACTTTCTTCGCATCGTAACGGTGCTTGAGCTTTGTCTCAAGATTCAAGGCTGAGGTGGCCCTTACCACGATATGACAGAAAGTGCAGAAGATTTAAAAATCAAATCTGAACAGAGGATAAAGGAACAGTATTGAACCATTCCCGATCAGCCTTCTCTTTCACTTTCCATGATAACATTTTATATCATTTTATTTAGATACATGAAAAATCACTATTTAGAATTTTGTTTTCTATTATTAACCGACTTCAAGAAAAGGAGGGGTGATGAGCAGTTGACATTAGGCTATTGTATCTTAGATAAATTAGAAACTGACCCACTAAAAAGTGGAAAATAATATAATAAAAGTACCTAATATATCCTATACTATTAAATGAGCAATATTTGGTGTACGAGTATTTATATATAGATATATATTAGTAATCACGTTCTCAAAAAATGCTCTAACGATTTCGATGAAAGGTGCAATGTAGGGGGCGAAAAATCGATCTAGTTAGGATCTAGGTAGATGGTTCCTGGGAAAATTTGTTTTCTCTATTTTCATCAGGGCAGAGCTCGGTCACCTAGGTACTGCCTGTTATAGGTATACACAGCATTCACCACAAAACAACATCGCAATTAACTTAAAAAAAAAAACTCTTATGAAATCATATATTATAAAAAACTTTTTTACAAAAAAAAAAAAACAACTGACTTCCAAAAAAAACCCCACAACTTGAAAAATAACTAATTTCGGAATTCGGTGGGTGGCAAAAACTCAAATACAGATCCAATAGGCACTAGCATCCGAAATTAAAGTTATTTTTCAATTTTTTGTGTTTTTTTTGGTAGTCGGTTGTTTCTTTTTTTTTTGCTTTGTAAAAAAGTTTTTTATAATATATGATTTCATAAGAGTTTTTTTTTTTAAGTTAATTGCGATGTTGTTTTGTGGTGAATACCTATAACAGGCAGTATCTAGGTGACCGAGCTCTGCCCTGATGAAAATAGAGAAAACAAATTTTCCCAGGAACCATCTACCTAGATCCTAACTAGATCGATTTTTCGCCCCCCTACATTGCACCTTTCATGGAAATCGTTAGAGCATTTTTTGAGAACGTGATTACTAATATATATCTATATATAAATACTCGTACACCAAATATTGCTCATTTAATAGTATAGGATATATTAGGTACTTTTATTATATTTTGACACATTCATTTTTGTGTATGTACTGCAGTGTGCCAAATAAATAAATATTGTGGAATCTACTGTTGATTAGGCCTTTTATGTTGAGCATCAAGTCTACTCCAGCCCTAACGCTGAATCTTCAACATTCTACGTCAAGTCTACTGCTAGATCTCTGCCAAGCCTTTTCCCTTCGTGCTGTGTATATGCTGAATACACGTATTTTAAATGGAGAGACTGCCTATCTGACCTCCATAATCCAGTTACTGGGTAATACGATACCCCTTGGTAAGACTGGTTGTCCGACTTTTAGGTTTCTGACGACCCGTAAAGACTGTTAAAGATCCACGAATGACAGTCGGGACGAAGGGTTTCCGAGGCACGGAGGGTTCTCTGTATGTAAAGATTGTCACCCATCTACGGACCAACCAGGGCAAGCGTAGTTTTACCTGATTGATCGACTCCCCTACTCCTAGATTTTCTAGATGTCCTAAAGACGACAGCTTCTTTATGCCATCTGTCCATTAGTTTGGTTTAGTTTGCTAGATATTTATGTGTTGCGTGAGTATGATTGCACATTGTTAGGAGTAGGCTTTCTGTATCTTCTAACATTGCTGACTGGCTGGTAACAAACTGTAACGGTTTGATCATTCGTTTGTAGATGAGTTTTTAATTCTTCATTCACTGTACTTTGCTTAAGCAGTGTTGACGTTAGTGATTCTGTTCAGATTTAATGTTTTTATGCAAGATTTCAAGGTTAGTAAGAAAGCAACAGACTTCGTTATCTATTCAAAATTAGTAGGTAGTCATTATTTCATACAGCATAAATTAAGAACCATGCTAATTTAAGTCATAAATATTCTAGAGGGTATAAATTTTTAATAGGTCAAGACAATGATATTATAAGTAAAAAGACGTAGATAGGTTATACACGCTCCGCAAGTGACACGTCAAAATGTGGCTAATTAGCCACATTTTCGTCGTCTTGTCTCTTTTTCGCTCCCGATAATTACGACATGCCATCCTACTTCCACGTGCCATCTAATAGTTCGACATTGAGTCGTTTTTGAACATCGAATGTTGGGTAGGTAACCTATCTACGACTTTTTACTTATAACATCATTGGGTCAAGATATCAAAATAATAAAAATATAACATTTATTAAGACAACATCCAAACAGACGTGCATTAGTGATCATTATCAACATATCATTGTCTGCGATACTCATCGTGCATTCTCTTTTACCTCGTCGCTACGTATAAAGCTGTCAAAGAATTGAGTCCATCTGATGACAGGTGGTAATTATAAAACACCCGTTGCTGTATAACATTCGACTTTTTTCAATGTCAATGTTGGTTTTACCGCTTCGTGACAGCTGTTCGCGTGCTAAGACATTCTTGTTTCGATCTGTTAAGTTTACTTCGTTCAAGATAAAGCAACTAGACTCAGCCTGTTTTAGAAATATGTATCTACTTCTTGGTCCGCGATCAAGATGTCTGTTAAATGTTTTATCATCAATACTCTCGTTTCACATAATGCATAGCACCTTTCACTACGTTTTATATTGTCGCACCCATAACATTGAAATTGATTCTGTTAACATTTTACGTCATTACCTACTTTGCAAAACTTTCGTGCGAATGACCGAAACGAAATCGTAATTTCACTTATTACTTATCACCTTACATTTTCACTTCAATTTAAATAAGTAACCTAACATTATCTCTCTAATTACGATATTTAGTTAGCCTCCCACACATCGACGTTTTGCCAGTAAGGCTCTCACGTTCTTATCGTGAAACCTGCACTTGACACTGTTTGCGGCAGTCGGACATTAATCTACTAAATTGAAAAGTACATCTTCAGCTTCGACTATTTCGTTGGTAATAATGTTTTCAAATTAGCCGTTTCATACTGCAGTTTTATCGAACGGCTCGCGTGAGGTCCGACAGAAATGTTGTCCAGTTCTGTCTCCGCCGGTGTCCCAAATACCAATTATGAGGTAAAATTTATAGCGTCGACTGCAGCTCGATTGTCATATATCACGAAGGTGCTGCGTCGGATTTTACTTTTGTAATTATCCGTCGCGTGTTCTGATTTTTTTGGAATTCCTATTTCTAGAGAACCTACACGATATTCTTTTTATAGACATATTTTTGTTGCAATATTGTGTCAAAAGACTTTGTGGAATAAATTCATTTTGTGGTGGATACTTAATTAAAAGCTTTGATATTTACTGAAGTTTCCATTAGTATATGCCAAGGTTACTATACTGTACTCCGCAATCCCCCATAGGTCGGGTAACAATCAAATTACTGCTAATAGTTTTAGTACTTTATGTTGCTGTTCTGGGATAGGCTACTGTCAAGGTCTAGCGGTTACCGACCTTATTACTCTCTCTTGTTTACTTGATTGGGAGGAAACAGAATTGTCATTTATTGTCGCTTCACTGCTTTACGGACAATTACGATTACTGGTCATAAGATCTTCAATCTCTTCAGTCTTGAGCTTTTTTAACCATATAGTAACGTTACCATTTAATACTGCCGCACTTGACAGTGAAATATTGTTTTAAAATAGCAGTTAGCAGCTTAATCATCACCTGTGACATTGTCATATCGTCGTCATCAGCAAGCTACAAAAGAATGATATTGTAGTCTCTGAATCTTTCTGGATCAGAAGCGTAACGATATACATAGTACATTTATCATCATTTTCTCATCTCTTGCTTATAAGTACACATTACCACTAGTACTCTTTGTCTTCACCTCAACACACTAACCACATTCATCATTTCCCTTTCCGACTGATTCCGCGAATCCCATCATTAAATGGTTTAATGTATGTAGAGTAAGTAACCCCATGGTACCACGGTGTCCCGCGGTGCGTGACGCCCATGTCCTGCGAATGTTCCCATGGGACGCAGGTGCCATTGTAATAAACTTCTTTTGAATTATTTATGGGATCATTGTTCGCCTTTTACGGTCAGATGATGTTGTAAATTACTTTTAGGAGGTTTCTCGAAGGCTTTTTATGTATTTTCCTTTATTTTCTTGTAAAGTAGTTAGTTACAAGGATCAATGTAGCTTGGGTGAGACTAAAAGCTTTGGCTTTGTTTTATGAAAAAAATAACAAGATAGAAGGCGCCGGAAGGATATTGGTTCCCACGGAAATTGTGTTTGTGTGCGCTTTCTGGTTGGTATGCCAACTGAGATTGGGGACGGAGACAAAGGAAAAAGTAACACAATTTCTAAACGATCAATATCAGGTAAATATTTCCAACCTCTGCTTGTTTATGGAATTTTCTGGTGTTCATTCACTTCTACAATCCTTAGATTATCTATAATCTTTTCCACGGTTTCGTATAATCTAACCGTTACTAATGGTTTCTCGTTTTCTATAATTGGTACTTAGTTGGAAACTAACGCTACTAAACATTGGAAATCAGCAAGACATTTAATTACATTCATTACTTTCAGCATCTTTACGATTCTCGTGTATACGCAAAGTTCGTGTTACCGTATCTACAGTTCTGTTTAGCTCAACAAATTAGCGAAATTACTCTCTTCGCAGATAAACTTTACGCTTTAAACCTACCAAGTTGGTTACAGCATCTATATTTACAATCATACAGTTATAGTGAGCTCTATGCTTTTCGATCTAGGGTAGGGTTTTCAGTGGTGTTAAGTTTGTTGTTCGCAAATGTAATTTTGTTTTGTTGTGTACACGTTTCACGGATTACCATCTGTTTACTTTCATGCTCTTGCAATTGTTAGTGCAGGTCATGTCATAGCATTGCGCGGTATCCAGCAACTGCTCAGGGCTTTTTAGGGTCATCAGCTAGCGTTCTTACTAATTAATACCTTGTATAATTAATTATGAATAGCTCTGTGTTTCTGAACATATTATTGTGATATACTCGGCAATCTTTACAGCATTATTTTCTTCCTAAATTATATTAAATTGATAATGTATTCGAGAAACAAAGGGAAAAAATGTTTCTAAGTTCTTTATTCTTGTGAAATTTCTTGCGAAGTTAAAATAAAAAATATTGTTTTTTCTGTTTTCAGCTTTTACACATATTAATTGTTATTCTTTGTAGTTGTTGGGTAATTTCAAATCCAGGATTATGAAATAATTGTAATAAACCTACAGTAAACTTTATTTTTGGTTATAATTAAGTATTATAAACATTTATTAAGGTTTTTTTTCCTGACCTCTTCTTGCTTTTGTATAGTCACGGATATATAATAATCAGCCTATAATGTTCCCACTGCTGGGACATAGATCTCTTCTCTGTTAGAGGGAGTGGGCCATAATCCACCTCTACCACGCGGGCCCAGTGCGGGTTGGTAGATGTCACATGTCTTTGAATTTTCGGTTCTAGGACATGCCGGCTTCCTCACGAGGTTTTCCTTTACCGTTTTGAGAGCAGTTGTGATGAAAGTAAAGTGCCTGTCCGGCTTCGAACTCACGACTCGTAAGTTGGGGCCGATACTGAGCGACCTCTGCTGTGAGGGATATAAATAGTTAGTTGTTTATCAAATTGACACACTACGTCACTTTTCTGTGTAAAAATACCCTTTTTATACAACTGTCAAATAAAGACAGTTGTGATTTGTAGACAGTTGGCTAAATAAATTTTCCTGACTTTACGTTAATACCTAGAAGTACAGCTAAATTATGATTTTCTATAAAAGTAATATCAAGTTATAATAAATAAATAAATTGAATTGTAATATGTATTTAAAACACTTTCATGACAACAATCCCAGTTATTAAAACGTCAACATCATTAGCTGTGTATGCAGTGTACTTTAACAACACAAAGTTATTCTAGGTTTTCACAGGTAAATTAGGTTTTCTAATTTCTTCACACTTAAGTGTTAGTGTAATTTCTCCATGTTTAAGCCTTTTCCCTTATTTCTTGCCCTCGTCTAATGTGGTTTTAGTTAATTATTTCGTTATGTGGGGCGTAGCTACAACACAGATTTTCTCTACGTGTATGTTACTCTACGGATGTCGTACAATTTTAAATATTACTATTGCTGTTTGTAGTAACACATAAATATACATAGCAACTAAAATGTTTAAGAGTGTGACTTTATGGATTGGGTTTCACGCTAACATATAGAATCAAATCACGTTAACGTATAGCATCAAATATTTTAACTGAACAGACAGTGTTGTGCACTGTGCTGCTGGGAGTTTGGTGCGCCACTTCTTCTTCCCAGTTAAAGCACTAGGAAGTGGTGAAGGGCGGCCGTTTTGGGAGACTGTCTTGTCTTATGTAATTTTGGCATTTGAAAGTGCTGATTCTCAACCTAGTTTGAATAAATGACTTTTGATTTTGAACAGAATTGTTACCTCTAGATCTAATCTTAATTTTAGACGTTAGAGTTCTATTCCTTAATTTATTACACAAAAAAATATTTGTGTTTTAATGAGCTATGGGTTATACGTGAAAACATATAATTAGTGATGGCAGCCACTGGATAACCAGCGAATTTGATTGTCTGTTTTAATAATTTAGACTCAACTAAACCTAAAGCCCTTTTTAAAAGTACACTTCATACATCATTGAAGAAAAGGCTAATTACTCGTAAGTTCGCCTCACATTCTTATTTTCACTGACACCCTTTCTATTTCAAGACATTCTCCGTATTCAACCATTGTCTGCTTTTATTTCCATCACCAATTTCATCTTCTCGATAACCAGTCATTTACACTGCAGTATGAAAGCAATGTTCACTGATAGTGCCGCAAATGGCTCGTGGCTCCGTGCCTCCGTCTAGAGAATTACCTGCCATTTTTAAGAGGATTGTGAAGCTGTAAATTTTCATACAAAAAGAGATAACGTTTTTCTCCCCGTAAACATAGTCTAATTTTCATAATTTTTGGAAAGGTTTTAGGTATAATGAAAAACTAGGTCCGTACGTTTTTATTATAAAGAAATATTGCATACGATATAAGTTATTAGCATCTAAATATCTATATTTTTGACATAGAAACATCCTCGAGCACTTTTATTTTTTTAAATTAAATAAAACTGAATTACTAAAAACGAAAAAGAAACAGACCTAGATTAAAGTGTACTGAATGTAATGAGACCAAAATTGTCTCATTTTGTAAAGGTTTAGGGGAGTAAAAACGTTATCGCCCGAAACAATATTTATGTAAATAATTGTATGAAATGTAGGTAATTGCCTCCAAAAATCGCGCCGCGTATCGGCACTTCACAATCCTCTTAACCATTCACGACCATTGTTACTAAGTACACTGCTTGGACTCTTTGGACTCATCTCGTCTTAAATTGTGACCTCCGTTGGACCGTTCCAGTTTAATGGGTGAAATTTTTGCCTTCGTATGATTGACTGTTACTTTCTTCTGTATTATGTTTTGCGTTCGGTTTTGTTCGAAGTAAGGCGATGACAATCCGTTTTGTAAAATAAGTACTCAATTTTCTCTTTCAAGTGAAAAGGAGATTAATTAATTTTTTCGGGTGTGTTTATTCCATTCACCCTATCTACTTCGTATAAAACATACACATACAAAAAAGCTTGTGAAGATACACAGAGACGATAGTCTTAATTTAGTTAGTTCGAATAAAACCACAGAACAGTTTTACGTTTTTTCACATAAATGTGTGCTTTTTCGACTTTTCGCTTGAATTTGTGTCTCCTATTTTGTTTTGCTCTAAAACAGCGAACGTTGGGATCTAATCCAGCGTACAGTAAATCCGATATTACAGTTCTCTCGTCGAGTTGCGTGTACAAAACAGTTTGTATTTCAACTAATGGTTGTCAAGCACGGAAGCGGCCGATCGTGGACCTTTAACCTCTCGCCAAATTATTAGTATAAATAATAAAATTACGACTTTCTAAACGGTTATTAAGAGTCACTTAGCGCAGTTTTGGACAATGTGATGTAAAGGTAGGTTAGTGGCGTCTCGTTGTTTGGTGTCGTGACGCGAACGCGCGCGTTTTTGCGCGTTCAATCTCACTTTCACGTCATGTCCTTATTAGTCAGATATTGTTCAAAATTTCGATTTCGTTCGGATGCCGCGGGCAGCCGGGTCCGATTATGTTCTAAAATCGGAACAGTTACAGTTTCTTTGTGCTCGTTGCGGTTGAATGCTTGTAACGCATTAAGGCTTGAAGCCTAGTCTTCTGACACGCAACTGTCGCGTTTTTTTTTTTTTTTTGTTATAGCTAGTGGAAGCCTGAGATTCTTTCCAGTGCATTAACCCTTTCTTTCTTACGTGGATGCAGATTAGTTTGTGTTGCTAGGTATTTTTCTTTTTAATTCAGAACAGGCTAATACCAAAACTATGTCAAGGCAAATAAAAAAAACCGGCCAAGTACGAGTTGGACTCGCGCATCGAGGGTTCCGTACAAACTTGCAGGTAAGGTATCTACGTATATAATGAAATAGTTGGCCCATCGAAGACGTTTCCGGTTTTCCGAGTAGGTAACCTATGTTTTAAGTTTCCCTTTTTAGGGTTCCGTACCTCAAAAGGCAAAAACGGAACCCTTATAGGATCCTGTCTGTCTGTCTGTCCGTCTGTCACAGTCAATTTGCTCCGAATTTAATGGACCGATTAAGTTGAAATTTGGTACACGTATCACGTATGTATTTCTGTGACCCAAACACGGACGTGTAAGGCAAATAAGAAAATTGCAATGTTAAAAAACATGTTCTGCAAATGCAAATGTCAAATTTTGGGTAAATATCGAAAAACTCTTAAAATTCAAATATCTCGAAAACTATTGAATTTCGGCCATACATATGGGGGGTTCAATTTGTTGCATTTTGGCCCCCTTATCAGCCCCTGACGGATATACGTCGAATTACCAGTAACCCTGTATAAGCGCCCGATTATCCGATCACTGGTCATATCTTTTGATCGCGTTGACTTTTGAAGTTTGAGTTTTTCACAGCTGAAAGAGACTATAGTCCCAAGTATTCGATATAAATTTCAATTGATACTCTACGCGTTCTTGAGAAAAAGGGTCTTGACAGACAGACGGACAACAAAGTTGGTCCTATAAGGGTTCCTTTTTTCTGTTGAGGTACGGAACCCTAAAAACATACAAATAAGCCGGAATGCAAATAAGGAAGACCATGCAGTTTCATTAATCGAGAGGTGTAAACTAACAAATGTCATCGTCACTAGAAACGAAGATGACAATGAATTCTATTATCTTGCTAAGTTATAAGGAAATCCTATCGTCAACGTAACAATCTTGACCCTGGCGACGTGCGATAATTGGCGAAGATTTTTATCTTTTCAGCATTGCATAATTATTTCGAAACATTGTAATAATTAATTTGATTGTACCTACTTACTGAAGATCCTTGCCAGAATGCCAACTGAAGCGAGTAGGCGATAAGTCCAGGATATTATTTTGAGCAGCAGAAGGTTGGATCCAACCATAACCTACAACCATTTTTGGCCTGGTGTGATAAAGCCAATATACACATTGCGAGCAACCTAATCGACTCAATTCCTAATCATACATTTCGACTCAAACAGCAATTACTTGAAAACATCTAAACCATTTTTAATTCTTATGGTACCTTGTTAAAGATAAAATGTGTGGCTTTTAAAAATAAAAGTTCATAATTAGGATAAGAACTTTTTGAAAAAAAAAAAAAAACGTCTGTATACACGGGTTGCATACAACCAGCGGTTTTTTTTTATTTCGATTTGGTTTCTCGCGAGTGTACATACAGGGTTACTGGTAACTTGACGTATTCCTTGCAGGACGTCATAGTAGGGTTAAAATGCAACAAATTAAGCCACCAAAAGTTCTACCGAAGTTCAGTAGGATTGAGTTACTTAGATTTTTAGTTTTTTTTTTTTAAATGAAAAATCCAATTTACAAATGCTTTACGACGCGACTGTACTGGAAATTAATTTATTATCGTAGCTGATGCCGTAGCAGAATTTTGTTAATATACCTAGATTCGACGCATCTCGTGTATAGAGCAGAACGTAGACCTTCTTGCTACTCTTGATACACGAGACTAGAAGATCTAAGGCTAAGTTCGCATTAAGCAAGTCAAACGCGTTTACCGCTGTCTATTGATCGAAGCAAAAGCGCATTTCCAGATTTTAAACCCACCGAAGGTGTGTAAATTCTCATATTAACTTTGCCAAGCTTCCCGCTCCATTTATGACGTCATAAAACTTAAAGAGACGGTCAAGTTGAAAGGCAAGTCGGCTTGCTCCTCTGTGTGGTGTAATCTCATGAACCATTACGTTTTAAGAGGCGATTTGCATCCCACGCATTTGTAAGAACACTGTATTTTGCGCAGCTATTTTTACTTTTCCCATCGAATGACAAAAATATAATCCCGTTTTGTATGTGTATATGTTACGGCTAAAACTCGAAGTGCGGCTACACCTAGTTCTAGCCGGCTAGAACTAGGTGTAGGTAACCGTTTGCATTCGGAACCTGGCAGTCGCCGGCCGTTACCACGGCACCGCTCGCTTCTCTTGCTCGGCTCGTGCATTGTGTGGTCATAGTTCTAATCTAACTTAACCTACCTTTCAGCCTACACCTAAGTTTAACCAACTGCTATAGTTGTAGTCGGTTACCTACACCTAGGTCTAGCCGGTTAAAACTATGTGTAGCCGCACTTCGAGTTTTAGCCGTAACTTATTACCTACTCGATCTTCAGCCACTCTCATCTAGCTACCACCAACTACTCTGCGAAGATCGTCGCTTTATCTAGCCTGACCTGACCAGTTGCTATACCTTTTTCTATTTCGTTTTTTTGTACGTTAAAATAGAAGGGTGTTCAGGCCCTAACCATTGTCGCCGCGTCGTCGGTCAGCCAGGAAGCGCCCGCGCACGATCACCCAGGGCGTTTGTTTTTCGTGATCCACTGTAGACCTTATTATTGCCTCACTAAATGAAATTACGTGCCGCTTAACCTTTATTGTATTGAATGTACTTTTCTAATCAGCTCGACTAGTGTTGCAAAAGTGTTAGTTATAGGAGGTGTAAGATGATGCTTTTTAATTTGCGAAATTGCAAAATACCTAAGCCTCTTGAGTAGGTAGGTAGAGAAGTTTAAAACACATGTCGCACCTTGAAAACAAAAGTGGCGTTATACAAAAATTAAAGTTTTTCTCTATGTCCATTTAAAGCTTTTTTGACGCAGCATTTTGGTCAATATCTTAGCAAATAACTGAGATAAAAGACTGCAATTTGACTTTCTTACTCTAAGTTTTATATATACTGAAAATATGCCAGTAAATTATGGAGTTATTTAGAAAATCATAGTTTTGATAATGCCACTTTTGTTATCAAGGTGCGATGTGTTTTGCAAATAAATTGCAGAGGAATTCAGGAGGACAAAGGACTGTTTCCTGCCACTGGTGTTTCATCTATGCAAACAAAATGTCGGCCAACTCACAAAGTAAAGTGTATGTGGCTAATGTTTCATTTTTAGAGTGTCTCCATCACTCCAACCAGGAACCCTTATTTTCAAAATCTGATACATAAAATGATCTCAAATCTGGCGTGCTCTGTATGGCAAACACGGAACCCTGATCAAACTTGGCTCTCGCACTTGGCTATCACTATCTATATCACTGAATTTAGAATGTGAATTACTTGTTTCACTAGCGGAACTCAGCGATATCGTGGAAATCGCAAGCGCATTTTCTTCAAGCATCATTTTAGCGGCTTTTCTAGAGATCGGTAGAAAGCATTTGCCTTGCGGCCTATTTCTATCCATATCTCTGTCACATTACAAATTAACTTTCGAAGCTTCTGCTTCGACATGTGATCAGTCAGACGTTGATAACCACTCATTGACGGACGCTGAGAAAATGTGGAAAAAGTTGTTGCACTGCCTAGTAGCTTAGTCTACTCATTTGTAAAAAAATAGTTTCGCTTGTAAGGGGGAAATCTATGAAGTTTCATAAAATTTAATCGTGAAAGCTGAGGTGAGAGTTTTAGCTGTAAGCTTTCGCTCTATATTTTGCCTTGATAAATTGTAACACACGATATCTAGATCCGGTACAAGATGAAATGTGGGGCATACAAATATTTCCTTCAATGTGGGGAATGAAATCGCTTCTGCTTTCAATGTTCGCTGTACATGCCCATACTTCATTTGCAACATTGACAACTATGTTCATGTTTTTCTCAAATATTTGCGTGTGACAGACAGATAAGCGGACACTGACATCTTTTGATAATATCTGCATGTCTTGTACTGCACTGATGAAATCACATGTCTGTTATATATTATTTATTTTAAGTATCTTTCATTTTGTTTGCCCTTATGAACTTGAGAAGAGAGGTGGTATGTATCATCAGTTGGATAACCTACAGTATATACTTGAGCGATAGAAAAACTTGATCACCGAATTTAGGAGGTAGGACGTCTGAATCTGAGCAATACAATACGTACGCAACCAAAGCCGGTCGAGTAAATATTTAGAGCAAATTAGCCATTTCTACGAGTATAACAAAGTAAAGACTTAATAAAATGATAAACCTATACGATAGGTATAGTGAAGATATTTTTACAACTAACATGATGCAACCTTAAATCGATAAAAAAAGTTATAAGAAATGAGATAAACTATTTTGCAAGAAAAAAAAATAAGTAATCGAAAGAATTACAGTCATTAAAATAGATTCAACAAGATTCTGAAGTGAAAGAATTTCTTCTATAAGTATGCTCAAGTATAAGCGCAGACACAGTAGTAAACACTGAACAGTTATTAAATGATAAGAATCAGACGATATCTCGATAACTGGATAAGTTTTACAGTTTTCAAGTAAACACTATCGTGAATGATGGAAATAAAGTTTACGACCGATTGTTCTAAGATAATAGCGTTATCTGATCGTTTCCACCATTTTGATGTTATAATCCAATTTGAAATTAGTAGTTGCGTTGCTAGTAGTTTTAAAGATATAATTTTATTGTTAATCCTAGCTTAACAGTACATTACTACTTTATTATCATTATTGCTGTCATCAACCTGTCATTCTGCTCCTAGTGTTCCGAGCCTATTGTCTAGAGCACTTGTATGGACATATTCATTGTGCACTTGCAAATGAGCACGTGATTCGTCACCCGTGATAGGTATATTACTAGTTTTGGGTTCCATAAAGAGTGACGCGGCTGTGGGATGATTATGCGTCACCAGGAAACGGGGGTTTCTTTTATCTCCTAATTTGAAACCAGTTGAAAGAGCTGAAACTACTTTATTTAGATGGAGTTTAGGCGCATGAAAAACTAACATGAGTTACGTAACTTGGGTAACGGCTAATTATCCCATTACGTGACTCAATATTGTTTCACAAAAGCAAGTATTATTTTACCTTCAAGGTCACCTGACTCGTCAATACTACTTACAAAAGGAAGCCTATAAAGCTTGACGACAAAAATGCCGTAATGATTAAATTAGCGTTAGCCAATGTTACCCCACGTAACAAAGGTTAGTTCATATTTCACATAACAACAGTTTCCGGCACGCATAGTAGCCACACAATACGTTTTATTATTTAAATCGCCTTTTATTAAAACAAAAGCCCTGTTTCTTAAACGTCTTTCTGATTCAACAGTTCAATGACTTTTTGGAGTCTGATTTTGTTGAAAATACTTCGGAATTATTAAATTGAAAATGTCGTTTGGCCTAAAACTTTTTTCATCATTCCATCCATTTACGTAAAGCTTTGATGCGGTTGTTGTTGTAAACGACGAACCTTTTATTTAGGCTCTCGGCCATATTGACTGGGTTTGCGTCATTGGAGTCCTTGCTGCCTCCATTAACATGTTGACAGTCGGTATCACCAAAGTGTCACAGATAATCAAATGCTAAACTGTGGCAAAAATCAATAAATCCCATTAATGCAGGGTCGTACCGACGGCCTTGAGCCACGGCACTATCAGCCAAACAAACTGCTCCACTATACTTATCTTATCGTCATCAACCGCGCATTCAGGTCAAGTGATGAAACGCCCTGCTTCGTTTGTGTGTCTCCTATGCCGATTAATTTCAAATTTACACACTTTCAATGCTCTTTTAGGGATTATGTCTGTGTCATTGTTGGCCCAAATAGTTTCGAAGAGAAATCTCTGTAGGAATGCTTGAGGCAGGTTAATTAAACTCGTGAATATTCATGTTCTTACTTTTAAGGGGTGAACGTAAAAGCTTTACTATCTGGACAGAATCTTAATAATTAAGTCTTGTAAACATTTTCGGTTTGCGCAGTTTCATAATAATGGAAAAGGTTGCAGTTCGGCAGCTTCTGTAAAGAACACAATTTCTTGAGTGAACCAGAGCTTAGTGGAAAGACCTACATAAACATAGAAACGAGAAGCAGTCTGTACATACCATATTGATATTATCAAAGAATATTCATCGTCACTGAATTTTCCAGACGGTACGGTGCCTAAATCTTTCTCGTTATCGGCACTATTATGCAATGACATAACTGTGGTAGAGTAATCACGAGCACTTCTTGTGTATTGTTCGATTTCACGTGACTATAATATTTCCTCAAAACAATGCTGTGTTTGAACTCGCGACTTTGTTTTGGTAAACTCGCCTAAGCTTTAGCGTTGCCTTCGTCTAGCCGAAACGAGACAAATGGTCTTGTTCAATTAAGTTTGGACTGCTAAAATGTTGTACAAAACATTTTGAATGTGGGTTTGTTCATTGAAATGTTCGTAATTTTGCGATTGAATTGACATTTGCGCTTAGGTCTTGAAGGTTTCTAATCCCCTGTGATGGTTGCTGTCATTGAATAATGGTATAATCTAATTAATTTTAATCTTAAATTCAATATTGGATTGTTTGTATCAATTAAATGTCAGGCAACATGGCAAATATTCTGTGATATTTATTTAATTTTTATGCGTGACATTTACTTTATTGGACGTGATAACTTTCAATTTCTCTCTTACGTCTTCTGATGGAACATAATTACTTCGGCATTAGATCTTCTTTATCTTTACTCAGATTAATATAGCTAATAACAAGACTAATTTTATAAAATCTTGTTTGCCGTTTGCCATTAACATGAGAAAGAAATTGCTTGAATTAATTTACGGAAGCAATTTCAAAATGAAATAACATTCACCTATGAAAATATTATGGAACTTTTTACTTTAACTTGTAAATAAAAAGTAATTATTAATTAGATTCCGTATTAGGTCGTCAGTGTTAAGCTTTCTCATTTCATATTAATTTATATATAGTTCTAACGACTTTTAAATATTCACAGGAAATATTGTATTACTCGTTTTTGTTTTGTTATTTACTGTGGCTAGTGTTCGTAAGTCTTCGACAATTTACAGATATTATGGAATTTATTCATTCACATCTTCAGTTCATTTAAAATAATAACAGACATGAATTGTCTGTTATTATTTTATATGTAGTTAAGGTGACACCAAGATATTGCAGCACTACAGCCAAATGCAAACATTAGTATGACTCTGAGAAATGATAACGTATCTCATAAACAAATGAAATGCATAAGACAACTGTTTGATTTAGAGCACCCCAAGATAATGAAGAACACGCCAACGGAGTATGATCATTTTGTGTACAATATGCAAAAAATTATGCCAATGATGTCACAAAAATATTTAGTGTTTGAATAACATAGTTCGAAGTGCTGTACTCACGGCAACTCATTGTTTACCGTTCTCAATTTTAAGTGTGTACTTTAGGAAGTGACATAGAAACGGGTGTGAATAAAATTTTATAGATTCACAAGATCAACCGGAAATGTTGCTTGTAAGAATAGACTAGTTACAAACAAGAGAAAGGACTCCAGGTAGCGTACTTTTAGTTAAGTTTCTAATGGAAAATGGATATATAATAATGAAAATCGGCATACATAATGATGACATTTATGCTTTCTACCTCCAGGGAAGTAAAACTTTAAGCCGAGGAAATTATATCGAGAATATGTTTGGGACTACGTTGATTGGTGTTAATGTTTAAACGGGGGAAAAGTGTTGACAAACTGCTAAACCTTGAACCACGAACCCCGGCGTAACTTGTTCCCTGCGCCTAGTAAGTGAACTAATATATATACTAGCGTAATATATATATATTTTAACAGTGTTTTAGAGCCATTCAAGAATGCAGATACAAAAAAACAATCCAAGTTTTAGGTAAAAAAAGTGAGATGTGTCAAGTCATCCTAATTACTTGTCCATCAATGGATGTTTAGCTTGCTAATCAATTCAAAAAAAAATACATGATAAAATACCTAACAGGAACTGTGAACAACAACAAAGATACACATAGTTTTTGCGAGTAATTACAATTTAGTGAAGGATTAATATAAGGCAAGGTGTTCTAGAATTTGGACGTCAGTGGGCGAATATTGAAGCTTGGTAAATAAAAATTTGATTGTGAAACTAAGCACCTACTTTGTTAGACAAAGCAATGCCGTAAGCATTCGATAATATGTGGGCTGAAAGCCAACGATAACACACTCATTCTCTGAAATGACTGGTTCATGATAAAAGTTGATATGTGATATATGGGCGTAGCAGATTTGGCAAATGATGTCATTATCATGTCAGCACTGATCGAAGCCAAAGTTGGAAAGATCAGGGCCAGTATAAAAAAAATCACTATTTAACGTTCAAATTGTTGTTTTATCACAATTTGCTTCGATTGAAACACTCAATGCAAGAACTAGGCGTTCGTCAATTCAATAATTTGTTCAAGGAAGTACAATGTCTTTATAATTATGATGAGAGTAGGCGAGTGTCATTACACTTCCTAATAACATTTACATAATATTGTCAACGAAGGTCATTGTCTTGCTTGTTATCTACCTACACTATACATAATTATTCCAACCCTCCTCAAGGTTATGAGTGTTTACTAATAAAGAATTAGTTAAGTTTACTCACTTCCTCTTTTTGTCCTCTCATGATTTGCTTTCTCTTCTCTGTCTCTTATGATTTTTGAGATTATAGAATTATTCTGGAACAGTATTTAGACTAAGCATTATTATTTATGTTGTCTATCCGCTAGATGCTCTCTTAAGACGCCTGTGGAGCATGCGCAGTTCATACAAACGAAATGCCAAAATAATTTATAAATCAAACATATTCTAAAGGTAGTGTGTATTTATTCCGATAGGATTTTAAATCAGAATATCTAGGTTTCCAAATGTAAATTAATAAGAACATTGATTTAAACATGAAATATGAGAAAAATAAGTTTTCTATAGAAATTTTAAATTCCTCATATCTCGTCTTCAAATCAGTGTCATTTCAAAATACATGTTTGGGAACCTAGATATTCTCTAATCCAATCGGAATAAATACACACTACCTACCTTAAGAATATGTTTGATTTACAAATTATTTTGGTATTGCGTTTGTATGAACTACGCATGCTTCGGGGCCTCCTTAATAGCAGCATTGCAGTCTACTGCTGCAGATAAGGACAGTTTTCTCGAACTACCTTTATTAGAATCTCAAACATCTACCCTCTCAAGCTTTACTTCCTGGTTTACTTCCAATGTTTGTATATATCCCATTCTCACTTTAACTATCTCATTCCTTAAAAATGTCAATAGAAATCCGATATTGTATACCTCTCAACAACCACCACCGATGAAAAAAACGTTAATTCAAAGTTAAACGTCCACAAACTCATTACATCTTACGTGTAGATATTCCCGTCTGTCGGTTTGTTGGTCCTCGAGCGTTCCGTACGTGATAGCTAGGCATCTTACGTGACACCATCTGGCTTTTTGCCTGCCGCCGTGTGCTTAACACTGGTTTTCAGATAAAATGAGAATTTAATACACGTAGATTTTTTCTGGGTGCTTTTTGTTAAACGTTCTCGTTTCGGTTGGTTAGTGTTGACGTAAATGATGTTCATTGGGTAGTGATGTCAGTTTAGTATTATTTTTATCTCTAAAATGGGTAGTATCATAAATTGTCTTTGTTTGCATCTCTGTATTAGCACTTTCGATGCGTATTACCAGGCGCTGCATATCAAATTAATTTATAGTTTTTGAATTAGTAGTAACCTGATCAACTTGAACAACCTGAATATATTGAACCCGTTTGAATTCAACATCTGGGCGTGTCCAACACCTTGTTTCAATTTTCAAGACTTATGTAAATTATTATGCTTCAACTTGTTACAAATTTAGACACATTATAACGAGGCGTTGAACTACTCCTACAATTCGATGAAACGGTAATATAAACGCGAATATTTTTTGCATAATCAAGGGAATCAGATCGTGGAACGAGGCCCATTCGGCGGAACCTCTTTAATCTTGTCAGTCTCCACCACATATGTATTTGTCGTTACCATTTCAAGTGTACAGTTCGCAAATTGTCGATTCAGAGAAATGCGGCTATATTTAGTTCAAGTTTAAAGTTGTCCAACTGCATCAGCAAGTTGGTTATATAAAAAGTGTAATGTGTTATAAATGTTATGCCAGGATGGGTTTGTCACGAGCTCGCGGGGGTGAATGCACTGCGCAAATATGTTCGCTCCGTTAAAATAAATCTTTGTACGTTTCATTATTTTTCACCACTACGAGTATATACCCCGTTGGAGCTACGGTTATTGTAGAAAACAATTATTTTTTCTATTAGTGAACCACCCAGGCGACACTAGCTGAATATAGACAACAATCGAAACGGATAAAGTTGTGATTTGCTTTAAAATTAGATCGTAGTTTTCAAGATGCTAGCATACAAATGGTCCGATGGAAAGATGGTTGATTACGTTATTGCAAATCTTTCTTTAACATAATATCAATACAGCATCACTTTGAAGTGTGAAAGGAGAATGTGATAGAATAATAATAAACGCACAAGTTATCTGTAGTACTGCGGCGTCTTTATATTCATCAAAGTTAATCCAAAGATAACGGTCGATCTTAATGAACTCTGAAGTTATTATTATATTTAGATGATGTGATAGGTGAGGTGAATTGTAAATAACTGTGTGCGTATCCGCATGCGTGAACATGTGAAATAAGTTAATGATGAAAATAAGTACTATACTGCTGATATATATTGGCACATTTTGTAGATTTTGTGAAAATGTTAAAGAAGATGATGACAAATCACCAAATATCTGACTAGACAGCATTTCGTATCGGTCTTTCTCTGAGCTGGCGGTATAAGAAAGTAAGTATTACAAACTGAATTTGCTACTGCAAATACAAATGTAACATTCGGAAAATCCAGTGCCCTTCCAGAGATGGCTCACAGGCTTTAACTAAGCTTACACAGACTATTAATTTTGCCAATTAATCAGCCAATTCTTCCAGATTGAATCTGGAATTAGGGTATTTGTTGGCACTGCAAAGGGTACTTCCGTAACTAACGGTCTGAAGATTGTCATCAACCTTCAAGTTGTATTAAAGTATTTCAAGTTGCTACCGTTCGGAATTCTGCCCGTCATTGTAAGGGAAACGGCTCTATACAGACTTCGGAGCTTTCTGCGAACCAGTTCTCATAACCCAGATGTATTAGCGGTAAAGTATCGATGTATTTTAAAGTTTATTAAGTAATGCGGTACCGTTTTATTCTCAAGGAATCCCCCATCCCGTCGTGGGTATTGTAAAATGTGATTAGATGTTTTGTCAATGAGATCGCCTGTCTCTTGCGACACTGCGATGTGGTTGCCAAGAGTTATGGTAATGGCGAAATAAACGATAATACACTCTTTTGCAAAAAAAAAAACGGGCACCTAAGGAAATTTACGTTCTAAGTTCGATTTGAGTTAATTAACTGAAATTTAATTGTTTGACGTAGTCTGCATACTTATAATCGTGTAAATTAATACGCGTGAAGTGAATTCTGGCAATTTAAAAAAAATCGATGAATTCTTTAATACCGATCGACCGAAGAAGATTTTTGTACTTTTTTTAATTAAATAAAGTTACAAATGTAAAAACCTAATAACGAGTGTGGCCTCGTCTTGCCAAAATCACAGCTTGAATCCTTCTGGGCATGCTTTCCACGATGTTTTTAATAACGTTTTGAGGAATACGTTCCCACTCTTCTGCGATGACTCTTTTTAGCTCCCTGATGTTTTGTGAAGCAGGTTGCACTGATCGTCTTTTTAGAACATCCCAGATATGCTCAATTGGATTGAGGTCAGGACTTCGAGCTGGCCAATCTAAGCGACGAATCCCAACTTCGTGCATGTACGCTTCTATGTCGCCAGAACGGTGCGGGCGAGCATTGTCGTCCATAAAAATGGAATCTTCCCCAAGTGCAGTCAATGCGGGTTGTGCATAAGGAATTAGGACTTCCATTATGTACCGGTGCGCATTTAATGTTCCATTTTCTATGAAAACTAACTCCGTACGCTCCGTCGAATTAATTGCTGCCCAAAACATAACGGAGCCTCCGCCATAAGGAGTGATTTCTTCGAAACACACGTTCGCATAGCGTTCCCGTGGTTTTCGCAGCACTCGCCGGCGTTGGTTCTCTCCATACAAAGAGATTCTAATTTCATCAGAAAACAATACTTTATTCCAGTCCTCCAGAGTTCATGAACCACAGTTTCGAGCTAACTGAAGTCGAGCAACACGGTGCTGACGGAGTAATTTAAGGCCCCGAGCCGGGTATTGGCAGCCAAAAGCCTCCTCCTGACCGTCCACAAGCTAACTTCTACTCCTCTTACTTCTTCAAGGGTCTTCTTCAGGTCCACACTTGACGCCTTACGATTCCGCAACGCCTGACTCTCCAAAAAGCGGTCATCTCTTGGTTCTATGCATCGTTTTCTTCCCAAACCGGCTCTTCTTTTGACCGAACCGGTTTCATGATACCATTGCCAAGTTCTCTGGACAGTTGAACAACTCATATTTAGCCGCTGAGACACGTAAGTTTGCGAACAACCTTCTTCAAGTAGGACTATAATTTAAGCGTCCCTAATCGCTTTATCACTCATATCAAAAAGTAGTATTTAATGTAAAAAGAAAGATAAATTGTTTAATATGCAGAAAATATTCATAAAGTTTTAAAATTTTAGTAATCAGTAAAAAAAAACGATTCAGCAATTCGCGCCATTAGTAAAGCAATTTTACAATAATCCACAAAAATCATTATTTTTCTTTTGTTAATTTCAAAATTTTAATTTGGAACGTAAGGAATCAGCCCAGGAAGCTTCAAAAAACATGCCAATACATCGTCAAATTAATAAAACCTCTTTCTTGTTCTTCTTCATTGAAGTAGAGAAAAAAAATCTAAAGCGCCCGTTTTTTTTGCAAAAGAGTTTATTTTATATTAATGTTTTCTATTCATTAGATGGTCATTCCGCTGGATGTTTACTGGTTTATATGATGAATGTTATAGTACTGGGTACCTATAGTCTGTTCCAAAATTATTTAATTAAAGTGTAAACAAACCCATTTCAGGTTAATTTCAAGTAACTCATTAATTTGTATTTAGAATATTTCAACTTTTTATCTCACTACCTTTTCCAACAATTATTGTTTGAATAACATGCAAAATCATTGCCGAAAATCGAGGTTGTAAAACATCATTAAGGTGATTTAAAATAAAAAAATCAGGTTCATGTAATATAATAATCAAATCAAAGCACTCAATTTGTAAATGGCATTAGAAATTGGCATTCACAGGTACGTTTTCTGATCCATTTGTTTACATTTTCATTAGATACTTTTGTAACGTACACCATAATGTCTTGAATAATTTTCGCCCGTTTATTTTAATTTAACTAAACGTTCGATGCGTGACTTGAGTTTTGTGTTCCTGCCATGTTATCTTAAGACATCATGAAATTAATTGGAACGCTGTACTTCTAACTGATTTCTGACCTTCACATTCCTACCTACTTTATAGATTCTTTGGACAATATTGCGAATTCTAATCATTCTTCTAGAACGTTAAAGCTTAATTAGTGGTTTCACGATATTTTCGATTAGTGCTTCAAATTCTTTGGATCGTAACACAATGGAGGAAGACTGAAAAAGCTTCACGCTTGATACAACATAAAAGCTGAGTGAATGTGATGAGTTTTCATTCAGTAGGTATTTGTTCTAGTTACAACATCCACGGTGGTTAAAGCTTAATCTTCCAAAGAATTAAATTTCGTATCTCTATAGTCGTCAATCAGTCTGCAATATGCGCCAAAAACTTACTCCCGAACGGAGTCTTATGATTCACCACAATAAAGACCAATAATTTTTATACCATTTTGTATACAATAATACAATAATTTTGTATACAATACAAATAATTCGCGCATTCACCTGCACACAAAGCTAGCTTGACGTGCTTCTCGTTAGCAATGGCTCGTAAAATGGAACGTACCGCAACTGCTCTTAGATACGCCAATAGAAGTGAAGTGCGGTGATAACGAGACTGTGTTTGTTTGTCCCAGGCGCTCACTTCAGAATTACTGAGCCGTTTTGTAAGTAACGCTGAAGTCTTTTTTATTCTCATTGGATGCTTCTTAGCAAGTAACTTATGCCTGGCAGCCTTTATGTTTTTTTTGCAATCTTGCTGGCTTGCTTATTAGATAAGTATATAGATAGATAAAACCACCTACTATCCTATACTGGTGACAGGGTACCGTCTGTCATCAAGTGTCTAGCTTTCAGTCACCCAACATTGAGAGGACTGGTTGAGGTCGCATTATGTCACCTCTCTCGCTCACAAGTGACCAAATTAAAAAACAGTTAAATGAAAAGCGCTTATTTGAAAATGGAATCAGTGAACTAGTAAATATTATTAATTTAATAGGTAATTATTAAAAACACATTTTTATTGTGGCATTTATTTAAATCATCTCAAAAACAGATCATAATACTTTTGAGCTGAATTTATTAGATAAGACAATATAAATGTGTTTTAATAATTACCTATTAAATTAATATTACTTACTAGTTCACTGATTCCATTTTCAAAAAAGCGCTTTTCTTTTAAGTTAAAAATATGATCTCGTGTGAGCGAGAGAGGTGACAAAATGCAACAGCCCTCTTTCTTAATCCGCTAGGTAGTGTCTTATTGGCATGCTTTTTCTTAACTACTTATGCACAATTGGGTTCATTCTTTATTTGATTGTAGCCTAAACTTTACATAAGGCTATTTTAAAAATCCAGTTAGATCGAAACCCGCAGTTACGAGCGAGCGTAAAAATTCAGTTAGGTAGATGGGCGGACAGGAAGTGACGTGAAAATTGGCTGAAACCGGGTCGAGCTGGGTCGTTTCGCTAGTGCTGCATGCATTGATTGTGTTATGTGTGCACCGTGAATTTGTCGCTAGGTCGCTGAGGTCGACGACCGGCTGACATACGGTGATTCAGCGAGTTGATTTTTGATTTTAGTTGAGGGATTTAGTGGGGATTCTCTTGTGAATTTAGACTGCCTGAAGTTTGTAATATGAAACTTTTGAAAGTATGAGTAGTTACTGATTTCCGTGACTTTTCAGTGTGAATGCATAGCAGATAATTGAAGCAATTTTTTAATTTTAACGGACAGCTTAAAGACCAACAGCGGCATTAGATCCTAAGGAGTGAAAGGCGGGCGTTTTGGGGGACTGTCTTATGTAATTTTGACGTTCAAAAAGTGCTGATTCTCAGCCTAGTTTGAATAAATGACTTTTGATTTTGAGTTAATAAGAGAAATAAAAATTAATTAATTAATTTACTGTTCAATAATTAACCAAATAAAGGTTCCAACCTATAACTATATACTTTCTTTATCTACTTAAGAGCTAATCTTCTTTAAAAATAAAAATCTATTGCCGAATGTATGTAAGCGCATCACTTCAGAACGGTTGCACCTATTTCGATAATTCTTTTTTGTTGTGTTTGTAATTGTCAGGACAAGGTTTGTATGAAAGAAAATGTTTGAAAAATTGTACGGAAATGTGAAAAGTTTTGGTTAAATAATCTCCATATAAAAAGTGAGTGAGTGAATTAGGGCCGCCATACACGGACTATTCGAGCATTTAGCCATTGATCAACATACACGGACCGCTCTTGCGGTCGTAGGCAACAGCTTGAAGCTGCCATTGATAACTGCTGGAGCAGTTGATACCAACTGCTCGTCATTCAAATCAATAGCAGCATGGATAATTCCAAATAAGTTCATGCGATTTAAATGCACTGATTAGCGCGTCACAATCTACGTCATCCATTTTGCTTAATAAACAACGCAAGAAGCGTGCGGGTGAGAAGCGTGCGCGATGTGGAATGAAGAGCGCGGGCGAAGGTAACTGCGCGAGAGCAGTCGACAGCTCGAGCAGTCAGTGTACGCCTGGCGACCGCTTGACCGTACGACCGCCCGAAGCAGTTGCAACTGCTCGAGCGGTTTCGTGTATGCATGTACGTAGAAGACTGTAGTTCACTATGCAGTCGCAGCTTCCAAAGTTTAATTTTTTATTGAATGCATGTAATTTTACAACTTCTAAATTCGTTAAAAAAAAACTAAAAGCCATTTTGAACTTAGCTTTATTTTAAAAAGGAGAGATGGAAAGAAATGGGGAAGGCCTTAGCCCAGCAGTGGAACAGAATAGGCTAGTTAGAGGCACCTCGTTAGATCACCCAAGATCTAAGCACAGGTGAACTCTCTTCGAAACTATGGCAGTTAATGGAGTGTGACCATCTTGTCATGGTATGTGGGGATGTAATACAACTTATTATAGTTTTTAGGGCATAACGTTGAGCGAACTAAGTGATCCTAAGTTAAAGTTGACGAGTCATGTTTGCGATTGGGTTACACTTCAGTGCAAAAAAAAAAATGGGACACTTATTGCAAGGGAAGATTTAGGTGGTACTTAAAAGTCTTTGTAACGTTTCGTGGTCTTATAGAAATGGCAAGTAAAATACATGCAGTCTCGCTTGAAAATGCGCGAATAATAAATTACTATAACGCTTTCCGATAAGAATAAATTGAATACTATGAACATATAATCATGAAACACGTAATGCCTTTTCCGATACCTGTTAAAAAAGACGTAGGAAAGAACATTTTAGGGTCGTTGTTAAATATTTCAAGGCAATCTCAATGAAATTTCATACAGTTTCTTCAGTAGCAACCACATCATACAGAGTTTTTGTTTAATGTTTAGTAACGCAAATTAAAGCTATTATTTCATTGTTACAGATGACAGCAGCAGAGAGGAGGTTTCTTCAGAGCAACAGGTATGATTACTAGTTATTATACTTTTAATTGGAGCTTACTTTGCGGTGTTATCTGAGTGGTCTGTTCACAGTGTTCACACAGTGTCGCGAGATGGCTAATTGTTCTGTGCTAGATGTGTCAGGCTGTTGTCAAGATGATATTGACATGAAAAAGCCTTTGCGCTCGGTGTGCTGAAGTTCAATCTTTCTGACCAACAAAAACATGTAAGATTTCAACCGCTAATAACTACGAGACTTTTAATGTTAGAGTAATGGTTGAGCATTCAAAAGATAGATCATAATTATAACAATTCTAAATCCAGATATAATTTGCGTATAACGTCACACTGCGAGTGGACGCGCATGCACGCGACCCTCTACTTTTGACTATGTGTCGAAATATCAATTCGTATAGCGCAAACGTGTTTAGCTAGATCAGTTAATCTGGTGTCTTTATAAAGAGTTGACAAAGCACTACCAGGAACTAAACAGAAATATTGGCTAAAATAGGGTTAAAAATTAACTTGAATGTCATATCGACCGTAAATCTGCTCTGAAATGAAAAAAAAACCCAACCGAAGAAAGCTTGATTCTAAATGAATGCAAAAAGTCTAATGCCGAGCAAATACCTACAATAGCCACGGCAGTGTCACAAAAACCGTATGAAAATCTGTTGCAAATAGCAAAAAGTTTGGGATGTCACACGTTGTTTGTACTGCAAAAAACGTACAGAGCTTTACACGTTTATCGAATACTCAACGGACTTGTCAAGCAAACCGAATGAACTTTTAACGTATTCGGTTCGCAGTAGCGCATATATCGACCGTCGCTATTAACAATGTCGGATATACATTTTTACCAATATTCACTTTTTGACATACTTAAATCGAATTACAATTTAAAAAAAAATCTTCACTGTCAAAACAAACTTTGAACTGAGGGTTTGAAAGTTTGCCCTAACGATAAAAAATAATCTTTATGATATTAACAATGTCAGTTCTGCGGAAAAGACCACTGTTCAGTAGGGACTAAACAGTAGTCTCCCTGCAGAACCGACATTGTTAATAGGGACGGTCGATATATAGTATCTTGATCTCTTTCTGTCTGTTGTATGAATACTGCGGCTATAAGTCTTTTACACGAACGAAAATGTGTCGTGTGAACATCCTGCTGTTTATCCGATAAAATCGAATACCGCAAAGAAACATGCAGTACAATGCTGTGTGAACCTAGCCTAACGAAATCACAAGTATTGTCCGAATTCGTGTTTTGTTTTTTTCGCAGATATTACATAGACACATCAATTTAATGTCATTGACATAATGACTTTTCGCATATTGCTGATCCACCATAATTATTTTGTGTTGCATAATTATTTTACATTAAAACGAAGTCAAATTATAGAAAATTAACATTAAAAAACCGTTACAATATTGTATAGCGATATTTACATTTAGTGTACATAGTGCTAGCCCAGGCTCCATACATTTCTGGAACATCTCCTTTGAAAATGTAAAATTTAAATGCACTTATCGATTGTATAAAAATTTTGTACTTTTTTAGTAGTTTATTAGCACTACAGAATTTAATTGAGACACATTTCAAAAATTAGTGTAATACCCTATTATATCAATTATGTAACTGTTACCGAAAATAATCATTGTTTTAGAGTGTAAACATGGCACACTTCTAATTAATCGAGTGTTTATAACAGCTTGATTAGATACCGTTCAGTTAAATTTACAACCTGGTAATCTTTAACCCAATTATTGCATTATCTCTTGATATCAAACGACTGCATTTTAAAAAGTTTATTTCATAAATGGAGTAATAATATGTGTACCAAACAAATTGACGGGCCAGTTGGCGTGGTTGGTTAAGGTACCACCTATCATGCCGCAGGTCGTGGGTTCGATTCCCATCCAGGACAAACATTTGTGTGCATGAACATGTCTGTTTGTCCTGAGTCTGGGTGTAATTATCTATATAATTATGTATTTACAAAAAAAAAGTAGTGTATGTAATATATCAGTTATCTGGTTTCCATAGTACAAGCTCTGTTTAGTTTGGGACCAGATGACCGTGTGTGAAAAATGTCCCAGGATATTAATATTATATATTAAATAAAACATGTTGAAATATTGTATTTTTATGATAATTTCCGCAATTTGTATGAGTCAAAGGATATTGTAATCTGCGTCCAATTCAGGCGATTAGGCAGTGGGATGGCACATGCCGTTTTAAATTGTTATGATAGCAACTCCTATGTGTGACGATATAAAAAAAAAGGGCGAATGAAACAATTCTCTGATTCTGAGTTTACATTGATCTGGGTACTCAAATCTAGTTTTACACAGTGATTGGTGATTATTCAAGGCTACGGGAACTGAATTCTTTAGAAATTATTTCCTATCGAAACACATATTAGGTTCAATACTCCCATTTCTTTGTTTGTAATTCTACAAGTTACCACTTTGAAATACTTCAAGACCCCTAAATAATTCATTCCTCGTAATAAATTGTAGAGTAAGTTACCATACGTCGCTACGATTCCACTATTCATCCTGCAACAGTCAGGTAGGGGACCACCGTGCAGAGGGTTACCCCACACGATGTTGTCTTAGTCCCCATTTGTAAACTTGTCTGTACTACAACGGTTAACCTGTATTGTGTTTGGACGTATATATCGATTTAGGGTTATCTGAGTGAATATCGACTTTCAAGATCTTTTGATAGTATTTGTTGTTTGAATGGTGTATGTAACTGTATCACTGGGGGTCTGGTACTTACTTAAAACTTGTATGCATAATCGACCTCTAATATTCCCAATTCTGGGACATAGGCCGCCTCTTTTCGAGAGGGAGTGGGCTGTAATCTACGCGGGACACATGGGTGACATGTCTTCGAATTTTTGGTTCTAGGACATGCCGGTTTTCTCACGATGTTTTCGCTCACCGTTTTGAGAGCAGTGGTAAAGAAATGATTTACACAAAGTGCCTGCCGGGGTTCGAGTACACGACCAACTCGTAAGCGTCCGTTCAGACGGGTCCTATTTTCAATGGAGCCAGTAAAGTCCGCAAGAATTTTTTCGCTTGGTCTGAACGGACCCTAATGCCTTTTATAGAACCGAGCAAGCGTCATTGAAATGCGTCGACGCAAAGCAACGCAACGGAGCAGTGTGGCATCACTCTAAAGCTCATTTCAGACTACGTTATAATATCTTCAGACTACGCATATTATAGTTCATACAACAATATCGCTCCCCATACATTTACTTAGAACACGTTCACATTTTGCTATACTATAAAAGGTTATTGGTAAAACACGAACAACGACTTCAGGGGTCATCGCGAAAAAAAAAATCAGCTGTTCAGTACATTATGACGAATTATGCGAACATAAATGTACTGAATAGCTGATTTTTTTTCGCGATTTTAGGTTTGGTCCCATAGTAAAAGTTGTTCATAATGATGAGTACAATGTCCCCTTAAGAGTTATTGGTGTCTTACTAATAACCCTGTATATTATTGGCTTGCTATATGCTATGAAATTGAGCGATATACTATGCTATGATCGCGCGGCGCTTCCTCCCCGCACAGATTGCGGTCAACTGAGCTTGCCATAAAGCATATTTGCTTGCGATTATGTCGCATAATGTGAACGCAATGCTATATAGTATAGCTATATAGCTTTTAATGTTGTACTATACAGCAGAATAGTATAGCGTAGTCTGAAATGAGCCTTATTCGTATGGGCCATTACCACTGGGCCACCTGCTCACTAACTTGTATTTGTGCAATCGAAAAGAAAGAAAGACAATAACTTTGCGACATAAAAAATAGGAAAAAGTAATTATCCTCGGTTACTACTGATAAGTTAAGTGGGAAGATTTCTTGTTTCTTGAATCCTCTTCGAGGATGACTTATGTGACGTAAAAACTCAGAGAAAAACCCTTTCATAGTTAAAGGCGACGATCACATAAGAAGAAGAAGATTGAAGGAAGTAGGTACAGCCGCTAAGAAGATAGAAATTACTTTTTTATTGGTCTGAGGCAATATATTACCATTTCGAGAAGAAAGTTGCTTGTTTTCTTAGTTAGAAACGTTAATAATTTAAATAAATTAAACAGAGCCGAGTAATATTCATAAATAAAAAATACGCTCAGTTGTAACGTTACTCAAGGACGCGTATCGTTCACAATTTTGCACGTAATTGTAAAGCGTGTGCGCAACGTTAAACGTATGAATGAAATCGTTCCACGTTTGAATTGTGCAAACTTGCGTACAGTTCCGAATTTATTATGATGCGATTAACATAATTATTTCTGGGCTGTTAATTTTCACGCAAGTGTAAATATGTAACTGTCTTAGATTTAAAATGGTATTAAAATATAAATATTATTATAATTATACTGTTAGAAATGTAGGTATGTTCCGTTTCAGTTTTGATGAACAATGGACTTATACGGTTCAGATAAACGTGAACATTAATCTATAAAAATGTATTTTTTAACCGTTTTGATTATGCAATTGATTTTCTTGCTGTATATAAGGTATGATCGCATCAACACAAGAATTATAATTTGGAGCAAATACATACATTGTGGCTATCTATTATCCATTATTATCTCACTTTAGAATTTCCAAAGCAGTCAGTTGCATACAGTTTACACTTACGAGAAAACTTAACACACCACGAAACTAGCAGTACCTACCTACCTCCCGCCTTCCGTTCATAAAGCTAAGGTTGCACTAATAAGTTGCAGAACAAGGTGCCGAGCGAGCACGTTGCATGACAGTTAGCGCCATCTGTCGGCAGCCCCCAACATCAATCAACATAATAGGTGCACTGAAACTAGGCCTGAGAAATCCGCTCCGGTATATGAAATGTTTATTTCGATACTAACTTTTATGGGAAGGTACGTCCACTTTTTCTGGTGTAGCCTATGGGATACATTATGTATGAGCACAGTTATCCCGTACGTTATTGCTGGCCGCATATGGGCCGGTAATTCGTGCTTTATGTAGGTATACTGCGGGAAGTGTAGGTACTTCGGTTTGTGGCGTACTCATTTGTGTGGTGAAATAATTCACATAAAATAATATCACGCCTGTAATCCACGAAAGGTTAGGCAGAGGTGTACCTATATATAACAAATCCACATTTCTCTAGTTATGTTTAAGTCCCATGTGGTCATCAACCAGGCACAAATTCGGTCTCCGGGCTGCTACTGAGAAATACTTGATGGAAAAACCCAATAACACTGCCTGACCTAGGAATCGAACCCAGGACTTCATGGTCAGCAGTAGAGCTTGCGACCACTAGACCAACAAGGCAGTTGGTGTAATATAATATGTCATAAATATTAGCATTACCAGAATACCAGAGAAGGGTAGTCAATCTGATGAGATGCTTGTAAGGACCAGTACAGATTAAAATTCCATAGTAACATTGCCCAGCAGATTGAGTGAGGAATTGGAGATAGAAGGCATTTTAACAAGACTTACCCAAGCTCCTGATAGTATTGACATTTCGGTATATAACCTACCTGCAACACTGTATTGAATAAAACGAATTGTCTCAGCACATTCTGTTTCAAACTTAACCAGACAATAAATTTACTTTCAAAAAAGTAAAAACCGATATCAAAACGTATAACGAATAAAAAACTTTCATGTAAAACTTAACAGCTTCTGAAGTCGGTGCCAAGCTAAGGTGCATTGAAGATTTGAAGACACCGACTTCAGAAGCTGTTAAGTTTTTTATGAAAGTTATTTTATTCGTTTTAGGTTTTTGAAGTCAGTTTTTACTTTTTATTAAAGTAAATTTATTTTTCCATTTTTAGTTGAATATAAAACTACATAAACTCAAGACGAATGAAAAGAAGAATCATCAAAATCCGCTTAGAAATGCCAGGGATACAGTACATTTCTTACATTTCACATATCTTCGTACATAAGAATAATTACGTAATGTATTATACACCTAAACCTTCCTGAAAGTATGTACCTAGATCATGTTAGTGAAAGAATCGTTAAAATTGGCAACATACATACATACATACATACGGGTCGAATACAGAGCCTCCTTTTTGATGTCAGTTAAATACGTTTTGAACCATTCTACAAAATCTCAACCTGCATCACAATGAAAAATCTCATTCGTGTGAATGCACTATTTAATTATCTGCATGCCTGGTGGTAACAGCTCATAATGAATAATGCCCTTCCAATCCCACCACACACACAGCATCACCTTGTTGCGAGTTAACCCGGGTTTCGCCACAGTCTGTGAAGCCTGACCGGCCTTTGACCACGACCTTTTTCGCACGTTCTTGTCATACGTGATCCACTTTTCATCACAAGTTATCAGCTTCTTCAAAAATGGTTCGGTTTCATTACGTCGTAATAAAGAATCACAAATGAGTACACGGTTCATTAGGTTTCTTTCAGTGAGCTCGTGAGGGACCCAAATGTCGAGCTTTTTTGTGTACCCAGTTTTTTTCAAATGCGCCAAAACTGTTTTGTGGTCAATTTCCAGTTCTTCAGCTACGTCGTAACTACTGATATGCCGATCTTGCTCCACTTTTTCTAAAATGGCATCCATTTTATCCGTAATAGGGCGACCAGAGCGACGTGCATCTTTGACATCAAAGTTTTCGGATTGAAAACGCTTAAACCAAATTTGTGTTACTCTCACAGACACTACACTAGGTCCACAAACATCGCAAATTTTTTTCGCGGCTTGCGTTGCATTTTTACCTTTTTTGTAGTAAAATTTTAAAATATATCGAATTTCTTCATTAGATTCACTCATCTTGACGGTACGAAAAACAAATGAAAATCACACTTTTTCCTAATTTGAATTTGGAATTATGTTCTTTAAAATTTAAACTTTCAATGATACCAAAACCAGCTAGATACAAATAGTATAGCCAAAGAGATTTTATTACAAGTTCATACATACTATAATGCGAAAAGACTTTTTCCCCAACCTAATATGTCATAAATATTAGCATTACCAGAATACCAGAGAAGGGTAGTCAATCTGATGAGATGCTTGTAAGGACCAGTACAGATTAAAATTCCATAGTAACATTGCCCAGCAGATTGAGTGAGGAATTGGAGATAGAAGGCATTTTAACAAGACTTACCCAAGCTCCTGATAGTATTGACATTTCGGTCTATAACCTACGGCATATAACGTGCCTGCAACACTGTATTGAATAAAACGAATTGTCTCAGCACATTCTGTTTCAAACTTAACCAGACAATAAATTTACTTTCAAAAAAGTAAAAACCGATATCAAAACGTATAACAAATAAAAAAACTTTCATATAAAACTTAACAGCTTCTGAAGTCGGTGCCAAGCTAAGGTGCATTGAAGATTTGAAGACACCGACTTCAGAAGCTGTTAAGTTTTTTATGAAAGTTATTTTATTCGTTTTAGGTTTTTGAAGTCGGTTTTTACTTTTTATTAAAGTAAATTTATTTTTCCATTTTTAGTTGAATATAAAACATCATAAACTCAAGACGAATGAAAAGAAGAATCATCAAAATCCGCTTAGAAATGCCAGGGATACAGTACATTTCTTACATTTCACATATCTTCGTACATAAGAATAATTACGTAATGTATTATACACCTAAACCTTCCTGAAAGTATGTACCTAGATCATGTTAGTGAAAGAATCGTTAAAATTGGCAACATACATACATACATACATACGGGTCGAATACAGAGCCTCCTTTTTGATGTCAGTTAAATACGTTTTGAACCATTCTACAAAATCTCAACCTGCATCACAATGAAAAATCTCATTCGTGTGAATGCACTATTTAATTATCTGCATCTGAGAAGAAATAAACACTGACATACGAAGAATTTCACGTTGCTTTATATAACACTATTCAATCGGGACCAGTTCTCAAGGATACTAGCGATCTGGGTTCAATCACTTCGCTCGCGGTGAATGAAACAACAATACGACCGAAAGCGGTAGCACAATACTTCATAACACTAATAATGGAGTTATAACACGTTTGAAATTAGTTAGGTTATACAGGAACCGCGGGGTAACCGGGTCTAGTGCTGCCCAACTACTTTTTGCGATAAGAATCGATCTTAGCAGCGAAAGTGATTCGATCGTCGTTATCGCTCTCGGGGTAAGGCTTCTTTCGCTGTCGAGCGCTTGTGGCAAAAGTGGCGAGAAATATTTAACTCATTTGATTTTGTGAAGGGATTTAAATCTTGGACCTAATGATTATGATTTGGAAAGTTTGCTGTAAAAGATGATAATCGAAAAAGCTTGATTGGAAAAATATTCTTGTTTCGGAAACAGATAATTGAGATTTTGCTGTCAAAGATAGGTGAAGATTGTCAGATGAACAAACAAGTGAAAAAAAAAATCTAAAAGACCATGCCTTACGTAGCCTAGTTAACCAATATATGGCCAGTGATTGAATACGAAACAAGAGATAGTACCTTTAGAAACTTTTAAAGTAGAAACTAAAGTTAAAAGTATATAATATCTATCCAATGATCAATGATGTTCAATTAACAACATTTTGCTAACGAAACAAAATGCCACTTCGCTCATGAACTCTCCGTATTTCCGCTAATTACCTTAATTAATACATTGCCTCAATGCTTGTCATCATAAATCTTTAGTTCCATATCAATTCCCATTAACTCAATTATAATTATGAAGCTGTTAGTAATGTAGTACTTCCTCGGAACGTTTTAATTTTAAATGTCGCATTTAATTTCGTTGATGTACTGTGGCTTTGAGAAAGCTCATTCGAATCCTACTCGACTACGACGCAGCAATGGAACGGTTATGAGTTTTAAACTATTAATGAGATGTTTTATTTTTTGCATAGTCCAATTACCACTCAGAATGCCTTAAGACTTTTTAATGTGCAAAGAAAGTGTTCTAAGAACATTACAATTTTTTTTATTTCCAGTATGCCAAATAACTATAGGTTTACTATATTTACCTACATTCCGTACCATAAAAGAACTCTTTATTTGATGAGAACTGCATTTTTTAGTTCAGTTACTTAAAATTGCAGCTACAGCAAGAACTCATAACAAATATATAACTATGCAAGCGGGTTACGGCACACAATAAGGCTTTCAAACATTTACTAGACACTAGAATAGAGAATCAAACGTGTCGTATAATTTTGCGACTGCATCATTTCGAGCTGAGAAGAAAACGACTACATTTTTAAATAAAATAGTCTACAACAAAAAGTTTTGGTCCTACCAAGATATTTAGCACATTGCTGTGGTCTTTGAAAATGTCTACGAAACTCTAAAAGGACCACAAAAGGTTTAAACAGAATTTTCCCCTTTTACTGCAAACAGTGACTGTTGGCACCAGCTATTTAGCACCAGGCTGTTGGCCGGTCTCGTTATTTTTAATAAAAAAGTGGCATTTGTTTAAAATACAGTTTAGCACGTTGAATAGTGTTAAAAGTAATTCCAGACTGCTTCGGTGCAAAGTTGAATGACTATTTAAATTGTGTTAACAGTAAACATGAAAGCCTGTATATGCATGTTCATGTAGTTTTTTGTAGCGTTTTGTAGATGTAAGCGACATAATTCGTCGCCTTCGTTTAATTTAGAGGTATATAGAAAAAACAGAGAAAATAATGGATTGTGTACTTCAACATGATGTAATTTCAGCCAATTATAAATTAGATCTAAAGCCTGTGTTGTCCTACAGGCAAACTTGTAGCAAACATATTAAGTCTTTACATATAAGTTTACGAATCTCGGGAAAATTCTTTCGTACACTCTTGTGTACTTCAACATGATGTAATTTCAGCCAATTATAAATTAGATATAAAGCCTGTGTTGTCCTACAGGCAAGCTTGTAGCAAACATATTAAGTCTTTACATATAAGTTTACGAATGTCGGGAAAATTCTTTCGTACACCCTTGTGTATGTGTATTTTTTATTGTGTATTTTCCCGAGAAGACTAATATGAACACTCGCTGATCATTACGTACATTCATAATACATCGTTCCTAGTGCTATCATTGCCGTATCATTATTCAGAACCTTCTATAGAAGGGTTTAATAACATCACCACATATCTACCGTTATTATTCATCAGTTAAGCTCTTAGTGTGGAAATTATCGGAGGCATAGCAAATGAGTAAGTTCATGGATTAGTGTTCGAACCTGTCTGCGACTGGTTTACGCATTAGCTTTGACATAGAAGCCTTATTAACTGAATAAATACGTTGCCTCTGTTACGAGTTATTACCGACACTTAAAATGTTATTATGCATATATCTTATTAATGCACTATCGCAACGTCGTTGATTGATTACTTCACATTGATTATTAGCGAAGAGGTGATTAATTTTAGCTCTGACACCTCTTTCCTAGTTTTCTGTTTCTACGTTAACGTTAATAGTAATTGTAGGTCTCACAATTTCTATTTGTTTATTGAGGAAATCATTACCTTTAGTACATTTATTTTATTTGACATGTTCGACTTCTATTTATCTAGTAATTATACCTATAAATTATAGTCGTAGTATGTGTCCATGACAATATTATACTCGTAGTTCGTTCATTTGTTACCTCCATATTGTTTTTAATGCTTGCTATAACTTCAGTGCCTCCTTCTCACTTTGTTATTAGTTGTGCAGTACAGATTCGTTTCTACGAGTCCGGTTCTTCTGTTCCTTTTTACTAATGTTCATCATCATTTCAGCTGAAAGACGTCCACTGCTGGACATAGGCCTCCCCCGAACACCACCACTTCGACCGGTTCTGTGCTTCCCCCATCCAGCAAATTCCTTGACCTGAAGGCTGATCTGAAGGCTGCACTTCACAAGGTCATCGGTCCACCTTGTGAAAGGCCTTTCAACGTTACGTCTTCCGGTACGCGGTTGCTACTCCAGAACCTTTAGGCTTCATCGGCCTGATGGCCGAGTCGGATTCGACGATTGACCTCTTTCTCGAAGTTGGACCTTTTTTATACGTGGAGAAATGCACACGCATACTGCACTACCACGGGGATATAGTGCAGTTATGTGGGACTCCAACCCACTAAAACGCCACGGTCTCCTTTTCTGCCGCTTATGGGAACACGGGCATGCGTTAGCAATCAACAACGAAACCGCCGCGGCTGCCCGTCACCGGACTTTCCTTTGGGGAGTACCCCCATCACCGGCGCACCAGAGCATATTGCACGCTGTGACCACCCCAGAGACCAAACCAGCACGTGGGCGCCAGTCAACCCCGTGTCTTGCACCCTTGGTCCCATTGCAACGGGTCAGGTTAGTGGCCCCGCCGCCTACCACATTTCGGCCGCAGTTGATAGAGAGAACGACCAACGCCATACCGACACTCCTCCCCTGCGGCCCCAACGCGTCCGCCATTAGACGGTGGCGACCCCGTCAAGGCCGCGGAAGGTAGGGAGAGCGGCGCACCGGAATACCGGCACTCGTTTCCCCCCACGGCCTCCAACCCTCAGCCGCGATGCCTCCCATACGACATCGCGGCCCGCCGTTGCGATGTCGCCCAAGCGGCACCGCAACCTACTTGTTGGACGCTACGTCGTCGGCTTACCAGCAAAAGCCCTCACGAGTGGCGCCTCCTCGGGTTCCTCTTCGTTTCATGGTGGGTGACCAACCAAGGCACGGCTACTGAGTCCCACCCGCTTCGACAATGCGGGAACTCACCGGGGGAGGGCGTTCACCCCCCCTTCCCACCTACCTAACTGGACAGTTTGTCCTAAGTAAACATACTCTTCCTCAACTTCAAGTGTAGCATCTACGATCTTCATAAGAGTGCGTGTTACATGGGCATTTGACTTAATGTTACTTGTCCATGAATAGAATAATTTTCGTGACCATCACAAATTGTTTAAATCCAACTTCCCTAAGATACCTTTTATGGAGCTCTGTCTGACTCATTAGCTGTACTTTAATGTTGTTTTAGTATAATAAATGTAATAATTATGTCCACGTTATGGTAATTTTTGTATTTTTTTTATTTGACATTGCGATTAATGGGTCGTACAGAATGATGAGGTAATATTATCAACGTATTTCCGCTGATGTTTCCTGGTAACAATTGCTTCCGGTTCATGTGTTCGGTTGGTTTAAATGTTCCATCGGTCTTAAAAAATTTCGTGCTATCGGAAATATAATTTTCAATTTTATTTTAGCCAAATATTCCAGTACTTCGAATTTGTGTTGCATGTTTGTTTTGCAAACTGAACTACATTTTTTACAACAAAATGGAATTCGTGATGCAAATAGCAAAAACTGGATATTGAAGTTCATTATTTTCTCATCAACTCTTTGTAGTACTTACTCATCACCTCATCTCTACATGTTTACCTTTTTGTACAAAACAAACGTTATACGTGTTTTGGGAGTCAGGTAATTACTTGACATACTTCGAATTGTACTGTTTAATGTCATAATTTGTAACATCATCTTTATCATTCCACAAATTATTAAAGTCGTAATTTGATATTACACAGACTGTTGCTCCTCACGCCTCAATTTGCTGCCCCCAATGAGGTCTAAACAGCTTGAAGTTATTTATTCGAGTTAATACGACCCTTGCATGATATGTTGTATTACGTTCACCTTTAACTAGATCTAACTCTGATTTGTTAGTTATTTCATCAAGTAAATATACGTCTAGTTTTAGAACTGTTAGGTATCCATTAGTGGGGCGGAAACTAAGTGTGTCGTGCCTTTCTTCCTGCGTCTCGTTGGAACCCAATGAGGAAAACATTTCAGCTTTTAACTACACTTCTCTCTTTATGTTGTGGTGTATGTTTACATACATAACAGTTATAACAAGTTCTAATAGAGCATTGATGTTCTTAGTATCAAGATATTTTTCATAGTTGAACAAATCGGCACAGTAGGTTGCTTCATCGATCTGCTCTACCATTTGCATAATATGATTGGTACAGTAAACAAACATTCCAACCAAAACAGGCATTCAGAATTCTACAACTTCTTTAATCTCTAGCCAAGTTATAACGACATACTTCCTCTAAATACCGTTTGATATCTTGCTTCATTATTATGTTAAAACCAGCGATCCACATAATAATAAGGTCTTAGCATATAATTAGTATACATAAATATGAATCAAAATTATATAAAAATATCTAAGATTAAATAAAAATTCTGACGCCAACAGTCAGAATTTTTATTTAATCTTAGATATTTTTATATAATTTTAATTAAAGTTAATTAATATAACTGAATTCTTGTATATGATTAACAACAAAACACAAGATTCGAGCTTTGGACAGTTATGGTAATAAACGACTGATCAGACAAACCTATTGAACTGCTCAGCTTTTAGATTTTAGGCCAAATCGCATTTATCAAACCGTTGACAAAAAAAAAAAAACACAATTGAATTGTGCATGGACTAATCGGAGGAGTAACTTATCAAGCCATTTAAACTAATAATTAGTTTAGTATTAGGTGAGGTTGGTCCGTGGTTGGATGACCAACTTTACCTATCAAGACCCCTCCGTGCCTCGGAAAGCATATTAAGCCGTTGGTCCCAACTGTCATTCGTGAATCTTTGACAGTCGTTACGGGTCATCAGAAGCCCGAAAGTCTGACAACCAGTCTTACCAAGGGGTATTGTATTACTCAGTAACTGGGTGGTGGAGGTCAGATAGGCAGTCGCTGCATGTGAAATACTGGTATTCAGCTGCATCCGGTTAGACTAGAAGCCGACGACGAGATAGTTGGGAAAAGGCTAGGCAGATGATGATTCGTCCTGTCAGTCAGTCCGTGAGGTATTGCAAAGTGATTCTATCTAACTATAAAGCTACCAAATACATACCGGAAAGAACATGACAACTTGCGAAAGTTACACAAAACTGTACAAAATACTTGTAGTCTCTTCTCGTACAAAAGAACCATTTCAAGCTCCACATAAAAAAGAAAACAAAGGAAAAAACAACATTTATCTAATGCGTAAGATTACGACTAATGCACATTGATAAGCCTAGGATAGTAATTTATATTTAACTAATAGTTAGTTACGAATAGCCTCGAGGTTCGCCGGTTTAAACTTGACACAGTTTCACAGCTTTTAACGCAAACGCTATCGTAAACGTAATGGTATCATCATGCCTGACGAGTTCTTTTTTAATGAAAGCACAGTAATGAAGACGGAAACTAGAAATATTTTTAATTTTATTGCTTTTAACTATTTCTTTGAAAGTTACTACTTTCATAGGATTAACAAATTAAATATGTACGGTAATTATGCTTTAAATGTACTGAAATTTATTAAGTATTATTTGTATCAATAATTTAATAGGTCTTCTTTTCCCGATAATGTGCCATAATATATATTGGACCGAAATAACGTGACTATATTGTTTGTTAACATTTGAATTAGTTTTGTTGAGTTTCATAATTTCATTAGAAAAATAACATAACACACATTTCTAATAAGAATTACTTGACATTACAAATTAACGTAATTATTCGTTGAAAACCTATGATGATACGTTTATCTTATCTCATCACACGCATTTACCTTATCACATACATTCTCCTTTCTTTTTTTTCTTTTTTTTATTACGTTAAAATAATGCCTAATGACCGAGGCAGCATTTTTCACTAGTCATAACATTAGTTTTCTGTGTAACTAGTATTACAAGCTTTATAATTGATAGAGCGCAAATATACTACATGTTTAATACACGATATTAAACGCAACATCGATGTCCATAATACCTATAAAATATTCCCAATGGCATTTTAATAACAGGCTGCAATTACCTCAATAAAAACACATTTATTAATTTACTTACTTTCGAAGAACCTTTAATCGGTAGCCATCTATGGAAGCAACAGATTATCAAGTCCCGATATCGTTTGATAAGTTTGCAGTAAACTTAGTGGTGTTTGAACCACCGTTATCCGTTGATAGGAACTTCTAATGATTTGCAGGCTTCGTAAGCACAGTTAGATTGTTCCCATCGCCATCGCCACGGCGGGCTTGGATCACCTGCAGGCAATGAGCGGCTTTTCGTAATAACCTGATAAGTTATTGCTTCTGTTCACGTAATTATGGGCTTTATACTCTGAAGTAATTGATGGGATGAGAGTTTTAGCGGAAAAAATTGGGTCGAGATATCAAGTTTGGATGTTCGTGAAATTGTGTAAAGAATGTGCGTGAAATTAACATGAAATGCTGATATGCGATCAGTTATGAACTCGATGCATGAAATTAACGGGGCATGGTTTCAGCTTTATTGATTAGTCAGTTACGTTGTTAAACTTGGATTTAGCATTTACTCAGACTACCTAAATAGTGAGCTATGCTAAATGAGCTGCACAATGTCATAAACTCATAACCGCGACTTTACCATTCTTTCATGCTTGTTATGAATCATGAGAACATAAACCGCAGCTAATTTCGGTTTTCTACACTTGTAAACGCATAAAATATATATTTCTCCACAAACGATTAAATTAGATGTAGCCCCAAGGTGCGTATTGAGGCCTAGCAATGTCTTAATAGAACATTTCCCAGCATGACCACTTGTAATGAATATAATATATAAAATGTCCGCACTGAAGTTACTATTATCAGTCCTGTCACGCTCAGTTATTCTGACGTTAACTTTATTAACGTGAGCACCGATTTCAGCATCGTTAAATTTTGCATCAGTTACTTTGAATTTCCCTTTATCAAGATTGGTTGCAGTTGGATTTTGTGCCCTAATATACTTTACTTTAAAGTTTGCTGACACTTCTCTATATCTATCAGTAATGTTATCGTGATTCGTACTATTAGTATTGTTAGAATTTAGTGTAATGTTCTCAAAGATCACTCCCACGGTAGGCGCTGTTATTATTGTCGGTTGGGTCCCCTGAGACAATTCTTGACCTTGTTCTAAATTTTCATGTGATACGATTTTGGATTGAGATCATTCAGTGTAGTTGGTTTATAGTCTTGGTTTTGTTGCTATTAATTTTGTTCGAATGGTCTAAATCTTTGTAGGCACGACTTCTTTCTCTTTAGCATTCTAAATCAGCAACAGTGATTCATTTCCTTGCATATTTGCATATATGATTTTTTCAGACATTGATACAATCAGTTTCATTCTCAATTGTGCCTCACAGTTCCATGACCTTCAATTTTCTATCAAACGCTTCTTAATTTTACGACTATTTCTTCAATTATCTAAAGTCCATTAACAAGATATCTGAGTTTAATAGTTTTATTGCCAGCTTCCGTTTACCTCATTATTGGCATATCTGATGCTCTATAAACATTTTACGAAGCTGCATAACTTAAGACTTGATTGCTTAGATTTAAGACGCAGATTAACGCTAATGCTGCCACGCTGAGTTGCTCGTAGCTTTCATATGCTAATTAAAATGACTGTTTTGTAACAGCAGGTCTAAACTGTCAGGTACTTGGAACATTTTCGTGACTTTATTCATTTGTATGGAAAATATGGTAAACATTAATTATCTTAATTGAATATATAACAGTTAACTGTAGCGAAGTCAATACATCTAGAAATAATATGTATTATGGGTATAATAGTAGCTTTAGTTTCACTTACATCATCATCAACAAAACTTTTTTATCAACCATCGATTCAAAAAGCGCAAGCACCCAGCCATAGTAAAGCACCCACTGAGTTATACTTAATTCGCCTCTTGATCGAGAGCGCTGAACTTTCGCGGGTGATAAAAAGCGAACGGCTAGCCTTGACCGTGCCTGCGCCCGCGCAACGTAGCTCATTCGTCTGTGACGCCGTAGCAACGAACTTATTATGCTAATTAATAAATTGATGTCGGATTTTCACGTGTTTATAATTGATTATTATAGATTATTTTGGGGATTTGGGAAGTTACATTTGTAAAGAATGTGCGTGATTTCTTCCCACGCGAATACGGTAGGCTTTAAGTTTGATGAATATTTGTGTTAATAATGTATTTTATAATGATTTATGTAGATTGAGCATATTGATCTGTTTTAAGTGGAGTATAAGGATACCTTTCGTAGACTGCTCGCAATCAATGGGATTACGAAATATATCAACAAAAATGTAATGAAAGTTAATGCTTCCATATCGATATCAAATATAAAAAGATTTTTTACTAATAAATGCATAGCGGTAAGTGCCTGACCCGTGTTCATTAGGCCACTCTAGCTTACCTGCAAAAAGTGAAGAATGTATAAAAATAAAACAAAAAAGATTGAAAATTTAGAGTATCTACCTAATAAATTTTGGGTCAATTTTAATATCCTTTACATAGTAAATGTAGAAGAATGTAGAAATGAGAATGTAGAAGAAGTGAAGTTGATACTAAATAAAATTATCAATAAAGAGTGAAAGGACAGAGCGTGGGTGGACGATGATTTTCCCATCTCGGTTGCGTTCAGTCCATTAATGAAATAGTTATTTTTAACTACAAAAAGGTAGCGAAATGTGGAAAAGCTTTTCATATGCTTGATGAATAAATATTGAAGCTGTTTTTATATTTACGGAAAAACGTGAAGTGTGGGAGTAATTTATCGAAAATACATATTTAATCGAACGTTATTAAAGATTGCACAGAGTTATCGAAAATCTGATTTATCTTAAAGAGTCTATATATATATATATATATATATATTCGATTGCGAAGTTGTCTCAATAAATTACAAAATTGAAGTGACAGCTTATAATTGATGATTGTATTTGCTAGTAATTAAAATAACTTATAGTAATAATATATTATTAATAATATTTTATCACTTTAACAATATCTTGTAATAGAACCTGTAATAGACGTGGGAAGACCAGTGTCAAGTTCTGATTTGCCTTCCCTGATAATAGGGGTTTGCAGCGAGTCAGAAATAAATTGTAACATGTTTAAGTAAAATTGATAAATTTAATTATATTGTGACAATTAGTACTGTATGGTTGGAGATAACTTGATAATAGTTTATTGGCTTGCTTGTAAGGTCAGTTTGTAATGTGCTTCGGGAGGATATAAATTGTATGTGATATGTTGTATGGTAGATGAAGTGCTTTTGATACGACGATGTGCAGTAATAAAAGCCATTCGTCTCGATTACTGACTTGATATTACGTGGGTTAAATCTCTGTCATCTTAAGTCCTATGGGCTTTTTTTAATGATATGGTACCGAATTAATACATTAGGCGCGGCAGACGCACATGCGCGTTTTCGGACGTTCACCAGGTGCTTGACGGCGCGTGTGCGCGTCCATACAATTTACATAACTTTCTTCGAGTGCGGCGCGCCGCACCTGTGCGTTCCTTCGCATCTCTATTGTTTCGAAAACATCGTAAAATAAGGGTCGGTAAGGGTGTAGCATAAAGAAGCGTTTGCATAAAGAATTAAGCAGATAATGTGTTAATGAACTGATTGCACTTAAAATATTTTTTGTCTTTACGTACTTTCACATTTCATGTTCTTGTTGAAAAAAAAAAAAAAAAAAAATAACTGCATTTAGAACCTTTACACTGATTGCCATTACTCGTAAAACAATGTCTAATTTGAATGAATGATATTCAGTGTTTAGTTTATAAATTCAATTTTGCATTATAATACTGTGACGCACTTGAAACGTTTTCACTTTCGGTTTAGATATAACATAACAAACAAGTGAACGTTCATAAATAAATGGGTTTCAGTAAAAGTATTGTATATTATTATAGTATTTAAATTTCACCTGTCCTTTTGAACAATGAAGTTTCTAACATTATTGCTGCACTAGAAATTGTTCGCTGCGTCGACTGTATTGAGATGCTTGAAGAAAGAATTGGCCGATAAGTAGTATTCTGTCGAAAATGGTGGCTGAAAATTTTTTTGACATGGAAATGAGACTTTCTTTTTCGCTTCTTCTCCTCAATTTGATATTTTTCGTCATTCAGTCACTTACTTTGATTGTATAGACCAACTGTCGAAACAATATAGTTAGTGGTTACTTTTAGGTCTAGAAAATCATGAAAATATCTACGAGAACGACGAAATCCGCACGATGGAAACCTCTTGGAGTATACTTATGTCAAGGTATTCGTATAACAGGCATGATAATTCCATTTCAAAAACTTGCATTCTTATAAGACAAACAAACATCCATGTCCTATCGAAAACAATACGTAATATTCTGAGTCTGACCACTGATTACCGATTACACGGGAGTGGCGCGTGCGACCCTGCGGCTCGACGCGCGTCGCACGCGCCACTCCACCACAGTACGAGCACTATGCGCGACCGTTGACTTTGAATGCTGATTACTATTGACGCGATTCTATTAGTGAGCAGGTTTTTGTTTGTTGATTGGGTCTGGAGAGCTTTTGAGCTGTTGGATTTTTTTTATATGTTTTGCAAACAGTGCCAAGCTATTGGAATGCTCAACCATTATCATCATCATCAACCCGACTTCACCCACAGCCATACGCCTGTAAAATAACTACGTATTACCATAATCAAGGTTCACTTTCACCTCACATCACTGAACGCGTTTAACGGAAAACACAGTTAAAACATCATTCTTTCTCTATCATCTTCAAACGATTGTAAGAAACAGAGCGATGATTTAAATTCGTTTAGCATTAAACGCGTTTAGTGGTGTGTGGTGAAATGAAAGTGAGCCTCAAGAGATTAGTCAGCGTGACAGCACCCTAAGCTCCCATTTACACGTGCAAGTTTATTGCCTGTGGCATCCGTAAAACAGCAACAAGTATTTGGCACCGCCTAAAAACACTTGCTGCACGATACGGGCAAGTCAAGTACAGACGCCAGCAGGTCAACCTACCCGAAACTGTCAGATTTTATAATAAAATTTTCCCAACCAACCTTGAACCTAATGCTTTAGCAATAAAGTCGAAAATCTATTAAAGAAATCTGACAGATTGTAGTAGCTTGATGTGCTGGCGTCTGTACATTAAAATCGCATTCAAATCTGGCATGAAAATTTTCTATCATTCAAATATGAGCGACTGAAACATGTTAAAAAAACCAAACAATTAATACTCGTGGTAAATATCCCGCTTTAAGTTCTAATAATAGTAAGTTAAAAAAATCTTGAGCAGATTTTCAATAAAATTGAATGTAATATTTGGCAGCGCAAATACGGGTAGCACTTACATTAATTGTACAAGGACGTGCAACTCTGTGTTTAGACGAGGTAAAACTTGCATGCAATAATTGTCTTGGTGTAAACAGAAATCACATGCAATTATTTATTTATTTATTACACTTGGGAAAACAAACGGTAGTATACTAAGCATAAACAGTGTTGTCTTAAAATTAAACTTAACAAATATACTACCCACAACATTTTCCACAGATTATTTTGTTATATAATAAAACAAGCTCTTAGCAATCTTTAACTGTAGCAGTTCTAACTTGATGGTAAAGAAGTTAAAAGGAAAAAATAAATAAATACAAAGATAAACTATAATCTATAAAAGATTACAAAAGAAAGAAGACAAAGAAAAAACATTTAAAAAAATACAAAATTCTAAAAATTCGTACGTGATGCATCATAGATAAACGTCCTCCCTAGTCTATTAATAATGATAACTATATTGTGTAAAACCTATGGAGCCTATTGCCGATCCTTTAGAATTTAAATTACATCATTTTTAAACTTATCTGATTAGGAATAATATGTCTATTGCACCAAAACGCGTATTGTATGTGTCGACTAAACGGTATAGCGGTGAGGTGGTGATTATTGAATGGCAAAACTTGCATTCAAATATTGTATGCCATTTTATAGAAATTGCACGTGTGTAAACACTTTGGCATTAAATGAACATACTAGATAATTGCTCTTGAACGTTCCAGAAACTTGCACCATGTGAATGGGACTTTACAATAAATTTCTGTTATCCCTTAGAGTGCTTTCAAAATCAGATTACATGATATTATCAATTTATTCTCTTCGTGCACGATAATGCATGATATAGTAATGTATAACTGTTTTCTGAAGCATGATTGTTACAACCCACTATCGCAAAGTAAAGCTTACATTGTAATAGTGCCACAGAACAGTGATCAAATGGAGTGACAACGGATAAAACTATGAAAATTGCCACAAGCCACGATTTCACTTAAATAATAATAAAATATAATAATATACTGGGACATTATTCACACACGGTCATCTGATCTCAAACTAAGCAGGGCTTGTACTATCTACATACACTACTTTTTTTTGTAAATACATACTTATATAGATAATTCCACCCAGACTCAGGACAAACAGACATGTTCATGCACACAAATGTTTGTCCTGGATAGAAGACTCAATAACTGTAATGTTCTACAATCGATTTTCCTTTAATCGATCCTGTGTGCCTTTACTGGAGCCTATATGCCTTTGTTTAACTTAATGGCCGATATGCCTGCGCATGTAATTTCCTCGCGCCACTGACACGGTGAACCTAAATAACCGCCGGCCACACTGCGGTATGGTCAAAGACCATTATAAAATAAGAAAAGAAGATTAACTTATAACAAAAGACGGCGACCATAGCTTACACAGGCGTGGGCGCTGGAGAGAATAACAATATAGTTGGTGCCAATACTCCAGCAGTGGTCTGAGAAAAATTTGTCTATAAGAGAGAAAAAAAATCCAGCTTTGCTAGAAGGCATCGTGTGGTTACTTAAAGAGACAATCCCACATAGTTATCATTGAATTTAGACTAACGAATTACTTAAACGAGGCAAAGCACGAATGTTTTCTTGAACGAAAATTAACTAACTCAGGTCATCAACCCTCTTAGACTGTGCTTGTGGCAATATTCTTTTACGTTGATTCATAGTCCTCCTCCTTCTCGTGTTCCTCGTTGCTAAGGGCTGTGAGATTCTTATGAATCTCACAGCCCTTAGCAACGAGATTATCATCTTGGAACACAAGCCTATTTATTAGAGCGCTATTATTAGCGTTCTAATAAATAGGCTTGTGTTCCAAGATGATAATATGAATTAGCCTTTAGTCTGTTATTATCTTGTGTAGATCAACACCGGTTCCTTCCGGATGCAGTGCGATTGTTCCTAATAGACTTCTCTATATTTGGCGTTTGAATAAACGGTTTATGTTGTATATTTACTATTCTATTTGTTTATTTGCGGTCGCCTTTATCAAACCAAGCCTTATTCCAAAGTGTCGCATCATCAAATTAGTCTATCGTATTTCACTTTTCAATATACACTCTTCGTAACTTGTGTATAAATGTGTTTTACTGGAATTGTAGGCTCTCAACTGCTGGGGCGCCCTGCGGACTCTCCGTCCGCTTACCGACCCATCGTGCTGCTCGACGAGGTGGGCAAGCTCTTTGAAAGAGTTATTGCAGACCGCCTCGTCGGGTGGCTGGTGCAGGAGGGGCCGGATTTGGCGGAGAGCCAGTTTGGTTTCCGCAGGGGGCGCTCTACGGTGGACGCCATCATGCGCGTGCGAGCCCTCACGACGGGGGATGCTGTTGCCCGGGGTGGGGTCGTCTTGGCGGTGTCTCTAGACATCGCCAACGCCTTCAATACCCTGCCATGGAGTTGCATCAGGGAGGCACTCCGGTATCACCGGATGCCGACCTACCTCTGTCGAGTGGTTGAGGCCTATTTGACGGATAGGGCCGTCATCTACCCCGGTCATCAGGGAGAGTGGAACCGGCGAGAGATGTCGTGCGGTGTCCCACAGGGATCGGTCCTGGGGCCGCATTTGTGGGACATCGGGTACGACTGGGTGCTGCGCGCCGACCTCCCTAGCGGCGTCAGCGTGGTATGTTACGCTGACGACACGCTGGTCCTGGCGCAGGGGAGGTCGCACCAGGCGGCGGCTGAATTAGCGACACGCGGGGTTGCGATAGTCGTTGAGAGGATCCGGCAGTTGGGACTCGTGGTGGCCCTGCACAAGTCCGAGGCCATGTGTTTTCATGGTCCTCGGAATGCGCCACCGTCGGGTTCCCAAATAACGGTAGGAGGGGTTCGCATCGGAGTCGAGTCGACGATGAAGTACCTGGGACTCGTCCTCGACAGCCGGTGGAACTTCGTGGAGCATTTCCGACGTTTGGCTCCCAGACTGGAGCGGGCTGGGGCTGCCTTGAAGCGGCTCCTGCCCAATCTAGGTGGTCCAAATGCCTCCTGCCGGAGGCTTTACGCGGGGGTCGTGCGGTCCATGGCCCTTTACGGGGCACCGGTGTGGGCGCGTTCCCTGAGGCTGCGGCCAGTCCGCCGGTTGAACGCGTCCCAGAGGGTCATGGCCATTCGGCTAGTCCGGGGTTACCGCACGGTCTCCGGTGAGGCGGCGAGCCTCCTTGCCGGATTGCCGCCGTGGGATCTGGAGGCGAAAGTCCTCGCGCACGTGTGGGAGTGGCGCGAGGAGGCGAAACGCCGGGGCGTAACTCCGCTGCCTCGAGAAATCACGGTACAGCGGACAGAGCTCCGGCGGGATCTCATGGCGGCATGGAAAGTGCGACTGTCGCAGCCCAGCGCTGGGCACGCCACAATTGCGGCGATAAGTCCCCTCTTTGAGGAGTGGTTAGAGAGGCGCCACGGCGTCCTCACCTTCCGCCTGACGCAGGTCCTCACCGGACACGGTTGTTTCGGGAGGTTCCTGTTTCGCATAAGGCGGGAGGAAACGCCCGGGTGTCACCATTGTGTGGATCGCCCAGAGGACACGGTGGAGCATACAGTGGAGGTCTGCCCGGCTTGGGCAGAGCACCGCCGTGTTCTCACGGAGGCGATCGGCGGCGGCGATCTCTCGCGTCCGAGCCTGGTCCAGGCCATGGTGCGGAGCGAGAGTGCATGGGAGGCCGTCACCTCCTTCTGCGAAGCGGTAATGCTCGCAAAGGAGGAGGCGGAACGCGTGAGGGAGAGGCAACCTCACGCCCTCAGTCGCCGCAGGAGACGCCCTGGGCGGCGGGAATCGATAGCCGATTCCCGGCCACCGTAGGCGCGGGCTTGCGGACGGTGAGTAGTGGGTAGCTCGCCGTCCGGTGAGGACCAGGCCCGGATCGACGGCGCGTTGTGTTCCACGCGCGCCTCAAAGAGATGTCAGCAAGAGATGGGGTCCAATAGGGCCGATGCCGCTGGGGTCGCGGGTTGTTTGAAAAAGATACCGTGGCCCTGGCATAGGCAACTGAAGGAACACGGGTGGGTTTTAGTCAGTAAAAGTCTGACACGCCCTTCCGCTCCACCCAGAGCGGGAGAAGTTATTTGATGATTTCCCATCCACAAAAAAAAAAAAAAAAGGCTCTCAACTGCTACTGTATATAAACTATCACTAAAGTTCTTTAAACCACACTGTCATTGTTAAAATTAGAAGCATCCATGTGTCATATTTTATGGTTTTAAGTTTCTATAATCATTTGCTGGTTCATGTTGAGTACAATATCATAATATTATCTTGAACACCTAAATGTTAATGTTGTTTATATTGTTTCAGGTAATTTCAGTTCCAGTCTCTCTTACTTCAACAACATTATTATCGGGCCGATAAGTATAAACAATTGTGTTTATGAGATCATTTTTACTCATTATAATATGCGTACCTTTCCGATTCCAATTGAAAACTGCAATTTTCATTACAAAACGGACTTAAACGATTAAAATTACGTAAATAACTAAAATCTCCCGTCGATTATACAATAAAAGAGAAATTCTTCTAAGTGGCAGGATTTCCTTAAGCGCGATAAATAAAGGAAACAAAGAAATGGACTTATAAAATGCAAGTCCGTGACGACCGTTTTCCATTCCTGCAATCATTCCTCTTATCTCACGTTCTACCAACCGTTAGGGTTCCCCGGTTGCCATTGCTAACGCGATCGACTGGTTTTATCAATAAATATAAAGTGGACTCCATAAAAGATGACCGTTGGGCTTCAATTAAGGTTTATTCATGTTTCTAATGCTTATTACACATAAAAAGTAATGAAAGTTATTTTTAAAGAAAACGCTGTTCGATCAAAGATGTATTTATTTTTAATAACGTGTTTTTTTTTGTGTTGAGGAGCTCGTGGCTAAGTAATAACAGCCGCTCGGGTCGATCCATCGGATTGGTCCGTGGATGGGTGACCATCTTTACATAATGAGACTCCTCCGTGTCCGGCTGTCATTCGTGGATCTTTGACAGTCATTACGGGTCGTCAGAAGTCCTGACAACTTCTTACCAAGTCTGATGTCTTACCAAGGGGTATCGTATTATCCAGTTACTGGGTTGTGGAAGTCAGGGAGGCAGCCGCTTCATGTAAAATACTGGTAATCAGCTGCATGCGGTTAGACTGGAAGCCGATCCAACATGTTGGGAAAAGGCTAGGCCGATTGAGATAGCGTGTACTGCATGTATATGGTAATTGCTTGTATTGTTATGTCGTTCAAGAGCTATTAACTTGTATTGTTGGTATTAGATTTTACAGGTTGTCTTAGTCGAAGATAATTTGAACGTATGAAGTAAGAGACGTGTAAATCATTGGCAAATGCGTTACACTCCTAGAATATTTAAACATGATATTAATTGCAAACATTTCTTTAATTTTTGGCCAATTTGTTCTTTCTATTTTACATTCAGAAGCAATGAGACCGAGATCAGGAACAGGTGGTTTTCCCATGAAGCTTAAAATTAATCAATACCTAAGTAATTAAAACTTGTAGCTATAAATTTTCCTACCTATCGAGTCATTTCCCGCGAGTTAGTCTTCCTTTCATATTATAAACCCTGTACCATTATTTTATCGTTCAAATGTTGCTAATTAAATATTGAATGCGCCCTCATTTCACACCGTAACTGGAGAGGCTCGTGTCTTGGGTTATTGCTCGGATTGGGGCCACCAAGATTACTTCGTTAACGGTGTGCGCCGCGCCCGCCCTGCCACCATATGTATGTCGATTTACTACCTGCCGACTAACTAATTAACAAGTTGCATAAATATTTGATAATGGCTTTAAAAGCTTTATTATGTTTGGCAAAGTTACAATAAAGGGCCAAGTATGTCCAAACATTCTGGCCGCCCAAGTCGTCCGTGTGAACTTGCAAACATTACTAATTGGTTACATAAAAAATACATTTGAGAAATACGACGTTGAAAAGCTATTCAGGATCTAAATAATACTTGTTAACGTCAAAACATCTTAAAGGCAAAATGATGTGTAAATATGTATGTAAAGCTGTAGACAGATACCCTTTAATTAACACTTAAAATTCAAATATGTAGTAAAACCAGAGATGATTCCATAAATCTAATTTATTTGTGATACAATCCAAATCTTATACATCTATACAAATAAATAAAATTGAAATGTCTGTTTGTGATATCAAAATAACAGCTTTTTACTTATAACAAAAGAACAACTTTTAGTGTCTGTCTGTATGTCTGTCTGTTTGTTCCGGCTAATCTCCGAAACGGCTAAACCTATTTTGACTTGACTTTCACTGCTGAAGCTGATGTTATAAGGAGTAACTTAGGCTATTTTTATTTTAGAAAAATAATTAGGGTTCCGTGCAAAAGAATGAAACATCCGATTCAAATAGGGAAGTATTGATATCCACGCGGGCGAAGCTGCGGGCAACAGCTAGTCTCGCATAAATTACTGTAACCTTTAATATCACGACACTATATATTCTAGCAAAATAAGAATTCCTTAATTTCTGTCCTTAATTAAAATCTCGTTTGTTGTTTTCCAACACATTCAATCAGAAATTATATTGCTAAATTGAATTCAAATGAGCCGTTTTATAACGATCAATTAACTTTAACCAAGTCTAACGTGTTTAATGATGTCATACCATTTGTATTTATCAATTTGTTCATGGACATGATCTTGTAATTTATTTAATCGCCAAGCTGTCAAGTTTTAGTTCCGGAGGATCATCAAGGTATATTTTTATCGAATCGTTTCAAAAAAATTTCATACCGTGCTGACTGATTTTCAGTTTAAGTATCACTCAGAATTCGTCACTGTGAAGAGAACTCTTTAAAAATAGACAAGTCAGGTATGTTACATAACAATTTCGAAATGGTAAAAGCACTTTGCTTTTATGGAAATCGTAGAAATTTTCTTACTTGTAAGAATCTCAAATAAACTTATGTCTACTCACGATACTCACTTATGGAAATTCCCACTTTTCCATCTCTATCCTACACATAATTTTCAACGACTCACCACTTATTAATCTTTTAGTTTCCACTATCTTCCATCTAAATTCATTGAGTGCCACCTAAAATACTAGTATCTTTTCTCAAGCATACGTTTATGTAACTGTAAGGAGTACCCCAAGGTACCATCTTCCGTGTCCACGTTTTACATTCGTGATCAAAGATGGCTCCTACTTGTGGGGTAACTAGTCGCGTGGCAGCGACGATGGTAACCACAATATTAACACCAGTGATACGGATCGGGTGATAATGTCGACCGCAATGCTTCCTTGTTACTTCTCTTTATTGATATGTTAGTGTTCCGGGGTCCGAATGATTCATCATAATAATATGTATTATTTTGTTTAATCTTTCTCAAAGTCTCATTTTTGCAAAAATTGTTTCCAACACGAATGTTGGAGAAGGATTGCAAAAATAAACTAGAATTACAGAAGGATGAGGATATTTCTTTGTTTGAATTCATATGATAAGATTAGGTTGTAAATATTGAAAACTTTTCTAAAATACCCCTAAGATCACTCGGGGGTAATAAGAACATCGTAAGGCTTTCGATTTAACTAGAGCAAAATTCTTAATAAGTTTGCACCGAGATGCAAAATATAACAATTTCCCATGAAGCGCACTTAATCATAAGCAAGTAAAAAATAACTGGTAGTATTTGTGCAAAGTAATTAGGATTGAGAACACTTTTGCTTTCATTACAGGCTAGAAGGTGTAAAAAAAATACTCGCGGTTCAGTTTTATTCTTTTGTAATTTCGTTGGAAGCAAGTGTGATTTCTATGATGATGTGGTGTGGGAAGTAGACGAAATAATAGAGAGGCAATTTTATTTTCTAGCTGAGTTATTACGTTCAAAATTTTATTGCGCTAGTCTTGAATTAGTTCGGAGTCTGCTACCGAAGAGCATGAATTACGTATAATAGTCTATGTGTGGGTTCGTTGCCATCGATTATTGATGGAGATCGTGAGTGGGAAATTGGCAGCGAGTCCAAACCTAGGATTAGTAAACCTGGTTCCAATCAAGTTTCGGATAATTTGCTTCGAAATGTTTGTTTCAAGGCGTTTTAATTTAACGTCGGTACTAAAGGCAACAGTAAACCTTTCCCAACATGGCATCTACACTCTACCACCTTTTTTAACTTGGTTGTCACACTTATCTTGACCATCATCACCCAAATCGTTGGTTTAACACTATAACCGACTTTTTCTGTATCATCTTTATTTATAATTTCAAGTTGTTCCACATACGAAGGAAACAGGTTTTCATTCGACGGTTTACGCCGCCTCCGTTTCAACTATGATTTGTGTGCGCAGTTTTTTACTTAAAAAACGAATCAACGCGACCGGTTGCGGCCATTGATATATCGGTGATCTTGGATTATATAAAGGCAGGATAGTTCATACTATGTCCTATTGCATGTGATCTAAAATAGGTATTTTTGTAAATGTTATCACAATTAAATCATTTTTAACCGACGAAAAAGGACTAACTTTGCTTAGGTAGTTTTTGAGTTAGCTTCAATAACACGTATTTTTTCCAACTTTTTATGTGGATGATATTCTAATTTCTTTTGTATATTATTTGTATTCGAATTTGTGTGGGGTAGGTACCACAACTAAAAAGTGAAAAAAAAACAACCGACTTCTAACAACAATAACACTACAAAGAGAAAAATAACTTTAATTTCAGAAGTCTGTGGCAAAAAACAGAATAATAAAACCAAAGACACCGAGTTCCGAAATTAAGGTGATTGCATAGTGGTAGGGTAGCCCACGAAATTCAAATTTTCTTACGTTTTTTGCAATTTGCAGGTCAGCGTCAGGTTGAATGTTGATCAAAAAATGATGCTTATGGTTACAAATGTAAATGCATATTTGTTTATAATCTCTATATAGATGACTGTTATAATTATAATTATGTAAATACATATTTTTTATAGTCGCAAATCATATTTTGACCAACATTCAACCTGACACTGACCTGTAAATTGCAAAAAACGTAAGAAAATTTGAATTTCGCGCCTGCCACTACGTAATCACTTTAAAGTTATTTTTTATTTAGTAGTTTTTTTTTTGATTTTTTTTTAAACTTTTTTTTTAGTAAGAATATTTCTCATTTAAATTCATGATGTAAAAAATGTTTTACTTGAACTCACTGTTACCTACTAACTGTTCTCAGCTATTATTTAGAATGATCCAAACCATCATGTCTAATTTAATAAACTTGCGTGTCAAGCTAATCCTCATCAGTATAATCCAAGATAACATTTAGATTATCGACGATTGAACGAAAAACCAGTTTGGACGACCGTTAAACTTATCTGATCGGCTTTTAACGTATGCCTGATAAGTCTAACCGTTTGATACGATACCAGTTTTCGCGTGTATACGACAAGAGATCAATATTTGCATTGTTATACTTCACTTCATTCAACGAGTAGTGTGTAATTATTTGCTTTAATCTTTTGTCAACGGGAAAAGTAGCTGTTGCTATTTTTGAGTAATTAACGTCATTTAACTTTCTTGTTATGTTGATTTTATGAACAATAGGATTTTAGGGAAATGAGCAAGAGTAATGTAATTTTTGAATAATGTTTACTGATTGTTTGGTGGCAGTAGATGACTTGCTTTTATTTATACTCTTAATTCGTTCCGGAACTGGTGAATGGTTTTTATGAAGTGGCGGTGATTACCGATATTATTTTAAACTAGCTTCTGCCCGCTACTTGTTCCACGTAATAATTTCTTGTTCCCCCGACCCACGCCGTTGCGCGCGATTAGTTCGTTTTCGCTTAGCGTTCTTTCTGACCTTTTTTTTTTTTTTTGCTCGGCTCCTAAGGGTCATATCGGGATATTACATTTTAATAACCTATAGCCTTCCTCAATAATTGGGCTATCAAATGCAAAACGAATGTTTTAAATCCGACTGGCAGTTTCAAAGATTAGCGCGTTCAAATGAACAAAAAAAAAAAAAAAACAAACTCAACATTACAAAATTTATAGTGAGCCAACCTTAAAATTTAGACATATGCTATCGCAGACTTTTTTTTAGTAGTTTTTAAGAGGAACAATACCTTGATACATGATTGTTGCGTAACTTTAACCGTTTACGTAGCGCACGCAACCGAAGCTCTCAAAAGGAATACATTTTCCCCGTTTTTGCAACATTTTTCATTGATGCTCCGCTACTATTAGACGTAGCGTGATGTTATATAGCCTATAGCCTTCCTCGATAAATGGGCTATCCAACAATAAAATACTTTTTCAATTCGAATCAGCAGTTTCTGAGATTAGCGCGTTTAACCAACTAAACAAACAAACTTTTCAGCTTTATAATATTAGTATAGAGTATAGATATGCTTACAAACTGAGTGAACGATGATTCTCCTTTGACTGTTGCGACTTGCGGTTATAGAGAACATGATATTTAGAAAAAACAAAGACATAGAGTACCATTACAAATGGAAAGTGCTTATTAAAGACTAACAAGTCATCAATACAAACAATAGACCATCTTATAGAAATTTCCCCAAAGGCCACACAAATGTCACTCGTTGGCCACAAGGGGATGTCCCGGAGGTTAACTACAGTTTAACCATCCATCGATCGTTAGCTTTCCATTACTTTGCATTCTAAAGGTTGTTACTTTCGAATGTGTTCGTTGTGTGCGATCGTATCGCTCTGTTATCGCTCCGGACGACTATCTTCGCCCCTTTGTGCGTTTATCAGTAGATCAACGTGGGAAGTTCGTGTTACGTTAGATTTGTGAATTTGTATTGGTGGCAGTGACTGTCTTGTGTTGTATCTGCTTAGATCTGTTTGTTTTTCTCTTGATATGTCTAGCATCTGATGTTTGAGTTTGTAAATTCAGTGAGATTGAAGTGCAACTCTTAAATGAAGATGATTCAGTTATGAGCTATTTGTCTAAGCATGTAATCCTGTAGTCTGCAATTGTATATTTTTATGTTGATATGCTTAATTACATATATAGTAAACAAGCTTATGAAATACTGCAGAGTATTAAACCAGGAGTTTGCATGAACATTACAGCACTCAAGCTTGTTACACATCATTATCATAGGAAGCTTTACGACTAGCATGGGAATATTTATGGGGTAATATCTTGCTTCCTCTGTTATTACTGCTCACGGACCCCGTACATTGATATTTGCTGATATAACTCAAGTGTTCACCGTTAAACCAACAGCAGGACACGGGAAAATTATCACGTTTGTAAGATATAATTATGTCTGTAGAACTTTATTTGCTTGATCACCTTTACGATGTGTAGTTGTAAAATGGTAATGGTTAGAACTAACGTTGAAAAATGTGCAGCAGAACTAAATGATGTCCAGTGACATTTATGAATGCCACAGGGAAAATACGGCCAGGTCATGGAATTCCTCAGCTATCGTAAACGTGACTGAAGGGTAAAACTAACAGTAGCAGCATTCACCTGTCAATTAGTGATGGTATACTGCCATCACAGATTCGCACAGATGTTGAAAATATTTTCTCCAGATCAAAAACACGGTCTAGCGCTAATCAAAATTGGACTGCAGTATTCAACTCTCATGTTTCCTAAGTATACAACTGCTTCAATAATATTACAGAAATTATGCCCATCTGACCATTCTGACCATGGTAAATAATAACCGTAAACTCGTTTAACTTTTGACACGGCATCAAGATCATCAAATCGATGATCTACATAATATAAAAAATTCCAGATATTCAGTAAAATTATACCTAATATGCGCCGCTTTACAAATTTTGAACAGGTAACTTACAGATAAAATTAATATGGCTTTTTTGCCCAAAACGTTTTAAAAACAAGAACAGTTTTGTCAAACGCTTAGATAATTGATTAATCTACATAAAAGAGACATTTTATAACTGTCGTCTCAATTAGGCATTTGTGTAAGATATTAATGGGTAGTATATATTATTTTGACAAAGATGAAGATTTTAGAGCCAAATGTAGCAAATCTAGACTTAAAGTCCAGTTATTTTTGCATCAAAACACTAAACACCAATCTAGCTAATTCTAATTTCTTAGCCATAAAACAATAGAATATCGATCAGGCACTTCAAAATAATTTTATCTTCAAAAATGCTGCTACAGAAACAAGTGGCCCGCGTCTTTACCAACCAGCCAGTGACAATCACAATAATGAAACCTCTATAGAGTCATATAAGCATCATGTTATACCAGCAGCTGATACTCAAGCCATTAAGAAATTCTTCGTACACAGTTAAATAATACTGGAACTACGTAATTCCTACAGGTTTGTTCTGTAACATACCATAAAATTAAAGATCGCATTCCATTGACAGTAATGACGATGACTGTTTTTGCAACAAACGTTGCAGGTGACACGAGGGAATGGTGGCCATCCTGCGTGGTCCGAGCACCTGCCATGATAAAAATAGTTTTGACTTGGTCTATATTTAGTAAGCGGCTGTCTTTTGCCCTTTATGAACAGTTATTTTGTTTTAGTTCTGGTTTATTGTTTGGGAATGGACAGAGTCGCTACAGTTATAACTTCGGCAGATCTATTCTCATTCCTAGCTTCTTCATTTTACATCTTTATAGCCTAGGAAGTCAAGTATTAGTATAGTTTTTTGAATAAGGAAGAATGTCTTTGTCTCGGTTCGGAAATCATCTTTTCTCTTGTACATATACCAACGTCTTTTATGTGTATTATTTGTAGCACCTTTGTGTGCTTATCTTATTACAGCCTAAATATTACCAACTAGTCACATGAATAATTAGTCTCCATTTGCCATTTAATTAAGTAGACATTATCACATCCGTCGGTACAAATAGTTCTGTTTATACTATTTTCCTTACTGCAACGTGCTTCTCATTTAATTTTGCATCGGTCATTCACAATGCCGCTCCTCAAATACCACTGCGTCAATATTGTGTTGTGTTAGGAATCCAATTAACGGATGGCCCGTGCTCTCTTGATTTGTTCTGGGCAGGGTTGTTTGTTCTAAAATAATGAATGAGTTGAATGATAAGAGTATTGGGTTTGAAGAGAGTATTAAGACAGAAAAGGAATTTCTGACTGGATTGCCGAAAGTTCGTAAGAATATTATGTGTCAATATATTCATCATAACAATATTATCGCGTAGTTCTTAAGTTACTTTGTTTGCTAGGTGTACGTACATAATGGTGTATCAACTCCTTTGTTATTAAATTTTTCGTTCCATTGAATAAAACAACCCGTCTAGCATCCTCCACTATGTCATGTATGAAAGTAAATTCCTTCCCATCTGTCTGAGCCATTCGTCTATATTTAGCGTCTTCAGCAGAATTCCGATGCCTCAACCCTATCCCGGTACTTTCCTTCCGTGCGGTGCAAGAATGTCAATTAACAATTACAAACAGTCGCAGTGATCGGTGCGGGCTCACGCTCTTACTATCATTACGGAGAATACCGTATGTCTGTCTCTTTGTTGCTGCTATTACGCTTTTGTTGCGGTTTTTATGTGTTCCATGTGGATTTGCAGGCATTCTTGATTTAGATAAGTGGGTATGGAGTGTACGGTTTTAGAATGGGATACCCGGGATCTGTCGCCAATCATAATTTTTGCCAGAGACAGAAAAATGCGTGAACCTACAAGATAAATACAATGAAATAGTAAATAACGTTAAAAAGGACCAATGTGGAAAAAGCCCAAAATATGCTTAAAATTTTTGTAGTTATTTATCGTAACAATGAGTCGAACAATGAACGTCATGTCACTTCGCTTTTCATAAACTACAACAACCATGCTCAAAGGATCCAAATGAAAAACCATCCTATTCTTTTTTATAGATAGAAAAAGTCAGGCCCCACAGGCTTTGAAGATAATGAGGTTTCATGAATACCCATACGGAGTTTAGCTTCGAGCATTTTGCTTAGAATGCGACGTTCGCGTATATAAATAGGAGCTGATTAGTTCGTTTAATTGGAAAACGTTGATGCTAAACGGAGACAAGACAGCCAAAGCCTCTGCTTTTTGCTTCATCTGTTTTTAGTTTGAAGGTAGGGTTGGCTACACAATTTTAAATGATCAATTTTTGTTTCTCATATCTTTGTAAGTATACCATACGAAGCAAGTTTTTGGTACTATTTTGGTCATCATTATTTCTTCCATTATGTAATTGATCTATAAATGGGAGTTGATCTTTAGCTAGCTTTTAACGTACACACAAACTCAAGCCATATTCCCATGGGGGTAGGCAGAAACTGCAGAAAGCCCTAGCTACGATCCTTACATACTTCTTTTGCTTCGTTTATGTTTATACATCTGGTCATACATGTACGCTGGTTACGAGTACTCTGCACCTGACCTTTCTGAAGAACATCACCAATAAAATTCCCAGCATTTCTACTCAGTCTACCTTGTTACTTAACGTAAACGGTATTTGCCTTTTGTTAGTCACTTTTCATTCATACTCTAAATATGACCAGACCATCTAAGCACTCTTTAAAATTTTTCTCACTACGTCTTCTTATAAACCACACCGTTGCCTTAATTATCACCAAGCTCTCCATGCTGTTGGGAACTCTTATTCAGCAGACTTTTTCCATGATAAAAATGGATTGCAGCTATATCATCCGTAAGCTTAGTTCTTATTACGTCACCATACGTACAAGTCATAGCTTTAACTAGAGAAGTTATGGAGACACTATTAAATGCTTTCAATAACGGTGTTTAGAGCACTCGGGTACCGAGGAAAGTGCTTGAGTACTTCCTACCCTCATCTAGTACCCACTTGTTGGTTTAGTAATGGCTGTTTATTGCATTCCTGATGATATCCCATTAGTGTTACTGATTTCAAAGAATGTGTTCGAGGCTCGGGAAATTTATTTGTAGGAACTTCCGAGCCTTTATGGATGATTCTTTGTTATTCTTTGTCTTCATATTGGAACTTTTATAATATAATATATTAAGTATATTTGCTATCTTCATCAAATTTGTTTTCGTTAGAATCAAAAAATTAGCACTGAACACCTTAGTTGTTTATTCCCTACGATCATCCAAAATCTTACCCTGATTTTCTAGATTACTTTACTCTCAATGGATACGGATTTCACGTCTCAAGTATCATGCCATCCAATATTATCTCCAGAAATGAACTGATATTTGCTTTTCATATCAAGTTCCTCATATTTATTCAAATTCTTATTCGATCCTACCACGATTTTACACTCTGTACCTCCCTATCTAGACAAAACACGAACATACTTAATAATCACGTTTGCGCCTAATACCAGGAGTGCAGCTAGAAATTGACTTTGTAGCACTAGTCTTAATTCCAGCAATTGTGCTAATCGTTTAGAAACCTAGAGAGGGCGTTATCTGTTCGTAAATAACCAATAAACATTGCTTTTAACATTGACGCTTGTAAACGTCAGTTATTATTGATATTAGGAGTTTCATTTTGACTAGATATAGTCACCCACTTTCCTAGATTTTGTAAAATAATAGGTTATTAGTTAGAGAATAAGTTGTAAGTTGTAACTTGTATGGGGTTGGCTGAGGTCGGTAATTTGAACTAACTTGTTTTTCAGTTGGTCTTGTTGTTTCTGGCACGTTAGATGATAGTGGGTCATAATTGGATTTGTAAGGATTATAAGAAATTGAGATTTTCGATCAGATTATTTTCTTTAATCGGTTTAATTTTTTTGTTCACATCAAGCTTGTTCTTTATAATTATCATCAGTGAACTGATGTTGTCCAAATCCCACATTTTCTCTAATCTTATTGTAGGGTATTTGCGGTTGCTTTTTTGTATCATTTGCTTTCCTACATTTAGATCATCTTTTAAAATATCAATATTAACTCTCATTATGTCTTTTATAGCATGCTCGAAATTATTTCTGTCAGAACGTCTTATTTTTCAAAATGAAGATCTATACGAAGCTTATGTTCATATTTTACCTCCATGTTTTATTACCCGTAAAATATTCACGTTTGCATCGCTATCAATATTCGGCGGTAGGTCACCGACCGTTATTCGTTATAGCTTCTACCCACTACTGCTGGTTTCTTACATACCTATTCTCACATAAATATCACTACTTAATGAAATCGCGACAGAATTAAAGTTCTCACAATCACGATTATGTATCAATATAATATATCGTCAATATTGCGATAATCCGAAAAACGGAAACATTGGTTTTGGTAACATAAATACCATTTAATAAATCCGATTCATAAGAATCCATTAAGTATTTATATTTATTGAAACCGTAAAACTGAAAGAGTCGGCTAAATGTCGAGATCGGAACGGTTTCGATTATTCTAGTCTGAGGAATATTGGAATTTTAGATATTCAAAGACTACAGTTTGGACAACGGGATTTTATTATATTTTGCCTCGATTAGACCAGTTAAATTAAATTCTGGGAAAAGATATCTTCAGCAATAAAAAAAATAGCTGGCGGAAATATATCTAGGAAATAAAACATGAAATAACAGTAGTTTCTCTCTTGTAATTCCAATATTACTCTATTTAATTGATATCCGTTAACCTAAATAAGAAACACGTGTCGGAATCCTATTTATGTTTTATTTATTTCCAATTCGTTCCGGAATGCTGATTTCCCACGAGATCGATTCCGTTTTTATATTCGCCGAACATTGGGACAATTAAATGATTCAAGCTATAAATGGATTAAATAAAAATTCGACGTTACATAATAAATAAAAACCGCCGATTTTTTTAAAGAGCCGTCTTGCATCAGCCAATACCTGGTAATCGGATTACTCTAATTTATGCAAGATTAAATAATACCTTTGGTTATTTTTATCGGTGGGCGATAATTATCGTGTAAGTTAATGTGTATGTTACCGCAATATACTCGTGGTCGGCTACAAGTGTAGTAGGGGCCGCGGTAATGCGCTCGCGCATGATATGAAATGAGAATTTATGGCATAATTTAATCAATAATGTGTGTCACCCAGTCAACGGTGCTGAGATGTAGTACGTAAAAAATGTGAAAGAAAGTATTATTTTTGTTGTTGAATCTCGATGAATTATTTTGCCATACTTACTACTGTCTGCGAAGTTAAGAAGACCTTTCTTCTAAAATAAAAAATAAAATCATATTGTTTTGTTTAGAGGAATGGAAAAATAAAGAGGATATTATCTTATTCATTTACATCATTTATACTTAACCCATTCTTGAATCTACTTTAAACGAGTTCCAAATAAACATAAATGATAAAGATCTATACGTACACTAAATTAAAAATAGAAGAATGCATCAGCTGTTTATATTCTTGGAAGTTGTAAAAGCCAAGGTGTTATAATTATTGTATACAGCATACTTCTTATTAATTACAGTAGCGTTCTTGCGATATCTTCGCGGCATGCGTCCGCGCCGTTTGTAGGCAGTTTTAATTTACTTTGTAGTAAACGACCGTCTACTTAGTTAGATATTACCCCTTGTTGTTACCGCTGAATAAAAACTTGAGTTATAATGACAGGTTATATATTCTTAAACAAAAAATTACCATTTTACGATCTCATAAGGATTAATTCAATTTTAATTAAAGAAAGGGTATTTTGCTGTTTTATTAATTAGTGCAATAGAAGCCAAACACTGTTAGTTTGCAAGATTACGGAAAATCTTCTCCGGTTCTGACGCTGAGCTTAATATCATGATATTCTTATATCATGATATTCTTAATAACATGATATTCTTATAACAAAAAAATAATGAATGAAGATAATATGTCCCATTAAGAACGCGTATAACAAAAGACGGTCTCATGATTACCCTTAATGGTAAGGAGTTCCAAAACGTCCCACAAATCCTCATCGCGGAACAACTAGCTTAATAATTCGACAAAAAAAATGTTTCAACTAAAATTCCTTTTAAACTACCCATATCAAATTAAATTATACGTATTCCATACAAATTAAGGCGTGGGAATGTAGATTTTTTTTGCGAGCAGCCGTGACCGCGATTAGAAGGCTTTATGATACAAAAAATTGAAGTAATTATGTAGCTTCGCACTTCCATTTTTTCATTCATTTTGTTAAAATAATATATAATATCTATATACACGGTTATTATTTATGTGACCGAAGATGTTTCAAGAGTTGAGTGATCGATGTAAATTGTATAAAATTCAGTTTGTCAAATTCAGAGATAAGCCCAGTCATACTTACTAACAGACGACGTTAGAATTACTTTCAAGGAGCTGAAGACCTTTAAAAAAGACTGGTCCTTATTGGCCACTAAGGACCAATTTTTTCATTGTAAATACCTATTAAAGAGAATACAAATTGTCAAAAGTGTAGGTAAGTAGGTAATATTTTAGTTAAAACTAACTTTTGCCCGCGGCTGCGCCCGCATGGATGTGGGAAGTTATCCCACGGAAACTTACTACCGTAATGCGCACATCAATAAAGCTTCCAGGCGGCGTGATTTTTCCGATATATTCAAGAATGATCGTCACATTTCAGTTAATAATAATAATAATAATAATAATAATTTATTTAGTTCCTTTTACAAAGTAATACATTTACTAACTTATAAATACTTAGTAGTAGTACCAAGATCTTAACAGATTGGCTTAATTACTTATACACAAACTAAGTTAATTTAAGCAAAAGCTTAATGAATTATGCACTTAACCGTTCGTCATGAATCAATACGTCCACTGGTGGAAACCATATTACGAAAATCCGTTCGGCAGTTTTTGAGTTTATCAGACAGACAGACGCGCCGGGGGGGGGGGGGGGGGGGTGAATTTCAAACTCCACGGAAAATGAGTAACAAGTGGTAAGTTCATGTAAGTTGTAGAATGTTGTAAAAAACTGTTTCCGGCGTAAACCATAATATTTTAATAAAACTAAAAGTTTCGCTTTATTATGTAATCTTATCTTTGATATTGTTCGTTTATGTTCTTACTTTAATTAAGCTTTGATGTCTGTAACTTACCAAGGTTTTGACAAAGCTGACTCGCACTCGAGTTAAAAAGGTCAAATAAAAATAACTCCTGTGTCCTTTGGATCAAAGTTTATATTTACAGTTGTGCTCAACATATCTATTCGGTACCCTTTATTACTCAAATAAGTAAATGCTATAAAATTAAGTGCAGGATCGAGATTTCTTCTGATGAATATCTATTATAATTATTTGCTATAAAATCATCTAGTGATTGGATTCGTTGTCCTCTTTATTAACTTTTTATTGCTCCATTTTTAACCGACTTCCAAACGAAGGAGGTTCTCAATTCGCCTGTATTTTTTTTTTGTTTTTTTTTTTTGTATGTTTGTTACGCGATTACTCAAAGACGGATGGACCGATTTAGAAAATTCTTGAAAATTCTTTTTGTTTGATAGGGTATACTTCCGAGGTGGTCCCATATGAATTTTATTAACTTAGCTTAGGGAGTTTTTTGAGTTA